>CM060943.1:603516331-604766331 GCA_030765085.1 Allium cepa | reverse complement strand
CTAATTATAAATTAATCTAAATTATTTATTTATAAATTGAATACATAAGTCATTCATTAATTAACTTATTCATTACATATTTTTAACTCCTTAGTTATTCCTAAGATAATTTATTTCTTTACTAATGACTTCATTAATATCTATGTGTTAGAACTTAACCTTCCAAAATTTTAAATTTGAATTCCATTTGGATTTTAAGATTCAAAAATATTATTTATTTAAACATTTATCAAGTTTAAATTCAATTTATAAACTTGTGAATAACTTTAATTACATATACATGAAACTTAAATAAGAAAGCCTTTAAATTCAATTGTTTGAAATCTTAATTTAAATTTAAATTTCCAAAGACATTTTAAAACTGATGTAATCCTGCAGATTTAAGAACTTTGATTTAAACTTCCCTTCAACACTTTGTTTTAAAAACTTGATTTTTCAAATCCAAATCTATTTATAAAACCTTAAGATAGATATTCAAAAACTGAGTTTCACTCTAGGATTTAAACATTGTTTAAATCATATAGTTCAGGTTTTTTTAGTTTCTGTCAGGTTTTAAACCTGAAACTTTCAAAATGAATACAAAATTTGAATTAAACTTAAATCTAGATTTGACTTCCATTTAAATCACCTTACACAAATTTTACACTGATTATAACTAGCTTGCAGTTTAATTTGTTTTTAATTTTAGTTTAAAATTTAAAACTGCAGGCAGTTTCAAGCTACCTGTAGCAAATGTATACTACCCGAGACCAGAGCAAATGTGCTTCGAGTCAATAATGTCATTGCTTCGAGTCTTATGCACAAAAACTCGAGTACATCCCGAGGCTTCAACTATACAAAACATGGAAACAGCAGTGAAACAGAATCATGCATTTGCCAAGACAGAGGCCATAACAAGCTTGAAATTCAGTCCCAAACTGAGTACAGGTAGAGGGAATAACATGAAATACAAATCAAACTCAGTCAAAGGTAGGATCACTGCAACACCAGATTCATGAAAACAAACAGAGACATGCTAAAAAGAATTTAGTGGTTTAACCCATGTACATTTCAGGTCAGTGCAGATTGTAAAGGGGCATTACCAGGTTAGAGTGGCAACTGGGACAGCTCAACCAATCATGTGAGATAGCCATTACGACAAGATCAATACTCAATCTACTACACAATGTAAATGATGACCACACACATGTATACCCAGTCACAAAGATATGATCAGAGGCCACACTTTATACAGGCAACACATAAAAGCAGTGCTTTGGAACAGTGAGTACAATCAATGATGCAAACAAATGAACAAACCAGAGTGGATAATCTTCCCAACCCCACTGTCCAAGTTTCACTAAGAACTGTATTTGTTTTTAAAAAAAATTGCTTTTAAAAACTCAGGTCAACCTATCCCTAAAAATATAAATTACATCAGTTTTCAGAAGTTAGGATCTAACTGTTTTAACTTAAAACATGTTTAAATATTTATTTAGAATATACAACTTATATTGACTTAACACTAAGCTCACACAATTAATTATATCTTGAGGAAACTGTTTTGAAATTAAAACATTTGTATGGAGGAACTTGAACAGAGATCTTAAGCAATCATCAAACTGAAGTAACCCTGAATTCATAAATTAAATTCATTGAAGTTGTAACTTAAATTCAGTTTTCTTCTGTAATATTATGTTTTCCAGAACAAAGAACATTGTTTTACTCTTTCACAATATTTAAATTCAAGTCTTCATTCATACAAACAGTTTATGTTAACCTATGCCTTGTTAAACTGGAATTTAGAACAAAAGGGAATTTAGTTGAGGATTTTTAAACCTGAAACTAAAACAGAGAGAATCCAGAGATATATAATACAGTACTCATACTTATCACACAGCAATACAACTAAGTTTCAGAGAAGAATTTGCAACAGACAAAATATACTTAAATCATTAAATTCCTGATGTTGCTATCCTTTAGAACAGAGGTGGTTATAGGATGTCAAACACATATACATGCAGTAACATGTAAACACAGAAAATCATCAATATATATGCTCATATCAGATCAAAATTTAACAACATATATATATGCTTAAGTATTTAAAATGAAAGGTGTTACTCACCTAGATTTATGAACACAGAGCTTCTGTTTTGGTTTTGAAAAAAAACTTGAGAATAATGCACGGGCTCTTTCTTTTGCAAAAAGTACAGGCTAATGTCATGATAAAAATGAAGCTGTTGATCTGGTCTTGAGGAAGTTGGTCATAGATTGAAATGAAGGCAGTTTCAGGTTTTGCAAAGTTGATGGCATTTTTGTATGATGATGTTTAGAATAAATCTGAAAGCTAAGTATATATATATAAAGAGAAATAGATTTGTATAGGGTAGGTGTTATCTGGTTAAACACATGCAAGTACAATATTACTTTTGTTTGTATCAGGCCATAAGCTTTATTATGGAGGCTGAAAAGATTTGAACAAATTTCGAATCTGACTCTTGTTTTACTGTAAATCAGAAGCATTAAATGGTAATGTACCCAATGTTTCCTATTTAGCTAATTAAATCATTTCATATGTAGATATTTTAGTTAGCTTACCATTTCTTTTCTCTAACCTGCATACTGTATTTTTGTTTTATACTTTATGTTTATGCCTGTCTAATTCTTAGTCTACAAGCTACAGATCATTTTGTATTCAGATATTTTACTTTTCTTACTTTGTTTATTTGTCTTTACAGATTGCATACATATTTGCTTACCTGAATATTTAAACCTTACATCATATAAAACTTACTTGTCTAGCTTGCTTTACAAACTATTCTATATGCTGAATATACACAAAGATATTTCTACTATGCTTTGTTTTGCATTAGACAGCAGAATCATTTTGTCTGGTGACTTTTATTTATTCTGTTTTCATACTTATCTAAACCTTAGTCAATAAGCTATTTGCATTTGTTTACAGGTTGTATTCATGTGTACAAGCCTGACTTTAATTTATACATTATGTAGCATATATACTTGCCTCTTTTACACTAGTTCTTACTTTTATATTTATTTTATTTATAGGTTACTTTATTTTAAAACTTAAATAAATAAATACTTATGTTGAGATTTACAAAGTATTATTTTATTTAACTTTTTTGAAAGTCTTTATTTTAAATTTACATATCATAACTTCTTTGCAAAAATATACATATATTAAAATAACAACTTCTATTTATATTAAAAACCCATTTTCAAAGATATTACAATATTGATATAGTTTAAATATAAATTATTATTGAATAATTTATAAAAGGACTATTCTCTATAATACAAGTCACTTATTTTATCAAGCTATAAAACAAAACAAAATTTTTTATTTAAATTTAAACTCTAAGTTAAATTTTATTTCTAAACAATTTAAATTTATCTTGAGTATTCTTCAGATCATATTATTATTTATTTATTATTAAATAAAAATCAAATTCCTAATTTTCCAAAAATATTAGAGTAAAAAAATCATGTTTTCATTTATTTAAACTTAAAACAAAGGTTAGCTATTTACAATATATACAGATATATATATATTATAAATAGAAAACAATTTAATTGGCTTTTAAAAGATAATTTATCAGTTAATTATATATTTAAAAGAGAATTATTAAATCAATTCAAATTATTATTAACAAATATTATTAAATCAATTTAATTTTATCACCGATTATTAAATTGATATTGCCTCAAATTTCCGGGATATCACATTCTTCCCCCCTTAAAAGAATTTCGTCCCCGAAATTTAAAACAAAGGTAATTTAATAATCTAGTTTAAGATTTAATTTTAAAACCCAAGCATATTTCACTCATGAGCTAACAACCATAACAACCAATTCATTCGATCAAACCAATTTAACTATCTACACAGAATTCTAGATAGAATTTTCTCGAGTTTTCCCCAAGTATAAATACCGGGTTACACGCTCTATAGAATCTAAACAAACAATACTACTAAGCTACAGAACTTTCACTCATCTAGATCCATAAAACAAGACAGGATATCAAACTACAGACAAGCCTGAATCGACAATCAAAACTCCCTGAACTGCTAGTTCTAAAATCAAGATAGATCTTATACGTACTCCTTCAAAGATACGTGAAACACTCCGAATTCTAGTTATCCAAACTGACAATTCAATCTTGAAGACCAAACACTTATCCAGCATCACATCTCCGACTTCGGAATCCAAATTCGTCTGTCTCTTATCCAGAAGAAATTAAACAGGTGCACTCCAATCTGGCCTCAGATCCTGAAAAAGTTTCTGTAGAACTCTCCAATCCAAACACTGCAACATCCAATTGCTTCTAAACCAAAACAGCTACCACCATGCTTCCACTGCGCAACTCTGACTAAGCAGATGAAAATGCTGAAGATGAACTCAAGCATAAACTGGTCAACACATTACAAAATCCGGGTAACGTACCAAACTCAAAAAATCATCCTATTACTGAGTTGAACCATCGGTACCACTTCTGAAATTCCGTCGATACCAAATTCAATCTTCAGATGCAGACCAAACTCTGACTTCCCGAAGATATCCAGAAAAATTCACATGAGAATACTGAAACCATCGCAAGTCACTTTTGCGATCAATCCAGCCTAATTCCAAAGATACTGCTCTCTCTCTACAAATCAGAACAGCTTACACTTATGTGGCCAACCCATCGAAGAAATGGAATTACTCTGCAGCTTCTAAACTCCACTGCTGACTCAGAAGCCAAAGACTGCTTAATCCAAAGCTCTTCAAGAAACTCGGACCTCAAAGCAAAAAGAAACACCCTGCTGATCTCAGCCACAACACCGAAGCAGCTACACTTCCTTAACTGATTCCAAAGAAACATCTTCAGAGACATCCATAATCACTGTGTCTCATCACACAGCTACTACACCTTGATGTATCAAGATATCATGACTTGCTTTTGTCCAACCAACAAATCCAAACTCTAACTTATCCAAACTTATATTTCAAAAAATGAACTCCGAATCTTAACAGATTTCCTTCAGAGATCAATGAAATCCTTATCCCACTCAAAGCTCACTCGAGACGGTATTAGATCTACAGTCTCGACAATTATACTTCCAACCTCAACATTTAAATTCCAAGCATTGGTAGTAAGTGTTACACACACCACTACCCTATCTACCCTTATAACTTATTGGAAAACCTGAACAGGTAACCCAACAATAGGTAGAAATAAATAAATATATATA
The DNA here is from genome assembly GCA_030765085.1 of Allium cepa. Lineage (NCBI taxonomy): Eukaryota > Viridiplantae > Streptophyta > Magnoliopsida > Asparagales > Amaryllidaceae > Allium > Allium cepa. Next base: position 604,761,098 of record CM060943.1, on the reverse strand, counting down.
TATATATATCAAAATTACAAATACGCTCTCTCAAGAAAGAAAACACTTAAGAGCCTAGGTATTCACTCAACCTAGCGCTCTGATACCAACTGTGACGACCCGGGCTTTCTATGCCCAGAAAACCGCTTCGTCTTGAAGAAAGAAAGGGATGAGAAAATAGAAAGGATAGAGAAGAAAGAACCACAACATCAGAATCTCACAGCGGAACGAATAAATTATAATAATCATATAAGTATTTACATAATATACATCATCAATCAGAGTTATACAGACAATACATCACATACTAGACAGTTATAAACACCTGTCTAGTTATACAACTCAATGCACAAGACAACTCAAACAATATGACTCAGAGATACCAACACAGCGGAACCATATGCATATCCACAACGCTGAAGCCTCCTGCTCCATTGCTCTTCCAGAATTCGTCAAAGCTAACCTGAATCCCTTGGCTACCCGTAAAAATTTGGGTACCCGAGAGTTTATGAAAAACAAAAATAAACTCCGGGTCAGACATGGGTCTGGTATGAGTAACAGGTTAAAGTTGCTTAATTTTGAAAATCTTTTGAAAAAAAAAGGTATCACGTAAGACTTCCCACACATAAACATGGAAAAGTTTTTACCTTACGCTAACCAAAACATTTGATAGGAAATCCAGTGATATTATAATAGTGTCTATGGTTTTCAAGTAAAATACAGAAATAGCTGAAATGCTTACATCTCACATTCCAACATAGTTGGGCACAACTAATTCGTACGGCACTTATTGGATTTTGGATTCCATACAATGGCAGGGCTACTGGGGTACCGCCCGTCACAGTACGGGGCCTAGATCACCGTACCGAGGATTACTCCCTTCATCCCCTGCAACACAAGGCCGGAACCATTCCTTACTGAACAGTCCCGAACAAGATAACCCCACAGATAGCCGTCGCTACTGCCCACTAAGCCGAAATAAAAAGGGACATCTAGACAGGGGAATATCCTTGTCCTGCTTGGGCATGACCCACCTAGCCTTGCTGCACCTCCCCTGTTTTAGCCATTCCCGGTTGATGAGGCTTGAGGCTACGATTACCTTTATAGAATACATTTCTTAGAATGCTCATCGCCCACCTGACGATGTGTTGAAAGCATTCAATCCATACAAGTTCGTTCCGGGTTCGAACGAAACCGAAGGCATTATCTCGTTACACTCATTTTGGAATCACCCTCAAAGTTAACGACGATAACCCTTGCATTCTGGAACTTCATCTTCACTTCAGATTCACGACCTATCGTTAATTTGGAAACGATGTGGTTTTCGGATGTTCCTAATGCGGAAAACCCGATCCCGGTCTCATCGAAATCCAAAACGTGTCTTTTAAGGCCAAGTTGTCTATTTAGTCTTAACAGTTTAATTCAATATCATCAATATACACACATATGGATAATTCATAATATCACAATAGATAATCACATCATCATAAACAGATAATTCATATTATCATCAAAAGAGATAATTAAATATTACCATGCTAAAACCAAGCATCCATATCACATAGATAGTATTCAAGTCAGATCTGGATGCACAACATCAAAATAAAATATCACTATCATTCACCCATAAACAATGATTTATAATCATACCATTTCGTAATTAATTTAAAATGAATTAAATTAACTACTTTTATTTCTAATTAATTTAAAGTAAATTAAATTAATTACTTCATCTACAAATCTTGCTTATACAACTATTAAATTAAATCAACTTAATTAATCAATTTCTAGATATTTATCTTGATTAACTTCTTCAATTAATCACCTTCTAATTACAGTAAGTAATTAGTCTTTAATTAATTCTACAAATTAATTATTCTAAATCATTTATAGTAATTAACATTTAATTACTTTATTTATAATTAAATACAATTAATTACATTTTCTTCAATTAATCACTACATTATTTATTATTTCTTAATTAAAGTATTCTTAATTTCATTATTAATTACTTTAATTAAACATAATTATTAATCACCTCGATTAATATCAACCAGTAATTAACTTTCCTTAATTACTTATTACCAAATTAATTATCTCATAATTAATTATCTCCATTTAATTAATCCCTTGATTAATTACTAAAGTAATTATCCCAATTACTTTATTAAACATCCTCTTCACTAATTACATTCAGTAATTATATTAATTACTTCCTCAAGTAATTGTGCTCCATTGAATACACTAAGTGATTATACAAATCAAATCATCAAATGATTTCTTAACTTAATTAAACTAAATTAATTAACTTAAATAAATCATTTTATCAAATTAATTACAATAAGAAATTAATTTCTTCATTACTTTTATCCAGCAATTACATTTAACAATTTATAAAGGATTATCTAATAAATTTTGATTAATTATCAAAATTAATCACATTCATGAATTCAATTAATAATCCTTTAGTTAATTACCATGATTACATTTCTACATTTATTTCTTAATTAATTCCTAATTATAAATTAATCTAAATTATTTATTTATAAATTGAATACATAAGTCATTCATTAATTAACTTATTCATTACATATTTTTAACTCCTTAGTTATTCCTAAGATAATTTATTTCTTTACTAATGACTTCATTAATATCTATGTGTTAGAACTTAACCTTCCAAAATTTTAAATTTGAATTCCATTTGGATTTTAAGATTCAAAAATATTATTTATTTAAACATTTATCAAGTTTAAATTCAATTTATAAACTTGTGAATAACTTTAATTACATATACATGAAACTTAAATAAGAAAGCCTTTAAATTCAATTGTTTGAAATCTTAATTTAAATTTAAATTTCCAAAGACATTTTAAAACTGATGTAATCCTGCAGATTTAAGAACTTTGATTTAAACTTCCCTTCAACACTTTGTTTTAAAAACTTGATTTTTCAAATCCAAATCTATTTATAAAACCTTAAGATAGATATTCAAAAACTGAGTTTCACTCTAGGATTTAAACATTGTTTAAATCATATAGTTCAAGTTTTTTTTAGTTTCTGTCAGGTTTTAAACCTGAAACTGTCAAAATGAATACAAAATTTGAATTAAACTTAAATCTAGATTTGACTTCCATTTAAATCACCTTACACAAATTTTACACTGATTATAACTAGCTTGCAGTTTAATTTGTTTTTAATTTTAGTTTAAAATTTAAAACTGCAGGCAGTTTCAAGCTACCTGTAGCAAATGTATACTACCCGAGACCAGAGCAAATGTGCTTCGAGTCAATAATGTCATTGCTTCGAGTCTTATGCACAAAAACTCGAGTACATCCCGAGGCTTCAACTATACAAAACATGGAAACAGCAGTGAAACAGAATCATGCATTTGCCAAGACAGAGGCCATAACAAGCTTGAAATTCAGTCCCAAACTGAGTACAGGTAGAGGGAATAACATGAAATACAAATCAAACTCGGTCAAAGGTAGGATCACTGCAACACCAGATTCATGAAAACAAATAGAGACATGCTAAACAGAATTTAGTGGTTTAACCCATGTACATTTCAGGTCAGTGCAGATTATAAAGGGGCATTACCAGGTTAGAGTGGCAACTGGGACAGCTCAACCAATCATGTGAGATAGCCATTACGACAAGATCAATACTCAATCTACTACACAATGTAAATGATGACCACACACATGTATACCCAGTCACAAAGATATGATCAGAGGCCACACTTTATACAGGCAACACATAAAAGCAGTGCTTTGGAACAGTGAGTACAATCAATGATGCAAACAAATGAACAAACCAAAGTGGATAATCTTCCCAACCCCACTGTCCAAGTTTCACTAAGAACTGTATTTGTTTTTAAAAAAATTTGCTTTTAAAAACTCAGGTCAACCTATCCCTAAAAATATAAATTACATCAGTTTTCAGAAGTTAGGATCTAACTGTTTTAACTTAAAACATGTTTAAATATTTATTTAGAATATACAACTTATATTGACTTAACACTGAGCTCACACAATTAATTATATCTTGAGGAAACTGTTTTGAAATTAAAACATTTGTATGGAGGAACTTGAACAGAGATCTTAAGCAATCATCAAACTGAAGTAACCCTGAATTCATAAATTAAATTCATTGAAGTTGTAACTTAAATTCAGTTTTCTTCTGTAATATTATGTTTTCCAGAACAAAGAACATTGTTTTACTCTTTCACAATATTTAAATTCAAGTTTTCATTCATACAAACAGTTTATGTTAACCTATGCCTTGTTAAACTGGAATTTAGAACAAAAGGGAATTTAGTTGAGGATTTTTAAACCTGAAACTAAAACAGAGAGAATCCAGAGATATATAATACAGTACTCATACTTATCACATAGCAATACAACTAAGTTTCAGAGAAGAATTTGCAACAGACAAAATATACTTAAATCGTTAAATTCCTGATGTTGCTATCCTTTAGAACAGAGGTGGTTATAGGATGTCAAACACATATACATGCAGTAACATGTAAACACAGAAAATCATCAATATATATGCTCATATCAGATCAAAATTTAACAACATATATATATGCTTAAGTATTTAAAATGAAAGGTGTTACTCACCTAGATTTATGAACACAGAGCTTCTGTTTTGGTTTTGAAAAAAAACTTGAGAATAATGCACGGGCTCTTTCTTTTGCAAAAAGTACAGGCTAATGGCATGATAAAAATGAAGCTGTGATCTGGTCTTGAGGAAGTTGGTCATAGATTGAAATGAAGGCAGTTTCAGGTTTTGCAAAGTTGATGGCATTTTTGTATGATGATGTTTAGAATAAATCTGAAAGCTAAGTATATATATATAAAGAGAAATAGATTTGTATAGGGTAGGTGTTATCTGGTTAAACACATGCAAGTACAATATTACTTTTGTTTGTATCAGGCCATAAGCTTTATTATGGAGGCTGAAAAGATTTGAACAAATTTCGAATCTGACTCTTGTTTTACTGTAAATCAGAAGCATTAAATGGTAATGTACCCAATGTTTCCTATTTAGCTAATTAAATCATTTCATATGTAGATATTTTAGTTAGCTTAACATTTCTTTTCTCTAACCTACATACTGTATTTTTGTTTTATACTTTATGTTTATGCCTGTCTAATTCTTAGTCTACAAGCTACAGATCATTTTGTATTCAGATATTTTACTTTTCTTACTTTGTTTATTTGTCTTTACAGATTGCATACATATTTGCTTACCTGAATATTTAAACCTTACATCATATAAAACTTACTTGTCTAGCTTGCTTCACAAACTATTCTATATGCTGAATATACACAAAGATATTTCTACTATGCTTTGTTTTGCATTAGACAGCAGAATCATTTTGTCTGGTGACTTTTATTTATTCTGTTTTCATACTTATCTAAACCTTAGTCAATAAGCTATTTGCATTTGTTTACAGGTTGTATTCATGTGTACAAGCCTGACTTTAATTTATACATTATGTAGCATATATACTTGCCTCTTTTACACTAGTTCTTACTTTTATATTTATTTTATTTATAGGTTACTTTATTTTAAAACTTAAATAAATAAATACTTATGTTGAGATTTACAAAGTATTATTTTATTTAACTTTTTTGAAAGTCTTTATTTTAAATTTACATATCATAACTTCTTTGCAAAAATATACATATATTAAAATAACAACTTCTATTTATATTAAAAACCCATTTTCAAAGATATTACAATATTGATATAGTTTAAATATAAATTATTATTGAATAATTTATAAAAGGACTATTCTCTATAATACAAGTCACTTATTTTATCAAGCTATATAACAAAACAAAACTTTTTATTTAAATTTAAACTCTAAGTTAAATTTTATTTCTAAACAATTTAAATTTATCTTGAGTATTCTTCAGATCATATTATTATTTATTTATTATTAAATAAAAATCAAATTCCTAATTTTCCAAAAATATTAGAGTAAAAAAATCATGTTTTCATTTATTTAAACTTAAAACAAAGGTTAGCTATTTACAATATATACAGATATATATATATTATAAATAGAAAACAATTTAATTGGCTTTTAAAAGATAATTTATCAGTTAATTATTTATTTAAAAGAGAATTATTAAATCAATTCAAATTATTATTAACAAATATTATTAAATCAATTTAATTTTATCACCGATTATTGAATTGATATTGCCTCAAATTTCCGGGATATCACAAAGGACTTGACCAGAAACTAAAGATAATATGTCCCGAGATTAGTTATACATAGGTTCGCTATGGATACTGACAAATTTGGTCTGAGACTGGATCGAGCTACAATTGATATGGTGTGACAATCAAATCTATAAAAGCAAATATTCCAAATTTTGGGTCAAGCGGAGTTCGTACGCTTAAATTATGGATCGATTAAGTTTCGTACAGGATATGCTTGCTTCGTATCCATCATGTTCGTATGCATTGTTAGCACCAAAATTGGTCACTAACACCCAAAGAAAGATTTGTGTAGAGAGATTAATGAAGATAGAAAATTAAAATAAAGGAATGTATGCAAAATTAACTGCAAAAACTAGAACACCAGATTTATAGTGGTTCGGCGTAACTGCCTACGTCCACTTTGAATTTGATCTTTATTGCTTTTTCAAATAATTGAATACAGATGCAATCCGTACACCAACAACTTGAATACAAGTTCTAACAGAAAAGAAACGAGTCTTGAAAATAGCGGAGTCTCTCCAGAGTTCACAAAAAAGGTCCCTTTTCACTGCGCCCCTGCCCCTCTATTTATAGGCGAAGATAGGTCGGACTTCCTTCACAGGCTCAAAAACAAGGTATCTTGGCCCAAAGTAGGTGACTTCTATGCACCAAGCCAGGTATGCCGAACGAGACAGACCGATCGAGAAATGCCGGTCGAGAAATGCCAACCCATCATGTTTTGTCGATTATCAAGTGACTCGAAGTAAACCCTCAGGAGACCCAAAGCAAATAGCGGGTTGACTCGAAGCGAGGTTATGCCGTTTGCCTCACTTTGTTGTAGGCCTGATAACCTACCAGCTTCTCTAAAATGCACCGAGCGATGTATGCCGAACCTTCCACATCGAGCGACATGTTCCGACCACCTAAGCCGAGCGACATGTGTCCGTGCTTCCTCGACCGAACCACCCATGCCGAGCCGTCCTTCTTCGAGCATCCAAACCGAACTGTGTCACCTTTAACTTCACTGGTCGAACGGTGATTGCCGAACAATGTTACCGAGCGAGGCTTTACCAAGCGACATATGTGATGCGTTCCCAACAACACTTTCCGAGCGATTGCGTCCGAGTGAAGGATGCCAAGCGATAATGTTCGAATGAAGGATTCCGAACGATGTACTTAGGCCGAACGGCACTTGCATGCCGAACGACGCATCCAGGTCGAACGGTCTACGGTCGGGCTACTTTTTCCATGTGATCCCTCTTCAAAACCGAGCAATGAGCGGCCGAACCACCACAGTCGAACCATGTATATAGGTCGGGCCATGCAACCAGGTAACATTTGCCCCCCAAGGCGTATCATGAGAGTCATCATGGTGCACTTTGAAACAGTCCAGGATTTCCACTTTTCTCCACCTATCCAGTAGGATCTGATTCTCCATTGTGCTATTATCTTTGGTGTGGGCCGGTTGATTAAACACGTTGAATCACTCGTTCGGCTTATCCATTGTCGCCCGACAAGATTGTTCACGAACCATTGAGTCACTTCAACCAGGTCCACTGGTTAACGCATGTTCACCTCCTCTTCATCATATAAAAACCAACACTTCTCTTCTTCTTCCCTTTACTTTCACTTCAACTCTATAGGGCTTTTTAACTTACCTTCCTCCTAAACTTCGGCTACCTCTTCCTTTCGAAACTATATCTCCTGCCTTGCTACTTTAGAGCCCTTGAACCCGAACGAACTCCGGCTCGAAGTCCCATAGTTTCACAAACTTCTAATTTCCTTTATAGGTACGAATCCCTTCTTTACCTCACCCTCTTAGCACGCAATCTAGTTTGAGGTCTGAGCACATGGGTTCCCAGGTAGGAGTTAGCGGGAAGCGGCAAATAGAAAGACGAACTGGAGATAGGAGCGCGCTCTAGGCTATGTGTTTGACTCAGTTTTAATGGTAATGGAAGAAGTTAATAGGAGAAGTGGTCATGGTTCTTACTTTCCAAGTCATGGACATAGAGAAGGAGCAAGCTCAATGGTTCGTGGAAGTTGGTGCAAGCCTGCAGTGTTCAGCTTATCATACGATCGAGGAAGGACAGTCGGTGACTTAAACGTAGTGACGTTAGGTTGTTAGGAGTTTAACAACAGGGTAGGTCAAAACTGTGAAATGGAGTGTGGTTCGGCATACCAAATGAGGAAGTTTCTCGTACGATAAGCTGAGAATTCTATAAGGGGAGCGCGGTTCAGTAGGAAGTTAGGTTGGTAGGTACCCTGTTGGGAGTAGTGCAAGGGTGAGTGTGTTGCTCGGCCTAGAATAAGAGAGTGTAGAGTAGCCAACCGTGCATTCAGCGATGTGGCCGCTCGGTTTGTGTGGAGTGAGAGCGCGGGTCAGTGTCTCTGGTCTAGAGAGTCATTCGGTCGCATGTTTTAGGTGTCGCTCGGCTTCAAGCCTTGAGGTCGGCGTTGACAGTCTAAATCATTCTATCTTGAACACAACACATGTCAAGTCCACTTACCCCCATGCCTAATCACAGCCCAAAACATATAATGCCAACGTCCGATTTCAAGGCCCATGCTACGAAACATAGGACAAGCTCTCGGAGACGGTCAGCAATGATGGTCTTCGAAAATGAAAATTCAATGCTTTATCAACTTCATCAGTCTTTAAGTCTTTTAATTATTTCACACTCATACTTGAATGACCGCACTAGTCCACACACCACACGGGTGGAACATTTTCGTTGTTATGTCTAATATTGATTGTCTTTCAAGTATAGTTCAAACAGGTGTTTGTCCAAATTCGATGCACATTGAAGATGTCTAGAAAGTCGAGCTCCGCCGCAGTCTCAGATAAACCTGAGCCAAGTTCTCAACAAGAAGTAGTGGGAACTTCGGATCCATCGACAACTCCTACACAGAATATTCCGAGTCCAACAACTGCGATTATTGACTTGGCTCTTGATGCCATAGATGAGCAATTATCCTAAACAATCAAGCTGATTCCCAAGATTCAAGAATCAATGAAAACGCTCTTCACCGACTATGCTCAGTCCACGGAATTCCTTTTAACGATGTACTGGTTCCATCGGGACAAGATTGTCCTCACTTGTACCCAGCTGGATATACTGCCTGCAATAAATTCATGTCTAGGTCGATAACGTGCCACCATTCAATTCCTTTCTCCTGATGTGTTGTAGTATATTGAGATCGCCCCAGCACAGTTACATCCTAATAGTCACACGTTCATATATGCCACGTGTATTCTTTTCATGAGCATTCTATTCAGGCTCCCCACTCCCAGTGATATCCGCTATATCTACCGTTTCAAGAGGTGGTCCGGTAGCCCATCTTTCATATTCCTTGAGCCACATAACAAGTGCCAAATCCAGACGGAGGCGTGGAGCAAATTCTCCCAATATAAGCAGGAATGGTTATACGTGCGCTGCCCCCTGGCTTTACGAGGAGATGGCTAGAAGGGAGTAAGTTTCTTTTCTGAATCAATATTTGTATGCGGAAGAAAGTGCATCCTTTCTAAACCTTTTCCCGACTTTTACATGTATCAGCCAATGCCTAGAAGGCTCCGGGTACTCTGAGGCCGTCGAAGCGATTCGAGCAGTTCCCGCGGGAGACTGGGACATCAGATCCATCATTTCCAATGAATCGCTCTCAAAATATGGATTGTTGACGGAAGGTCTCCGAATAAGTCTCCCTCACAGTGCCACTACAACCGGTCCTGCCTTGGACAAAGGCAAAAGGCAAGCTGAGCCTTCGATGCCTTTGACACGTGGTGCCCCCGACACATCCGAGGAGGGCGAGATTAGAGAAATTGTGGTGTCAGAAGCACTGGGTGGGAATGTAAGTCTTGCTCTGGAACCGGTGGTCGAGGCACATGGCACTGATGAACCACCTCCCCCTTCTAAGAGAAAAAGGAAATTGGCTTACAAACTGAGGAAAAAGACAGTGGACGAAACCTCAAAGGTCACAATTACTCTAATGGAGAAAGGGCCGTCTCTACAACACTTAGAGGGTTTACTGAAAGGCTTATCTGACCTCATTATTCCCGATGACTTGCTCAATTATGGCTTCAACGATCCAGAATCCTAAAACTCCATTCGCCCTCGAGAGGCGTTCATGCCCATAATCAAGGAGAAAAAACTCTGATAAGTAAAGCTAAAGAAATTGGTCCGTCGGGGGAAACACTAGGACACACACACTCTAACACTTGCACCTCACCTTGCACTTAAACTTCAGCCATCATGTTATTCTTGCTCACTTAATTTCTATACAGGTGATATAGGACGCTCTCATGGACTCGATCGCCTTTGCGGGTCCTCTATTTTCCATCATTCCAACCGAGATTTGAGGTCCGACAAACGCCGAGATAGAGACGACGACAGCAACCGAGACTATCGCCTCCGAGATTCATCGTGTCGAAGGAAAATTTACAGTCATTCTTTATACCTCCATGATCCTTCCTCTCAACCAAAGCAAACCAGGGAGAAATATGCTCATAAGGGGTCCCAGTCTGAGACTCACCATGACCAACACTCTGGTTCATCAGTACCAGGCAATCACTGGAACCTTACAAAAAATCTATTGTCTCTAGACAAACTTCTTCTGCTCTGCATAAGATCCGTCGATAGCGGAAAAGCTAACCGAGCTTAAGGCGACGTTCTCAAAAATATGTTTCAACGGTCTGAAGTTTCTTCCAGTTATTTATCCTATTCCATGGCATGTTAAACAAAGTGCCATTGCTTGCAAAATGATGTCTACGTCCAACACGACGCATTTTTTCATTTAGCAAAAAAGTTTCAGAAGTTTCTATAGAACACCAGCATGAAATCGATCGTCTGGAACTTGAAGCAATCCATGACAAAGACATTATTAAAGCCCAGGATGAAGAGCTTTCCTCATATAAGTCTCGGCTTGAAATTGATTAGAAAAATTCTAAAGACATAGCTGAGGCAGTTAATCATCTGGAAGCCGCACACAAAAATGAAATTGATGAAGCGGTTCAATACTGTGGTGCCTTAGCTTTGGAGAAAGATTCCGTTCAAAAGGAGAGAGACACGCTCACCCAACAAGTCAAAGAGTTGGAAGAGCTACTTTTCAAAGAAAAGGAAGAAAAGACTGCTGCCCAAAAGGAGTCGCAAAGATATTATGACAAAATTGTTGCTACACGACTCCTAAAAACAAAGATCGATGAAGAACTCTTCAAGGATGAGACGCTGAAGGATGAAGCCCGTGAGGAGGGCAAAAGAATAGCGCTCACGGAAATTGATTCTCGCCTTGAGGCAGCTAATGAGGCTGCTAGGGAGGAAACCAAGTGCATGTTTGATCCGCTCATAGCCGAGTATAATGCTCGAGTTCTCATGCATCGCGACCTAACATTTCTTGGCGAGGGTTACCTCGAATATTTGGCCGAAGCATGGGAAACTTTAAAAAAAATCAAAAAGGTTGAGTCGGGAACTGAAGAGGTTGACGAAGAAGCTTTAGTGAAGGAATTTCTTCGGAGTAATGAGCCTTCAGACTTCTCAGCAGTGAAGGCTCTTTATAGCAGAGACTCCTCCTCATCAAAAGGAAAGAATGACACTACCGGCCCGTTCGGAAGTGAGTCTCCGACTCCTCCCCCTATTCAGCCGACTGATCGCCCATCAGTTGACCACTTCGAGCAGCACATGAGCTACGATCCAGAAGATCCTGGTCTTGATATTCATGTTCTATCTCCTATTCCTGAGGGTGAAACTCGCCAAACAGTAGAGAGTCAGCCGGATACTGGTACATAACTTTTCTTCCTTGAGTTTAAAAGGCCATCGTTTTTGGCAAGTAATAAATGTATTCTAACACTTATCTCTTATGATTTCATGCAGGCCACTCTGATCCTGTGCCAACTCCAAGGAGCGATGTCGCCACGGAGAAGGAGGAGAAAATGAGAGAGGTAATTCAAATGGGAGAGACTCCCAGACCTGATGCTCAAGTTATCAAGGCCGTTAACGAAGACAAATCTGAAAATCCGTCGCCCTTCGAAGAACATGACAAAGTTATAATTTTAGGCGCCTCCGAACATACTTCAAAGTTGAGCATGGAGGAACAAGTCATTAAGGAGGAGAAGAAGAAAACTGAAACTAAGGCTGAGCCCCAAATGGTTGAACTTGATGACCCACTAAACAGGCTTCTGAAGGTTGTTCTTCCCGGTGGGACCAGGCCACTTAAAGTTCCTCCTCCTTCCTCGGACACCACTTCCCTAGCAAGCAAGGCGTCTAAGAGAAAATGCATGAGGGAGGAGTTGTCTGAGCAACCGAGGAAGGAGAAGAATTAAAAGAAGTAGCTATCATGCTTGTTCAACGAGAGTCAACCTGGATTATGGAATTATTTCTATTTATTTTCATAGCCGCTGTAGATAGACTTTTTGCTCCGAGTTCAGGAGAAGTTTTAGTTGAAATCTATTTTGAATTAATGAATAAAACCTTGTTATTTTTCTTTCAATGATTTTCATTGTTTATCTTACTATATATCTTTTAGTCAAAATCTAAAATCTTGTGAGTTACATAGGCCCCAGTCCACACCGGGGACTTAAATATTTTTGAGTCGTTTATACTCTAGTCCGCACTCTGGGGACTCAAAGTACTCCAATCCGCACTCTGGGGACTTTGAGATTTTTAAGTCGTTTATACTCTAGTCTGCACTCTGGGGACTCAGAGTACTCCAGTCCGCACTCTGGGGACTTAGAGATTTTTAAGTCGTTTATACTCTAGTCCGCACTCTGGGGACTCAGAGTACTCCAGTCCGCACTCTGGGGACTTAGAGATTTTTAAGTCGTTTATACTCTAGTCCGCACTTTGGGGACTCAAAGTACTTCAGTTCACACTCCAGGGACTTAGAGATTTTTAAGTCGTTTATACTCTGGTCCACACTCTAGGGGCTCAGAATACTTCAATTCACACTCTGAGGACTTAGAGATTTTTAAGTCGTTTATGCTCTAGTCCCCACTCTTGGGACTCAGAGTACTCAAGTCTACACTCTGGGGACTTAGTATTTTTAAGTCGTTTATACTCTAGTCTGCACTCTAGGGACTTAGAATACTCCAGTATGCACTCTAGGGACTTTGATATTTTTAAGTCATTTATACTCTAGTTAGCACTCTAGGGACTCAGAGTACTCCAATCCGCACTTTGAGAACATAAAGATTTTTAAGTCATTTATACTCCAGTCCGCACTCTAGGGACTCAAAGCACTCCAGTCCGCACTCTGGGGACTTAGAGATTTTTAAGTCGTTTATACTCTAGTTCACACTCTGGGAACTCAGAGTACTCCAGTCCGCACTCTGGGTATGGTTTTTAAGTCGTTTATACTCCAGTCCGCACTCTGGGGATTCAGAGTACTCCAGTCCGGACTCTGGGGACTTAGAGATTTTTAAGTCGTTTATACTCTAGTCTGCACTCTAGGGACTTGGAGTACTCCAGCCCGCACTCTGGGACTTAGAGATTTTTAAGTTTTTGTGCGCGTTCATACGCCATACAGAATAATGTAACTTTAATTTTTTCCATAGAATTACAACATATGGAAATATCAATAATTCATGGAAAAGATGGCTTCAAACCTTTATTACTGAATTGCCTTATTACATGTCGAAAACTAAGAATCAACAAAATAAAAATACACTGGAAATAATTGCAACTAAAATGCGAAAGAAATAGACTAAGTATAATAACGTCATAGATGCTCGCTTCCATGCTTGGGTGAGTGTCGCGCCATCAACGGTCGCTAGCTTGAAAGTTCCCTCTGCAAGCCTCCATTCAATGACGTATAGACCTTCCCATGTGGGATTCATATGTGATGGGATCGAAAAAACTCGCTTCAAGACGAGATCGCCCACGTCAAAGATTCTCAGTCGGACTTCTTCATTATAATATTGAGCGACTTGGTGCCTATAGGCAGCCAACCTTAAATCAGCTTGTTCACGTTTTTCGTCAACAAAATCCAGTAATTCCAGCAAGAGAAACTGATTTGTCTTAGGATTATAATGAGTTAACCGATGTGATGGAACTTTAAGTTACACGGGTATAACGGCTTTCGTGCCATATACCAATGTGAATGGAGTGTGGCCAGTCGCGGACTTGTGGGTGGTGCTGTAATCCCAAAGTGCTATTGGAAGCTCATCCACCCACTTGCCTCTAGCCTTTTCCAGATGTTTTTTCAATATGGATTTGATTATTTTGTTCACGGCTTCTACTTGTCCATTGGCTTTTAGATGAGCAACTGCTGCAAACCTTTTCCCAATGCCATACTTTTGACAAAATTCTTTGAACTCCCTACTTTCGAACGGAGTTCCATTATCCGTAATAATAGTCCGCGGGAGGCTAAGACGGCATATGATGTTTCACACAACGAAATTAATGACCTTTTTGGTGTGATTGTAGCTAAGGGCTCTACTTCTGCCCACTTGGGAAAGTAATCGGCCGCAAATGTTACGTATTTTTCACCACCTTTAGAGATAGGTAAGGAACCGATTATATCGATTCCCCATATCGCAAAATGCCAGTGACTAACCATTTTTGTGAGTTCCGTTTGCGGGGCTCTCGGGATTTTCACATATTTTTAACATTTGTCACATCTTCTTTTGTAGTCCGTAGCATCCCGATTTACTGTTGGCCAATAATATCCATAGCGGAGGATCGTTTTTGCTAGTGTCTGCTCCCAGTATGGTCACCACATTCTCCTTCATGAATTTCCTTCAGGACTCGCTTTATCTCATCATGGGCAATGCACCGAAGTAAGGGAACTGAGAATCCCCTTCGATACATTATTCTGTTCTGCATTATATATCGTGAACCTTTGCAAATGACTTATTGTCTTCATTCTTCTTTTGGGAAAAACCCCATGTAGCAGGTATTACTTGAAAGGGGTTATCTGTGACTCCTTCTCGATTTTTGTTTCTAACACGAAATCTACCTCCATCTCATTTATACTTGGAGCATGTAAGATTTCGACAGGAACCAATCCCATTTGTTGTGCATCGCCAGTACTTGCGAATTTTATCAACGAATCGGCTTCTCTGTTTTGTTCACGTGGGACATGCGAAAATCGTAATATTCAAGTTCTGCCAATAGTTCATCAACCCGGGAAAGGTATGGAGCAAGCCTCTGCCCCTTTGCTTGATAATCTCCCTGCACCTGGTATACCAACAATTGTGAGTCACAAAAGGTTTCAACCGATTTCACTCTAAGTTCCCTGATAAGTTTCGAGCCAGCAATCAATACTTCATACTCGGCTTCGTTATTTGTAGCTGGAAAATCTAGCTTCATAGCATAACAAATTGATCGGTTTTTGAAAGTTACAAGAATTACACCAGCCCCAGAACAACGGCGTTGGATGCCCCATCGATGTATAGTTTCCATCGAATGGGGGGATAACATCATCACCATTTGGTTCGTCTGATACGGTGAATTCTACAATGAAATTCGCTAGTGCTTGCCCTTGTATGGACCTCCGTGGAAGGTAGGTGATATCGAACTGACTCAACTCAATATTCCATTTTAACATCCTTCCATAGGTTTCTGGTCGTTGGAGTATCTGTCGCAAGGGTTGATCGTTATAAACACTGATCGAGTGTGCCTGAAAGTATGGAAGAAGCTTGCGTGATGCAATCACCAAGCAGTAGGCTAGCTTCTCGATTTTAGGATAATTTCTTCCTTCCCCCATTAAATGTTTACTGACGTAGTACACGGGCTTTTGAACTCGGTCCTCCTCGCGAATCAAAGACATATTGATGGCATGTTGAGATACGGCCAAGTATACATATTACATACTACATCTCATGATCTACAGGTTTGACAGCACTGAAGGACTTTCCAAATGCCTTACCAGAGCTCGTAATGCACTCTCATTGTTGGGCATCCATTCGAAATTTCTCTTTCCTTTCTTTATTACATCGAAGAAGGGAATACACTTATCTATCGCTCTGGATATGAATCGACTTAGCGCGACCACTTTTCTGTTCAGGCTTTATGCCTGCTTTATAGTTTTGGGCACTTGTATGTCCCGAATAGCATGAAATTTTTCTTAGTTAGTTTTAATTCTCTGTGCGTTAACAATGAAACCCAGAAACTTCCCTGACGCAATGTCAAAGGAACACTTCAGAGGATTGATTTTCATTCCGTAATATCTGAGTATATCAAACATTTCCACCAAGACTCGAATGTGGTTGTTTGACTGCGTGACTTCACGAGCATGTTATCCACATAGACTTCCAGTGTCCTACCAATCTGGTCTTAAACATCCGATTCACTAGACGCTGATAAGTTGCTCCCGCATTTTTCAATACGAAAGGCATCACTATATAACAATACAGTCCAACGTCTATGAAAAAACTACTGTGTTCTTGGTCTGTAATGTGCATCGGGATTTGATTATATCCCGAGTACGCATCCATAAATGACAATAACTCATGTCCCGCTGCTGTGTCGACCAGCTGATCAATTCTGGGCAAAGGGAAACTATCTTTAGGGCATGCTTTGTTCAGATCTAAGTAATCTACACATGTTCTCCATTTCCCATTTGCTTTTCTCACTAGAATGTTAGACACCCATTTAGGGTAAGGGCGACGCGGACAAACCCATTGGCCATGAGTTTGTCCACCTCCTCTCTGAGAGCAGTGGACCTCTCCGGGTCCATGCCTCTCCTTTTTTTCTTTCTGGCACGTACCTCGGGTCTATGTTCAATATATGACTCGCAATGGCAGGAGAAATTTCACACATATCGGAATGTGTCCAAGCAAAAACATCCATATTCACTCGGAGGAAATCAATGAGGTCCTCTGTCATCGAGGGGTTGAGTTGTGATCCATTCTTAAGTACTCGTGATGTATCATCACGGCTGATTGGAATGTCAGTCGTCAGTTCAACCGGTGCTGCTTTTGCCTCCCTGGGTTCCTCATCATCATCTCTCGGATCTATATCTCTGTAAATTCGATCATATTGCCTGAGCCAGGGCTCGGGCATTACTTGTCAATCTTCAGTTACTCAGATGTAGACTGAGTTGTCCACAACCTTTCCCTTCTCTCTTTGCTGAGCGTCTCTCACCTCAGCCACATAACACACACGACTAGTCGCCTGATCGCCATGCACAACACCAACTCCTTTATCGGTCGGAAATTTCAAGGTTAAACACCACGGGGCCAAAGCTTCCCTAAACTCTGCCAAGGCTGGTTGAACCGGAAACACATTATACGGAGATTCGACATCCAAAACGACGAACGGCAGGATCCGCAGCCTCCTACGTTCACCTTTTCCAAGTTAAACTGGAAATTCAACAAAACCCACTGCATCAATAGCTGCACCATTAAAGCCATGAATACAGGCTTTAAATGGTTTTAGATCCTTTGTCTCCATCTTCATTTGGTCATATGCTTTTTTGAAGATAATGTTAACAGAACTTCCACAGTTAATCAGTATTCTTCTTACAAACGCTGGCCCAACAGTGGCTGAGATGACCATCGGATCAATGGTGGGTGCCTCTACTTGATCAGCATCTCTGCTCATGAACACTATACCATCGGCCATCATTCGCTACTGCTTAGCTGGGGCCCCATCCTCCATGTTGGAACAACATCCAAAATCTGCATGCTTTAGGGAATTCTCATACCTCTCCATTTCATGCCAATTCTTATCTACAGGGTGAGGCCCACTGACTATCGTATTTATGACTAGTCTACCTATAGTCCGGGCAGGTTCCTTTGGATAGCGTGGAGCTTTCCCACGACCTGGGTCCGATGTTCCTTCCTTGCGTTCTTGCGGATTCTTGACAAACTCCTGTAACTTTTTCTGTCGAATCAGCTTTTCTATAGCATCATGGAGGTGCCTACACTCCTCGGTATTATGCCCGTAAGTCTCATGGAAGCATCAATACTTCCCAGTCCGCTTCTATTCCTCGATGAACTCTTTTGGGCTTGGCTTTCGATTTTCAAAAGTATTGCAAGTCGATAGGTAGATATTTTCCAGAGATGCATTCAGAGGATTATATTCGTCGTAAGTTGGGATCCTTGGCTTACACTTTCCTGCTTCCCTTTTCTTTCCAGGATTTCCTCCTTCAGATACTTTAGATTGCTCCGGATTGTTTTGGACATTGACCTGGACCTTCCCCGAGTTATCACCAGATTGTGTAACAGCAATGTTGCTCTTCACAGTCTCCTTGCCAGGCCTTGGAGCATTGTCTCTCCTCATTCACCTGGCTTCCTCTCTTCTTATGAATTGTTGCGCCTTTGAATAAAAATGTTCCAATGTAATCGAAGTCTTTCCTGCCAACCAATCGTCAAACTTTGAATCCAGATCTACTCCTCGCATCATATCCATCAGAATGGCATGGTCATTTGGGTTACTAACTTCAGTAGCCACAACGTGAAATCTCTGTAAGTACTCTTTTAAGGACTCCCCTCGAACCTAAATCACACTGGACAAGGACATCATGTCCTTAAGACGAGTGACATGAATCCTGAACTGTTCCATAATTTCATCGCTAATTCATCAAAGTTGGAGATAGACCGCGGAGGAAGTCGGGTGAACCACATGGTAGCGATTCCAGATAAAGTTATTAGGAAGCATCTACACTTAGTTGCATCATTTGCTCTAGCTGAATCCATCATCCATTCATATCTCATCACATGCTGTCGGGGATCAGTCTTCCCTTCGTAAGCAAGAATAGTTGGCATGTTAAACTTCCTAGGGTACTCGACCTATAGAATTGTATCTGTGAATGGAGTATGACTCTTGGATATCCCCAATCATCATTAGTCAAGCCTTGATTTTCTCTCGTCAGCTGTCTGACCATAGCCGATAGATCTAGGGTTTGTATGGAAGATGACAGGTTGGAATCTATACTACAAGATTGTTCTGGTTGGTGTCTCCTCTGTCGACAATCTACCAAACGTGTATCTTGGGGACCAGCTTCATTAGGACATTGGTGAACCAACCGTCCAGCTTCCACTCGTGCTTTAGATCCTAAGTTTCCTGTTCCAGCTTGGGTGTGATTTCCTTGATGTAAGTAAGGGGCCATGGCTTAAGTAGGGAACCTGGACCATCCCTGGTTGATCGATCAGTAACACCTCCTTGTGTTGTTTTAGTTCTACAACGTCTACGCCAGAGCTGTCGGATGAAGAGTAAGAAGCAGGGCTTCCTCTAGCATTCTAATGCTGTTGTTCAGTAAGCTGAGTCATGAGGATGGCGTTGGCTTGAATCTGTTCGTTAAGTTGTCTGTTGCTTTTCATGAGCTTGTTGAACTCTATTCTAGTGACAACTTCCATTTGGTTTTGGGAAGTGACAGTCCCTACACCTGGATTAACTTGTTGATTGTTGGGTCCTACTTGTTGGACACTAGCAGTCTCGTTGACATACGCATTGTGTGAGGCTGATCTGGTACAAGATCTTCCCATTGTAGAGTTATTGGTAGGAACTCTGAGTAGAATCAATGGATTTCCTGTGAATGACTTGGACCTCCTTCGGGGGATTTCTTCAATCCTGTAGCTACAATGTAGATCCTAATAACCCTATAATGTTGTTCTCAGTGAAAACACCAAAATTTTAGCACCAAAATTGGTCACTAACACCCAAAGAAAGATTTATGTAGAGAGATTAATGAAGATAGAAAATTAAAATAGAGGAATGTATGGAAAATTAACTGCAAAAACTAGAACACCAGATTTATAGTGGTTTGATGTAACTGCCTACGTCCACTTTAAGTTTGATCTTTATTGCTTTTTCAAATAATTGAATACAGATACAATTCGTACACCAACAACTTGAATACAAGTTCTAACAAAAAAGAAACGAGCCTTGAAAATGGCGGAGTCTCCCCGGAGTTCACGAAAAAAAGATCCCTTTTCACTGCGCCCATGCCCCTCTCTATATAGGCGAAGATAGGCTGGACTTCCTTCACGGGCCCTGGAACATGTATCTCGGTCCACAGTAGGTAACTTCTGCACACCGAGCTAGGCATGCCGAACAAGACAGGCCTATCGAGAAATGCCAGTCAAGAAATGTAGACCCATCATGTCTGGTCGATTATCAAGTGGCTCGAAGTAAACGCTCAGAAGACCCGAAGCAAATAGCGGGTTGACTAAAAGTGAGGTTATGCCGATCGCCTCACTTTGTTGTAGGCCTGATAACCTACCAACTTCTCTAGAATGCACCGAGCGATGTATGCCAAACCTTCCACACCGAGCGACATGCGCCGACCACTTAAGCCGAGCGACATGTGTCTGTGCTTCCTCGACCGAACCACCCAAGCCGAGCCGTCCTTCCCCGAGCAACCAGACCGAACCGTGTCACCTTTAACTTCACTGACCAAACGGTGTTTGTCGAACAATGTTGCCGAGCGAGGCTTTTTCGGGCAACATATGTATTGAGTTTCCAACAAAACTTTCCGAGCGATGGCATTCGAATGAAGGATGCCGAGCAATGGTGTTCGAATGAAGGATGTCGAGTGATGTACTTAGGCCGAACGACACTTGCATGTCGAACGATGCGTCCAGGCCGAACGGTCTCGGTCGAACGGTCCAGGCCGAACGGTCTACGGCCGGGCCACTTTTGCCACGCGATCCCTCTTCAAAAACGAGTGGTGAGCGGCCGAACCATGTATATAGGTCGGGCCATGTAACCGGGTAACATGCATCAAGTCAGCAACCACCTCCTTTGTATCCTTCGAATAACAATATCGATCATGTTCGTTTATACCGATCAAATGCTTCCATCCATTTCGTATTGATCAGCCAACAGATCGATACGAAGCTAACATCCATCATCGATACAGGCAACCAATAAGCATCGATACAAAGTGGCGTCCAACTATCGATACGAATTATCATGCAAGCATCGATACAAACAGAGCCTCACAGGACGGATACAAAAAACGATAGTAAACAAAGGAAGTGGTCCACAAGCTTACAAAACGGATCTCCACATGAATCTCGCCCTACGTCATCGATGAACCACTGATCGATATGTAGCTTATTGACATGTAGAATGATCGATACGAGCTGGGATCGATACGTGTGCTTCAGCCAACTGTAAAACCCACTTTGGATCGATCATAACTCAAAATCTACAAGTCCAAATGCTACGAAATTTTCATAGAAGCTTACTTACCAACTCAAGAATGTCTCCGATCGATCTCAGCCCTATGGACACCATTTTGACCGATACGAATGGGATGGGGATCAATCCTAATCATTCCTAAATGACCCTTGATCAATCTGGTAGGCCCACCCACATGTGAGAAGGAATATTTTGAGTTCAAAGGCAGATATTTCTAGACTACACCTATAAATAGCACCTATATGCCTACAGGAAAAGGATTTTTGGCACTGCTACACCGTTACTCTACCGCAACTCCATTGTAACTCGAGTGTTAGAATATTTTACTGTTGTAATCAATTATCAATCGGCAATAAACAATAAATCATTCAAAGTGGACGTAGGCTACGACGCCGAACCGCTATAAATCTATGCCTTTTTCTATTTATGTTTGTTTAAATTGGCGTGTTTATTAGATTAGCCTCTGTTTACATTTGAATTCTTCATTCTAATCTCTTCAAATACGTCCGAAGAGTGTTGTGCCCAAATTTGGTACAAACATTTTGGTGCTTTTATTGAGAAAACTCTATTTTCTCTAATTCATTGGATCTACTACCATTGTTGGATTGCAAAAATCTAAGGAGGAGACCAAGATCTATCATCCAGTAGTTCCTTCCATTCTATTTAGATGTTCAAGATATAGGAAAGAGCTATATCAACCATGATTAACACCAGAACTTGTTCAAATGCTACTAATCTGGAAGGAAGGGATAGGCAAGGTCCCACACATCTAATTATCATAGGCTAAACATCAGCTAGAGCTTCAGATCCATAAGGCCTTGTGACTAGAGAAGAGTTCCAGATCCTCATGCAAGAGCTTACTCAGAGCCATCAAGAGCTCACCAGCAGATCTATTCCAACACGAAGCTCGCGAATCAGCTAAACAAGGAGAGGCGAAGGAGATCTAGGAGGGTTCAAGTCTCACATTCCTCTACTGAAAGCTCGACTTCATCTAATTTCAACCACAGATCTACAAGCCGTCGGCTGGATGGAAATTATGTAGAGGCCTCCGGGCATCAACGTGCTTAGAATCTCGGATAAGCCGGGATTGGTCCTTTTACAAGGAACCAAGTTGAACCTTCCTTCCGATGGGGGACATTTCCTTATCACACTACTCATAACCATGCAGTTGCTGCCACTATAGACTTAGAAGCCGATATCCAGAATCAATCGGATCCAGCCCTTCACCAACACATCCATGCTCATGAATCCTATGTTCCTAAAGACCGAGAGCCAAGGAGGCGTGGAACGGACCGTCGAAAGTGCCCAGACCATCCTTACAACATGGATCCTAACCATGCCTTGTCCCCGAACATCCAGATGCCTGACATTCCAACCATGATCCGCCAAATGATCCGAGAAAGTCAAGGTCTTACTAATGATGATTGGGGAATCTCCTGAAGTCATGCTACATTCACCAACGACATCCTTTACACTAAGCTACCTCGTCGATTCAGGATGCCTACCTTACCCATGTATGAAGGAAGTTCGGATTCTAACCGGCATATCTTAAAGTATGAATGGCTCATGAATGTCGCTCGAGCTGATGACACGATTAAGTGTAGAAGTTTTCCTATTTCCTTAAGGGGCATCGCAACTATGTGGTTCACTCGTCTACCACCCAGATCCATTTCATGTTTTGATTGGTTAGCTATGAAGTTTGTTGAGCAATTATGCATGCATGTCACGGGAACGAAGGATGTTAACACCTTGTTCAATGTCAATCAAGCTCTAGGAGAGACTCTTAGGCATTATCTGGAAAGGTTTCATGCTGCTTGTGCTAAGGTCAGCAGCCCCAATGATAATTCTATTCTGATGGCATTGACTAAAGGGATCGATGATTTCGATTTTGGCAATTGGTTGGACGGAAAATCCCCCGCTTCATTAGATCGCTCCTATGCTAAGGCGGCCCAATTTGAGGAGAGAAGACGCTAGACGATCTATGAAGCAGGACGATGCAGGGCCTAGTGTTGAAGGCATTCAGAGTAATATTGTCGTGAAACAGGCCGGTGAGAGTTCCGGCAAGGTACAATTGAATATATAGAACAAACAAGGTCAACAGAAGGGCAACGGAGGTCAGGGAAAGAAGAGAGACCCAAATCGTGGACTGAGACCTAGAGCTCCTATGTTTGACCGATATACCTCTTTAAACACGTTGCAAGAAAACATTTATCTGCGGAATTGTAATACCGGGCAACACAAGAAGCCAGCTCCGAAACCATCATTGGAGAAATAAATTCAGATTGGAAAATTCTGTAAATTTCACGATTGTTATGGCCATAACATGAACGAATGTTGTCATTTACAAGACATTATTGAGAAGCTGATTAGAGAGAGGAAGTAGGAACGGTTTGTTAGGGACTCGCAGGATGGATGTGCGGGCCCATCTAACCCGAATCAAGGTCAAGTCCAAGCTAGGCCCGAAGAACCCACGTGTACTAGTGGGAGGTTGGTGATAAATAAGGTGAGTGGTGGTCCTCATCTGGCTAATTGAAGCTGGGAGGAAACAGAGTCATATGCCAGTTCGGTTAGGCATGTGGACTTCGAATATTGTAGCAATTCTGATGATGAGGCCACAGCGAAACAACAGGGAATGATGAAAGACGACATCAATTTTTAGGAACCGAGATGCCGACAGAGTCTAGGCTCCCACTATAGACCCATTGGTTAATTCAGCCCAGGTAGGACCTGCTTGAATGAAAATGATCTTGGTCGACAGCGGAAGCTCTGTAAACATTCTTTTTAAGCGAGCTTATGACCAAATGAAAATGAATGCGAAGGATCTAAAACCATGTCAATCATGCATACATGGTTTTAACAGAAGTGCAACTGTACTCGCTAGGATGGCGGAGATGCCAGTTAAATTGGGTATCGGAGATCGCCAGAGAGTCCGGATGCTATAGTTTGTTGTGTTAGATATTCATTCCCCCTATAATGCTTTCTTGGGATGACCGACCCTCGTTGAATTTAGGGCAGTGATTGCCGCATGGTGTTTGACTCTGAAATTCCCCACTGTTAACAGAGTCAGTGTAGTGCATAGCGATCAGACGACTGGACGTGCTTGTTACGTTGCTAAGCTGCAGGATGCGCAGCTTAAAGAAAAAGGAAAGGACGTAGAGTAATTTCTCTACGTACATTTTTATGAAAATTGACAGCTAACGCCTAGGCCTAGGCCCAGGCGCCACAACCAATTCCATAAAGATCTTGATCCTCGAGATAACAATGATGAGGAGGAAGTCAAAGACTCACAAGATTCTCCGATAGAGTTGACGATCGATGTTTCGATCTACGATGAAAACGATTCCCTATCGACTCAATCATCAGATGAGACAGGAATTGGTTGATTTTCTCCGGGCAAACCTTGATGTGTTTGCTTGGAAGCATTCAGACATGTGTGGGATCTTGTTGGACATTGCGAGCCATGCTTTGAAGATTGACTAGCGGCACATCTTGGTCAAACAAAAAAGGCACGGTATGGATCCAAAGAGGTCCACCGCCCTTAAGGAAGAAGTAAATAAACTCAACTCGAATGGTTTTATTCGTGATGCATTATACTCGGAGTGGGTATCCAATCCAGTACTTGTCAAGAAATCGAAAGGAAAATGGCTAACATGTGATGACTACTTAGATTTGAATGAATCTTTCCCAAAGGACAATTTTCCACTTCCCAAAATTGATCAACTTATGGATTCAACAGCTGGACAATATCTCTTATCTTTCATGGACGTGCATTCTGGCTACAATCAAATACCAATGCATCTACTTAATCAGGAACATACCAGTTTCGTCATAGATCTGGGACTCCATTGCTACAAAGTGATGTCGTTCGGACTTAAGAATGCCGGGGGAACTTATCAAAGGCTCGTGAACCGTATGTTCGCCAACCAGATTGGAAAAACATAGAGGTGTACATGGATGATATGCTCGTGAAGTCTTGACTGTCCATCAATCATGTCAAAGATTTGGAAACAATGTTCAACATACTCCGACAATACAAAATGAAGCTCAATTCATTGAAGTGTCACTTCGAAGTTGCATCAAGAAAGTTCCTTGGATTCATTGTCAACGCTCGAGGAATTGATGCCAATCCGAAGAAAATCTGGGCGATTTGATGCCTCAAAATTCCCAAAACTATAAATCAAGTACAAATCCTCAATGGGAAGGTGGCGGCCTTCAAGCGGACTTATTTTCAAATCCACAAACAAGTGCATCCCTTTCTTTGATCAGATCAGAAAAGGAAAGTGGAACTTCGAATGGACAGATGAGTGTGAAGGCACATTCCAAGCACTAGTTCAACATTTAGCGACACTTCCTATTTTGTCGAAGCCGGTTGATCATTAGAGATTATACATCTATCTGGAGGTTTCAGCAAATGCGATCAGTGTTGCATTGATTCAGGAAGAGGATCGGATCCAACGACCAGTCTATTATATCAGCAAGTGATTAACAGGGGCAGAAAGAAACTACCCGAAGTTGGAAAAGCAGGCTCACTGCCTTGGCATAACCTCGAGAAAGCTCTGCCCATATTTCCAGGCTTATGTGATCACAGTCTACACCAACCAGCCGTTAAGACAGGTCCTTACACGAACCGAGTAGATTGCTCAAGTGGAATATTGAGTTGATTCAGTTTGACATCGATTATACACCGAGGCAAACCATTCAAGGACAAGTTCTGGTGGACTTCATAGCTGAATTCACCATTCCGAAGGACTTGCTCGAAACTAGTGATTCTCCAAAATACATATGGAAACTATATACTGATGGCGCATTAAACGACCATTGCTCAGGCGCTGGAGTGGTACTCGTAACCCCAAATGGTCGATCCATATGCTATGCTCTAAAGTTTGACTTCCACGCAATTGACAAAGAAGTTGATTGCGAAGCTCTGCTCGCTGGGTTTAGACTTGCCAAAGACTTGGGAATTATTGTTGTGGGGATCTACAATGATTCATAATTAGTCATATGCCAAGTTCGAGGAGAATATCAAGCTAGAGATCAGAGATTGGCCACTTACCTTACTTGGATCCAAGAACTATTGAAGCAGTTTGACCACTATGCCATCTATTGTATACCCCGAGAGCAAAATCAAAAAGCCAATTCTTTGGCAAAACTGGCTAGCAACGGCGAAGCACAACAAATAGGACTCGTCCCCACTGAGACACTTACTACCCGGAGTATCGATCAATTAGAGATGGATTGGGTGCACGAGGCTATACCGAAGAGGGAGTCATAGATTACTCCATTCAAAGACTATCTTGAGCATGGAGCTTTACCCAAGCATAGAAGCGAGAAAGACAAATTCTATGAAAAGCTTCGCGATTCATTATCCAGAATGGAGTCTTGTACAGAAGAGGGTATTCTGTTCCTTTACTCTGGTGTATCTCCCATGATGAAATCAAACGAGTGCTACGAGATGTGCACAAGGGAGAATGTGAAGACCACATTGGGGGGCATGCCCTTGCAAAAAAGATACTCAGACATGGATACTACTGGCCAACCATGAATCAAGACGCCTTGTCTAATGCCAAGAGAAGTGATTGATGCCAGAAGCATGCTAGGATTCCAAGAGCCCCATCTACCGGAATCACACAGATGGCCAGTCCATGGTCATTTGCCACATGGGGCATTGATATAATAGGGTCTTTACCTTTGGCCAAAGGTGGTGCAAAGTAAGCCATCGTTGCAGTTGACTACTTTATTAAATGGGCGGAAGCCGAACCCCTTGCTACTATCATGATGAAGAAAGTAATCAACTTTATTGTACGGAACATCATTTGTCATTTTGGCCTCCCACACATGATTGTAACTGATAATGGGACCCAATTCGATAGTGTTGAGTTTAAATATTTCTTTCAACGCTACCATATCTAGAAATAATTCTCGGCAGTAGCTCGCCCTCAAGCGAGTGAACAAATCGAAGCTATCAACAAAGTTGTCAAGTCCATTTCAAAGAAACGCAAGAGAATGCTGGAGGCAAGTGGGTTGATGAACTTCCCATGGCCCTACGGGAATATCGAACTACCCACAAGTCCACGGCCGGTCACACTCCGTTTGCTCTTTCCAACGGTCTGATGTCGTTATTCCATTTGAACTAGAAGTACCTTCTCACTATGTGACCTATTACGATCCAAAGACAAATGCCATACTACTTGCAAAATCTCTGGATTTATTAGATGAGAAGCGTGAAGAGGCTGATTTATGGGTGGCCACATACCGCAGTTGAGTCGCCCGATTATACAGTGCCAAGGTCTGACTCAAAACCTTCGAAATTGGTGATCTCGTACTCAAACGAATCTATCTGGTCCCTTCGCACATGAAAATGACAAGGGAAGGACCATTGTCATCGAGCGGAAAGTTAGAGACGGCACATTCAAATTATCAACTGTTGACGGTCTCTCTTTACCCAGAGCATGGAATGGCGAGAGTCTCCGTCGCTATTACACTAACTGGGCCTTTGTTCATTTTAGTTTGCTTTTCCTTTGAAATTTGTTTATGCATTTTTTGAATTTGAACTTGTAATAAGGCAACTGACTTTGCCATACTTTATTATTCCAACAATAGAATGCAGACTCAATAAGCCAGAGTGGTGATTTTTGAAATGCGTCATACGATCGTCACATTGCACAAAGAGCTAAGTCCCATCCTAAGGTAGGACTCATTCAAATAAGGAATGATCGTGATCCAACCGATCACTCGCTATGTGAAATCCCGGGCTTGGGGCAAACCACATTAAAGTCCAAAAGGATTGGAACACGACAATCCCCTAATGTGAATTAGAGTACAAATTCCAAATCCAAGCTCGAGGAGGATGGATCCGTCCATCCACGACTTCGCTTTCTAAATCAGGGTGGATGTGATCCGACCGTTCACAACCTTGATCAACCCCTTATTCCTAGACTGTGAACGAGATCCTAATACTTAAACAAAATGCGATTGACCATCTGTCAATTAACTTCAGATTCCCGAAGTACAAACTGGAGTATAAACATAAACACAAATGGGTGTGACTAACCACCCATCAACTAACTCTGGTCCCGAGGGCGCAGACTATAGTATAAACACCAATCGGATGTGACTAACCACCCTTCAACTAACTCTGGTCCCAAGAGCACGGATCAGAGTATAAATATTAGCTAACTCTAGATTTTCGAAGTGCGAACTGGAGTACAAACATAAATAGGTGTAACTGACCACCCACCAGCTAACTCTAGATTCTAGGAGTGCGAACTGGAGTATAAACATTACAACGGGTGCGACCGACCACCAGTAAAATGACGTAAGTCCTCGAAGTGCGGACGCAACCCTAAAAACCATACGAGTGTGACCGACCGCCTGTAAATTATCTTATGTCCTCGGAGCTTGAATATGATTCTAAATGACAAGCGGGCGTGAGCAACTGCTAGCATGAAAGTTCAATCCTCAGAGTTCAAATGCAAGCACTAGCTGGTGAACGAGTGCGATTGGCTGTGCCAATTCATTTCACTTTAACTTCTTTCCAACTTAGTTAAATAAAAATGAGTAAAGGCAAAAAACGATCACCAACAAATTACTTCAATTTATCCCCAACACTGGGGGCATAACTCAAGTACCAGCCACTTACCAAGATAGTGCAACATTGAGATTCGACTTGACATTTGGTTATGACCCGAAGCCATGACTTCAGGACTTCGTGACCGGACTCAAGTTCGACTCAGAAACTAAAATATCACAAGTACATTGAATGGGAGTACGGATGCTAAAATACTTAAGTAAACAAATGCAGGGTTATGCTGAAAGACAAAATGAAGTCTTATTTCCACTATTCTTTGAGAAAAAAAGATAAGTACAAAAACCTATTTAAAAAATCCCTAGAAGTAGGGGCCGAACTCGCATATATACATGGCCTATAAAATGCAAAAGGAAGTCATATTCCATCTATCTACCAAAAAGAGGAAGCAAAAGAACAAGTCTATACCTTTGATTTATTCTCCTTCTTTCTCTTTTTTGGCGTAGACCCGCTTGTACTACTACTCAGATGTCTCTTCGAACCTTTGCCTCCTTGGTCTGCGCCAGCTGGTTTATCTCCGACCGGGGGAATCACGGCTATCTCCTCCTTAGACTCACATGAATCAGAACATCCTCTGTGTGCAAGGACGGAAGGACGCCGACACTTTTTACATTGGATAAGGGAGGTGTACCGGTATTGATGACTGTGCTACCAAGAGAAATGACAAATATCGGGATAGGACAAGGACCAGTTATGCCACTAACTCCACGATCCAGCTTCGCCTGCGCAATTTTGACCTTAACCTCTTCCATTATTTCATTGGACCGCTCCACTCGGATGCTCATCGGAATATTGCTGGTTGGGCCAGAGGAGCTCATAATTATAACATCTTCATTAACATGGAAAGGAATTTCGATATCTGGGTCGCTCGGATGACTGAGGAGTGCTTCTAGCATTTGGTCATCGAGCATCCAGCTACTGTCGTGCATCTCCCTAGCCGATGTAACGACCATTGTAATTGTGGCATCCATCATTAAGGCCTCCTGCTCATGATGCATCTCTTGAGTTCAAGAGGATCGATTGATGTGGAATCTTAACTGAATAATGATAGGAGAAAATGTTAGTGACATCCTCTGATAGTGCTCCTACATTTAGATGAATGGAAGAAGTGTTCATAATACCTTCCTTGGTTTGGCTCATATGCTGGGCCAATGCGCCTTCGGAGCCGTGCTAATGTACTGGAGATATATGTGGTTGGTCTAGGTCATATCCGAAATGGCTGGAGGATCAATAAAAGGAGAAAGTTCAGATAGAGAGATTGGGAGCACTTTAGAACCTGCCTCATGGTGCTCGACCTCGAATCCTTCTCCAACGTTCGGGTACTTAGCTGCTAGTTTTTCCTTTTCGAGGGCGACGATGGTATCATGAAGAACCTTAGCCTCATCTCCAACTACAATCTGATTTTCCTGTTCGAATTCATCAATAGTTGAAGTGTTGCGGCCATTTTCTTGTCTTCGACCAAGTGTCTCCAAGCCTTATATAGATGGAAGGGGTAATCTTCAAGCCATTTGAGATTGTGATTCCTTAAAACGTTAGCATTATATATGACCATAAGATCTTTGAATTCATCCTCCATCCTCACCCCCGTAGCTTTAACTTCGCTCTCTATTATGGCTTCGGCTTCCCGAGCCTTCAAGTTTTCCGCATCCCTTTCATTTTCAAGAACCACCATCTGCACGCATGCCTCCTGGGCAGCTTTGTTAGCATCATCTTTTTCCTTGATGATCTCGGCAAAATTCGCCTTTAACTCCTCAAGCTCCTTGAGTGCGTCATCTATTTCTGCCACGGAAGTGGTGTTCCTTTGGCCCATCTCCTCGACCAAGGCCAAATGCTACTGTCGCATTCTTTCTATAGATTGACTTGCCTCATTAGTTTTATTTTGGGCCTCCATTTCCCACTTCCTTAAAGATTCGGCCTGTGGTTAAGTACTTTGATTATACGATTCTTCTAAGTGAGACCAGTCTCTAGTTTCTCGATTGTTTTTGCCCGCTCGAAGGCCACTGCTGAAGCTTTCCCTGTAGTTTTCAGCCATTCTCGATACTGATTATAAACATCATGTACATAATCATGTACCATTCTTTCTATGTCGTTGGGTATTCTCTTCAAGTTCAAAGGGAATATGAAGCCATCAAAGCAGACATTTGGAAAATCTTTTTTCAACTTAGAAATTATGATCGCTCCCTCTCCGATGGGCTCTATAGCGGCCATTTCTATAATAATGAGAGCTTCAGCCTTAGTCCTCTGACGTTTCTTGTCAGGTCTCGAAGTTTGGGGAGGCCTTATTTGACCTTAACTTTCTGAAGACTGCCTTCCAAAGCCAGAGGGTTTGGAGGAACTTTGGGTGGTGGCGATCGTGATCAGGAGCGGTGCCTGCTTAGGTGTTGCCTCTCCCTCTCCCTTTCATAATGGTCATGCCCTTGGCTGGAGCGACCGTAATCTTAATCTCTTTCAGTCTCATGTCTGTGAGACTCGAAATAATAACTAAAAGAGTGGCATTTGGAACGCATAGTTTCGAGCATCGAACCTTGCCTCACCATTGTGTTTGAAAAAAGAAAAGAGAAGCCAAATTAGTTATATCCTGAAACTAGAGAACGTGTGATTAGAAGTTGTGTGGTGCGGTGTGCGTGTGCATGTGCAAACCCCCCAACCAACCGATTGTAGCGGACTCGCTCATAGGAGTTGGCTCCCCTACATCGAAGGTGCTTGAGCCTGCATAAGTGTGCGAAGAGGAGTGAAGTCCCTCAAATTTGAAGTCTTGAAATAAAGACAAGTCATCTGGAATGGGAATATTAGCTAATCCTTTCAACGAACTCTCCATTTACGGAGGAGAAGTTTCCTAGCTTGTACCGGTTGCCGTGGGAAAAAATGCTATGATGGTTTTATGTCTCTTGGATTTATGGATGAGAGCCGTGCCTTTTCTTTTTAATCGGAGATTATGCGAAGACACAACTGTGGGCTCATCCCCAACTGGCATGCTTTCTTCATCTCCATGTTCGATAACTATAACTTCGAGAGCTCTTCTTCCACCTTACCTCACTAGAACCATTCCGTGAATTGCTACAATCTCAATACTTTGATCTCTATCTATGAGCCCCACGACAATCAAGTTTTCATCCGTGAGGACTTAATCAATTTCTCTAAGCTCGATTGGCATCGATTGAAGAATTCTTACTAATTCTTTAAATTGAGCTCCTTCAAGCCACGAAATCGAAGCTGTAAAAGAAGCAAAGTATTAGACTCGGCATTATTCAGTGTTACTCAGTTAATCAATGAAGAAGTCATAACACTTACATATAGCTAGCCACCATCTGGCAAATCCCGGCGGACAACGAACGAAGAAGCATTCAGTTTTAAAGTAGCTTAGTTTACTCTAGGTTTCTTCTACTACTTGGAAGTTTCTAATCGCTTCCAAAAAGGTGGAAGAAGGATTGTCCCTGGGACTCTTAATGTTGAATAGATATCTGATTTCTTCGATAGTCGGAGGTCACAAAAGATGCCCCATGAAGATGATGAACAAGCTGTTTAGCATAGCATACTATTCGGGTGCAATTGAGACGAAGAAATCCTCAAGAAAAGCCGCACTTCTCGGATGAATTGATTGAAAGGGGACAGTGTTCCAACCACACACATGAACCTGTTGCAAGCCGTATATTCTTTTGGGGGATTGTGGGCTCTGTCTTTGGCCCTAACAATAAGACATCACTTAGCGAAAATCCATTTCTAAGGAAGACCCTGCCTAGCATGTCCTTGGAGATTTTAGAGCGAATGGAATCCTTCGGATTTAGAATGAAATCTATACCCGGTAGTTTATCCAGGGCAGGACTAATGACCTCAGCTGCGATAGTTGGCATTCTGATTACAAGAAGTGGAGGACTTTGGATATCATACGGCTCAGAGCTTCCAAGATCCATAACTATTGAACTCGATAAAAATCATCATTAGATGGCAATAAACCTATGTTCCCCTTGGTGTGAAATGAGTGATCATGTTGTGAAGTGCAGTGCTACATAATACTCAAGGTTTCCACAAGTTCGAAAGACGTTAAAACGACAAGACTTCAAGAATAGACCAGAGTGACCGTCGTCGCTGATCATCACATCCATACCATCCTGACTTCGGAGAACGACCCACGTTGGAGTTCGTTAAGTTTGTCAAGTTACAGTTCCATCGATGAGCTTCGAGGGAAAGTCAAACATGCAGTTTAACAGTTAAGTCCGGATAGCAAGGGTGAAGCTCGTCGGGGACAAGTGTTCGAATATGCAAAAGTCTCATATCCATCAACGTTCAAACTTAGATCGATCAACAAGAAGCCTGGTTCGTATCGTTAAGGGGAAATTAGCTTTCGTATCGATCGCAAGAAACTCAGTTTGTATCGATCAGGAAATTAGTCTTTATATCGATCACTAACTATGGCTTTGTGTAGATCGCTGGCCAAGCCTTCGTATCAATCGCTCCAGGTCGATACAAACTCCCACCATTCTCAATCGACATAAAGCTACTCCATCATTTCCAGATTGATACGAGCTTCCATTATTTCCAGATCGATACGAGCTTCCACATTCTCAGATCGGTACGAGCTATTTTCCAATGCTTGTTTAATGATGGAATTTCTATCGAGTTAGAAAATCATCAATAAATTTTAAATTATAATTTACCATAAGCGCACGACATACGATTGTAGTACGTATGCGAGTACAGGTCGATCCATAAGGAATTGTTTAGATTTTAAATTTCTAATCAATCAAATTAAACCAAAGTCGAGGGATTGTTAAAGTAAAAATAAGTTAAAACTAAGGATAATAAAAATATGGGATTAAAGAGCAATTTAGAGGCAAATCCCTTCTCATGATCACACAAATCAACATAATGAAATTACGATCTCTTTTTGTTCATTTGTGAGTTTAGTTGATGCATTTATCATAAGCACGGCCTAATTGTGTTATTAATTAACACACTTAAACCATCAAACTTTAATGCACCCTCTAGCCCACTTACTAACTTTAATGAAAATGACATGAAAATAAAAGTAGAATCTACATTAAGCATTGCTTATTATCTATTGAATTAGAAACATAAACCATCCAATTTTGATTCTAAATCCACTTCCATTACCATGATCATATATAGATGAAGTGGTAATTAGTGATTCATATGACCAAGCATAGCCTATTTGTTTTGAACAACATAAGTTATCAAGCTCAATGTTAAACACAAAATCACACAAACATCTAACTTTCCATTAAGCATAAAAGACACATAAATGAAAATTTATGTTGCATCTACATGATTCAAGAGAGCTTCATTACCTCTAAATTATAGGGATTAGCCTCTTATATTTGTTATTGAATCAACAAATGTAGAAAGCAACATAAAATAAACAAGAGAAAAAAAAGAGCCAAATGAAAAGAAAAGCCAAGTAAAAAAGAAATGAACGCTAAGCTACTAACAAAATAAGAAAGAGAGCACGTAAATGTAAAACAACATTAACTAACATTGCATAGAAAGAAAGATTACATGAAATAAAAAATGGCTAAGTAGCCATAAAAAGAGAAGAGAGAAGAGCTTTGTTTTTTTTTCCTAAACTAAAACTAACTAAGAGGAAAAGGAGGGTTACATGAAGATATGAGGTATTTATACAAGTTATAAACCCTAATTCATTTTTTTTGGGGAATGCCCAAAATACCGTTGAGGTAGTGTGGCCATCAAGTAATCATTAGCATGTCTTAATCTCCCACTTAAATGTACATGAAGCTTTAATGGCCTTTTAGCATGTGCATTAGCTTCTAATTGAAAAATCAAGGTAATTGGGTAGGTGGGGTCCTCCATGTTCATGAATTTGAATTATTTTCATCTTTATTTGCTTTATTTCCTTTTGTGCATGCATATCTTCATGAAACTCCTTGTATTTGAATTTATAGTCCTACAAAACAACATATAAATTTTCAACTAAATTTTAGAAAATTAATATATGCACAAAAATGACCATTTTGCCCTTGTATGAAGATGAATATGTGATGATTTGAAATAATTTGAATTTTTGGTTTAAACAAGTTAAAAATTCCAATATGATCATTTATTGAATTTAATTAGATTAAATATGGTGAATAAATATGCACATTTACATGCACATCAAATACCCCCACACTTATCTTTTTATTCGTCCTCGAATAAAGAAAAACTAAGATAAGTCCATTTTCGTAGGGAGAACGACTGCATTAAGCATATGCAACAAGTCATTAAACCTTTGGGTGTCCCATTAGGACGAGTGTTGTTTCGTGAGGGTTTTCAGCAGACACCGCCTATAAAATCCAAATGCAGGATGAAAATATTAACAAAATGCAAGATTTATTTACAAAGTAATGAATGCAAGCTTTTGAAAATATTTAAAATGAAGGATTTACTTTTAAATAAATTAAATATAGGTTTTGGTCATTATCTTGAAAATTTAAGTCATTTACTCGTCTGTATTTCTAACAAAAATCAAGTTATCATAACAAAGAGACTACTATTTAACTCGTTGTTTCGGTTGATAACACAGTGTAACTATGAAATGGATTCTTAGTTGATTATCAAAGTTTATCAAAGTGGTATTTTCATTTCTTTTCAATAACAAGTCAAATAAAAAATGTTAAAATAGTGCTTGGATTTCATTTGCTTAGTTTCTCTATTTTTTTTGAAAATTTTATTGATATTTACAATATTTACATATGCCTAACTCAGATAAACTTAGGCCAGGTATATTATCCGTGCACTGTCTTGTGGACTTATGTGAGGGGAATACAGAGCGTAGCGATTGAACACACAAGTGTGGACTCTTATCGACTATAGGCATTATTAATATAAAAAAAATTAATTACATACACCTAACTTAGATAAACTAAGGCCAGATATAACGATCGTGCCTGCCTTTCGGGCTTACGTGAGAATGGTACAAAGCATGGTGAGTGAACACACGAGTGTGAACACATGACTCTAGATGTTAAAAATATATACATATATACAAATGTTTTTTTACACTTGTATATTTTTTTTGTGTGTTTGTTCTTATATATTTTTTTCTAAAAGAGAGATAGTTTTGCAAAATCATCTTAGCACCATTTAACTTAGAAGACAAAAAAAATGTTATATCCTTTCATTTGAATTCACCACTTTTCACACAAAGATTTTCAATTAAGATATTTCATAATTAACACGTATGAACCTTCCTACATACTGGTTAAACCATCGTTATTTTCAATCAAACTTCATTTATATTTTTGTTAAGATAAATAAATTTTCAAAAATTTTAATTTAATTAACCAAAACCATATATTTATCTTATAGCATTTCTTT
The DNA here is from genome assembly GCA_030765085.1 of Allium cepa. Lineage (NCBI taxonomy): Eukaryota > Viridiplantae > Streptophyta > Magnoliopsida > Asparagales > Amaryllidaceae > Allium > Allium cepa. The sequence continues at coordinate 604,724,906 of CM060943.1, read as the reverse complement.
AAAAATAAATCAAAAATGCTTTAAAAAAATTATTTTTTAGCTTTATTTGAGATTTTTTTTAATTTTGGAAAGAAAACTTAAAGAATAAACCATGAGAAATCAAAAATGATGATGAGTCTCCTCCCACACTTGATTTTGACTGTGTCCCTATAGTCAACCCAAATGAAAGGATAAAAATAAAAATAGCCTTTATTTATATGAAAATGAACGGTATTTACACGGGATCAGAAAGTATATCGTCAAAAAGTAAATGAAATGGTCTTCCAAAGACTGATTTAGCCTAAGCTCGGAAAACCAAATTGTAAAAGATTTCGAAGTTGAATTTAGATTCGAAAAAATGAATGTCGTTTTATTAAAAATCGTTCGATTTGTTTTATTTTCGATAATTTTCGGGGTTGATAAAACAATTGATTGAAATTCAAGTTTATTTTCACCAAATTGAATGTTAAGTTCTGTGACGCCCCACCTCTATACCCACGCTAGCCAAGAACATTACGGAGAATGCTGTCGACTAACATGGAGAATAAGGCTGTTGAGGAGCGACCATCCGTGTAATTTCTTTGCGCGAGCACCGATATGTCAGATAATATAACATGCATTCTATTTCAAGAGGAAATCCGACATACCAACACAAACTCAAAGCTACTACACGGTGGCTATATAAATCCTTCGGAAACAAATATAGAAATAAACATAACACAAATCAATCACAGACAATTCATATCACAAAGGCGGAACAAGATATGAATACTACACTAGGAAGTGTACATCAGAGTAGTGGTCTAAAAAGATCCACAATATCACGAAAGAATAGTTACACGAACTACACAAAAGAATAAGTATACATTAAGGAGTCTATATCTCAAATGTATACAACAAAATAACTACTAATCTAAGTAGTTAACCCAAAAGTCAAGGAGTTAATCCCGGATGAGAAGTCAAGCAGAAGCACCTGTAACATCTCGGTCTGACCCGAATATTATTTAATAAGAAAATAATAAACGGATCAGTCTAACTATAAATATCAGATGAAACGATATAGAATAAGAGATATGACTAAACACGTAATAATCACAATGCCAAGCTGTGATATATATATATATATATATATATATATATTTATATACACTTAGTTGATAATCATCAAGAGATTAATCAATGTCACCAAATCTACACAAGAATCAAAGAAGTGTCATACTCTTTATTTCGTTCATCAAACCACAAATATTGACGATAATATCAATGTCAATCACCAAAATCAAAGACGCACAAATTCCAGAAGACTACACAAGAAATCCAGAAATCACAAAAGTCAATGACACACAAATTCACCAATGCACAAATATTGATAAAACTTATCAATGGAAATCACGAAAATTGGTGAAACACAAATTCTAGAAATCTACACAAGAAATCCAGAAATCACAAAAGGGGGGAAGGCCTATCACAAACGGGAGCATAAAGCTCACCAACACGTGTATCACAAACGGAACGCTAATTCCATGGTCGCTAACCATCACAAATTGAGCCGAAGCTCCACAAACGGCCCGAAGACCATGGGTTGCTACCCCATCACAAATTGAGTCGAAACTCCACAAAACGGGGTTTAGTCTCCCTCGCAGACAAAGAGACATCGCACATTGCTAGTCTAAATCACAAAGATGATCGTCATGATCAGCGAGATGTGTCGATTACACTAAGCTAGTAAATATATGAGTTTAGCTTCATGTCCCATAACCACTTGCTTAACTTAAATATTTACGAACAAACTGTAAGTCTCCACTAGAAATTGTCACAAGAGGTTCAATCGAACAAGTCCAAGAATTAACCGATAAAGTAAACGCAAGCGTTTCATACCACTTGTTTTACTAAGCCGTTTAATTAGATTTCTCATACGAGTGAGGTAAAGGTTTGTATATACTAATAGATTGGAAAACGGTTTTATAAACGAATTTGGTATTAAAATAGTATTGATATCGTTTGAGGAAAGGGTTTTGATATTTACTACTAGTATAGAAAACCTTTATATTTTTAAAGTGACAAATCACGAAGAAGATTCTAAGAACAATCAATCACAAAAATTCACATACGAAGACGTGAATAAAATCCAAAGAAATCGATAAAGAATCCATCGAAATGGATATTCAAAAATCCCTAAAAAGAGTCATCAAAATCATAATAGATGATAACAACAAATAGGATTATCACGAATCGATTTAAATTGGAATTCCAATCCAAAAAGGCAAATTGGACTCAAACAGCAGGTTCAGTCGACTGAACAGAGATTTTCAGTCGACTGACCCTGTACATGGAAATTTTTCAGGTTCAGGAAACTTTCTGTTTTCAGTTTCAGTCGACTGTGCAGAGTTTTTCAGTCGACTGAATCATGCCTGGAAACTCTCGGGTTTCAGGTTCAGTCGACTGAACAGAGATTTCAGTCGACTGAATCATGCCTGGGCTGTTTTTCAGCCTTATTCAAATGAAGAGCAAACTCTTCCAAAATGCAATCGGACGAACATTGGCTCTAAGGGTTTATGCCAATCGGCAACCCGACCCTATATGCTCCTCGATGCATCACCAAAAGCATGATCAAACATCCATAAAAGGATTTTACACAAATTTGACTTGAAAAACCCAAAAATTGGAATATTCACAAAACCAATCCAAATCAAGAGCAAATGCACATGAAGAAGTGTTAGGAAATTCATACCCAACAACCAAAGATAATTATAGTCATAGATGTGAGATAAAAATCTCACCTTTTCACAAAATCGAACAAGAAGAAGCTTGAAAGCAAATGGAGAATCAACCTCTCTTCAATCACAACCCAAATGAGCTTGAATCTAAGCTCAAAAACAAGAAAATTCCCGAAATTAGGTTTAGGAATTTCTGAAATTGGGAAGAGAATAAGTTGGAGAAGAAGAAGAGAAGCTTACCAATGGGTTCTTCTTGAGTTTGGAGCAAGGAATTTGATTAGCAAGAGAAACTAGGGTTTTGGAATTTTAATTTCCAATCTCTCCCACCATTAACACTCTAAAAACTGAAATGAGAAGAGAATGAGGGTGAGTGGGGGAAGAGTGGCTCAGATTTGAGCATAAGTTAACATAGGGTTGAGCCCAAAAACCAAACCCAAAGTAAAAAGTAACAGAAATCAACTTTCTCCAAACATATCGAAGCTTATACTCAAAAAGGTCGCAAACGGCATTTTAAACTCAATGGGAGTGGTCCCGAGCCCTAATTCGACCATATGCAAAAAGTAGCTTTTCGGACTAAAATCCGACTAACGATAAAATATTTAAATAAAATATTTAAATATAAAATCGATAAATATGCGGGTTGTTACAGACTCCCCTCCTTAAAGAAATTGCGTCCTCGCAATATTACAAGAAGAAGATATATAGTAACAACCATAGAAGCATATTCAACACAAAAGAAGTTTGAAATAAGAAGTTCACCTCAAAGAGCACGAGAAAGTAAGTCCGAATGTGTACGCTCGATGTACTCTCTAGATTCCCAAGAACAATCCTTAGGATTTGAAGACCATTGAACTTTAACAAGCGGAACATCTTTATTTCGAAGTCGTTTGACTTCCGAAGCAATGATACGAATAGGATGTTGCTCATAAGTTAAATTAGGCGAAACTTCAATCTCTTCCACAACACCGGGCTCAAGAATAGAATCGGAATCTCGAAGACATTTCCGAAGTTGAGAAACGTGAAACACGTCATGCATAGCAGAAAATTGAGCCGGTAATAAAAGGCGATAAGCCATGGAACCAATGCGTTTAGTGATAGGAAATGGCCCAATATATCGAGGCGCTAACTTTCCCGATCGACTGAAACGTACAACACCTTTCATAGGTGAAACACGAATGAACACAAGATCTCCCACAGAAAATTCTAACTTCCTTCTCCGGTTATCGGCATAGGATTTTTGTCTACTCTATGCTTCTTTCATCCTATGACGAATAAGATCAATCTTTTCTGTAGAATCCCGAATAAAATCTGGACCTAAAACCAGCTTCTCACCGGCCTCAAGCCAACAAGAAGGAGATCGGAATGGCCTTCCATAGAGTGCCTCAAAAGGTGCCATACCAATACTAGATTGGAAGCTATTATTATAGGAAAATTCAACAAGTGAAATATGATCTTCCCAACCTCCACCAAAATCAAGAACACAAGCACGAAGAAGATCTTCAAGAGTTTGATTCACACGCTCGGTTTGTCCATCGGACTGGGGATGATAAGCGGTGCTAAAATTAAGCTTCGTTCCCAAAGCTTTTTGAAGACTCTTCCAAAATCCACTAGTAAACAATGGATCACGATCACTAACAATAGAAGTAGGAACACCATGCAATTTAACAATTTCTTTGATAAATATTTTGGCCAAAAGAGGAACAGTTCGGTTAGACCGAACGGGAATAAAATGGGCGGATTTAGTAAGTCTATCAACAATTACCCATAAGCTATCATAACCCGATCGAGAACGGGGAAGGCCATCTATAAAATCCATGGAAATTTGATCCCACTTCCAAACTGGAATTTCTAAAGGTTGCAATAACCCTCCGGGCCTTTGATGCTCGGCCTTAACGAGTTGGCAAGTCATGCAACGTTTAACGAAGTTAGCGATGTCAAGTTTCATTCCCTCCCAATAATAAAGTCGCTTCATATCCGCGTACATTTTACTACTACCGGGATGAATGGTAAATTTAGAACGATGTGAATCTTCTAAAATATCTTTACGAAGATCACCAATATTTGGCACGACAAGTCTACCAAATTTTCGAATGCCGCCACGAGAATCGATATCAAAGTCTTTCAAACCTTCAATATCCATTTTATCCCTAATATTTTGGCCAAGAAGAGCCAAGTTGGGGTCTAGCCCTTGAGCTTCAAGAATGCGGTCTAAAAGAGATGGATGAGCCACAAGGCTACATAAAACAAACGATGAGCATAAATCGGAAACACGGTCTCGAATTTCGCAAGTGGATAAAATCTTGAGATCGTTCCATTCGGATATCATCATAGAAACAACAGCTTGTTGTTTACGGCTAAGAGCATCGGCGACACGATTTCCCTTACCGGGAGTATAAAGAATATCAAGATCATATGGTGCAAGAAATTCGAGCCAACGCTGTTGACGCAAATTAAGCTCTTTTTGAGATAATAAATATTTCAAAGACTTATGATCTGTGTAAAGAACAAATTTCTCTCCTAAGAGATAATGACGCCAAATCCGAAGAGCAAAAACAATAGTCGCGAGCTCTAAATCATGAGTGGCATATCTAGTCTCAGCAGGCTTTAATTGCCTAGAAGCATAAGCAATAACGCGTTCCTTTTGCATAAGAACGGCACCCAAACCAATGCGACTAGCATCGGTATAAACAACGAAATCTTGATTCCCATCGGGAATAACAAGAATAGGAGCATCAGAAAGAAGTTCTTTTAATTTCTGAAAAGAAGCTTCACATTTGTCCGACCAAATGTATTTAACACCTTTCTTCGTCAAGCTAGTGAGAGGCACGGCAATTTTAGAAAAGTCTTTAATAAAACGACGGTAATAGCCCGCCAATCCAAGAAAACTACGAATCTCTGTCGCATTCTCCGGTCTCTTCCAATCTTGAATCGCTTCAATCTTTGAAGGATCCACGGAAATTCCGGATTCGGAAATGATGTGACCGAGAAACTTCACACGAGATTGCCAAAAATGGCATTTAGAAAATTTTGCCTTTAATTGATTACTCCTAAGAGTTTCCAACACAATCCGAAGATATTTTTCATGCTCCTCCTCGGTTTTAGAATAAACAAGAATATCATCGATAAAGATGAGAACAAACTGGTCGAGAAAGTCTTTAAACACTCGATTCATTAAGTCAACGAAATAAGCCGGGGCATTTGTTAACCCAAATGGCATAACTAGCCATTCATAAGATCCATACCGAGTGCGGAACGATGTCAAAGGAATGCTATCCTCTGCAATACGAAGCTGATGAAAACCGGTAGCCAAGTCCAATTGTGAAAAGACTCTAGCACCACTAAGTTGATCGAATAGATCATCAATCCGAGGTAAAGGATATTTATTTTTGATAGTAAGATCATTAAGCTTGCGGTAGTCAACGCAAAGCCTAAGTGTACCATTGGATTTCTTCACAAAAATAGCTGAAGCTCCCCAAGGCGAGGAACTAGAGCGAATAAATTGCTTGGTTTCCAATTCAGATAATTGTTTACGCATCTCCTCGTTTTCTTTATTGGACATACGATAAGGAGGACGAGTGATAGGTTCAGCTCCCAGAACAAGATTAATTCTGAACTCAATTGCTCGCTTAGGTGGTAATCCTAAAACGGGCTCGAATATGTAGGAAAATTCACAAACGACGTGAATAAGAGAAATAATATCACCCTCATCATCATCATTGTCATCACGAGGATTTAAAGAATATAAAGATGCAACCAAAGCAGAATCCGAATCTTTAAGAATAATAGAAACCTGATTAACAGATCGAGGATGTCGAAGATGAATAGTCCGCTCAGGACATAGGATATGAGCTTCATAACGGTTAAGCCAATCCATTCCCAAAATCATTCCAAAGCCTAAGTAACGCATGACATGCAAATCGGCTCGGAAAGATAAATCACACAAAATAATCTCGACATCTTTACACAATAAACTGATTGTTGCGGATCCACCAACCAGATTCGCAATTCTCAAAGAAGTCATTAAACATAAAACATCCAAAGAAAAAGCATCAACAAGTTCTTTTGATATAAAAGAATGGGACGCACCCGTATCAAAAAGAACTCGAATAGGATGATCACGAAACAAAATAATTCATCTAGAATAGAATGAGAAATACCTTGGCCACGAGATGTGTTGCCAGGGGCTCGAGCAACATTTAACTTTCCCTCCTTCTTGCCCTGAAGCTTGGGGCATGAAGATATAACATGACCGGGAACTTTGCAGTAGCGACAAGAAAGAGACTTTGGGCACTTGTTCGCATAATGGTCCTTCGAACCACAATTATAGCATTCCCCACGACCAAAGGAAGAAGTCTTTGCCACGGAGGTTGCTTGCTTCCCTTTCTTATTGGGATAAGAGCCTTTAAATTTGTTTGACCTCTTTCTGTTGTTGAAGTTTGGTTTGGAACCCACCACTTCAACATCATTCTCTCTATCCGCCTCTTCAAGACGAAGAGCAATATCAACGAGTTGGTCGAAAGAAACTTCTAACTTTAAAAGTAATGGCTTCTTGAGGCTTTTGTTTAAGCCATAAACGAACCTCTGATTCTTCTTAAGAGGGGTGTTGATGTATTCAACCCCATATTTGGAAAGCGACTCGAAGGAGGCGACGTAATCACTCACGGAGGACTCACCTTGAACAAGGTCTATAAATCGTCGAGCCAATGTCACTTTCTCTGCTTCCGGTACAAATTTCAACTCGAAGCGTTCTCGGAATCTCTCCCAAGTGAGATCCGCTTCATCAATCTCAGAAATAAGAAGCTCGTACCAATCCAGTGCTCTTCTCGGAGCATACTAGAGGCCACCTGAACTCGGTGAAGGTCAATAAGATTCATGCGAGAAAAGATTCGATCGCATGACCTTAGCCAAGCCTGTACTTCAATAACAGTTTCAGAACCCATGAATGGCTCCCCACCCAAATTAGTGTAATCTCTACACAAGCGTGCAAATCCCGACTTTGGGTGAGTAGGTTCCGGGTTAGCTCCAGCTGCTTGAGCATTTGTTACCAAATCAAGAAGCTGTTGAGCAGTCATAAAAACTCCATCCTGGGGCAGAGTGCTAGATGGCACGGCTCTGGGGCGGCCAGGTCTAGACATTTCTCTTCCTTTAGAAAGAAAGAAGAAGAAGAAAAGGTTATTCACCAAATTGAATATCAAGCAATCTTGATAGATAAAACAAGGAATCATAAAGAAAATAGGATGAATCGGTACGAAGACTCGAATTAAATCCTAAAGCACGACTCCTAAGATGGACTTAGGACGATGATCCTTGTTATAACATTCCATATTGTTCCGAAGTTTGGCTCTGATACCAAGCTGTGACGCCCCACCTCTATACCCACGCTAGCCAAGAACATTACGGAGAATGCTGTCGACTAACATGGAGAATAAGGCTGTTGAGGAGCGACCATCCGTGTAATTTCTTTGCGCGAGCACCGATATGTCAGATAATATAACATGCATTCTATTTCAAGAGGAAATCCGACATACCAACACAAACTCAAAGCTACTACACGGTGGCTATATAAATCCTTCGGAAACAAATATAGAAATAAACATAACACAAATCAGTCACAGACAATTCATATCACAAAGGCGGAATAAGATATGAATACTACACTAGGAAGTGTACATCAGAGTAGTGGTCTAAAAAGATCCACAATATCACGAAAGAATAGTTACACGAACTACACAAAAGAATAAGTATACATTAAGGAGTCTATATCTCAAATGTATACAACAAAATAACTACTAATCTAAGTAGTTAACCCAAAAGTCAAGGAGTTAATCCCGGATGAGAAGTCAAGCAGAAGCACTTGTAACATCTCGGTCTGACCCGAGTATTATTTAATAAGAAAATAATAAACGGATCAGTCTAACTATAAATATCAGATGAAACGATATAGAATAAGAGATATGACTAAACACGTAATAATCACAATGCCAAGCTGTGATATATATAAATATATACTTAGTTGATAATCATCAAGAGATTAATCAATGTCACCAAATCTACACAAGAATCAAAGAAGTGTCATACTCTTTATTTCGTTCATCAAACCACAAATATTGACGATAATATCAATGTCAATCACCAAAATCAAAGACGCACAAATTCCAGAAGACTACACAAGAAATCCAGAAATCACAAAAGTCAATGACACACAAATTCACCAATGCACAAATATTGATAAAACTTATCAATGGAAATCACGAAAATTGGTGAAACACAAATTCTAGAAATCTACACAAGAAATCCAGAAATCACAAAAGGGGGGAAGGCCTATCACAAACGGGAGCATAAAGCTCACCAACACGTGTATCACAAACGGAACGCTAATTCCATGGTCGCTAACCATCACAAATTGAGCCGAAGCTCCACAAACGGCCCGAAGACCATGGGTTGCTACCCCATCACAAATTGAGTCGAAACTCCACAAAACGGGGTTTAGTCTCCCTCGCAGACAAAGAGACATCGCACATTGCTAGTCTAAATCACAAAGATGATCGTCATGATCAGCGAGAAGTGTCGATTACACTAAGCTAGTAAATATATGAGTTTAGCTTCATGTCCCATAACCACTTGCTTAACTTAAATATTTACGAACAAACTGTAAGTCTGCACTAGAAATTGTCACAAGAGGTTCAATCGAACAAGTCCAAGAATTAACCGATAAAGTAAACGCAAGCGTTTCATACCACTTGTTTTACTAAGCCGTTTAATTAGATTTCTCATACGAGTGAGGTAAAGGTTTGTATATACTAATAGATTGGAAAACGGTTTTATAAACGAATTTGGTATTAAAATAGTATTGAGATCGTTTGAGGAAAGGGTTTTGATATTTACTACTAGTATAGAAAACCTTTATATTTTTAAAGTGACAAATCACGAAGAAGATTGTAAGAACAATCAATCACAAAAATTCACATACGAAGACGTGAATAAAATCCAAAGAAATCGATAAAGAATCCATCGAAATGGATATTCAAAAATCCCTAAAAAGAGTCATCAAAGTCATAATAGATGACAACAACAAATAGGGTTATCACGAATCGATTTAAATTGGAATTCCAATCCAAAAAGGCAAATTGGACTCAAACAGCAGGTTCAGTCGACTGAACAGAGATTTTCAGTCGACTGACCCTGTGCATGGAAATTTTTCAGGTTCAGGAAACTTTCTGTTTCCAGTTTCAGTCGACTGTGCAGAGTTTTTCAGTCGACTGAATCATGCCTGGAAACTCTCGGGTTTCAGGTTCAGTCGACTGAACAGAGATTTCAGTCGACTGAATCATGCCTGGGCTGTTTTTCAGCCTTATTCAAATGAAGAGCAAACTCTTCCAAAATGCAATCGGACGAACATTGGCTCTAAGGGTTTATGCCAATCGGCAACCCGGCCCTATATGCTCCTCGATGCATCACCAAAAGCATGATCAAACATCCATAAAAGGATTTTACACAAATTTGACTTGAAAAACCCAAAAATTGGAATATTCACAAAACCAATCCAAATCAAGAGCAAATGCACATGAAGAAGTGTTAGGAAATTCATACCCAACAACCAAAGATAATTATAGTCATAGATGTGAGATAAAAATCTCACCTTTTCCCAAAATCGAACAAGAAGAAGCTTGAAAGCAAATGGAGAATCAACCTCTCTTCAATCACAACCCAAATGAGCTTGAATCTAAGCTCAAAAACAAGAACATTCCCGAAATTAGGTTTAGGAATTTCTGAAATTGGGAAGAGAATAAGTTGGAGAAGAAGAAGAGAAGCTTACCAATGGGTTCTTCTTGAGTTTGGAGCAAGGAATTTGATTAGCAAGAGAAACTAGGGTTTTGGAATTTTAATTTCCAATCTCTCCCACCATTAACACTCTAAAAACTGAAATGAGAAGAGAATGAGGGTGAGTGGGGGAAGAGTGGCTCAGATTTGAGCATAAGTTAACATAGGGTTGAGCCCAAAAACCAAACCCAAAGTAAAAAGTAGCAGAAATCAACTTTCTCCAAACATATCGAAGCTTATACTCAAAAAGGTCGCAAACGGCATTTTAAACTCAATGGGAGTGGTCCTGAGCCCTAATTCGACCGTATGCAAAAAGTAGCTTTTCGGACTAAAATCCGACTAACGATAAAATATTTAAATATAAAATCAATAAATATGCGGGTTGTTACAAGTTCATCATCAACAAATTTGTCAAAATTATTGATTTCAAAATTGAAATGGTGATTCAAATCTTTCCCTTCAGAATTCAATAACTCATTTTCTAAAAGTCTAAAGAAATCGTGTTCATTGAATTCATCTTCCTTTATTGAATTATCAACAACTTTATTACATGTGTCAAGTTTAAAATCCAAAGTTGTTGTGTTCAAAATTTCAAAATCGAGAAAAGAAAGATCGAATCTTAAATTGAGTTTCTCACCCTCAAAAGAACTAAAATCTAACTCAATTACCTTATTTTTAACAACTTCGTTAAGATCATCATCATCATTTTCATTTTCAAAAGTTTTTGTTTGAAAATCGATGATTTGGGTAAACGATAGATTATCACTTGACTCGTCACATGTTTGGATTTGGTTTTGTTTTTCACATTGTTTCATATAAGTTTCAAACAAAGAATCTGTATGATCGTCATAAATTTTTTTCATTTGCTCAACAAAATTGAATTTATAGCTATTAACTTGAGGATTTTCACTTTGAAATTGTTGAGAACAAAGATTTTCAATCGTAACGTGGTTAAGATTATTCCTATTGCCAAATTCGTTTGAAAACTTGTTTCCATTTTCATTTTGAGTTTGAAATTCATTTTGGAGTTCAAAATTGAATTGGCATAGGTTATAATCGAAATCGTTTGAATTTTGAATTGAATTCAAATATTGAAATCCTTGATTCGAGTTATTACACAAATATGAATCACACAAATCACTTATACTTTGATTTTATTATGTAGAGAATTCAAGTAAAGATGAAATGTTATTTTCAAGAGTTGAGGTTGTTCATCGTTTCGAAAATTTTATGGTTCGAAATTCGAATTATTTACACAATAGTTGTTGTTAAAATATCCATATGAATTTGGAGTGAAATCATATGGATAATATTGGTTTTCACAACTATTGTAAAATTCAAGTGAATATGGAAATTCAGACATTTTTAAGAATGTTTTTGGTTTTTTTATAAAGGAAAAAATTTTACAAATAAAATTTATTTTTCAAAAGGGAAATTAATTTTTGTTTTGTTTTTTGGTTTTTCTAATTTTTTTCTTTGTTTTTGAAAAGATTTTATAATATTTTTTTTGGGTTTTGATTTTTCTAATTTTTTTGGATTTTTGAAATTTCAAAGAAAAAGGGTTTAAAAATTTCAAAGGAATATATATAATTTTTTTAATTTTGGATTTTTTTTAAATATGCATGAACTGATGCAACTAAATGAATGTGGGTTATAATTAAAAATTAATTATCCTATGTTAACCCCAAATTGTATAATCACATTTTGTCTTAAGTCAATAAGATAGTTCTCAGCCAAGTAACGGACATGATTTATCGATGCACCACGAATTACCATAGCAATGCAGCCGAATGTTTAAGTAACTTCAAAGAAATAATTCAGTATAATATTTATGAATCATCGTAATATTTATAACTGATTATTGCTCTACCGTAGCCTAGACACGAGGAAATTAAATTGTTAAAAGAGGACAAATTGTCAATATACAATTAAGTGTTATAGATGTCTAATCGTTATTAATCCAAATTCTAGGATGAAATGCAAAGCAGAAATTAAACATGTATTAACAATGCAACTACGAATGGATTTATGTTTTTGAATTTTTTTGAATTTTCTTTGAATGTAAACAGCCAACAATGCAAAGCAAATAAAAACAAGCGATAAAAATTAAAAGCAGCAAATTTGTTTATAAGCAAGCAAGCGGTTAATTTTTTGACAGGCTAAGCGAAGCAAGCAACTGTTCCTATCTGCTTTGGCAAGCTGAAAATAAAAATAAGATATATACAAGTTTTTTTAATATATAAGGATGGAACTTAAAAAAATAAAAACAAAACAAATTTACAATTAATTTTTTTAATCAAGGAAGAAACTGAAAACGATTAAAACCAAAACAATTTGTTTTTAAAAAAATGGATAAAACAAAACTAAAAACAAAGCAAGCAAAACAAATTAAGCAAACCTTTTTTTTAGAATTGAACTAAAGAAATTTAAACAAAACAAAGTTATAAAAACAAAAGAAAATAGAAAGGAAGAAGAATTTCACTCTATAAAGAAGCTCTCTTAAAAATAGGGCCCACTCCCGCAAAACTTGTAAGGGATAACGGATTAACGATCTTACGGCTAATTTAACATAAGAGGGAGGTGAATAGTGTTTAATGAATTCCAAGACTTACATGAACTAAATTGAAATTATGACACAAACAAATGCAGAACTTAATCATAGAATCAAACACATATGCAGAAAGTAAATAAAAAGCAGTAAAGGGAAAGAACATACCGGATTTTATACTGGTCAGAGTTACCCTACATCCAATCATGTATCAAGGCAAATCACCCCATACAGATTTTGATTAAACTAATGTCGAGATTACACTCCTCAATTTATAAAGGCCTTGAGGTACCCTCCTGTCTCATGGGTCGGGGGCAAACTCTCTTGATTTTCGGGCCACAAGATTACCCAATTAATTTCCAAGGACAACCACACCTTATAGAGAGACTCGATAAACTTTTGATTACAAATTGATCCTATAACTATGAATAGCACCTTGATCTTCGAGAGAGGGCAGAGAATCAAACAAGAATGAGATTCTAATTTGATTCACTTAAGAATTTGGTAGAATTTCGGCACGATCTTAAAAATATGATAATTATAGAACATGGATTTGTGGGGAAGAAGAAGTGAAGAAAATATGAGAATTGTATATTAAAAAATTTGTTTAAGAAGTCTATTTATAAAGCACCAACGGTCATAACCATTGGTGAAGAGATTTAAACGAATAGACACTTCCTTTGAAAATTGAAACTTTTGAATTCAACGGCCACCATGTCAACATCCCCTTGTTAAAAATAAAGTAAAATTTGTTTTGAAAATGGTATTGAAATGAAACCAAAATGAAATGACTCTGGAGTAAAATAAACTAATTTTATTTTACTATGTTGTAAGACACAAAAACTAAGAATATTTTAAGGCTAAAACATCTCTTTGAAAATCATTTGAAAAGATAGTTTTAAGGCTAAAACATTTTGAAAAGCAGTTTTGAAAATCGTTTTGAAAAACCATTTTGAAGTAGTTTTGCAAGCTTCTTCCTGCATAATATCTCATCACATCAGGACTCGGGAACTTGTACAAAACCAGGACGTTCATGGGTTTGTAAGCCACTTGTCGTAGGTTTGTAAGCTACTCGTCGTGGGTTTGTAAGCCACTAAGAAGGTAAAAATGGTTTTCATCCCAAATGAAATTCGGAATGAAGATTTCCATGCTATTATGAAATTTTAACAAAAACTAGACACATATCTTGAAATCTTGATCTTGATACTCTAGAGTCTTCAATCTTGAGACCTGAGTCTTTAAACTTATCAGTCTTCATTAATCAATACCTGCATATCTATGTATCCTGCATATACATATCTATCTAAATTATAGTGTTAGTATATATTTTATAGTAAGATAAGTTAAAAAGGTTGTTGTCATCAAAACCAACATCTCAGTTCCTAACAATCTCTTCCTTTTTGACGATGACAACCTGTATTTGTAAAATATACTTGTTGTGCCATAACTCCTGTCATAACTCCCCATTATTCCATGACTCCCCCTTACTCCAAGCCATCATAACTCTCCCTTACTCCGAGTCAACTACTATTTTATAACTTCTCCCCCTTTGTCATCAACAAAAAATTTCTAGCTAATAAAATCCCTGAACTTGTTATAAGATAATCAACCATAATAAGATTGAGCAAACCATATATAGGTGTAATAAGGGGTAAGTGTGATCATAAGTGTAATCAAATAAATTAATCATCAGCCAATCATATTTACAATAATTATTCAATCCAAACATATAGACAAACCATACCAAATAAGTTAAGTCAATCAAGTTTTAAAACACACCAATCAAATTAAACAAACAAGATATAAAATGACTAGACATTCCTTGGTACTTCCATCCCTCCATCTTCTTCAAAGATAGGGTCTGCTTTAATGGCATCCCATTCTTCTTTAACTTTGTCGAGAGTGACTGGTGGAATTCCTTCGAGATCATCCTTGTTAAGGGCTGAGATCATCCAACGAAGAGCGTCAAAATGTCTCTCTTGCTACTTGATCATTTGTATTTGACTCAATTCTAAATGACGCTGAATACGAAGTATTAATGTAAGAATATTCTTGAAGTGAGAGTTTCTTCAAGATTATCACTTAGGTTCTTAATCATAGAAGCCATAATTCAAGAAATAGAAAGAACTATGAAAGAGAATGGCTAGAGATAAAGTTTGACAATTTAATCTAGAAGAAACAAATATAAATAGGGATAGAAAGTCATTGAAATGAATAGACATAAGTTAGTTACATGAAATTAAAATTTGAAAATGTAACTAGTTTCTGTCCGTTGGATGTCAACATGGGGGGATAGTATATGTTGACATGCCTCTGCCTAAAGTGACATTTTGCTTTGTTTTAAATAATATTAACAAATCTATTAAACTAAAATTTTTATAATATAAAAACAAGCAATTACAGAGACAAGTGAACAAGAATAACAGGAAATGAATGATTTCATTAATAATTCTAGTTAACATTACATAAGATAATATTAACTAAAATAAATGAAATACAAAGATAGAACTTAAGATAACATGAACTAAAACTAGTTAGATAAAGATGAAGAAGATGATAGTCCAAGCTTTCTATTTATTTTCCCGAAGAACTTGTCGATTTTAGTGGAAATCTTATCCATTTTCTTACTCATTGATCTTTTAAGTGTCTTTTGATTTTCCACTATAATCCTTTGATTATTTAGAATGGTCTTGTTGGATGGATTAGCAGGATTAGTAGGATATACTATACTTTCGAAGGAGATTTCTTGATCTTCCTCTTCCTCCTCCTCAATTTTCATTCCTTCCTCTTCCTCTTCTTCTTCTTCTTCTTCCTCCATTTCTTCATGAGAAAGCCTTTCTTCTTTTTCCGTAAGTGTTTCATATGGTTGAAACACTAGTGGAATTTGCATAAGAGAAATGTTTCCATGGTTGAACACTTTTCTAGTTGTAAATTCTTCCCTTTTAAAATCAAAGTAATTGAAAATTCAAGCAAGATAAATCCATGGTATAATGTGTTTTTCACCCATGGTAAAGTTCTTGGGCCTTAGCTCATCCAAAATAACTTGAGCCCAGTTAATATCTTAATTTTCAAAAAATTGAGAAAAGAGCTTTGCAAACTTTCAAAGTCGGGTTGTTGTAGTTTTCCAATTTTGGTATAAGAGTGTGTTGGATAAGAAGATTAACAATTCGTGCTTTTGGACGAAAATAATGATTTTTGAATTCAAAAATTCAATCCCCTTCAAAGATGTGATGAAATGTCTCTCGATCATTTTCATTGACTTGAAATTCCAAGAGATTCATTCTAGTATACTTACATTCCAAAATATTTTCCAAAATTTCACAATCCAAAACAATTTGTGTTCCTTTAACACTGCTCCATATTTGTCCTTCTTCCCATCATAAAAACCGCGATTCAAATTCGCATAAAACATCTTAACAAGGTTTGGATAACATACAAAATCATTTTATTTATTACCAATTAAACTAAGAATAGAACATTATTGGAAAAGATTTTCAATTTCATAAGAAGGAAAATCTTCAATAATAGCAAATTTTCCCATATGAATTTTACCAAAGTTTACATAGTTGATATAAGTTTTGATAGCTTCCGGGTCATTAAAAAGAAAGCTTTTGATAGATTTCGGAAGCCTAATGGTGTTAGGAGTGCTTGAAGAGGCCATTGAAGAAGTTTGAGAGGAGTTGAAGATAATGAAGATAAGTTTGAAATTTGAAATGAAAGTGAAAAGTGATAATAAAGAGAGTGAGATAAATAGAGATTCTATGGTTATGTTCTCTGGTCAAGAGACATCTTTTCAGAGCATTGAAGTTGGTGAAAAAGTGGAGGGAAATTCAAAAGTTTGAATTCAAATTCTAAGGGGCATGCCAACATGGGGTATCCGGGTATGTCGACATGTGCCTATTGATTCAAAAGACAAGTGTCTAATCCTATTTTCTAATAACTATATATATTATATCCTATATTCTAATTATATAATTCCCATGATAACATTAAATATAAAATATTAATAATTTAATATTTAAAATATTGTTAAAATAATATTATTTTTGAATTTAAAATTCAGATTTCAAGGGTTAAATTTGAATTTAAAATTCAAGGAAGTTGGGTTCGCTATTTTTAGTGATGTAGTGGAAGTCGCGATTGGGGACTGCAGTGATTGAGTTGTGGTGATTTGGTTGGTTTGAATTATCGAGCTGGTCATTGTTTCGTGACTGGGTTTCCGTATGTCAACAGCAGTAGGTGTTGGTTTGGAGAATGGTTGTGAACTGTCGAGTGGTGGCTTGTGGTGATGAACTGAGGGGAAGTGGAAGTGTTGCTGGTTTGTTTATGTTAATGGATTGGGTAGGAGTTGTGAATGGAGCTGCGAAAGGGGTTGGCAGTGAATTGATGATGGTGCTGTCAGTGGCAGGTAGTTAGGTGGAAGAAGTTGAGAAGTTTTAGAGTGAGAAGTTTTGTAGTGAACAAGTTTGGACAGTGATGAGAAGTATGAGACAGAGAGAAGGGCAGTTCTCTCTTCTTCTTTTTTTAAAAATGTATATGTAATGAAGTTTGAAGTGTTAGGAGGATTGCAGGGTGATGATGGAGCTGCTGTGATGAAAGTGCAGTGATGTTATGGTTACGGTGAGGATGGGTAGTGAATGACAGTAGACAAGTCAGTAGGAAAGACAAGGCGGTAAGTTTCCGATGGTGGCAGTTTGGTAGTAAAAGATTGATGTGTGGGATGTTTGTGAAGGTTGTTGTTTGTTTGTCAACTGTCAAGTATTTGTTGTAATTTGTGTTGTGTTCAGGCAATTGCAGAGGGGAATTGGTTATGCTGGAGGTTGGATGTGATTGCTGGTGATCGCTGTTCTAAGGCTGTAGGGGTCGCATTTCAAAAACTTTTATCAAAAACTAATATGTGGTGGTCGTTGTTCTGAGGCTGGAAGTGTTCTGATAGGTGCTTGGTTTGTAGTTTGCGAGGGGAGGTTTAGGAAGCAGTTTTGACAGGAGATTTCAGGTGGAGGAAGTGGTCAGCATTTCGATTGAGGTCATGATGGTTGATGGGTTGGGTGAATTGTAGCTTGGTGATGAATGAGATGATATGTCGGTGGGGGCAGGGCAAGCAGGTGGATGGTTGCAATACCGTGGAAGGAGGTGTAACACAGTAAGCGAAGTGGTGGAGTTTGAAGCAGTGACAATGTGTTGAGAAGATGAAATGTGTCTTTTGCTTGCAGTGGTTTGTATTAGTTGAGTAGTTTTGTTGAAGTAGTGGAAGAGAAGGAGCAAGGCAGGTTGATGGATTTGAGTAGTTATGGGTTTGCAACTGTTTTTGTTCGATCAGGTGATTTGGTGGTCTCGAGGAATTAGGCTTCTGGTTCGTGATTTCAAGTGAGTGTCACGATTGGTATGGGCAAGTGGGTGGAGGAATATTGATTGTTGTCTGGATTTGAGGTCGCTGAAGTGTTGTATATGTGTTGAAAAATTAGTGAGCAATTGCAAATGGTAGGGGCTGGTGGTCAAGTGGTCGGGGCATGGATGTAGCAGTGGTATGAAGAAGTTGAAATAAGGTAGGTCTAATGGATCAAGTAGATTGATGGTAATGGGTCAAGATGATGGGAGTTGCTTTGTAGTAAGGTGGGTAGTCAAGTGTAGACAGTGGTTATGTTGATAGTGTTCAGGAGAACTGTGGACTTAAAACAAAGAATAGTGGGGAGATGTTGAGTTGTGATATGCAGCAGACAGTGAGTAGTTGGTAGAGCAGTGATGTGTTTGTTATTGTATTGCTGTGCACGATTTGGTGGAGGAGGATGCACAATGTTTTGAAACAGAGAATTTGCACAGTGATTGTTTTGAAACAGAAAATGAAATAGAGAGGAGTTCAGGTCTCTAGGAACAATGAATGTGCACAGAGTCGGAATTTTTCTTCTTCTTTAAATTGTAAATGTACTTGCAAAATTATAAAAGGAAAATGAAATTGTAAATGAAAAACTATAAAAGAAAAGGAAATGGAATAATTTTTTTATGAATTGTGTTTTTTTTTTCAAAATATATATATGCAATGCAAAATGGAACTAGAAAATAAGCAATAAAACGCACGTAAAACTCAAACATACACAATTTGTTTATCTTTTTAAATGCAAACACACACAACAAACACACAATCAAAATCAAACAAAAATAATTCGAAGAATAGAAAATACAATCAAAATGATTCCCCGACAATGGCGTTAAAAACTTGTTTAACGATGGAATTTCTATCGAGTTAGAAAATTGTCGATAAATTTTGATTTATAATTTAAAGCAAGCGCATGACGTACGATTGTAGCACGTATGAGTATGGGTCGATCCACAGGGAATTGTTTAGATTTTAAATTTCTAATCAATCAAATTAAACCAAAGTCAAGGGATTGTTAATTAACTAAAAAAGGTAAAAACAAGCTAAAACTAAGAAGAATAGAAATATGAGATTAAAGAGAAATTTAGAGGCAAATCCCCTCTCCTGATCATATAAATCAACATAATGAAATTATGATCTCTTTTTGGTCATTTGTGAGTTTAGTTGATACATTTATCATAAGCATGGCATAATTATGTTATTAATTAACACACTTAAACCATCAAACTTTAATGCACCTTCTAACCCACTTACTAACTTTAATGAAAATGATATGAAATTAAAAGTAGAATCTATTTTAAGCCTGACTTATTATCTATTGAATTAGA
This sequence comes from Allium cepa, assembly GCA_030765085.1. NCBI lineage: Eukaryota > Viridiplantae > Streptophyta > Magnoliopsida > Asparagales > Amaryllidaceae > Allium > Allium cepa. Next base: position 604,705,139 of record CM060943.1, on the reverse strand, counting down.
AACATAAACTATCAAATTTTGATTCTAAATCCACTTCCATTACCATGATCATATGTAGATGAAGAGGTAATTAGTGATTCATATGACCAAACGTAGCATATTTGTTTTGAACAACATAAGCTATCAAACTCAATATTAAACACAAACATCTAACTTTCCATTAAGCACAAAAGATACATAAATGAAAGATTATGTTGCATCTACATGATTCAAGATAGCTTCATTATCTCTAAATTGTATGGATTAGCCTATCACATTTGTTATTAAATCAACAAATATAGAAAGCAACATGAAATAAACAAGAGAAAAAAGAGAGCAAAATGAAAAGAAAAGCTAAGTAAAAAAGAAATGAGCACTAAGCTACTAATAAAATAAGAAAAAGAGCATGTAAATGTAGAAGAACATTAACTAACATTGCATAGAAAAAATACCCTTGAGGTAGTGTGATCACCAAGTAATTACTAGCATATCTTAAACCCCCACTTAAACGTACATGAAGCCTTAATGGCCTTTTAGCATGTGCATTGGCTCTTAATTGAAAATAAAGGTAGGTGGGTAGGTGGGGTCCTCCATGTTCATGAGTTTGAATTATTTTCGTCTTCATTTGTTTTTTTTCCTTTTGTGCATGCATATCTTCATGAAGCCTCTTGTATTTGAATTTAAATTCCTACAAAACAACATAGAAATTTTCAATTAAATTTTAGAAAATTAATATATGCACAAAATTGACCATTTTGCCCTTGGATGAAGGTGAATATGTGATAATTTGAAATAATTTGAATTTTTGGTTTAAAAAAGTTAAAATGCCCAATACGATTATTTACTGAATTGAATTAGAATAAATATGGTGGTAAAAATATGCACATTTACATGCACATCAACGCTCTAGTGATTCCTTCATATCCATCAACGGTTCTTCTTCCCCAAGCTGCAAAGCACCATTACTCCTTCCTCGACCTCGCTCTGACCAAATTCCGGCATCAACAACGCCGGAATTGATAATGACCAGGGATGGAGAGGTGTTAAGATTCGAGTCTCATCGTTTTAAGATGGATTTATTCAACTAATTACCTAGTTTAAAATGACTGGTTTAAGGATTAAAGATTGATTGCTTTTGAGATGAAGAATTTACAGTTCTCTTTTATTTCCAATACGAAGCGGATATGAAGGCAATGGCAAGTGAGAAAATTTGGCTAAGTACAAATGATATTTATATGAGTTCGTACCCAAGGGAAAAAGAAGTTTGGTATCCCAGTTGTTATACCGAGATAACCAGTTACCTCCATCGATACGAAGGCAGAACTTCATATCCATCAACACAAACATATCCAACTGATTCGTATCCATCTGTGCATCGATGTGAAAGTGATAGCGAGATTGCACTAGAACCATATGACTCCATTGATACGAAATGTTTATTTCGTATCCATCAATTCAAATCTCATCGATACGAAATGTACGACAAAGTATTATTTGGATTACTGAGTTCCATCGATACGAAGAGTTAGATTCATATCCATCCATTCGAAGACCCTAAGATCTCGTATCCATCGATACGAAGCATTTCAAAGGACCATCTATTTCGTATCGATAGCCATTGATACGAAACATACATTCCAGCTTCTCAGATCGATCCAGGAGATGATCGTTATGAAGGGATGACTTAAAACAACCATCAAACGTTGTTACAACTCGAATTTCACATCGGTTCAGAAGAGGATCAATACGAGACTCAATCCAAATAAAAACTAAAGAACTTGACAACGACCCATGAACGTGAAACGTGAACAAGAGTCAGGTTAACGTACATGCATGTATGACGAACTAACATTCAATTTTCAAAATTAACAGGGATTGAATGCTCACCCAGTGACAATCAAAACAGTGAACAATAAAATCGCTAGCACTCGACACTCAGTTACAACCAAACACTGCATGAACATTAGCAGTCAACAACTCAACATTTACATTAATGGAAATCAATCAAAAGTTACATCTCTTGACGAAAAGACGACAACTATTCAACGAATCAGATAGAACTTTTTTAGAATGATGATTGAAGCTTTTCAAAGCACGTCATGTTCACACAAGACGTACTTGGGGAGGCAAATGTTATCCCATCTTTTGGCAAGGCCATGACATCAAGGACTTGACCAGAAACCAAGGACAATCCGTCCCGAAGATCAGTTATACACAGGTTCCCTATGGATACTAGCAAATTTGGCTCGAGTCCGGATCGAGTTACAATTGATATGGTGTGACAAGCAAAGCTAAAAAAGCCAACATTTCAAATTTCGGGTCAATCGGAGTTCGTACGTTTAAGTTATGAATCGATCAAGTTTCACATGGGACATGCTTGCTTCATATCCATCATGTTTGTATCCATCAAGTCAACAACCACCTCCGTCGCATCCATTGAATATCGATATTGTTCAGTTCGTACCGATTGAATGCTTCCATCCATTTCATATCGATCAACCAATAGATCGATACGAAGCTAACAACCAGCATCGATACGAGGCAACCAACAAGCATCGATATGCAGAGGTGTCCAACTATCGATACGAATTTAGCATCGATACGAACTGAGCCTCACAGGACCGATATAAAAAAAGCATGGTCAACAAAGGAAGAAGTCCACAAGCTTACAAAACGGGATCGATACGCATGCTTCAGCGAACTGTAAAACCAACTTTGGATCCGTCATAACTCAAAATCTACAAGTCCAAATACTACCAAATTTTCACAGGAGCTTACTTACCAACTCAAAAATGTCTCTGATCGATCTCAACCCAAATGGACACCATTTTGATCAATACGAATGGGATGGGGATCAATCACAATTGATCCCAAATGACCCCTGATTAATCTGGTGGGCCCGCCCACGTGTGAGATGGAGTATTCTGAGTTCAAAGGCAGATATTTCCAGACTACACCTATTTATAGCACCCATATGCCTATAGAAAAAGGACTTTTGATTCTGCTACACCGTTACTCTGCCACTACTCCATTGTAACTCGAGTGTTAGAGTATTTTACTGTTGTAATCAATTATCAATCTGCAATAAACAACAAATCATTTAAAGTGGATGTAGGCTACAACGCCGAACCACTATAAATCTCTGTCTTTTTCTATTTCTGTTTGTTTTAATTGGCGTGTTTGTTAGATTAGCCTCTGTTTACATTTGAATTCTTCATTCTAATCTCTTCAAATACATCTGAAGAGTTGTGCGCAATTTTGGAACAAACAAGGATATTGTATAATTTGTACTAAATTAAACTGATCAAACTGATATTTTAGTAATTGAATTTTTAGGTCTATATAGCAGCTCTTGATTTGTGTTACTTCTAACACAACAAGACCCTCGTTGTATTCAATTGTATTGAACACATGATCTCGCACTATAATTTAATTCCTCATTTCGAGTGAAACATTTTAATTGAAATTCCATATAACACGAACATGACTGTTCATTATACTTTTCGTATGTGCTCGAATATGGGTCTAAAATCCATAATCTTTTAGTGCTTTAGAATTCAAACTCATATAAGACAATACATGGTCTTGGACGAATAAACACTTAAGTAACCAAGGTACAAATATAATTAGTAGTTGTATCATTTGGCTCTTAAATAGGTCTTATAGCGACAATATTCCAAATAATTTATTGGTAAGTATATCTTATATTTTTTTGTCAATCATTATTTATTTCATTGGTATATTTCAATTGATGAACAATTTTATCAATTATAATAATTGCATATTTATTGTAGCAAATGATCCTAATTTGTATAGAATATGTTCTTATAGAATTAGAAATGTTATATGTTGTTATTTCATTTTTCTAATAAGGCGCCCATTAGATTTTTTATTTCTAAAAACCCTATAAGTAGGAATCGTTTGATTTCTATGGTTAGTGTTAGGACTCGCTTACATTGAGATTCTGACTTTGAATTCGCTCAACAAATCATAGACCCACAAGTAATGGATAACTCTTTGTTGGTAGTATCATATGCAACTCTTAGTCATGATTTTTTCCTTATATCGACCTCGACCTTGAGTTTCCTCAACAAATCAAGAGAGGTTATTCACTCTTACCCATCATTCCATGATGGCCTAAGTATAATTCACATACCTTGAGTTTGCTCAACAAATATATGCAAGTATCTTATTCGTCACGGTAATATTTTAGTAGTACTAAACATAATAGATCTTGCTTGAGTTTGCTCAAAAACTAGTGCGTATGTAAGTAATCAATCAGCATATAAAGGATAAATGACAACTTATATTAAAGATTCATAATCATTTAATACATTCTGAGTGATATCGATTTAAGAAATAATGTAATACTTATGAAATATCCTCATGATTCAAGTGTGGGTCACATCTGAATCGTGGTACACATACTTTACGTATGTACTTATTCTAAATATCTATTTTGGGTTTATTTTGGTTCCACTTAATTGTGTTTATACATATACATATAGTTACATAAATTCAATTTATTTATAACTGTTATGATTTAATTCAACTTATGTAATATATATATAGGTATCTTGTCAACTAAATAGTATTTAAATTATTCAAATTATTATTAGTTAAATAATATTTAATTAATTTTGATTCTTAATAACTAAATCGTATTTAGTTAATTTTGGTTCTTATTAATTAAAACACAGTTAATTAACTTTGAATTTGGTACTAATCGAATCGTTTTTAATTATTATTCAATTAGTATTTAAATAAATAATTAAATTTTATTTTATTTTAGGTTTTAAATTTTTTATACTTTCCATCTCAAACCATTTAGGATGAACAACCAACTATAATATTTATAGTTTTATTTATATACATACATAAATATATGTGTGTGTATTTAACTTTTAACTAATTAATTATTTAATAAATATTTTTATTAATTAAAATTTTTAACTAAATATTTTAGTTAATTTGAAATATTTAAATTTATTTATCTTAAACAATTTTAGGACAAATACACAACTATAACAATTTTAGTTACATATACATACATACATCAATGTGTAACCCTTAATTGATTATTTAATTTAACTAATTATATTAATTGAATGTATTAAAATTTCAAAGTTAATTAATTAGTTTTTCAAAACAATCGCAAAAAAATCGAGTTTATATTTTAACTTCATAAAATTCCTTTTATGTTTTAAACTGAACTTTTAAAATTAAAATGCAATTTCTCCAATTCGATTGTTTTTTTCTGAATTTTGATCGTTTAGAAACATAAATCCACCGATTTCTTATCCAACTTAACACTTAACATATGTATTTTGGCTTTATAATGTTGGTTATTTTAAAATAAAAAATGATCACATATATATGAACACACACATAAGTTTGTATGTACGCGTTTGCAAATGGATTAGAATAGTTTAACGTTAGATGAATTAAATGAAATTTTTTTGCCTTATTATTGTTTTAAGACCTATTTTCGTACGTAGAGGATGTAGCAAGGTCCGCCATCGACCTGTCCCCTTTTAACTTGGGATCTCACTATGGCATTTTTTGATCCTGAGATTTCCTTCTCATTTTTGGATTATTACATGCCTCTGCAAATATCAATCAACTAAAGTGTTGTTGCCAAGTGTTGAGCCCTCTCTCTCTACTGGAGAGTTTGGAAATTTTGCCAGCTGCATTAGTCTTATCATTACATATGTATATATACCTGTATATTTTTTCCAATATTAATACAAAGTTAATTGAGATATTTTACATTAATTAACTTAATCCAGATCTATACTTAAATATATTATACAAGTCAAACTTAGATATATTAATCTACAATTTTAAATTTGTAACTTTAATTCAATTAATCTAGGTTAGATATTGTCATTTCTACTGTTATGTTATTAAGATATGTATTATATATATATATATATATTGATCAGTGTGTGTGCACACGCGTGTACGTATGTATATGTGTCTTCATTAAATTATTAATTGAGGCAATCAATATATGGCGAATACATACATGGTAAATATAAATCCCAATATCTACACATGTATATATCGACTTTGTCATTGTTTGTCATAGCATAATGTTATACCTTATGTGCATTATTTATAATTGTTTGTGTATATATTAGATATAGTAATCCATATATAAATCATTATTTGGTTGGCCACACACGGAAGATGAGATCCAATTCTCACATGGAAGATAGGATCCAATTGTTAGATCTAAAATCAAAGGAAAGTTTTGAAAGAGAGAAATGAAAATGTTTCCATCTCGACATAATGAAACGAAATCTTCTTCTTCCTTTGATTGAATTAGTTCACTTAATTCTTTCATCTATGGTTGGTTGCTCTCTCATCTACCTCTCTTGATTGTATATTCACAACAAATATCTTTAATTAATTGGATTAATTAAGTAAAAATTATTCAAATCAAATATTCTTTATTAAATAATTAAACTGGACTTAAGGCTGGTTAATGTCTCATTGGTCTATTAAGATCCAAATAGAGATTTTTTTTTGAAATTTACATATTTCACTAGTTGCAAAACGAACCAACTTCCTACAGAATAGGGCGATGACTCTGGAAATGGTACATGGGAGCCGGAAGAGAAGGTGCTTACTACTAGTTTGAAACCTTCTATCGGTATGGTTTTATCTACTTTGTGGAAATTTTGTTACAATAAGTTGAATAGAATGCTAGAATAGATACTATTTTGTATGTTATGGTTGGTTTTTAGTTTTGATGTTTAAATGGTAAAGTGTTAATGATGTTTTGGACATTAGTGTAGATGCGACATACATATCTGCTCTTAATGATTTCCAGGATAAAAACCATTTAAGAGGGAGGAATGTAAGAACTCATATTTTAATGCTTAGTAATAAAGATAAAAAACTATTTTAATTGAATTTAATGATTTAAATAGAACAATGGATTAAAAAATGAATTTTTAAAGACAAATGAATTATGACTCTAAGCCTATTCCATTGTGTTTGTAATGTCGTTTACATAAGAAAAAATGTAATGCTTGTTAAAATTGAATAAAATCTATAAAATGAGAAAAGTGCAAATTGGTAATTTGGACAGCATTGTTTATATTTTCTTAAATGAAGCTTCCTCCTCATTTCATTTTACCTTTTCTCTTCTTCTTCCACCACTTCAAATAATATATTAGGTTTTCTTAACATCAAATCATCATAATTTCTTCGTTCCTTAGCAAAAAGTTCCTAATTAATAATCTAAATTAAAGCTAAGAGATTCTCTATAGATCTAGCTCTTCAAGTTTATATTTCGGAGAAGATTTTAGTTGGATTTTAGAAATCAAGACAACTTAATATTTGTATTAGATTGGAGCTTTTATTTCTATGGATTTGGTAGGCAGGATTTACCTATGTTATATAATCACTAAATATGCTAGAATTCATACTGAATATCCAATGCTGGGTTAGGGCTTGATGAACGAACTTGATTTGAGATATAAGAGATAAGAATCTTGATTTAGTTAATGTTTAAAAGTGTTTAATTATAGAATGAATGTGTTAAAAGTTTAATATTGAATGTTAATATGTTTGGTTTGAATTGTTGGTAATTTCATTGATTGATGTTGGTTTGGTAATGTTGGAAGAGTGAGGATATGTGAAGGTGATATTATTAAAGGGATGTAGAGGTTGCAGTGATAATCAAGTAATTGAACTTGAATGATTGTTTAAAATGTTTCGCCGCCTCAACGTTATTCATCAAGTATAAAGTTATACTTGTCAGATTCTCAAACAACTTACAGAAAGGGTGTGAATCCATGTTAAGACACGTAAGTGCAAAGTGTGTTGAATATGCGATTATATGATTTTTGTTTAATGATGATAAACATATATATTCGTTTAAATGTATTTGTTAATGTACTATTTTATTTTTCATAAATTAAATAAATATTTGCTGAATAAAAATAAATAACACAGAATTTGAATTCAAATAGAATTTTTATTCAAACAAATATTTATTACAATCTTTGAATAGTACAAAGTTCAAGCTCTCACTATACATATACAATTTCAATTACAGTATGTTCACATTTACATTTGACCTCACTACATATCACTCAACTCGTATTTTATCTTCAACTTCACTCCAAATTGAATCCAACATCCGAGCAATTTGCAAAAATAAATATTGACGTAGTAAAATTGAAAAGGAAAAATTTTTGCAATATAAAAAAATATGGATGTTGAAAATAATATTTGCCTCGGTTATTTGGGTTGTTCGTCATCATTTAATTTTCAATTCATCATACACGAACAGCTTGTGACATACACAGTGTATCACTGTATGTGCCACAAGGCGTGCACACCGATATATACACTTGATAAAATTACAAGGACAGGTGAGTACAGGTCAAACCCAAAACACCGGGTTCAACTCAAGTGCAATAAAATAATGTCACAATTTTCAGCACAAGGTCAAATCCGAGCTACAAGCTGGATTCAACTCAGATGCAATCATGTACAACAAAGACCGAAAACACAATACATATATGCAACAGAGAAAAAATCAAAGCAAAATCAAGATACACGTTTCGAACGAGTCAAGCCAGAAATTCATCAAAGTGGTCGAAGTCATGGAACAGCAGTGTCCAATCAGGATCAAGGTCAATGAAGTTTCAAGTCAAAGCCGCAAGTCAATCAAGTGTTCAAAACCGTGATAGCCAAGTAAACAAACCAAGTCAGAAATCAACACCGTGATAATCAAGCAACGAAAAGAACGAATTGAATAAGTCAGAGAAATCATCAACATCCAAACGAAATCAAATGGCCAAAGGACAATGTTGAAAAAATCAGACGAACGCAAATAAAGGAGATCGGATCCATATATAAACCAAATCATCATCGACAACAAGGTAATTCGAGTTCAAGCATATCACAGATCATAACATCAATTAGGAACTCGAATCAAGTCGAGTACAGTATAAATCGACAAAGGAATTTCACGTACCAATCTTTCAATCAAGTGAAGGCACTCGACAGTTTGAAGCAGCCGAGAAATCAACCGAAGAAAGAAAATGAAGTATCATTCAATCTACCACAAGCGGCAGCTTCAAAGAATTCCACGAAACCCTAAATCAGGAAGAGGAACGAACGAGCTAAAGGAAACTGCCATTTTTCACAAGTCAAAGAAATAAAAAAAGAATGGGCCGAAAGTATAAAAAGAAAAAGGGAATATTGCTTTTTTACTTCAATATCTTTTGGCCCGGTTTCCTTATATTAGTATTGGGTTTTAGTTTATTTAAAAGTAGGGTTTTGTGTTTTATTATGTTTTAAATTTGTATTTTTCTCTTTTAAACATTGTAATTTCTAGTCGTGTGACTAGGGTACGAACTGCGGTGGTGTAAGTCGAGAATTCGCAACTCAGTGGATGAGTTGTGGCAGGATTTTGAGCGTAGAGTTAGGTTAGTCAGTAGCGGGTGTCGCGAGTTTACGTGTGTAAGTGTGTGACTACTTAATTTCTAGTAGAAACCTTGGGGGCATCACGTAGGCAGGGTTTTGCCGAAGCTGGGTAAATTCTGTGTCGTTCTATTTTTGCATTTATTATTCTGCTATTATCTGTTGCTGCTATTATTCTGTGATCTGTGTTGAAATTATTTTATAAGCTTCTGCAATTAATTTTTATAATTGATAGTATCACCCTATTCACACCCCCCTCTAGGGTGAAATCGATCCTACAAGTGGTATCAGAGCTAGGAATAGAAGTCAACATTTGTTTTAAAAATTCGTTTTTTCGAAATTTGGTTTTTTGTTTTAAAAATTTGAATTTTTAAAATGGCTTCTTTTAATAATACTTTTGTTGAGGGTCGTTACAATATTATTCCTTCTATTTTCGATGGAACGGATTTTTTGAAATGGAAATTGAAAATGTAATTTTATTTAAAATCTGTTAATGTTAAATGTTGGGATATTGTTGAAAATGGGTGTGATATAACAGATAAGAAAATTATCTCGATTAATGCTCTGGCTATGCATTTATTATATTTTTATATTAATCAAGATAATTTTAATTTCATCTCTCATTGTGAAGATGCACAGGAAATTTGGAATATTTTAAATGCAATATATGGTGCAAAAGTCAACAGCAATGAGAAATCCTCCACAACCAAGTCAGTTAAAAAAATGTGCTTAGAAGAATTGGAAAAAGGCAGTTGTGATGAGGATGGTGATGATGGAGCAGCTGAGCTGGCGCTACTAATAAAGAGATTTAAAAAGTGGAACCACAAATACGGAAATCTAGCTCCAAATCAACAATGGAAAAGCAGAATAATTAAAGCACTAGACAACTCAGAAGAACACTGGATCATTTGCAACAAACCCAATGATATCAAGCCCAATTATCCCCGAATTCAACTCGACAAAGAAAAGAAATCAAAAAGAAGAATTTTTGCAGCCACGTGGAATAAAAGCGATAGCAGTGACAATGAGAAAGCAGATTTGTGCCTTCGAAGTGATATAACTGATAGCAATGATGATGAGCCAAGCGAGGTATCAAAACTTACTCATTAAGAATTGCTTATATATTTCCACGAAGTAAATGGCTGTTTTGAACGACTTAGGAAAAAATACGCTAAACTTGAGTCACAAAAAGATATTTTGATAGAATCAAATGAACAGCTTGAAAAATTAGTTAAAAACTACCAAAAAAGTGCCCTAAGTGTGATAAGTGTCCAACATTTGAAGAAGAAATTAAAAAATCAGAAATTAAAATTAAATCGCTTGGAAATGAAATTCTGATTTTAAAGGAAAATGAAAATACTAGAAGAGAGAACTCTATTAAAAATTGCATACAATTATCAAACGAAAATTAATCTCTCAAAACACAAGTCCAACAATTGTTAACGACTTTAGATAAATTTTCCAAAAGTGAAAAATCGTTGAATATGCTATTAGGGAAGCAAACTGTTAATACAGTTAGACAATGACTTAGATGTAATCAATCTAAAAATGTTAGAAATGAGATTAATCAAGAAAATTCAATGTGCACAATTTGTAGAAAATTTGAACACAATCAAAATAGTTGTTGGTATAGACCAAAACACGTGAAAACTATAGCAATTTGGGTACCAAAAGGCACAAATATAAAATCTCTCAAAGTTAAACAAATCTGGGTGCCAAAAGGAATATATATAAATAGTTTTGGGTCTCCAAAAAATTATTTTTCAAAATATTCTGCCACTAACAACAATGGACCTATAAAAACAAATAGGTCACAAAAACCTTTCATCGTGTAGGTGTGGTGGCAGGCTAAGGAACAATAATAGTGTTACTTGGATTCTGGCTGTTCCAAGGACATAACGAGCGTCAAAGAAAAGTTCCTTAGCCTAGTATAAAGGTGACAGAATCACAATGGACAACAACAAAAAATATCATAAAGGTAAAACAGGTAATGGTGTAGTTATTTGAACGATATATTAAATGTGATAATCTGCACCGTAATCTAAGTAAAATCAGCCAATAATGAGATGATGAAAAGATGATGATTTTGATTCTAACTTATACAAAATTGTTGGCTAATTATATTCTTATGCCAAAAACACTATAAAAATCTCTAGATTATTTGAATTACTTCATATATATTAGTTTGGATTAATAATAGTGTTTTGTTGGATGATAATACATTTTGTTATAATACGGCTAACTCTATATCCACGGTTTTTTGATTATTAACGCCGCTTCAATTCAAATTCAAGAGAATGTCATTTACAAAGCTGTTAAAATTGAGTTTGAAATTTTTGGCTCACACTTCATGGTCTGGTCTATCAAATTCATTTAGTGATAATTTTGAGTGAAAAAGAAAATCAGATGCAGATTACATAGGTAGTCCAGTTGATAGAAAAATTACTAGTGAAACGTGATTTGCTGAGACATTTAGTAACTGCATCGTTTTTCAAAGAAAATATCTGCATATTTTTCAATTCAAATAGCAGAAATTTTTCTCATATAACCCCTTCGAGAAAAACATTTTTGACCATGTTTTCAGATCAGTCATTTTAAAAAATTGATTTCATAATTATTTTTGAATATGATTTTAAATGACTATTTTGACTAATCTGACTCCCTAATAATTATCGAAAAGATAAGTAGTGATTGAAAAAGTGATGAGTGTTGATATTTATCATATATTATGACTCGATACGGTATAATTGGAAAATTTCTTTAGGACTTTAAAAAGAGTTATAAAACTTCTGTTGGTAAAAATTCCATGACCATCTCGGTTTCTATCATATTTCTAACGACCATCACTCATCAAAATTCTATATAGTTTGTCAATATGTGGTACTTAAAACAGGAATCATTCGTTTTTCATCTTGCATTTTTATAATAAAAAAATAAAAAAATATAGTAGATAAAATAATAATAAAATCAAATCAAATCCAAAGTATTCACTCTCATTTAAAAACCTTATGGTTATGCGTGGGTGAATTACTTGGAATTTGTTATGCGCATCCATGCTCATTTAAAAGTCCTCTTGGTTATGTATACGAGTATATACGCACGTCCAGGTGGACCTGCGTTTAATCGCCGAACCATATTATTTTAGCACAGCTATTAAAAAAATGTAAATAAACTTGATGCAATGATCGCTTGCCACATCAACCCATTCATATATAGCCAACTGCCTTTGAATTGCCTCATGAATTGGGTCGGCGCAAATGAACAATAAAATCCGACCTATAACGAATGAACAATGATTTTCTATGTACCATTTTTAGTTAAACCAATTATTTTGTCAAACTATTTTGTATATGAGCTTATGTCAAATAATTTTATCAACGCTTTCTTTGTGTATTTTGATTTTATGTTAATACTCTGTGTATAGAATTTTATTTTGCAGTTAAACTTTTAAAGTCTAACGCAGTTAGCTCAGATGCATATGCTGGCTAAAAATTATAAATCATCTTATGAACAAATGTCAAATTGATATTCATGGAAAAGATACAATATAATCACAACGTAGTAACATTGTCACTATTCTAGAGCTATGAGTTATTTAAACAATCAGAACCTAGTAACATTGTCATAGGAAGATGGATTATATCTATATTGCAGTGTTCATATTAAATACTTTCGACAATTAAATGACCTTCCCGAATAATTTTAAATTTTGTTTCGGCTATCTGACAGGCGGTTGATTCTTTCTGGAAAAAGATTAAGCAGGATGGATTAGAAGATTTTCAAAACAATAGCTTTTCACATGCTTCATCCTACTTTTTATGGTAAATGATCGCAATATTGGGTTTGATGTAATTCCTTTTTATTGGAACTTCTATTAACTCATTTAGGTTATGGGTTACCGAATTTTAGTTATGATTATTAAATTTGGAGGTCATATTTATATGATTCATAAATTCAAAATTTTGGTTTCCTTTTTTGGATTCTAATACGAACAGATATCTCAACTTTGTTTTAAGAAGAAAGACATTAAATTTTCTCTTTTTTCTTTTTCTTTTTTTAAAACTAAGCCCTTGTGTTTTTCGGTAATGCTAGTTCTTGTCTTTTTGTATTTTTGAATATTGCTATGTATTAATTTTATATTTATATTGGGGTATTCCTGCAACAAAGTCTTATTTGAAAGATATTATGGCAATTGCATTGTAAGAAAAGATGATTTGCTACACATTTCAATAACAATTTTAATTAGAACACCATTGCGCGAATCAGTACAGTGTTTCTTTTTACATGCCTTCGTATCAATACTTTGTCCTAATTTTTACAATAACAACCCTACCTTTATTTTCCTTGATAGATTTATTCTTAGATGTTTCTTGGAAAGGAAAAAACACAACTCATAAGCTAGGCTTAGCTTCTTAAGTATTCCTGCATTGAAGTTAACTACCAAATAAACTTAGTGATAGCTCTAGATTGTCCTTGAACACCGTAGGCCTATGCTTCATATCATGTCCCACTTCATCCAACATCACCATCCTTGCCATCTTCACTATCTATTCATTCTTCAATTCTGTTTCATTTACTGTAACTCCAATTTTATACACATCACTGACCATCCTAACTTAATCATTTGATCCCACCTAAAGGGTCTACAGATCATGGGCACTCCTTCGGCCATGCCCTCCATCACTGAATTCTATCCTCCATGCATTAGAAATGCACCATTGCCTCATGCTTCATTTCCCTCCCTTGAGGGGCTCTGCTCACCAACATTCCTCTGTCCTCATCGAGTGCATCTGCAAAATTTAGAGGCAGCTCTTTTCTGTCCTTCTCCAGTAAAGACCACAGAAATGAAAATGTCCTCCATTTCTAGTAACGCAACAGCAAGCTCTACTAACTCCTATTGCGAAGAAGAGTCGCACTTTCCAAAGAAGATGTAAATTATATTGTCGTCCATATGCATAAAGGAGTTCAAAATTTAACATAACAACAATTAAGTCCCAAAATCTTTTAAAATAAGTATTTTAATCAGCCATGTTGAAAAACCATTAACAGATATGACATAATTTGAAACATAAAAAGCATTAAAAAATTGTTTTGGATTTCAAACATTAAAAAAAAACTAATAGCGATTCGAACATTTGTTAACATATGATTTGTGGTTTGTTATCTCAGTGACATGTTGTATCTAAGTACCATTTCAAAAAAATTACATTAACAAATCATTAAGAGACCATCACATTAAAAAGAAACATGTATTAGCATTCCTGTCCAAAACAATAGAATACATAAAATTATTCAATGAGCAATATTTTCAGTCTAAACAAATAAAATATGATTTGGAAAGATGAATACGTGCATATTACTCAAAGATGAAGTTGCATCATTCTTAAAAATGCGTGGGTTAGGTTCATTTGGTTAAAGAGTAAAAGCGTCTCATGTAATCAATACAAAAGGTACACTGATTAAAAGATAAAAAAATGTAGTGTGATAAACCGAATGAAGAAACGTGCAAACTACGGAAGGAAGCAGGCACTTGACATTATATGACATAGTATTTCTTTCATGACAGCTAATTTTATGATTTGGGCTAGCTACAAATTCCAAGCTTTCGTCCGATGGTTATTAAAAGACACCCAAAACTCCATTTAAACCTGACAAATAGTCAACTGGTTATCAAGGAATTATTGGATTAAGAAAAACCAACCAACAAATTAAACTTTCGGCATAACGATAAGATTCTAATCTTCAAATGATTAAAATTCCAAACAAATGACCAAAACATGATGAATAATTTAGGATTTTCGATCCTATAGATATATGTACTGAAATCCAAATAATATATATATATATATATATATTTGAAAATTTAAAAATAAAATATCAGGTTTGAAAATATGTTAGATTTAAGTTATTCTCTTTTAAATAAATAAGCTGGAATGCCACCTTGATTGCAACTTTGTTCAATAGGAAACTGTAGCAGGTTTGCCTGTGTTACTATCTTTCTTACTTCATTGTCGAATTAAATGGAAAAGGAAATACTTTTCTTTATTCGTTACTATTATTATGTCCGAAAATGAAATTAACTAATGAGGAGCTGCCAAGTCAAAATTTTCTTTATGCTATTTGCAAGTACCATTTTCTTTTATGTTTTATTTCTGAAACCATTTAATGTGAATTTGTTAGCTAATGGGTAGATTGATATATTGAAGTATATCATTTTAAATATATCATTTTCTTTTTCCTATATGCATGTCCAGGTGTGTTTGCATTTAATCACAACATGCATCCATTTATAGTCACATTTATTGAAGTAGATTTGACAGTATCATTGCCAGCATAAACTCGGAAGTAACGACTGAGAAGACCGAGACAACTAAAGAACGTTCATAGAACCAGTAACCTGAAAGCATTCATAGTTTTATCATTTGTTTCTTTTGTTTTGGTTTATTTTACACCACTGGAAATGAGAATAATACTTGTACTTTTACATGTATATGCTCTTTTAGTTGATGCGGGCTGTGAGCAAAAATGGTCTTGGTTGCTTTATGACAGGGTCAGCAGGTTGAAACAAATTCATGCATACATCCAGACGTGGAGACAGAGAAACAGGCATGTAAAAAAAATTAAAGATGGAAAAAACACTAACAATAGATTGAGAGGAATATAATAGCAACCTGATATGCATCAAAAAAAAAGAAAAAAATAGTGGATATAATAATGCATATCGATTAGTGTACAGTGAAATTGTGCAAGGAAAGCCAGGTTAATGAAAATAATGCACATCTGATGAAAATTATGGTCAATTGATGAAGTTAGAACGCACAACCATAGAAAGAAATAATATTGAGTTGTAAATTCTCAGACTTTAAAATGAATCGGAGAGCATAGATAAGAAAGAATGTAGAAGGTTGAAACCAATACAACATTCACTTGTTTAGAGTACCGAAAATGGAAATATAACAGAAAGTATAAAAGGTTCAAATATTTTTTTGTTAAAAAATAAATATAGCGAATGTACAGTAAATGCAACTCCAGCTAATTATTTTTGGCAACCAATCCAATATTTAGTAGAGTACACTCAGTAGAAGAATCGGCCTTAAGTTCAGGTAATTAAATTTATAAGAGCACAACTATTGGTTATGCCAAAGACTGGCCGACCGTTTCTTTTTAGTAAACTCACCAACAAATTCATATACATCAACACCACAAACTTTGAGAATATAGTTTTTGCTTTTGTAAAGTAGCGAAATAATGATGAATTATGATTCTTATAGCATGGAAGGTGTGCGGTAATATGTGAACTTTCGGACTTGACATATTATGGTACAGAACCAAAGCCAAATTGTGATATACATTCTTCCTCATAAACACTGTTGCGCTTGCATTTGCCTATTTCACATTTGCTTGCTTCCTTACAAACTCAACCTCACCTGTGCTTGCATCATCATGCTTCACATTTGCAATTGTAAGAACCTCATCTCCACACGTGCTACCAGCCTCCCTATCTACTATTTCTTTATTCCTTGCAAATACATCCATGTTCAACAACCTAGCAGTGGCCACTTTGGCAAGTTCCCTATGCAACTCATGCAATTTTTGTCCCCCTCGCATCACTCACCAAACATATAGCTCCATCTATTTCAAATCTTCTATCAATGCCAGATATATCATATCCCCAATGCATTTCCCCTGTAATCTCCTTCCCGCTACAAACTATATCCCTATTTACATGCTTTCCATTTTTACTTAATACCTGCTAGTTCCCTCACTTGCTCTACCATCCACAACAAATCTCTATTGTCACTACATCTCCAAGCATCATGCTATCGACATCACCCATCCCCATATACTCCACAACTTTGTTTCGTTTCTATGCCCCGACTCCTGTTGCTTCGACCAAGGCCAATTCCATCATAGGATCATCAAACCTCACATTCTGTACATTGGTTGTTTCACCTACAGCGTTGCCATCAGGAGATACCTCTTCAATGCTACCCCTTCGAACGTTAGATTTTCAGCTAAACTAAATATTCTGCAGTTATTTCCCGTTCTTGGCAAGCACAGCAGGTGCGGTATCTGATTACTTTGGCTCCAATGGCAGCTGTGCATAATGTTAAATCCCACATGCACAATGTCAAATGTTTTCCTAAATTCATTTATCCAATTTTTGCAAGTAATGTTTGTTGTTTAATGAAAAAGTATATATTTGGTACCATAACTCAAAATAGCAGTGCAATTTGAGTTCTATTGCTTTGAGTTTAAATAATTTTTACCTTACATATTACATTTTACTTGGAATGCTTGCAAACTAACATTATTTCCTGAATAAAGAAAAATATGGCCAGTAAGAAATCTACTACTTAGCAGAAGGAGTATTTAGTGAAATGAACATATGTAAATCGCTCAATCGAAAACCTACCATGAGATGAAATAAAAATCAGTCATGGCAATGGTCTAGTTTAAGGGCAAATGTCGCAAGTTGATTAATCCACCAAAAGCATCGACTTTGTTCATTTAATCAATTGGCATTGCTTTTAGCATTTACTAAACTCATATGCTACTGCCTAAAACTATTTTTAAACTTAGTATGAGTACATTTAGAAATTAGAAAATATTCATCATCATACAATAACTTAATTGATATTCATCAGTATAATAATAATTTTCAAAAAAAAAATTGTATCCGTTCATATTGTGCTTTGTACTTTTTCCTCAAATGATTTTGAAATGTCATACCTTAGTGTATTAGCAACAAATTCCTTTTGAATTTTTGTAAAGTATATGTCGCCATCAAAGCTTCATCCTACAAACATAAAACCCACCAATCCAATAAATAATGTTCATAAAAATTAAAACCAAACCAATGACAATTAAAAAATGCTCACATAAAACCAAATCAATGAAAATTAACAAACTAAGCAAGTCATTTTGAAATAAAATCAGGAATAGTTATGCAAGTCATGAAGCGGTTATGAAGTATGAGAACAAACTACAGGTCATAGAACCCAAGCTTTTAAGTAACGAAATGGAAGAGAATATAATATATTTTGCATTGACATGAAAAAAAAATGCATTGGTTATATAGGAAGAGCAGCTTCTTTTTTCAATAAGCATACATAATCAATAGAGAAGCATAATAAATGAGAAGTTGCATGCTTATGATTTTGGAGAAATGAAATTGTATCAAAATATGTAAAATAAATCTCATACCTCTAATGTAATGACTTGAATTCTACGCAAACTACTTCCTCGGTGCAAACACTTACTTGTTTAATTCAGTACGCTTCCTTAACTACATGGTCAGATCAATCTTACCTGCATGTAGACATAATGAATAAGTAAATGAGTAAGACTAATTATCATCAACATGTTAACAACGACTTTTATATGTCGCATGAAAGCATGATACAAGACTAATTATCATCAACAAATTGAGTAAGCAATTAATCTTAAAGCTTTCATTTTCTTTGCGATGAAGCGTGTTTTCAATGGTGAAGTCATCTGCACAATCATTCATATTTTACTATATTATGTTAGAAAGTTCAAAGGATATTTGAAAGCAAAATGGTGTTCACAAAAAATTACCAAATATTCAAAGGAATGCGGATTTCCATTCAAAACCAATATTATATTTTTAGATATCGTGCAATTATAAACCTATAAACCATAATTGCTTACTTATAACCCGCTTATTATACATAATAATTATATTATAGCTATGACAAAACTAAGAAGCTGACTAAGAGTAACTTCAACTATATAGAAAAAGTGACTTAAATTATTCAGATAGTATGATTGCGTTTAAACTTGATTGAAATCATAACATCTTGCAGCTTTACTATATTATATAAAGGTCATCAAGAAGGCATTAAAAAATTGACTCACTAAACTATGCTTTGTTTATGAGTTTGAGAACTATTTTTACGTATGAGATAAAGAGATCAAAGTTGGCAGGCAATACAGCTTCTGAATCCCATAAGAGATTCTGAATTCATTAGTTATCATTGTAATTGGTAGACAGATAAACGCTAAAATACTAACATCCCTAGAGAGTTTGGATATGATATTTTTTATAAGTAAGCAAGCCTTTTATGTATTTAGTAATTAAATACTACAACCATTGAATCTGAGAGAAAGTCAAACTAAAAATTCTATAATTTTTGAAATGGTAAATATGAATGGAGATATAATCCTAATAGATACATGATTTTCCTTAATGTAAATGAAATTATGGCGGTCTTGTAATTATTATTTGTTGTCGGCATAGGATGATTTCAAACAGAAACAGAAGGCTCTAAATCTAAGGTATGTGGCTAATTTATAATTAATGTATCAGACAGTGGCCAGCATTGTCTAAGTTTATAATAAACTCAAAATGCTAAAAACTCCAAATATTAATGAATAAATCCAAAAAAAAATCATCACATTTCTTCTTCTAAAGGAATTTCCTCTGTTTTATTTTAACTTTGAAAGTTTAATTTTCCATTTCATTTCCTTCAGAGTTTAGTTTCTCCAGTCAATAATTATCAACTTAAAGGTATCGATCTCCTTTATTATGAATCTATCACTTTGATGTCAACAACCATCAATTTAAATCTAAAACAATCATACTAACAAATCTTCGAAATAATTATTCTCAAACATACTAACCAATCTTCAAAACTTCATATAAGAATCAAATGTTGTAATAGAAGAACCAAACACATCACCATCATCAAAACTAACCTTAGTGAATCGTTGATCGATCCATAATCATTAATCGTACATCGAAGTTGAAGAAGACGGTGGATTCCTGGAACAGAGCTGACGCGGCCTTAGTGAATTGGTGGAGAAGATGATGGATTGTTGGAGAAGGCGTCGAACTAACCTTAGCTCATAATCTGGAACCACGTGAGGGCCCTAGTTTGTGTGGTTCGGTGGACTAACCACCGATGTATTGTAGGAGAAGACGCTGGAGAATACAGTGGATCTGGAATCGTGTGCGATCTGGAAGCATGCCTTTTTTTTAGTAGGGAAGAAATGAGAATTAATATGGGGTACTTTAATTTTGGGAAGGAAAACATATGCGGTACCGAGAAACAGAACCAAAATGTAGAAGGGTAAAACAGGAATTTCAAAAAGACACGGTTGATTTTATATTGATAGAAGTATCATTATTAGTAGTAGAGATATGGAACGCATATCAAAATTGATTTTTAAAATAAACAAGTTGATTCTAATCCCATTTAAAAGCCCTTATGGTTATGCGTGGTTAGAAAATACTTGAATTCATTTTTAAAAATAAAATTGGAATACTACTAATCTCATTTAAAGACCTAACGGTTATGCATGGTTAGTAGATATTCAAATTTCTGATATAAATATACCACAAATAGACACAACTGTATGGTTTTATATGATGACATCATTCCCATCATTCTAAAAGTGGAATATACGCCTAACAAAGTATTTATGATTTTTGTTTGATTTTTTATTGAAATTTAATATTTATATTCAATTGAGTTTTAATGTTGGATTAATATCGATTACTTTATCTCTATTTTCTCTAACACTATTACTCTTTTACCGATAACAAAAGGGGGAGAGAAAAGTTAATATTTTGTCAAATAAAATCAAGTAAAGGTCAAATATTTTCCATTTTCATCTAGGCTCATTTGCATATTTTTTATTTGTATGCATATATGTAGGGGGAGCTTTGTGTAGAGAGGAAGCATTTAAATATGGGGAGCAATTAGAGTATGTCAATGATCAAATACATTTAACATACTCAAAATCATAAATATATGTTTGTTATCATCAAAAGGGGGAGATTGTTGAATATGCGATTATATGATTTTTGTTTGATGATGATAAACATATATATATATATACATTCGTTTAAATGTATTTGTTAGTGTACTATTTTATTTTCCATAAATTAAATAAATATTTGCTGAATAAAAATAAATAACACAGAATTTGAATTCAAACAGAATTTTTATTCAAACAAATATTTATTACAATCTTTGAATAGTACAAAGTTCAAGCTCTCACTATACATATACAATTTCAATTACATTATGTTCACATTTACATTTGACCTCACTACATATCACTCAACTCGTATTTTGTCTTCAACTTCGCTCCAAATTGAATCCAGCATCTGCGCAATCTGCAAAAATAAATATTGACGTAGTAAAATTGAAAAGGAAAAATTTTTGCAGTATAAAAAAAATACGGATGTTGAAAATAATATTTGCCTCGGTTATTTGGGTTGTTCGTCATCATTTAATTTTCAATTCATCATACACGAACAGCTTGTGACATACACAATGTATCACTGTATGTGCCACAAGGCCGTGCACACCGATATATACACTTGATAAAATTACAGGGACAGGTGAGTACAGGTCAAACCCAAAACACCGGGTTCAACTCAAGTGCAATAAAATAATGTCACAATTTTCAGCACAAGGTCAAATCCGAGCTACAAGCTGGATTCAACTCAGATGCAATCATGTACAACAAAGACCGAAAACACAATACATATATGTAGCAGAGAAAAAATCAAAGCAAAATCAAGATACACGTTTCGAACGAGTCAAGCCAGAAATTCATCAAAGTGGTCGAAGTCATGGAACAGCCGTGTCAAATCAGGATCAAGGTCAATGAAGTTTCAAGTCAAAGCCGCAAGTCAATCAAGTGTTCAGAACCGTGATACCAAGTAAACAAACCAAGTTAGAAATCAACACCGTGATAATCAAGCAACGAAAAGAACGAATTGAATAAGTCAGAGAAATCATCAACATCCAAACGAAATCAAATGGTCGAAGGACAATGTTGAAAAAATCAGACGAACGCAAATAAAGGAGATCGAATCCATATATAAACCAAATCATCATCGGCAACAAGGTAATTCGAGTTCAAGCATATCACAGATCATAACATCAATTAAGAACTCGAATCAAGTCGAGTACAGTATAAATCAAAAAAGGAATTTCACGTACCAATCTTTCAATCAAGTGAAGGCACTCGACAGTTTGAAGCAGCCAAGAAATCAACTGAAGAAAGCAAACGAAGTATCATTCAATCTACCACAAGCGGCAGCTTCAAAGAATTCCACGAAACCCTAAATCAGGAAGAGGAACGAATGAGCTAAAGGAAACTGCCATTATTCACAAGTCAAAGAAATAAAAAAAGAATGGGCCGAAAGTATAAAAAGAAAAAGGGAATATTGCTTTTTTACTTCAATATCTTTTGGCCCGGTTTCCTTATATTCGCATTGGGTTTTAGTTTACTTAAAAGTAGGGTTTTGTGTTTTATTACGTTTTAAATTTGTTTTTTTCTCTTTTAAACATTGTAATTTCTAGTCATGTGACTAGGGTACGAACTGCGGTGGTGTAGTTCGAGAATTCGCAACTCAGTGGCTGAGTTGTGGCAGAGTTTTGAGCATAGAGTTAGGTTAGTCAGTAGTGGGTGTTGCGAGTTTACGTGTGTAAGTGTGTGACTACTTAATTTCTAGTTGAAACCTTGGGGGCAGCATGTAGGCAGGGTTTTGCCGAAGCTGGGTAAATTCTGTGTCGTTCTATTTTAGCATTTACTATTCTGCTATTATCTATGCTGCTATTATTCTGTGATCTGTGTTGAAATTATTTTATAAGCTTCTGCAATTAATTTTTATAATTGATAGTATCACCCTATTCACACCCACCCTCCTCTAGGGTGAATCGATCCTACAAGTGGTATCGGAGCTAGGAATAGAAGTCAACATTTGTTTTAAAATTTCGTTTTTTCAAAAATCGGTTTTTTGTTTTAAAAAATTGAATTTTTAAAATGGCTTCTTTTAATAATACTTTTGTTGAGGTTCATTCCAATATTATTCCTTCTATTTTCGATGGAACAGATTTTTTGAATTGGAAATTGAAAATGTAATTTTATTTAAAATCTGTTAATGTTAAATGTTGGGATATTGTTGAAAATGGGTGTGATATAACAGATAAGAAAATTATCTCGATTAATGCTCTGGCTATGCATTTATTATATTCTTATATTAATCAAGATAATTTTAATTTCATCTCTCATTGTGAAGATGCACAGGAAATTTGGAATACTTTAAATGCAATATATGGTGCAAAAGTCAACAGAAATGAGAAATCCTCCACAACCAAGTCAGTTAAAAAAACGTGCTTAGCAGAATTGGAAAAAGGCAGTTGTGATGAGGATGGTGATGATGGAGCAGCTGAGCTGGCGCTACTAATAAAGAGATTTAAAAAGTGGAACCGCAAATACGGAAATCCAGCTCCAAATCAACAATTGAAAAGCAGAATAATTAAAGCACTAGACAACTGAGAAGAACACTGGATCATTTGCAACAAACCCGATGATATCAAGCCCAATTATCTCCGAATTAAACTTGACAAAGAAAAGAAATCAAAAAGAAGAATTTTTGCAGCCACGTGGAATAAAAGCGATAGCAGTGACAGTGAGAAAGCATATTTGTGCCTTCGAAGTGATATAACTGATAGCAATGATGATGAGCCAAGCGAGGTATCAAAACTTACTCACTCAGAATTACTTATATATTTCCACGAAGTAAATGGCTGTTTTGAACGACTTAGGGAAAAATACGCTAAACTTGAGTCGCAAAAAGATATTTTGATAGAATCAAATGAACAGCTTGAACAATTAGTTAAAAACTATCAAAAAAGTGCCCTAAGTGTGATAAGTGTCCAACATTTGAAGAAGAGATTAAAAAATCTGAAATTAAAATTAAATCGCTTGGAAATGAAATTCTGATTTTAAAGGAAAATGAAAATACTAGAAGAGAGAACTCTATTAAAAATTGCATACAATTATTAAACGAAAATGAATCTCTCAAAACACAAGTCCAACAATTGTCAACGACTTTAGATAAATTTTCCAAAAGTGAAAAATCGTTGAATATGCTATTAGGGAAGCAAAGTGTTAATACAGTTAGACAAGGACTTAGATGTAATCAATCTAAAAATGTTAGAAATGAGATTAATCAAGAAAATTCAATGTGCATAATTTGTAGAAAATTTGAACACAATCAAAATAGTTGTTGGTATAGACCCAAACACGTGAAAACTATAGCAATTTGGGTACCAAAAGGCACAAATATAAAATCTCTTAAAGTTAAACAAATCTGCGTGCCAAAAGGAACATATATAAATAGTTTTGGGTCTCCACAAAATTATTTTTCAAAATATTCTGCCACTAACAACAATGGACCTATAAAAACAAATAGGTCACAAAAACCTTTCATCGTGTAGGTGTGGTGGCAGGCTAAGGAACAATAATAGTGTTACTTGGATTCTGGCTGTTCCAAGGACATAACGAGCGTCAAAGAAAAGTTCCTTAGCCTAGTATAAAGGTGACAGAATCACAATGGACAACAACAAAAAATATCACAAAGGTAAAACAGGTAATGGTATAGTTATTTGAACGATATATTAAATGTGATAATCTGCACCGTAATTTAAGTAAAATCAGCCAATAATGAGATGATGAAAAGATGATGATTTTGATTCTAACTTATACAAAATTGTTGGCTAATTATATTCTTATGCCAAAAACACTATAAAAATCTCTAGATTATTTGAATTACTTCATATATATTAGTTTGGATTAATAATAGTGTTTTGTTGGATGATAATACATTTGGTTATAATACGGTTAACTCTATATTCACGGTTTTTTGATTATTAACACCGCTTCAATTCAAATTCAAGAGAATGTCATTTACAAAGCAGTTAAAATTGAGTTTGAAATTTTTGGCGCACACTTCATGGTCTGGTCTATCAAATTCATTTAGTGATAATTTTGAATGAAAAATAAATTCAGATGCAGATTACACAGGTAATCCAGTTGATAGAAAAATTACTAGTGAAACGTGATTTGCTGAGACATTTAGTAACTGCATCATTTTTCAAAGAAAATATCTGCATATTTTTCAATTCAAATAGCAGAAATTTTTCTCATATAACCCCTTCGAGAAAAACATTTTTGACCATGTTTTCAGATCAGTCATTTTAAAAAATTGATTTCATAATTATTTTTGAATCTGATTTTAAATGACTATTTTGACTAATCCGACTCCCAAATAATTATCGAAAAGATAAATTGTGATTGAAAAAGTGATGAGTGTTGATATTTATCATATATTATGACTCGATACGGTATAATTGGAAAATTTCTTTAGGACTTTAAAAAAGAGTTATAAAACTTCTGTTAGTAAAAATTCCATGACCATCTCGGTTTCGATCATATTTCTAACGACCATCACTCATCAAAATTCTATATAGTTTGTCAATATGTGGTACTTAAAACAGGAATCATTCGTTTTTCATCTTGCATTTTTATAATAAAAAAATAAAAAAATATAGTAGATAAAATAATAAAATCAAATCAAATCCAAAGTATTCACTCTCATTTAAAGTCCTTATGGTTATGCATGGGTGAATTACTTGGAATTTATTATGTGCTTCCATGCTCATTTAAAAGTCCTCATGGTTATGCATGTATGGAACGCATATCAAAATTGATTTTTAAAATAAACAAGTTGATTCTAATCCGATTTAAAAGCCCTTACGGTTATGCATGGTTAGAAAATACTTGAATTCATTTTTAAAAATAAAATTGGAATATAAGTCCTAACGGTTATGCATGGTCAGTAGATATTCAAATTCCTGATATAAATATACCACAAATAGACACAACTGTATGGTTTTATATGATGACATCATTCCCATCATTCTAAAAGTGGATTATGCGCCTAACAAAGTATTTATGATTTTTGTTTGATTTTTTATTGAAATTTAATATTTATATTCAATTGAGTTTTAATGTTGGATTAATATCGATCACTTTATCTCTATTTTCTCTAACACTATTACTCTTTTGCCGATAACAAAAGGGGGAGAGAAAAGTTAATATTTTGTCAAATAAAATCAAGTAAAGGTCAAATATTTTCCATTTTCATCTAGGCTCATTTGCATATTTTTTATTTGTATGCATATATGTAGGGGGAGCTTTGTGTAGAGAGGAAGCATTTAAATAGGGGGAGCAATTAGAGTATATCAATGATCAAATACATTTAACATGCTCAAAATCTTAAATATATGTTTATTATCATCAAAAGGGGGAGATTATTGAATATGCGATTATATGATTTTTGTTTGATGATGATAAACATATATATATATATATATATATTCGTTTAAATATATTTGTTAATGTACTATTTTATTTTTCATAAATTAAATAAATATTTGCTGAATAAAAATAAATAACACAGAATTTGAATTCAAACAGAATTTTTATTCAAACAAAATTTATTACAATCTTTGAATAGTACAAAGTTCAAGCTCTCACTATACATATACAATTTCAATTACAATATGTTCACATTTACATTTGGCCTCACTACATATCACTCAACTCGTATTTTATCTTCAACTTCACTCCAAATTGAATCCAGCATCTGCGCAATCTGCAAAAATAAATATTGACGTAGTAAAATTGAAAAGGAAAAATTTTTGCAGTATAAAAAAAATATGGATGTTGAAAGTAATATTTGCCTCGGTTATTTGGGTTGTTCGTCATCATTTAATTTTCAATTCATCATACACGAACAGCTTGTGACATACACAGTGTATCACTGTATGTGCCACAAGGCCGTGCACACCGATATATACACTTGAAAAAATTACAGGGACAGGTGAGTACATGTCAAACCCAAAACACCGGGTTCAACTCAAGTGTAATAAAATAATGTCACAATTTTCAGCACAAGGTCAAATCCGAGCTACAAGCTGGATTCAACTCAGACGCAATCATGTACAACAAAGACCGGAAACACAATACATATATGCAACAGAGAAAAAATCAAAGCAAAATCAAGATACACGTTTCGAACGAGTCAAGCCAGAAATTCATCAAAGTGGTCAAAGTCAAGGAATAGCAGTGTCAAATCAGGATCAAGGTCAATGAAGTTTCAAGTCAAAACCGCAAGTCAATCAAGTGTTCAAAACCGTGATAGCCAAGTAAACAAACCAAGTCAGAAATCAACACCGTGATAATCTAGCAACGAAAAGAACGAATTGAATAAGTCAGAGAAATCATCAACATCCAAACGAAATCAAATGGTCGAAGGACAATGTTGAAAAAATCAAACGAACGCAAATAAAGGAGATCGAATCCATATATAAACCAAATCATCATCGACAACAAGGTAATTCGAGTTCAAGCATATCACAGACCATAACATCAATTAGGAACTCGAATCAAGTCGAGTACAGTATAAATCGAAAAAGGAATTTCACGTACCAATCTTTCAATCAAGTGAAGGCACTCGACAGTTTGAAGCAGCCGAGAAATCAACCGAAAAAAGCAAACGAAGTATCATTCAATCTACCACAAGCGGCAGCTTCAAAAAATCCACGAAACCCTAAATCAGGAAGAGTAACGAACGAGCTAAAGGAAACTGCCATTTTTCACAAGTCAAAAAAATAAAAAAAGAATAGGCCGAAAGTATAAAAAGAAAAAGGGAATGTTGCTTTTTTACTTCAATATCTTTTGGGCCGGTTTCCTTATATTAGTATTGGGCTTTAGTTTATTTAAAAGTAGGGTTTTGTGTTATATTATGTTTTAAATTTGTATTTTTCTCGTTTAAACATTGTAATTTCTAGTCGTGTGACTAGGGTACGAACTGCGGTGGTGTACTTCGAGAATTCGCAACTCAGTGGCAGAGTTGTGACAGGGTTTTGAGCGTAGAGTTAGGTTAGTCAGTAGAGGGTGTCGCGAGTTTACGTGTGTAAGTGTGTGACTACTTATTTTCTAGTAGAAACCTTGGGGGCAGCACGTAGGCAGGGTTTTGCCGAAGCTGGGTAAATTCTGTGTCGTTCTATTTTTGCATTTATTATTCTGCTATTATCTGTGCTGCTATTATTCTGTGATCTGTGTTGAAATTATTTTATAAGCTTACTCAATTAATTTTTATAATTGATAGTATCACCCTATTCACACACCCCCCTCTAGGGTGAAATCGATCCTACAAGTGGTATCAGAGCTAGGAATAGAAGTCAACATTTGTTTTAAAAATTCATTTTTTCAAAAATCTGTTTTTTGTTTTAAAAATTTGATTTTTTAAAATGGCTTCTTTTAATAATACTTTTGTTAAGGGTCGTTCCAATATTATTCCTTCTATTTTCGATGGAACGGATTTTTTGAATTGGAAATTGAAAATGTAATTTTATTTAAAATCTGTTAATGTTAAATGTTGGGATATTGTTGAAAATGGATGTGATATAACAGATAAGAAAATTATCTCGATTAATGCTCTGGCTATGCATTTATTATATTCTTATATTAATCAAGATAATTTTAATTTCATCTCTCATTGTGAAGATGCACAGGAAATTTGGAATACTTTAAATGCAATATATGGTGCAAAAGTCAACAGCAATGAAAAATCCTCCACAAACAAGTCAATTAAAAAAATGTGCTTAGCAGAATTGGAAAAAGGCAGTTGTGATGAGGATGGTGATGATGCAGCAGCTGAGCTGGCGCTACTAATAAAGAGATTTAAAAAGTGGAACCACAAATACGGAAATCCAGCTCCAAATCAACAATTGAAAAGCAGAATAATTAAAGCACTAGACAACTGAGAAGAACACTGGATCATTTGCAACAAACCTGATGATATCAAGCCCAATTATCTCCGAATTAAACTTGACAAAGAAAAGAAATCAAAAAGAAGAATTTTTGCAGCCACGTGGAATAAAAGCGATAGCAGTGACAGTGAGAAAGCAGATTTGTGCCTTCGAAGTGATATAACTGATAGCAATGATGATGGGCCAAGCGAGGTATCAAAACTTACTCACTCAGAATTACTTATATATTTCCACGAAGTAAATGGCTGTTTTGAACGACTTAGGGAAAAATACGCTAAACTTGAGTCACAAAAAGATATTTTGATAGAATCAAATGAACAGCTTGAACAATTAGTTAAAACTATCAAAAAAGTGCCCTAAGTGTGATAAGTGTCCAACATTTGAAGAAGAGATTAAAAAAATCAGAAATTAAAATTAAATCGCTTGGAAATGAAATTCTGATTTTAAAGGAAAATGAAAATACTAGAAGAGAGAACTCTATTAAAAATTGCATACAATTATTAAACGAAAATGAATCTCTCAAAACACAAGTCCAACGATTGTCAACGACTTTAGATAAATTTTTCAAAAGTGAAAAATCGTTGAATATGCTATTAGGGAAGCAAACTGTTAATACAGTTAGACAAGGACTTAGATGTAATCAATCTAAAAATGTTAGAAATGAGATTAATCAAGAAAATTCAGTGTGCACAATTTGTAGAAAATTTGAACACAATCAAAATAGTTGTTGGTATAGACCCAAACACGTGAAAACTATAGCAATTTGGGTACCAAAAGGCACAAATATAAAATCTCTTAAAGTTAAACAAATCTGCGTGCCAAAAGGAACATATATAAATAGTTTTGGGTCTCCACAAAATTATTTTTCAAAATATTCTGCCACTAACAACAATGGACCTATAAAAACAAATAGGTCACAAAAACCTTTCATCGTGTAGGTGTGGTGGCAAGCGAAGGAACAATAATAGTGTTACTTGGATTCTGGCTGTTCCAAGGACATAACGAGCGTCAAAGAAAAGTTCCTTAGCCTAGTATAAAGGTGACAGAATCACAATGGAAAACAAAAAAAAATATCATAAAGGTAAAACAGGTAATGGTATAGTTATTGAACGATATATTAAATGTGATAATCTGCACCGTAATCTAAGTAAAATCAGCCAATAATGAGATGATGAAAAGATGATGATTTTGATTCTAACTTATACAAAATTGTTGGCTAATTATATTCTTATGCCAAAAACACTATAAAATCTCTAGATTATTTGAATTACTTCATATATATTAGTTTGGATTAATAATAGTGTTTTGTTGGATGATAGTACATTTGGTTATAATACGGCTAACTCTATATTCATGGTTTTTTGATTATTAACACCGCTTCAATTCAAATTCAAGAGAATGTCATTTACAAAGCTGTTAAAATTGAGTTTGAAATTTTTGGCGCACACTTCATAGTCTGGTCTATCAAATTCATTTAGTGATAATTTGAGTGAAAAAGAAATTCAGATGCAGATTACACAGGTAATCCAGTTGATAGAAAAATTACTAGTGAAACGTGATTTGCTGAGACATTTAGTAACTACATCGTTTTTCAGAGAAAATATCTGCATATTTTTCAATTCAAATAATTTTCAAATAGCAGAAATTTTTCTCATATAACCCCTTCGAGAAAAACATTTTTGACCATGTTTTCAGATCAGTCATTTTAAAAAATTGATTTCATAATTATTTATGAATGTGATTTTAAATGACTTTTTTGACTAATCTGACTCCCTGATAATTATCGAAAAGATAAATAATGAATGAAAAAGTGACGAGTGTTGATATTTATCATATATTATGACTCGATACAGTATAATTGGAAAATTTCTTTAGGACTTTAAACAAGAGTTATAAAACTTCTGTTGGTAAAAATTCCATGACCATCTCTGTTTCTATCATATTCCTAGCGACCATCACTCATCAAAATTCTATATACTTTGTCAATATGTGGTACTTAAAACAGGAATCATTCGTTTTTCATCTTGCATTTTTATAATAAAACAATAAAAAAAACATAGTAGGTAAAATAATAATAAAATAAAATAAAATCCAAAGTATTCACTCTCATTTAAAGTCCTTATGGTTATGCATGGGTGAATTACTTGGAATTTGTTATGCGCTTCCATGCTCATTTAAAAGTCCTCATGGTCATGCATGTATGGAACGTATATCAAAATTGATTTTTAAAATAAATAATTTGATTCTAATCCCATTTAAAAGCCCTTACGGTTATGCGTGGTTAGAAAATACTTGAATTCATTTTTAAAAATAAAATTGGAATACTACTAATCTCATTTAAAGTCCTAACGGTTATGCATGGTTAGTAGATATTCAAATTCCTGATATAAATATATCACAAATAGACACAACTGTATGGTTTTATATGATGACATCATTCCCATCATTCTAAAAGTGGAATATGCGCCTAACAAAGTATTTATGATTTTTGTTTGATTTTTTATTGAAATTTAATATTTATATTCAATTGAGTTTTAATGTTGGATTAATATCGATCACTTTATCTCTATTTTCTCTAACACTATTACTTTTTTGCCGATAACAAAAGGGGGAGAGAAAAGTTAAGATTTTGTCAAATAAAATCAAGTAAAGGTCAAATATTTTCCATTTTCATCTTGGCTCATTTGCATATTTTTTATTTGTATGCATATACGTAGGGGGAGCTTCGTGTAGAGAGGAAGCATTTAAATAGGGGGAGCAATTAGAGTATATCAATGATCAAATACATTTAACATACTCAAAATCTTAAATATATGTTTGTTATCATCAAAAGGGAGAGATTGTTGAATATGCGATTATATGATTTTTGTTTGATGATGATAAACATATATATATATATATATATATATATATTCGTTTAAATGTATTTTTTAATGTACTATTTTATTTTTCATAAATTAAATAAATATTTGCTGAATATAAATAAATAACACAGAATTTGAATTCAAACAGAATTTTTATTCAAACAAATATTTATTACAATCTTCGAATAGTACAAAGTTCAAGCTCTCACTATACATATACAATTTCAATTACAGTATGTTCACATTTACATTTGACCTCACTACATATCACTCAACTCGTATTTTATCTTCAACTTCACTCCAAATTGAATCCAGCATCTGCGCAATCTGCAAAAATAAATATTGACGTAGTAAAATTGAAAAGGAAAAATTTTTGCAGTATAAAATAAATATGGATGTTGAAAATAATATTTGCCTCGGTTATTTGGGTTGT
Organism: Allium cepa; assembly: GCA_030765085.1. Lineage (NCBI taxonomy): Eukaryota > Viridiplantae > Streptophyta > Magnoliopsida > Asparagales > Amaryllidaceae > Allium > Allium cepa. The sequence goes on along the minus strand of CM060943.1, from coordinate 604,672,746 downwards.
TCGTCATCATTTAATTTTCAATTCACCATACACGAACATCTTGTGACATACACAGTGTATCACTGTATGTGCCACAAGGCCGTGCACACCGATATATACACTTGATAAAATTATAGGGACAGTTGAGTACAGGTCAAACCCAAAATACCGGGTTCAACTCAAGTGCAATAAAATAATGTCACAATTTTCAGCACAAGGTCAAATCCGAGCTACAAGCTGGATTCAACTCAGATGCAATCATGTACAACAAAGACCGGAAACACAATACATATATGCGGCAGAGAAAAAATCAAAGCAAAATCAAGATACACGTTTCGAACGAGTCAAGCCAGAAATTCATCAAAGTGGTCGAAGTCATGGAACAGCAATGTCAAATCAGGATCAAGGTCAATGAAGTTTCAAGTCAAAGCCGCAAGTCAATCAAGTGTTCAGAACCGTGATAGCCAAGTAAACAAACCAAGTTAGAAATCAACACCGTGATAATCAAGCAACAAAAAGAACGAATTGAATAAGTCAGATAAATCATCAACATCCAAACGAAATCAAATGGCCGAAGGACAATGTTGAAAAAATCAGACGAACGCAAATAAAGGAGATCGAATCCATATATAAACCAAATCGTCATCGGCAACAAGGTAATTCGAGTTCATGCATATCATAGATCATAACATCAATTAGGAACTCGAATCAAGTCGAGTATAGTATAAATCGAAAAAGGAATTTCACATACCAATCTTTCAATCAAGTGAAGGCACTCAACAGTTTGAAGCAGCCGAGAAATCAACCAAAGAAAGCAAACGAAGTATCATTCAATCTACCACAAGCGGCAGCTTCAAAGAATTCCACGAAACCCTAAATCAGGAAGAGGAACGAACGAGCTAAAGGAAACTGTCATTTTTCACAAGTCAAAGAAATAAAAAAAGAATGGGCCGAAAGTATAAAAAGAAAAAGGGAATATTGCTTTTTTACTTCAATATCTTTTGGGTCGGTTTCCTTATATTAGTATTGGGCTTTAGTTTATTTAAAAGTAGGGTTTTGTGTTTTATTATGTTTTAAATTTGTATTTTTCTCTTTTAAACATTGTAATTTCTAGTCGTGTGACTAGGGTACGAACTGCGGTGGTGTAGTTCAAGAATTCGCAACTCAGTGGCTGAGTTGTGGTAGGGTTTTGAGCGTAGAGTTAGGTTAGTCAGTAGCGGGTGTCGAGAGTTTACGTGTGTAAGTGTGTGACTACTCAATTTCTAGTAGAAACCTTGGGGGCAGCACGTAGGCAGGGTTTTGCCGAAGCTGGGTAAATTCTGTGTCGTTCTATTTTTGCCTTTATTATTCTGCTATTATCTGTGCTGCTATTATTCAGTGATCTGTGTTGAAATTATTTTATAAGCTTTCGCAATTAATTTTTATAATTGATAGTATCACCCTATTCACACACCCCCTCTAGGGTGAAATCGATCCTACAAGTGGTATCAGAGCTAGGAATAGAAGTTAACATTTGTTTTAAAAATTCGTTTTTTCAAAAATCGGTTTTTTGTTTTAAAAATTTGAATTTTTAAAATGGCTTCTTTTAATAATACTTTTGTTGAGGGTTGTTCCAATATTATTCCTTCTATTTTCAATGGAACGGATTTTTTGAATTAGAAATTGAAAATGTAATTTTATTTAAAATCTGTTAATGTTAAATGTTGGGATATTGTTGAAAATGGGTGTGATATAACAGATAAGAAAATTATCTCGATTAATGCTCTGGCTATGCATTTATTATATTCTTATATTAATCAAGATAATTTTAATTTCATCTCTCATTGTGAAAATGCACAGGAAATTTGGAATACTTTAAATGCAATATATGGTGCAAAAGTCAACAGAAATGAGAAATCCTCCACAACCAAGTCAGTTAAAAAAACGTGCTTAGCAGAATTGGAAAAAGGCAGTTGTGATGAGGATAGTGATGATGGAGCAGCTGAGCTGGCGCTACTAATAAAGAGATTTAAAAAGAGGAACCACAAATATGGAAATCCAGCTCCAAATTAACAATTGAAAAGCAGAATAATTAAAGCACTAGACAACTCAGAAGAACACTGGATCATTTGCAACAAACCCGATGATATCAAGTCCAATTATCCCCGAATTCAATTCGACAAAGAAAAGAAATCAAAAAGAAGAATTTTTGCAGCCACGTGGAATAAAAGCGATAGCAGTAATAGTGAGAAAGCAGATTTGTGCCTTCGAAGTGATATAACTGATAGCAATGATGATGTGCCAAGCGAGGTATCAAAACTTACTCACTCAGAATTACTTATATATTTCCACGAAGTAAATGGCTGTTTTGAACGACTTAGGGAAAAATACGCTAAACTTGAGTCACAAAAAGATATTTTGATAGTATCAAATGAACAGCTTGAACAATTAGTTAAAAACTATCAAAAAAGTGCCCTAAGTGTGATAAGTGTCCAACATTTGAAGAAGAAATTAAAAAATCAGAAATTAAAATTAAATCGCTTGGAAATGAAATTCTGATTTTAAAGGAAAATGAAATTACTAGAAGAGAGAACTCTATTAAAAATTGCATACAATTATTAAACGAAAATGAATCTCTCAAAACACAAGTCCAACAATTGTCAACGACTTTAGATAAATTTTCCAAAAGTGAAAAATCGTTGAATATGCTATTAGGGAAGCAAAGTGTTAATACAGTTAGACAAGGACTTAGATGTAATCAACCTAAAAATGTTAGAAATGAGATAATCAAGAAAATTCAATGTGCATAATTTGTAGAAAATTTGAACACAATCAAAATAGTGGTTGGTATAGACCCAAACACGTGAAAACTATAGCAATTTGGGTACCAAAAGGCACAAATATAAAATCTCTCAAAGTTAAAAAAATCTGGGTGCCAAAAGGAACATATATAAATAGTTTTGGGTCTCCACAAAATTATTTTTCAAAATATTCTGCCACTAACAACAATGGACCTATAAAAAAAAATAGGTCACAAAAACCTTTCATCGTGTAGGTGTGGTGGCAGGCTAAGGAACAATAATAGTGTTACTTGGATTCTGGCTGTTCCAAGGACATAACGAGCGTCAAAGAAAAGTTCCTTAGCCTAGTATAAAGGTGACAGAATCACAATGGACAACAACAAAAAATATCATAATGGTAAAACAGGTAATGGTATAGTTATTTGAACGATATATTAAATGTGATAATCTACACCGTAATCTAAGTAAAATCAGCCAATAATGAGATGATGAAAAGATGATGATTTTGATTCTAACTTATACAAAATTGTTGGCTAATTATATTCTTATGCCAAAAACACTATAAAAATCTCTAGATTATTTGAATTACTTCATATATATTAGTTTGGATTAATAATAGTGTTTTGTTGGATGATAATACATTTGGTTATAATACGGCTAACTCTATATTCACGGTTTTTTGATTATTAACACCGCTTCAATTCAAACTCAAGAGAATGTCATTTACAAAGCTGTTAAAATTGAGTTTGAAATTTTTAGCGCATACTTCATGGTCTGGTCTATCAAATTCATTTAGTGATAATTTGAGTGAAAAAGAAATTCAGATGCAGATTACACAGGTAATCCAGTTGATAGAAAAATTACTGGTGAAACGTGATTTGCTGAGACATTTAGTAACTGCATCATTTTTCAAAGAAAATATCTGCATATTTTTCAATTCAAATAATTTTCAACTAGCAGAAATTTTTCTCATATAACCCCTTCGAGAAAAACATTTTTGACCATGTTTTCAGATCAGCCATTTTAAAAAATTGATTTCGTAATTATTTTTTAATGTGATTTTAAATGACTTTTTTGACTAATCCGACTCCTTAATAATTATCGAAAAGATAAATAATGAATGAAAAAGTGATGAGTGTTGATATTTATCATATATTATGACTCGATACGGTATAATTGGAAAATTTCTTTAGGACTTTAAACAAGAGTTATAAAACTTCTGTTGGTAAAAATTCCAGGACCATCTCTGTTTCTATCATATTTCTAACGACCATCACTCATCAAAATCCTATATAGTTTGTCAATATGTGGTACTTAAAACAGGAATCATTCGTTTTTCATCTTGCATTTTTATAATAAAACAATAAAAAAATATAGTAGATAAAATAATAATAAAATAAAATCCAAAGTATTCACTCTCATTTAAAGTCCTTATGGTTATGCATGGGTGAATTACTTGGAATTTGTTATGCGCTTCCATGCTCATTTAAAAGTCCTCATGGTCATGCATGTATGGAATGCATATCAAAATTGATTTTTAAAATAAACAATTTGATTCTAATCCCATTTAAAAGCCCTTACGGTTATGCGTGGTTAGAAAATACTTGAATTCATTTTTAAAAATAAAATTGGAATACTACTAATCTCATTTAAAGTCCTAACGGTTATGCATGGTTAGTAGATATTCAAATTCCTGATATAAATATACCATAAATAGACACAACTGTATGGTTTTATATGATGACATCATTCCCATCATTCTAAAAGTGGAATATGCGCCTAACAAAGTATTTATGATTTTTGTTTGATTTTTTATTGAAATTTAATATGTATATTCAATTGAGTTTTAATGTTGGATTAATATCGATCACTTTATCTCTATTTTCTCTAACACTATTACTGTTTTGCCGATAACAAAAGAGGGAGAGAAAAGTTAAGATTTTGTCAAATAAAATCAAGTAAAGGTCAAATATTTTCCATTTTCATCTAGGCTCATTTGCATATTTTTTATTTGTATGCATATATGTAAGGGAAGCTTTGTGTAGAGAGGAAGCATTTAAATAGGGGGAGCAATTAGAGTATATCAATGATCAAATACATTTAAAATACTCAAAATCTTAAATATATGTTTGTTATCATCAAAAGGGGGAGATTGTTGAATATGCGATTATATGATTTTTGTTTGATGATGATAAACATATATATATATATATTTGTTTAAATGTATTTGTTAATGTACTAGTTTATTTTTCATAAATTAAATAAATATTTGCTGAATAAAAATAAATAACATAGAATTTGAATTCAAACAGAATTTTTATTCAAACAAATATTTATTACAATCTTTGAATTGTACAAAGTTCAAGCTCTCACTATACATATACAATTTCAATTACACTATATTCACATTTACATTTGACCTCACTACATATCACTCAACTCGTATTTTATCTTCAACTTCACTCCAAATTGAATCCAGCATCTGGGCAATCTGCAAAAATAAATATTGATGCAGTAAAATTGAAAAGGAAATATTTTTGCAGTATAAAATAAAATGTGGATGTTGAAAATAATATTTGCCTCCGTTATTTGGGTTGTTCGTCATCATTTAATTTTCAATTCATCATACACGAACAGCTTGTGACATACACAGTGTATCACTGTATATGCCACAAGGCCGTTCACACCGATATATACACTTGATAAAATTACTCGGACATGTGAGCACAGGTTAAACCCAAAACTCTGGGTTCAACTCAAGTGCAATAAAATAATGTCACAATTTTCAGCACAAGGTCAAATCCGAGCTACAAGCTGGATTCAACTCTGATGCAATCATGTACAACAAAGACTGGAAACACAACACATATATGCAGCAGAGATAAAATCAAAGCAAAATCAAGATACAGTTTCAAACGAGTCAAGCCAGAGATTCATCAAAGTGGTCGAAGTCATGGAACAGCAGTGCCAAATCAGGATCAAGGTCAATGAAGTTTTAAGTCCAAGCCACAAGTCAATCAAGTGTTCAAAACGTGATAGCCAAGTAAACAAACCAAGTCAGAAATCAACACCGTGATAATCAAGCAATGAAAAGAACGAATTAAATAAGTCATAGAAATCATCAACATCCAAACGAAATCAAATGGCTGAAGGACAATGTTGGAAAAATCAGACGAACGCAAATAAAGGAGATCGAATCCATATATAAACCAAATCATCATCAGCAACAAGGTAATTCGAGTTCAATCATATCACAGATCATAACATCAAATAGGAACTCGAATCAAGTCGAGTACAGTATAAATCGAAAAAGGAATTTCACGTACTAATCTTTCAATCAAGTGAAGGCACTCGACAATTTGAAGCAGCCGAGAAATCAACCGAAGAAAGCAAACGAAGTATCATTCAATCTACCACAAGCGACAGCTTCGAAGAATTCCACGAAACCCTAAATCAGGAAGAGTAACGAACGAGCTAAAGGAAACTGCCATTTTTCACAAGTCAAAGAAATAAAAAAGAACGGGCCGAAAGTATAAAAAGAAAAAGGGAATATTTCTTTTTTACTTCAATATCTTTTGGGCCGGTTTCCTTATATTAGTATTGGGCTTTAGTTTATTTAAAAGTAGGGTTTTGTGTTTTATTATGTTTTAAATTTGTATTTTTCTCTTTTAACATTGTAATTTCTATTCGTGTGACTAGGGTACGAACTACGGTGGTGTAGTTCGAGAATTCGCAACTTAGTGGCTGAGTTGTGGCAGGGTTTTGAGCGTTGAGTTAGGTTAGTCAGTAGCGGGTGTCGTGAGTTTACGTGTGTAAGCGTGTGACTACTTAATTTCTAGTAGAAACCTTGGGGGCAACACGTAGGCATGGTTTTGCCGAAGCTGGGTAAATTCTGTGTCATTCTATTTCTGCATTTATTATTCTGCTATTATTTGTACTGCTATTATTCTGTGATCTGTGTTGAAATTATTTTATAAGCTTCCGCAATTAATTTTTATAATTGATAGTATCACCCTATTCACCCCCCCTCTAGGGTGAAATCGATCCTACAAAGTGTCCATATGACACAGAGCTAAACTTCAAAGGCGAGAAGGAAAAGATGAACGGGGAAAAGGTAGAAAGAATTTACACTAAGGGAAATTCTCGCATATAGTTCAATCCCGACTTAACAGGCATTCAAACATCCGGATGCCAATTTTAGATGTCTAAATCTTAGGAATTTTTATATGGCATTATTCAAGTGTAAAATTGGGGTTTTTAGAGTTTGAATTTAGGTTAGGCTTCTGAAATCATGGTCAGGCATTTGAATCCTTTATCTAGATGCCTAAACTGCTATGTCTTAGGGAATTTGATTTGTGTCTTGGAATTTGACGTTTCGAGGGGTTGGGTTCGATTCAAGGATCCATGTGATGCTCGTAAGGTCCGGGTTGATTATAGAGCAATATGAGTTTGGGGAATGGTATGCGATGACTTGGAAAATTTGTAATGGATGCTAAGCGATACAGAGAGTATGACGATAGTTCGAGACGCAATTCGGTTCGTATGGTGGTTATATAAAGTCGTCTAGTGGTTTTGAGACGAGACAACCGGACTATTGCGATGTACGATGTTGTATATGCAGAGTAAGTTTGTATTTCCTTGGCTACGACCTTAAGATTTGATATTTATACACCATTTATAAAACAAGGTGCGATTATCTCGATTGCTCGTGTTAGGCGACATTGATCCTTAGATAGGAGACATTGTATCCCGATAGCAATGACAATAAACCTTAGGCTGCTTTATATCAAAGGTTACTGGTTTCAATTTATTTGTCCCAAGTCCCCTTATTAAATAAATGGTAGCGGTTAGGCATGTATATATTGATTTGGGTTTGAATGATTGTAGGTGGTGAACTATGAGGTGAAGTGTCCTAATCTTGGTGTCACATTAAGACCATACTTAGCAGGTCTTGGCCTCACTGGGAGGTCCGAGACCTACTAGTCTAGTGTCCGATGGTTGAGTCACATTACGTTCAATGGTTATAGTATATAATAGACTTATGACGTATTGCGTAGAACTATAATAGAAATATGCTAACTTGTTGGATGCATGTGAAGATGTAGGTTGAGATATGGTTTTATTACCACATATATTACCATTTGGAATTAAATAATAGTATAATAGCATGTTTGTAGTCATGCAGATTAATGATACTTCTTTTTCACTAGACTTTATATCTGACCCTATATTTGTTATTTCTTTTGTTATCTATTTCTTGAATAGGATGGCTTAGACAATGAGATTCTACTAGCTGGAGATGGGTTATAGAGCTAGTTTCTTTTCACCAGACTTTATGTCCAATCTTCTGTTTGTTACCATTTTGGCTATCTATTCCTTGAATAGATTGACTTTCTACTAGCTGGAGACGAGTTATAGAGCTATAGTTTTAACCGCTACCATTTTATCTATCCAGTATTTTTGTTACAGACATGTTAGAATATATTCATTTTGAGACATGTTGTATATTGTTAACCCAAAAAATAGATCAATACCCTGTTCAGATTATGAAAGCACCAACCCTATTTATCAAGACAAGAAAATAGAGCAGGATACTCTCCAGATTATAGAAAAAATAGAATAATATAAAGGAACACACAATCTTTATAGTGGTTCGGCTGTTAACGAATCCTACATCAACTTTATAAGTTTTGTTATTGAATTGACTGTTGATCATGTTGGAACCTCACTAGCCCGCAGCGGAAGTTATGGGTAAATTTCAATTTTTTTACCCTATTGGATCTTTATTGGGCCTATGAAGTCTAACTAAATTAGAACATTTCTAAATTTCATTTAAATAAAATCATTTATTCTATTTAAATTCCATTATATTAAGATATGAAATTAATTTTATTAGATTTAGTTTATACACAAACGTATCACATACATGCATATATGTGAGTGCATGTGTAACATAATAATCCGTGAAAGGTATAATATGCCCATATGTAGATGTTGGGATTTACATCGCAACAGATATATTAGCTCATTTTATATGTCATGTATGTTGTCCAAATATGTGCATGTATATGTGTTACAAAATACACACAAACACACACATATGTATGTATAAATATAATATATATAATATATGAACATAAAACATTTGTATATTGATAAATATATATATAAAGATAGAGAACAGTTACTAAACATTATTTATAATTCAAAATTAACTTAGTTTTACAAACATAATAATTTTAGCATTTTAATATATATTATGAATAAAATAATGTTTTCATCCATAAATAATTAATATAAAATAATCTATCGACGAAAATTCAAATTTTACAATTTAAAAAAAATCTTGGATCATAAAATAGAGTTTATAAAATGAAGATTTTTCAAAGTTGAAATATTATTTTAAAAAACAAATACATTGATTTCAACAATAATTATTTAATATAAAATAATATATTGTTAAAAATTCAAAAATAAAATTTTCAAAAATTCTAGGATCATGAATGAAAAGTTACAAAAAATTTTGAAGAATTTTTCAATTAAATTATTATTTTTAATAAATCATAAACAGTTTTTTCGAGATAATATTAATTACCAAAAACAATAAAATTTATTGAAAAATTCCTACATTTTTTCTACACGTTTTTGAAATGATATAATATTAAAAAAATTGAATTTTTTAATAAAATAATTATTTTATATATAATAAACAATTCAAATTTTAATATATGTTAATTTAAAAATATGAATATATGTATGATAATTAATTTTTGAATTTTCAAATTCATACTATATATAAATAAGTGTATTAAATTTTTTAAATCATATATATATATATCTTATATATGCATCTATGTTATTATGAGAGAGAAATATACATTAATATATATTTATATATATGAATTTATTAATAAATATATATATATAAAACAATTATTAATGACAAAATTTGATTTTGTACAGTAAATAATATTTGTCTATACATAAATCAACTAGTATATTAAACAAATTATGCACATAACCAAACTGATTTCTGACAACTAAATCTACTTACAAAATCTCACCTAACTAAACATATATTAGCAATATATTTAAACAAATATGAAATTGTTCATTATAGGATCATAGAATATAATTTAATTACCGTAATATGAATTAAAATTACCAATTTAATGATGCCTTTGAATCCATGTTGAAGCAATGACTTCCCTTCCTTTTACTGTTCTTGATTCGTCAGATTGCAAGTCCATTTTGCCCATTCTCACTTGATCTCAACCCATTATCTCCAACCCAATTCCCTATGTTTTAGCCACCCCTAGACCTTTCCAAAACCGAAATTTGCAGCCTTAGTTATGGGCCCTAAACCCATCTAAGCCCAAGCCAAAATACTATGCAAATTAAATCTAGTTTAATCGCTTGTCGGTATTGTATATCAGTCGATATATTTACAACTGTTATAAATATATATAACATTATTTATTTCTCAAATCATACTTAACTTTTATAATTAATATTTCATAAATATTTGTAACAATTATAAACTAATTAAATCGTTCCATAATTAAATTCAATTTTATAGTCCAAATACAAAGGCATTGGTTCAATAATAACAATTATTATTAACTGAAATGCTCCGTCCAGAGACTTTGACTTTGAGTTGACTATGATACTAACCGCATATAATTGAGGAGACGTATCCTCTCTTGAATAGTGCCTCACTTCCAATACTTCCACTTGATCCAACTATAGTCACTCGATGGATTCTGTTTGACCTTAGTTATATTAACCAACAAAAAACTATCGAGTGGGTCATTCCATAGTTATCCAATAACTATTAGTACGTAACCCCTAGGTGTCCCCAACAGTCATGAGTACTACACTGCCTAATATTTGGAGAGCGTTACGTACTCCAATCTCAACGGATACATCGATATCCAGTCTCGATGCATTTTGACTAGGAATATTTAAAATGGTATATCTGTTTCATTATGATAAATTACTCATGGTTACAACATTTTGTAACTACTATCGCAAAATATACCATTTAGGGATTTTTCTGTTAAACATACTTTTAATTAATTAATATAATCACATTATATCAAGTATATAATAGGAAGAAAACTCATTTTATTTCGAACAAGATTGGTCAACGAGTTAGATATATGTAACCAATCACATAATTACCCCTAGGGCATATCCGTAACTCTATTAATCTTCCACTTGCACTTGGGGTCAATTATGGAATCTAATTCCAACTTCTCCAATCAGTTTTCTCAAAACCAATTAATTCGGTCCCTTAGTGAATGGGTATGCTAGTATGTTTTAATTATCTACTTTGTCGATTAACTCTTTCTGACATTGATAAACTGCCTTTATCATGTGGAGCAATTCGAAGTATGTCTTTCGACTTCCAGTGAGCTTTAAGTTCTATCATGACCAATTTCATGACATTATTATCTTAAAACAATATTATATAATTCTCAACATTTGGAATGACCTTTGGCTCAATTATAAATTTGTGCATTTATATCTATATACATTGGTCTATTATAGCACTATTCAAGTTAATGTTCTCAACATTTCATTGAATCAACCACAATCACCTTTATTTTGAAACATTTTCAAATTAAAGATTTTAACTTGAATTTTATCATTGACATGTTATACACAATATCACTTATAAAAGTTTATGTCCAAACGTTCCATCGTAACGAGTTCATTGTTTCTATATGCAATTCTCTAGTATTTCGTAAATACGCAAGAATACCTCAAACAACCATTTAGTGATATCAATTTGAATTTTATATTTTCTCCATGTATCAAATACAATAAAAAAAACACAATATCATACACAACATAACCTGTATGATATTTCCTATTGATAATGCATAAGGAATCCAACTTACATGTTCCCCTTTTAATAAGGTGCTCTTGTATATCATTTTGGAAAAATCCCTGTATCTTTTATACTCACCATAAAAGACATCATTTACAATCCAAAATTGAGTATTAACACAACTAAAGTTGATTTTAATACAAGCATATTGTTAAATCAACAGAGTGTCGTTTACTTATATTTTAGAAATATCAATATACCTTTTAACGTTCTTTCCTATGAACACACGTTTCCTTTGCACTTTGATTGAAAATCAAATTATTTGATATTTCTATCAAATACTTATTCAATCTTGATGCTTATAAATGATACATTCGTATCATTTCTTGGATTATATCTAAAGACTCACAAACCCAATAGCGCTCCCACTGACTTTGAGGCATTTTTGGTTAATATGTGTAAACGGCTTACTCTAAATCATTATTTAGAATGTTCTGTTTCAATATATAAGTATCGAACACTAAGTCTTATCGAGTGATAATTTTATGAGTAAATCTGAATTAATTTGAGCATGTTGAGTACCAAACCGGTTATGCTAATTTCAATAATTGAAATTTACGATATTATTCTTATCAACATTGTTCATTTAATTCCAACCACATTAGTCTTTCAATAAAGACACAATCTCGGCCGATGGATCACATCTCTTTGGTTACGACCACAAAAATCATATTTTGATAGCGTACATGGAATTCTTTCAGATTTGTGCATCATTTCATATAGAGTCAACAATCTTAATGGTTTAATTGAACAACCGAGGGTAATGTATATTTTCGACATTAATAAGAAATGCACAGTTTCTCTTCGATGTACGAGAATACTTATTAGACAGTCTAATGCTATGAGTTCATTTAGGTTAGTTAATTTCACTTCATCTCATTTAATTAGTTCTATCTATGGCGGATCCAATTCCATTCAACTACAAAAAAATTTCTAAAGAAATTCCTTCAGAATGAAGTTGATATATCTTGAAACAACAATTGTTTCTTAGTGCAAATATAATAGAGATTCATAAACGCTTCATGAACCTTTTTATTTACAAAAATGATTTTAGTTTACAAAAATTATGCTCAAAACATAAATTGTCATTTGATGGCAGACCTTTCCAAAAACTATTTGAAGATTCATACAAGATCCCTCATCAACAATTATTACATGCAATCTTTCAACTCGCACAACCTGCCAACTCCTTGGCCTAGGATATGTTGGGTTTTTTTTACAAACCCTTATCTAGAATGATTTTGTAAACCGTTGTTTAGATGAAATAATATAACCTTGTGTACTAATCTTGAATACATGAACTTATAGAAAGAAAGTAACTCAACTCACTCACAATTAATCGTAATTATCCAACAATGTATGATTACTCCTTATCGATGCATCATTATGTATCACATAGAGGAGTGACTTTTGAGATTGAATCTATATCCATTTTTAGGTACATTTGGAACTCTTTCCCATATAATCACTTATTCGACCAAATCAAATCATTTTATTCTATTGCATGTTATTTTATTTACTTTTCTTTTATATTTTATGATTTTATTATAACTTACTACATGTGTATCTAATACACATGTTCATGTTGGTAATAAATCATTGATGAATATAACAAATTATGTGAAACCCTTTTGGTATTAATAGACTTGTGATTTCATACATCAATATGTATTAATTCAAAGAGTTCGTCAACTCTTATAATGCTCCCACTGAACAGGTGCATAGACATCAATTGTTTGAGATATAATTAACCTGTATCATAAGATTCATAATCATATAGTAAAATTATTTCTCAAAACTATGACTTAGTCTATAGTTCTAAAACATCTGTAAATAATATTAGATACATATGTATTTTTGTTGCATCACTTTACTATGAAAACAAATTCGATAATAAATTTCTATTTCATAATGAATATTCATAATACTCATATTGAAATATAGTTATATCTATTTTTCAATCAATACAAAAAATAAACATTATTTCACAAATAATGTTCGGTACATTTTAGGAAAACAATTTTCGTAATTTGATGCAATCATTAGGTGATATATGGCATGCTCCCACTATTTCTGCCATTACTATAATAGCATACTAAATTTAGAGGTCCACCATTCACTCAATATTGTTAACATAGTTTACTTATTCCATATGCTGCAACTAGTTTACAGTGGAGAGTTCTTTGATCAAGTATCTTGAACTCAAAGAAATAAATGTTATAGAAAACAATTTTCTATAAGAAAATACATTTTGGAATAAAAATCATATTTCCTATTCCAATACTAAGTATCAATTATTATTACAATTCTTTTCCAATGTTTCTCTATGAATCAGTAGTGACTATTCATTCTCTTCATTCCAACTTTACCATAAATTACATATATTCTTATACGTTCATTTTTCTTTCAAATGAATCTTACTACAATATCATAGCAAATCTTTTGCAAAAGCGCATTTGATTATTCTTAACATTTAAGACATCAAATATGTTGTCACTTTATGTAAACCAATTAAGATGACATTTCAACAATCGATTTCCTAGATGTATCTCGTATTTTATGGTCATGTGTTACATTAACACAATATGATCCTTTTGAAATCATTCAAGTTGAATACGTGATCTTAAAATACTGTTTATTGGCTTACTTCAAATGAACTAACTTCATCAAAATATTGTACCCCACAAACTATGACTGTTCACCATATAACATTTATATGTGAAAGTACATGGATCAAATATCCATAGTCCTGAATTGCATTTAGAGTTCAAAAACTCATAAATGCAATACACGGTCTAAACCAAATAAACATATAAGCGACCAACTTACGAGTGTATTAAGTAGTTGAAATTAGGCGCTTGCATGTGTATAGAAACATTATATAACATGCAATTAGAATTATTAGTAAGTATATATTATATTTATATTTGTCAACTTTCAATTCAGTTTGTTTATATATGTTAATTGATAAATGTTTTATCAATCATATTGAATGCACAAATTTATCATTGTAGATATATAACATTATATGGCATATATTCTTACAATACTAGAAAGGTTAAATATTAGCATTTCATTTTTCTAATAAGGCTCCCACTAGTCTTTTATGTTTCTCCAAACCCTAAAATGAAACATAGAGGTCTTACAACTTTACTAGTGGGTGTTAGGACTCGTTTGTTTTGGTATTCAGACCTTGAGTTTGCTCAACAAATCATAGCCCCACAAACGATGGATAACACCTTATCGGTTGTATCGCATACAACTCCTAACCCATTTTTCCTTGTTCTAATCTCACTTCGACCTTGAGTTTGCTCAACAAATCGAAAGAGATTATTCACTCATACCTACCATATCGTAATCGCCTAAGTATAGTATATGTACATTGAGTTTGCTCTACAAATACATATAGTTAACTTACCTCATCTATTCAATATATTAATAATACTATGCATAACATCCCTAGCTTGAGTTTGCTCAACATCTAAGGAGTATGTAAGTAATTTATTAATATACACATATATGGTAGAGAACAACATTATATTGAAGATTCATAATCTTCAATATATACATTGAGTGATATCGACTTATAGAATAATATATTTCTTATGAAATACCCCAGCGATTCAAGTGTCAAACACATCAGAAATAGCAGTATATGTACATTTATATATATATATATATATATATATATATATATTCATTTCTTAAAGTCTATTTGGGTTTACATAATGTTCCACATTTAGTTTATACACATATCATGTAATTTCTATTGTTATATAACTTTTATATTTCATATTACTTATATGATAGTCTTACGTATAATATATCATTAATTAAATCTTATCTAATTAATTTTAATCAATTAACATATCTACTATAACATTATAGTGTATACTATAACCTTTATAGCGTAACACACATATATCATATATATTTGTATTTTATTTATTTAATTAACATTTATTTAATTTATTCAATTAAATAATTTTTATTAAAATTTATTAATTTCAAAATTTATCTTGTATACATATATTTATACTTATGTTATCTTAAACATTCTAAAATAACATAACATATATTAACATATATAATATATGCATACATGCATTAATTAATTAACATATTTAATTTATTTATTTTATTAATCTTATTAATAAATTTAAAATTTGAAATTATTATATAACTATTTTCAAACATTTTGAAAATATCGTTATCCTTTCAAACAATTGGAAAACTTGTGTATTATTATAATTTTTATAATAAACATGTTTTATTTTAAATTTAACTATTAAATTTAAAATATTTAACATTAATTTTCAAAATCCCAAGGCCCAAATTAAGTTGGGCCTTTTCTATTAGGAGCAACCTTTGGGCTCACTTCACCTTTCGGGCCAAGTCGGTAACCAAGTAGGATAGGGTACTTGATTACCCAATTACAATCCTAGACATTACCTTTCTAGACACCGTACTAAGTGGGCAAGCTTAATTAGTTAGTCCTAATATGACTAATTTAGACCACATAAGCTATTGGGCTCCAATACCATTGTGGAACTGGACAAGCCCGCAGCGGAAGTTATGGGTGAATTTCAAATTTTTTACCCTATTGAATCTTTATTGAGCCTATGAAGTCTAACGGAACTAGAACATTTCAATAAAATCATTTATTTTATTTAAATTAAAATATATTAAGATATGAAATTAGTTTTATTTGGTTTAGTTTATACATAAATGTATCATATACATACATATACATACATATACATACATACATACATACATATATATGAGTGCATGTGCAATATAATAATCCGTGAAAGGTATAATATGCCCATATGTAACTGTTGGGATTTACATCGCTATAGACATATTAACTTATTTTGTTTGTCATGTATGTTGTCCAAATATGTGTATGTGTAACACACACACACACATATGTATGTATAAATATATTATATATAATATGTGAATATAAAACATTTATATATAGATAAATATATATATAGAAAGAGAGTGAACAGTTATTAAAAATTATTTATAATTCAAAATTAACTTAGTTTTGCAAACATAATTATTTTAGTATTTTAAATTTGTATATATTATAAATAAAATAATATTTTCATCCATAAATAATTAATATAAAATAATCTATTGATGAAAATTCAAATTTTACAATTTTTAAAAATCTAGGATAAAAAAATAGAGCTTAAAAAATCTGAAGATTTTTCAAAGTTTAAATATTATTTTGAAAAAATAAATACATTGATTTCGGCAATAATTATTTAATATAAAATAATATATTATAAAAATTCAAATTTTAAAATTTTAGAAATTCTAGGATCATGAATGAAAAGTTATAAAAATAATTTAAGAATTTTTCAATTAAATTATTATTTTTAATAAATCATAAATAGTTTTTTCGAAATAATATTAATTATTAAAAATAATAAACTTTATTGAAAAAAATCTTAAATTTTTTCTATACGTTTCTGAAATGTTATAATATCTTAAAAAAAGAAAAATTGATTTTTTAATATTATAGTTATTTTATATCTAATAAACAATTCATAATTCAATAAATGTTAATTTAAAAATATGAATATATGTATGATAATTAATTTTTGAATTTTAAAATTCATATTATATAAATAAGTGTATTAAATTTTTTAAATCATATATCTTATATATGCATATATGCTATTATGAGAGAGAAGTATACATTAATGTGTGTGTGTGTATATATATATGAATTTATTAATAGATATATATAAAACAATTATTAATGACAAAAATTGATTTTGTACAGTAAACAATATTTTTCTATACATAAATCAAATAGTATAATAAAAAATTATGCACGTAACCAAATTGATTTGCGACAGCTAAATCTACTTACAAAATCTCACCTAACTAAACATATAGTAGCAATATATTTAAATAGATATGAAATTGCTCATTATAGGATCATAGAATATAATTTAATTGGTGTAATATGAATTAAAATTACCAATTTATTGATGCCTCTGAATCCACGTTGAAGCAATGATTTTCCTTCCTTTTACTGTTCTTGATTCGTCAGATTGCAAGTACGGAATCACCGACCTCTAACAATCGAACAGTATTATTTTAATTTGAAATATATTTGAGAATTTTGGAGTGGGTTGAGAGCTATGTTTTAACTAGAAAAGTAGAAGGTAATGACGGCCAAAAAAGGTTTTTATTTTTATTTTTAGAGATAAATACATACATATATATATGTATGTGTGTGTGTGTATAGCGTTGTATTAGAGAGAAACGAGGAAAACCTTTTTACCCACTCTTACTTGATCACAACCCATTATCTTTAAGCCAATTCCCTATGTTTTAGCCACCCCTAGACTTTTCCAAAATCGAAATTTTGCGTCCCTAATGTTGGGCCATAAACCCGTCTAAGCCGAAGCCAAAATACTATGCAAAATCTAATTTAATCGCTTGTCGATATTGTATATCGATCGATATATTTACAACTGTTATAAATATATATAACATTATTTATTTCTTAAATCATATTTAACGTTTATAATTAACATTTCATAAATATTAATTAATTTAATTAATTTATAACTATTATAAACTAATTACATCGTTCGGTCTTAAGGAATTCATCATTTTGGCTGTGTAACTCTTGGATGTAAATTTGATCAGCGGTTAACATCAAACTATTCTAAAGTTAACGTTCACACGTCACTCAGCAGGTGGTGTGATATTATGGCCAAATTTATCACTTACTCATTTTCAGTGAAATCCAATCTTAGTTTAATAAGCGTTACCCGGTTGTGACATTTGTTTGCATCCATTCTCTTCGTCAAAACTATATCACTTTGGACTTATGGAATTTGCTAATGTTCAAAATTCCAATCTCATACACATTCAACTTTATAGACCAAATAAAAATTTATTGGTTTAATAATAACAATTATTATTAACCGAAATACTATGACTAGAGACTTTGACTTTGAGTTGACTGTGATACTAACCGCATATAACTGTGGGGACGAATCCTTTCTTGAATAGTGCTTCACTTCCAATACTTCCACTCGACCCAACTATAGCCACTCGATGGATGCCATGTCATGATTTGGCTATAACCAAAGCGGAGCTTTCATATTGAAGATCAACAGTATTCTCAAGTCGAGAGAACTGTGTCAATCAGTCACATCGATATTTTCTGTTTGATCTTAGTTATATTAACCAACAGAAAACTATCGAATGAGCCGTTCCATAGTTATCCAATGACTATTAGTACATAACCCCTAGGTGCCTCCAGCAGTCATGAGTAATACACTGTCCAACATTTGAAGAGCGTTACGTACTCCAATCTCAATGGATACATCGATATCCAGTCTCGATGCATTTTGACTAGGAACATTTAAAATGGTATATTTGTTTCGTTGTGATAAATTACTCACGGTTACAACACTTTGTAACTACTATCACAAGATATACCATTTATGGATTTTTCTATTAAATATACTTTTAGTTAATTTAATTAATTAATATAATCACATTATTTCAAGTATATAACATGAAGAAAATACCTTTTATTTCGAACAAGATTGGTCAACGAGTTAGATATATGTAACAAATTACATAATTGCCCTTAGGGTATACCCCTAACTCTGTCAGACCATAAGTACAAATTGATTACAATTCTAACAGTTGAATAAAGAGAGATCAGACCACCATTGATGGAGACAAAAGGAAGGATTTCAGTTGTCCTATGGTAGCCATTGTGAGGGAGAAGAAATTTGAAGAACCATCGTAATAGATTTTCTTTAGTGATCAAAACAGGCAGAACACTTTTTGTTGAAGGTAGAAAGGTATTTATAGAATTTTGAGAGTACTTGGATCGGAGTCATTGCATTAGAAGCCTACAATTGTCCATGGGAAGAAGAAGCACCAAAAGTTTGATGGGACTTTAAGTTAACCTTTTGGATCAGCACAGATCCAATTGGATCAGATCGGTACCGATCCAATGAGTTATGCAATTTTTGCACATCTCTTTTCATGTTGGCTTAGTTTCTTGCTTATGAGGCTCTTGGCGTAATTTTATCACTTGTTGACTTGTTTTGATGATGATTCGCTAATGCATTTGACTGAACTTTAGTTTGAGTTCGATAAGTGCTTACTTCCCGATACTCGATGCTTGGATTATTATGGAACTTGGTAAATGGACTTAGTCGAGGTATTTAAACACAATGCAAGTGGTTTGGGGGAGTTTGGGGCCAAACATTTGGACTCGTACGGATCCAATTGGATCGAATCAGTTTCGATCCAAAGTGTTTGCTTATTTTTGGGTCAAACTTCCTTGGATCCTTTGTCTTATGTTTTTAGGCTTTTTGGTAAATTCATGAGTCGTTCTAGCTTAATCTAAATGTTCAAGCCTCTTTTGAATTCTGCTGGTTTAGAAACCCGCTAACATTTGCCTTTTAGAGCATGATTCATTGGAAATAAGGCATGCTCTAGAATTATTCATCTTCTGGGATCCATTTCATGGAGCTTTATTAGTTGTATCTAGCTTCCTTGAGTAGCTGCTTATGGCATTCTAACTAACTATCTAGCCCTTAGCGTAGCTCTTCCTTATTTTTAGTTACTTGGTGATTTTGACTTGACAACCTTCCATTATGTATATGGACATGAAATTGAGGAAACGAGGAGAGTTTAAGGTCGTTTGAAGGATGTAAATTGGATCGGATCGATACCTATCCAAGTACTTAGGAAAATTTATGCCTTCTTATTTTTTTATATATAGGTCGGATGTCCATTTTACCATTCTTATTTTTGAGCTAAGCCAATCCAAAGCGCCGCCGATCCGCCTCCTGACGCTGCTGGAACACCGCCGTCGGTTTTTTTTCTTTGACGCCACTAACCACTGCCTCTAGAAGTCCCTTCTACCGTTCTTTTGCCATAATTTTTCTTGCCTCCAACAATCTCCAATTCAATCATTTGTCGATCCAAAGGGTGTGTGATTCGAGCCACCTTGTCTTCAAGACTTCGTCATCACTCTCTTTGATTTTGAAGGTTGGTGAAATGGGTTCCATCATATCATAATTAATTGATGATGGATGCGTGTTAGCGAAGGATATGGTTGAAGATTCAAGTTCATTATGATTTTGTGGAAGAAATAATAAATCAAGTTTTGGACTCTCACGGAATGAAACTAAGGTTTTACCCCAGAGGTTGACGTGTTTCGCTATTTCCATCTACAAAATCAGAATCGAGTTACACATTCGCTCTTGGCACCGGTTCTTGTGAATTGATTTTGGATTTCCTGGGAGGTGATAATAACTTTGGACAGCGTCTTGTATGCGGCTTAGGTTGTTTTCATTATCCAGGAAACTAAGATCAACTTATGTTGATAATTTCCTTCCTAACTCGGACCCATCAATTTACAATTGTTCCCTCCAAACTGGTCTTGTCATTGCACAGTCAGATTCCTGGAATGGAAAGAGCTTTCCATGTCGCTTCGAATAACGGATCTGTTATCGATCGTCGTTCAATAATGGGTAAGGATTGAAGAGAAGACATAACAGCTAATACGGATTGCTTTTTCGGTGTGAGCGTACCATCTACACGGAATGGTATGTGTGCATCGTTCAGGATGTCGAGCCTATTCTTGTATAGATTACACATCACGCACACTCTTGGTTCAAATTTTGGATTCGCTCGGTGGTTATACATGTCAGTTACCTTTCGAATTCCAAGTATTAATTGCGTTAAGAGTTTATAGTTTAATGATTCGGCACACCTAAATGTTTTGACCAGAAGCTTTCTTATATAGAATAATGCTCAAATCTTCCTGTCGCAAGTCAATTGAAGGAAGTTCGCCAATTTTCGAAGCGGAATCTTCGTCGATCCTGGCCGGACCGGCTTCTTTTATAGCCTCGGGGAAATATGGCTGTCTAATTCCCGTTGGCCCCATCGACGACCGCTCTCCTCCCAGCTTTAATGTTTTACTTGATCCTTCAGAGAAAGCCCCTTCAATTCTTACCCATAGGGCGTTGTGGAGCATTTGCCTGCGATATGTCATCTCGAAGGATGATGTGCTTTTACAGTCGAGAGGGAAATTTGCTCATGGCCAACTTCTGGGTACGTGGCTTGCCATTGTTACATCTGCATGTACAGTGCGATGCCCCTTTTCAATCATTTTCTTATGGCAACCCTTCAGAACATTATGCCAGCTCTATTCCAGATTCTTCCAAATGTCTACGCCATGCTCACCAGCCTATACGTCATGTTCGTGTGAACACTCAATCGCGCTTCAAAATTCGTCGAGTTGAAGTATCTCCTGCTATTTAAAAAGATGGAGGCTGATCCGACCCTTGTGTAACGTGGTCGAAAGCTTATGCTTAACCTTCCTAGCAAGGCCCCTTCATTTAAAAACTAATTTTTCATTTCCAAATGTCCATGGGGTTTACTCATCTATGGACTACTAGGGAAAATTTTTCTTACTATGCATGGAATTACTTTTAGCTGTTAGAAATTCTTTTAAACGATCATCTATTCTTTTGCAGTCCTTTCGAAGATCAACAAAGACCTAGCCTCGGTCCCGTACTTAGTGCCCTCAAAGCGGTCGATGCTCGAGAGCGCACGATTAGATTTCTGCTTACGGACGAGAATCTCCATCATTACGGCCTTTTAAATCCTGGGAGATTCGTCGGATTTGTTAGAGCCCCCTCTCGTTCCCAAATCCGGACTTGCTCAGTCTCCTCTTCTCATGATTTCGATGAAGGTAATGACGACAAAGATGAAGAAGAAAGTGAATCGGCTGGTGAGTCGGAGAAAACTCCGAAAGAGGCATAAGTTAAAGTTGAAGCTGACAGTCCCCCAAGATGCCTTCCATTCCGGAGAAAATAAAGAAGAGTTAGTTCACCGAACGAGGAAAGCTCCTTTGATTGAAGAAAAGGAAGAAGGAGAAATTGGTGAGGGACTCCCCCTAATCGAAGAGGAAATTGACTAGGACACAGACACTGACGAAGGCGATGCCAACTTAGATGACAAGGCTAGTCGAGTCCCAAGCATCTCCTTCAACAGTGCATTTTGGGGAAGCTTCTCCCAAAAACGATCACGTTTCAAGCCCCTCGCCTGGAGTTGCCGATTATGACCTAGAAGATACAAGTGATATTTTGTGTTTTTCTATCTTTTGGCTAATTTGTGTGGGTACGGCCCCCACATTTTGACTTTGTATAGAAAGTGTTATAAGTAATACTATGTTGACATTTTGATTGTAACTTTACTTTTCTCCTTCTCTACATTTCATGCATTTATGTCGATTTTATTCATCACATATTCAGTTTAGTCTTATAATTATTGCCAAAATTCATTGTTTGGGGTTATAGAACTGTGAAGTGTTTTATTTTTTATTTATTTGAGTGTTGGAGTGTTCCCCCAGTTCACGAGGCTGTTTACTTCAAACAAAGGATTTCCAATCAGTTAATCTGATTGGTTCCTCGGATGTTTTCCATCGAGTCTATTTTACAGTTCCTATCTTCGGGAACTCGTGTTTCGGGAGATTGCACTCCACTGGATTCATGTGTCTTTACTTCTGATAGTGGGAGTGAATTCCCATTAGTCTTGCAATGGATTAGTTTCTCAGCATTGCAGAGGCAATGTTGGTACTTAAGAGTGTGAACGGCTTTTAGAAGTGTGTGCAGCTTATGAGATGCGTGACATTTTAATATGCACGCAACTTATGGGATGCGCAGCTTTTGAGATTGATATTCCCATCGATCCGAAATGGTTTAGAATTTATCGACATTACCAATCTTCAGGTAACGCAAAGAGTCATGCTTCAAGAGCGTGGTTCCACAACACAAGAAGAGACATGCAGCTTATAGGGATGCATGACTTTGATTTTGGGCCTTTCGGGCGCTGTCGGAGCAATGCGGGTTCTTCGAAGGCAAGGTTCAAGTTCCGTCAATCCAACGGTTTGGGTCGATTTTCTTCTGTCGACTCGGTTGGTAAATGGGGCGTACTTGAGAATGGTTCCACCGTCTCAAACAGCGATTAGATGGTTATGAGACGATTTGAACCCATCGACTCAAAAGGTTAATTTGTGAACATAGTTTCGTTGGTCCATAAAGCAAAGCAATTTTATTAATATAAGTTGAGCAAGTTCGTCCTATTTACAATGCCCCCGGTATTTCGAGATATCTTATTCAATGTTCCATACTTAGGGAATTTGGGTTCCATCAATAAATGTTAGCTAGAATGTGCCTTTCCCTAGCTTCTGACTGATTGCATAGGGTCCTTTCCAGTTTGGCCCGAATTCTCCTGGTATAGCATAGACCCTCTTGAGAACAAGGTCTCACATTTCGAAGGTACAATTGTGCACTTTGGACTTAAAGTACCATGCGACCTTTTTTGGTAAGCGGTGGTCCTTAACTTGGCTTCTTCCCTCTTCTCGTCGATTATATCAAGTGACTCGAGTAGGAGCTGATCGTTTTGCCTCTGACTGAAATTTTACCTTCAATGAGAGGTGACTTCTAGTTTAACGGGGATCGTTGCTTCTGAACCATATGCCAAGGCGAACGAAGTATGCCTGGTCGTTGATTGTGTGCTGTTCTATAAGCCCATGCTATGAGTGGAAGTTCATCAACCCAATTCTCTTTAGCTTTAGTTAGCCACCCTTTTATGGTGGACTTGATGATCTTGTTTACTGCATTCACTTGCTCGTTAGCTTGCGGATGAGCGACCGCAGTAAAGCTCTTCTCAATTCGAAAGTATTTGCAAAAGTCTTTGAACTTGGCACTTTCAAATTGAGTCCCGTTATCAGTGATGATTTTCTACGGAACACCAAACCTGCAAATAATGTTTTTAGTAACAAATTTAGTGACTTTCTTTATGGTAATAGTAGCCAGCGGTTCCACTTCAGCCCACTTAGTGAAGTAGTCAACATCAACGATAGCGTATTTGGCTCCTCTTTTAATCATCGGTAATACACCAATCAGATCGATTCCCCAGATTGCGAATGGCTATGGACTGACCATCTGTGTAAGCTCTATCGAAGGGGTTCTTTTGGTTTTGCTAAATCACTGGCATCGGTCGCATCGTCTTGCGTAATCTGCGCATTACGATTCACTGTTGGCCAAAAAAACCCGTACCGAAGAATTTTCTTTGCCAGGGTTTTCCTCCTATGTGATCTCCACAGTGGCCCTCGTGAACTTCTCTCAGGATCCTTCAAGCTTCGTCATCGGTCAAACATCTAAGCTAGGAGGCAGAGAACCCGCTTCGATAGAGTATCTTATCCTATATTATGAATCGCGGTGCCTTCCAGAGAAGCGTTTTCCGCTGGTTCCTATGTGCGGGAAGAGTTCCTGTAAGTAAGTCGATTGGCATCATCCATATTTCTGGTTCTTTGGTGGTTTCACAAATCCAGTTGACATCCATTTAGCTTATGCTTGGAGTGGCCAAGGTTTCAATTGGGACTAGTCCCAACGATCAAGTTCTCCGAAACTGGCCAGTTTAGCTAAGTAATCAGCCTTCGTGTTCGGCTCCCTCGGGATGTGAGTTATGGTACAATGTTCGATGTCGTTCAACAACTCTTTCACTTTAGATAGGTAAGGGAAAAGGTTCTCCCTTAATCCTGGTATTCACCTTTCACCTGACAAATGACTAATTGAGAGTCGCTATAGATGTGCATGGATTCATCTCCAGCTCTTTCATAATTTTTAGCCCAACTATCAATGCCTCACATTATGCTTCGTTATTTATCGCTGGGAATTCTAATCGTAAAGCATAGCAAATGGCTCGTCCTTCGGGAGTCTCGAGCACTACCCCTGTCCCTAAGCATAAGTTATTAGATGTGCCATCGATGAAGAGCTTCCATCATGTTTCCACTTTCAGAGTAATTTCTTCAACATCATCCCGTATGGTAAATTTGGCGATGAAATATGCCAATGTTTGCCCATAGATCACCCTTCAAGGATGATAAGTGATTTTATATTGACTCGATTCGATATTCCATTTGATGAGTCTGTTGGAAGTCTAGGGGCGGTATGATACTTGCTTTAAGGGTTGATTGGTCAATACTTTGATCGAATGTGCCCGGAAATACGGCTGAAATTTCTTGCATGCGATCAAAAGACAATATGCTAGCTTTTCTAATTTCGGATAATGTTTCTTGGCTCCAGTGAAGCGTTTACCAATATAGTGTACAGTTGGATCCTTACTTCTTCACGTGCAAGCACGACACTTAATGCGTGAGGTGAGACTGCTAAGTAGATGAACAAGTCTTCTCCGTCTATCGGCTTGGATAAGATTGGTGGGCTTTCCATCTGTCGTAGTAATTCTTTGAATGTTGGTTAACACTCCTCATTCCACTCGAAGTTCTTCTTTCCTCTTTTTAGCACATCAAAGAACGGTGCACACTTGTTGGTTGCTTTTGAGAAGAATCGGCTTATCGCTGACACTTTTCCATTCAAATTTTTTAACTCCTTGTTCTTTGGGGCTTCGACTTCTCGTAGGGCACTAATTTTTATGGATTTTTTTCGATGCCTCTGGTGCTCACTATGAATGCCAAGAACTTTCCAGATGCTACTTCGAAGTGACATTTAAGTGGATCGAGCTTAATCCCATATTTTCATAGTATATCAAACATTTCGTCAAGATTGCCCAAGTGATTGGAGGCTATTCGCGATTTAACCAGCATCTCATCCACATAGACTTCAATAGTTAAGTTGCCCCTGCATTATTTAAGCCGAATGGCATTACTTTGTAACGATATAAACCCAGATCGATAATGAAACCGTTGTTTTCCTAATCAGGTTCGTACATCATGATCTAGTTGTATCCCGAGTATGTGTCCATAAATGATAGTAGTTCATCCCCGACCGTTCCGTCCATGAGCTGATCAATTCTGGGTAGAGGAAAGCTGTCTTTTGGGCAGGCTTTGTTTAGACCCGAGTAGTCAATACAGATTTGCTATTTTCCATTGGACTTCTGACCAAAACCGGGTTTGATACCCACTTGGGGTAGGTTGCATCGTGGATGAAGCAGTTCGCCATCAGCATGTCCACTTCTTCTCTCTACGCTTTGTACCATTCGGGCCCTAGGCTACATCTCTTCTACTTCATTGGAGGGTATTCGGGATCGATATCAAGTGCATGGAATGCGATCTTTGGCAATATCCCACATATATCAGAATGTGTCCAAGCGAATACATTCAGGTTGGCGCGAAGAAATTTAATGAGTTCAAGTTGCATCTTGTTTCCAAGATGCGATCCAATTTTTAGGATCCATGTTGGGTCATCCATATCAACTGGTATAGACACCATCAGTCTAGCCAGTGTTGCATGTTCCTCCCCTAAACTCTTCTTTCAAGGGTCCAAACTCTTATCAAATCGGTTGTGGTCTCCAAGCCAAGGATGGCTATATAATTGCATTTCAGCAGGTTCACGTATACGGATAGTTCTCCCCACATCCTTTCCTTTCTCCCTTCTATTAGATTCGCGTAGCTCCACGATATAGCATTCTTTAGCGGCACTTTGGTCTCGTCTGATTATTTCAACTCCATTCTCTGTTGAAAATTTCATGGTTAAGCACCATTGGGCTAAAGCACTCCTGAAATCTGCTAGGGCAGGCCATCCTAGGAAAGCATTGTAGGCGGAGGTTTCATCTACGATCATGAAGATTTGGATAAGGATGACTCTTTGGTCACCTTCTTCGAGTTCTACGGGTAAATCAATCGTTTCGATGGGCTGTTTGGGCTCATTGGTAAGCCCCTGAATTTTGGTCTGGCAAGTGGATACATCTTTCATACTGATTTTTATTCGATCAAAGGTTCTTTGAAGAGGATATTCACAAAGCTTCCACTGCCTATTAATACTCGTCGGACCAGGGTGGTTTCGATTCCTATAGTCATAACCATGGGGTCGAGAGTTAGAGCCTCTATCCCTAAAGTGTCTCGACTTCGGAACACTATGTCATCACTTAAGGTCCTTTGCTGCTTGGCGGGTGTAACATCCCGCCTTTTCGCATGATTTAAACGGACATACGTGCCAATTCAAACCATACGTAAGGGCGGATTGTTATGGGATAAATAAGAAAAACAGAGAAAGAAAAAACTAAACAGAATCTCACAGCGGAAGGATAAAATATAATAATCAAATATACAGTTCATGAAGCTGTTTTACAAAACCTTTGATTTTATTTATACAATACATATCAGAGTACACATACCATACGACAAAGCAGCGGAACAATATGAGTGTAGTGGAATATAATTAATAATAGAAATCTCCGTCTTCGTCCTCTAGAGATAAAGTCTTCGATCCTGAAACGCTCGGACTGACCCGAGCGAATTTGAAAAGACAAAACACTCGAGTCAGAACTAAAAGATCTTATGTGAGTTAAATTAACAGAAATAAATATGAGTACAGTAACTCAAGAGATGCTCGGGATTTACATCTCCTAAGGATCCGTTAAACTATTTACTATGTAGTATATTGCGCTATTATAATAGTGTCTAATTGTAAAATAAACTTACTTTTAAATAGCGTTAAGGCTTTACATTTTCCACCTTAACACATTTATATATTCCCATAGTCTATACAGTACCATAATCTCCCCCGTAATGGGCGTCGTCAGAGGGCACTCCATAGGTATGGTATAAAACAAAATCGTATAAGGCGCGCTAGGGTAGGTGACACGTCACAACTAGGCAATGCCAGGGTAGATATACCAATTACGCTTCCGGGCCGATGGAAGCGCGCAGCTGCCGCCCACCTCGGACAAACTCCCCACATCAAAGAAATCAAAAGTGAAGGTGGCCACCGAAAATCCAAAGTCTGAGTATAGTATCGAAGGGAAGTGTCCGATCAGAGGTGCTACCTCATTAACCCGTCGAATGCTCCTGTTTAGCCACCTTATGCCAACTCACGGGAGTTGGGTCCTCGTATTTACCTTTATAGGAAACGCCGCCACCAACCTACTTCATTCTGGAATCTCCACCGCGTACACGGTTGTTAAAGTGGTTTTCGGAGTTGGCAGAGAGTATGACAACTTCCGATCCCGGTCTCTTCAACAACCAATCGTTATTATAACACCGCGGTCTTTTCAAAATAGTTTATACTTTAAAACCAGAATAAAATATCCATTTTAAACCCATATAAATACGATATCATTTATATTTTTAAAACCCCAAATCAATACGATATCATTTATTTTCCAATATATATTCTTTCCAAAATCATAGGGTTTCCAAAGTAAAATATTTAGAAATCAAACTCTTGAACATAATATTTCCAAATTATACTACCTTGAAAAACATAGCTTTGAAACAAATTTCCATCTCTTAAATGGTTAAATATTAAACTACTTTTATAAAACAAAATATCGATTTACACTTCCAAATACCATTTCAATTCTTATGTTTCAAGGCTTTAAATATTTCACCATTTCAAAAAAAACAACTCATTTGACAAATCCATATGTATCAAATTCAATTACTTCTTATTTAGACTTGAAATGTTTACTTAATGAATTCAATATAATTTAAGTAAAACATTTAACTTCACATAACTGGATAATCTTTCAATTTATTAAACTTGATATATTCACTTAAATCACTTTACACAAAAATCAAGTTATAAAAATCATACCCTTTAAAAATTAATAACCTTTTTATTTAATTCCAAATTTTACTCAATATTCATCTTCCGACCTTATTCTCATTTAAGTCAATAAAACTCTAGAACTTAAATTTTAAATAAATGCTTAATCGTATTTGATCTTAAAAATCAAACTTTATTTTATACTTTAAAACAATTTATACAAAGCTTAAAACCGGAAATTACTATATATAAATAACCTTTATTAATAACCAAATCAAAAACCCATAAACCATATATATATAGCTTTGCAAAAACCATAGAAAAACATTTCAAAAAAATAATTTTATATATATACCGCGGTGCCTGTATATAATTTTCTATCCTATGGTCAAGTGATACGGATGTTTATCATTTCAATCCGCAATTTAAAATGAAAAAAAAATGCGGTTATATATCATTTCAAACCGCAATCCCGAATGAATGAAATGCATAGCAAATTGCAATTAATAAAATTAATCATCCATTCATCCATCAAATCATACATCCATTTATCACAGTCATCATCCAATTTCAAACAATCATCAATACATAACAGGTGATAAATAATGGTATCAATTATCAGTTTATACTCAAAATAAATATAATAACTGTTAATTGGCAGTTTATATGCAAAAATAAACGTAAATTTAACTGGCAGTTAATATGAAAATTTAACATAACTATGACTGGCAGTTAATATGCAATTAAATAAATTCTAACTGTCAAATTTATGCAATAAATAAAATTAATTAACAGTTATATTAAATGAATGCGATTTATCAGAGATAATGAATAAAACATGCCAAACAGTCATAAATAAATTTCTACTCATATCTAAAATCAAATTAACAAACACAAGAAATTTTAGAAATTGTGAGTGGGTTAAAACACTCACCTTTTGAATTTAAATCGAATTTAAATTCAATTTAAACTCAAAAATTCAACGGTCTCCGAATTGGCCCAAACTAGCGTCAACAGATCTGGAATTTAATTACGATCCTAACAAAAAAAATCTCGCGTGAATCGGACTACGTATGAGAAAGTTATTGAAAAATTTCGATTGAAACAAAAATTAAATAAAACAAAATAAACAAATATACCCCATCACCATGCCACGTCACAGGCCACATCCTTCTTCTCAAATTCGAGCACGCTACAGCACCAATCAAAAAAAACGGACAGTACCAACAGATTACGCTCTTCGAGAATTATGACATATAATTTTTCTGGAATTTTTAGAGGAGTTTGAAATATATATATATATATATATATATATATATATTATTTTGGACTGTAATTGGATCTAGAAATTTTGCAGCCATTAGAAGAGAAAAAGTTGAAGAAAAGAACACACAGAGAGAAATGAAGATAGATGGAGGCTAGGGTTTACACAGCCTATAAATAGACAAAGTGAAATAGGATAGGTGGGCACGAATCATAAACGCGCAAAACGGTTGTTGACCCACCAGAATATTTTATATTAATTGGATTCGTTACGGATTAGTAAATAAATTAATTTCTTCCTCAGACATTTACATTGAATTTTAAACGTATTTACAAATGTAAATTTAGATGCTTCATTTATAAGTTTCAATATAAATTCACAATTTCATTAAATTCCAAATTCATAGATAAGTTTCCATTTTCAACTAAATTTCTAAATTACCGTAATAATTATCTTAGATTTTTATTCATTCTCAATAGATTTAACTATTGTAAATTGACTAAGTTTTCATACTATAAAAATCCACATTTCTATGTATATATACATTTGAATTCCCTACTAAAATATTTTATTTATATTTCGCAATTACTTCCAATCCATTTTTTGTTACTAAAATAAATAGCCTATACCAACACTAATTATCATTAATTTGAAAACGGGTTACCAAATTTTGGATTTTATTAATAATTATTATTTATTACTTCATTGTTTATTCAAATTTAGACAATTTAAGATGTTTCTTAAATGCTGAGTACATTATTAACTTCAGCGTAAAACTTCAATTTTATTTTATCTACAAATTATAAATTAACTTTGCAGAAATCCTTTAGTTGACCTTTCATTTAATTATCCTATCTATTGGTATCCCATAGAAGGGAATTCCTAAAACATCTCCGAATTCCAACTTTAATTTCAATCACATAAAATGTTCTATTCAGTTTCCAATAAATTCAATAAATTCAAATTATCATGTTCTAAATCCAAATGAATCCATATATCCTGCCTTCCATTCTTTTAATCTAACTAATTATCATATTCTGAATAAAGTTTACGTTATTTCCACCTATAAGCTACAAATAACAACGAATGTTGCATTTGATTTAGATTCTAAATAAATTGATGGGTAATAATTAATAATTCTCACTATTGCCCGATTTATTCCCATTCATGCTTAAATTACCACCAAACAATCATTAAATTTACCTATCTTTTATTGATTCCATAAAATCTATTTGCCCTGAGTTAGTTACTGCATTTATCAAATTCCAATTTCGCAATCACCTTAAATATATAAATTGGTATTGCATTAACATTTAAATTTATTAGTTATGTCAACACTATTAACATTAATTGCAATGTATTACCAATTTTAGTCACTACCCTAACTACTAACTCATATTAACCTACATTATTCCCAAGAATTTCATTGGTTTTTCTTATATTAAATTTATCAACCATATTAATTAAGGTTTTTTAAAAACAATTAATAAAATTCCCTTTAATATATACAACTTAGCAATCTATTAAGCATGGTATTATATTTCACGTAAATGTACATTTAATTACATTTATTACAATGTTATCCAAATAAATTGAATGATCTAAGTATATAACTCCTAATATCCACCCATCTTGCCTTAATCCCAAATAACATACAAATTAAACTACCCTTAATTTCAATTAACCCTATCATTACTTTTTATATTCCAAACAAATAAATTAATAATAGGTTAATTGAATCAGATTTACAATCCAACTTTAATTATTTGCAAATTTTGTCAGTTTGGACCACTTGGTAAATTCAGAATCCTTTAACAACTTCCTACATTAATTTATTTTTGAATAATCCCAAAATTTTCAATATTAAAGTACAAATCCAATTTATCAAAAATTAAAACTTAAATTTCAAGGAATTTATTTATTTAGGTTTAGATCCCGTTATTCACTAAAATTGGTTGGTATTTATTTCATTCGCCTCTTTAATTGTACGTAAATTTCTCATAAATACACCTAAAATTTCATTTAATTCCAACTGCTTCCTAATTTCCATTTCTATGTCTTAACACGCTCTATATTAAACTTCTAGACATTGTATTACTTATCATATTAATGTAACCTGTATTTAGTGTATTAACATTTATTTCAATTCAAATTCTATCAACCAATTAAACATGTAACCTATTACTATTGCTTACAAATCAAAATATTGCACCCATTGTCATCTTCTGAATGGAATTAGTCTTTATTTCAAAACTTATCTAAATTTACATTGAAACCATATTTAATCCTCTTCGATAATATTAATCCTCAATTTATTAAATGGAATCAATATATCTTACATAACATGTTTTACGCATAAATTTTTAATTAATATTATTTCAACTTATTCCCCATATTTTCAATAATTACCTAACATAAATCTACGCTTATTTATTCTACGTTCACACTTCCGTTACTCTCAAATCAATAAGTAACGTTCATATAAATAAATGTTATGTCAGTTTCCTATTTATTGCGATATTTTTATTTATTTATTACTGCATAACTTTACTTATTTTCTTCCCATCACTTTAAAATTAATCGTTAAAGTAACGCTTATCAATACGCATCAAATTATTAACCAAATTAAAAGGTTTTGATTTTTTTAACAAATTAATTGACAGATTAATTAGGTAATGTATACGAATTGTTATTATACCCATAAATTTACACTTAACTAATTAAATGCCTTACCTATATTCTCTATCTTCCCATTATATTCAGGTACAATACTTACACCAATTTTTATTGCAAAATTTATTCATATTAAAACAAAGGCTTAAATTACCATTGTTAAATTAGCGTTCAATATATATTTATCACCTTTTATTATTTCTACTAAATTTTTATTACAAAATTCTATTAAATAAATTAAATCGTCGAAATTTACGGGTCATTACAGCGGGTGTTCCATCTTTGATCGCAAAGCATGTGTCTTTCGGAGCATGCTTCAACGAGCTTGCACACCGTTCCATTTCTTCCAAGATCCTCTGCACGGATGAGGTCCTCCAGATATTTTTCCAATGATTAGTCTTTGGTTAGTCCTCCTGGATCCCTTTTGATGGTTGCCGCTTAGTTTCCATGGTCATGGGGAGCTTGGGGCGCCACTGGTTGATCAGGGTTTTGTAGCTTCCTCACATACCGTTGAAGCTTATTTTCTCGGATCAATTCTTCAATCAGGTTCTTCAAATGTCGACACTCATTTATGTTATGACCATCTATTGCATGTAAATGACAATATTTCCTGAAGCGCTTTTGTTGTTTAGTTGCCTCTTTCTTAGAAGGCTTCTTGTACTCCTCTGACCCCTATGTTGCGAGATAAATGTTCTTTGGAGTATCGTTGAGCGGGGTGTAATCTTCGGGCCTGAAGCCTTTAAGCCGCTTATTGTTACCATTTCATTTGTCGGAATTTCGATTTCTCCTTTTCTGATTTACATCTTTTCCCATATTTCCTTCAACGGTCCCGGAGGTATTTATGTCCTGGTTCATCGACATACCACTCAGCCTAATGTTCGTCAGTTGTAAGCTAGCATATTTCCTTTCTAATTATTATGCCTCTTTCAATCTCAAGTATTGACTCCCTTTCGGTTAAAGTCTTTCCTAGTGGTAGGTTGTTTCATTTTGATTCATTTTCCAAATTCATTTTCGGGGTGGATGGCACGAACCAAGGCCATAAAAACCATATCCACATTCGGATTGCTTAGTTCAATCACCATGGTGTTGAATCGATTCGTGGAAGAATTTATAGGTTCATCTCATCCCTGGAATAGGCCAGATAAAGACATAACACCTTTTGGTTGTGTTGTGTGAAGCCTAAATTGATTAAAAAATCTTGTCGCTAATTGATTGAAGGTGGAGATGGATCTTGGCGAAAACCTGATGAACCACATAGAAGCAATTCCTTCCAGGAAAATTGGGAAACATCCACACCGAACAGCATCCGAAGCATTTGCTATATCCATATCCCAACTTTACTTATACAAATGGGGTTTCGGATCTCTCCTTCCGATGTAAGACGAGATAACTGGCATAGTGAACTTCATAGGGTATCCCTCATTCAGAATGTCATCGGTGAAGGAAGTCCGACTCGGAGCGGATCCTCATTTATTGTCCCTTCTATCCTTATTTCCATTCATTAGTCGCTTGACCATGTCCATGATGTATGCCTCGGATGTACAGTAATCTACGGGTTGGCTATCAGTGACTAAACCAAGTGTTTGATTTCACAAATGATCTTGGTGAGTGGGCTGAAGCCTAGGCTCTCATGCCTTCAGGGGAGCCACTCCCTCAGAGTTCCGTTGGCTTGTGGTTGGTCGAATAGGACCAGTTTGGATCTTCGGGGCATTGTTGAATGCATTGGCATTTCCTTCCAACTTGTCATTATAGTTGGTCGAAGAGATCCATCGCTATATTTTTCCCATGGGGTTATTGCTCTAGATTTAATTTTGCAGCTGGATTCCATGCAGTTGGTGGAGTACTTGCATTTCCTTCCAAATCAATTCATGCGGTTCCACCTATCACTCCTTTCTCCTATTGTTTTC
Source organism: Allium cepa (assembly GCA_030765085.1). Classification (NCBI taxonomy): domain Eukaryota; kingdom Viridiplantae; phylum Streptophyta; class Magnoliopsida; order Asparagales; family Amaryllidaceae; genus Allium; species Allium cepa. The sequence goes on along the minus strand of CM060943.1, from coordinate 604,637,659 downwards.
CGTTACTTCTATCTAGGCCTGAGACTGAGGAATTCTCTTGTTCTATGACAGTCGTGGGTTCTACCATGGTTTTTGGAGCAGGATGTGATTGTAAGGTCAAGAGGGCATTAAGTTTGTCCATAAGTGCTCTAGGACTGCTTTCCATCTTTTGATTAATCTAGTTGACCGTCTTATTCAATTCATCTCTAGTAACAACTTCACATTGGTTAGAGGATCCTGACACACGATCTCCTACGTTAGCGCCATTGACTTCGATTTGCTAATGATCCATCTCTTCTCCAGCAATTACCGCTCTATGGATCTTCCAGAAGCAGTTCTCTTTCTTCCTAGAGCCATTGATTTTTAGCAGCAAATCTTTCGAATAGAGAATAAGGATCTAACTTATGAACCTATCTGATCCAAATAAATTGCTAGATCTAAGCTCAAGTTGAGTTCTCAGTGAAAGCACCATAATGTTAACCCAAAAAATGGATCAACACCCTATTTTGATTGTGAAAGCACCAACCATGTTTATCAAGGCAAGAAAATAGAGAAGGACACTCTCCATATTACAGAAAAACAGAATAAGATAAAGGAATGCATGATCTTTATGGCGGTTTGGCTATTAACTAAGCCTACATCCACTTTATAACTTTTGTTATTGAATTGATTGTTGATCACAAATACAAACTGATTACAATTTTAACAGTTGAATAAAGATAGATCAGACCACCATTGATGGAGACAAAAGGAAGGATCTCAATTGTCCCATGACAGCTATTGTGAGGGAGAAGAAAGTTGAAGAACCTTCGTAATAGAGTTGCTTTAGTGAACAGAACAGCTAGCCCCCTTTCTGTTGAAGGTAGGATGGAATTATAGAATTTTGAGAGCACTTGGATCAGAGTCATTGCACCATAAGCCTACAATTGTCCATGGGAAGAAGCACCAAAGTTTGATGAGATTCTAAACTAACCTTTTGGATCAGCACCGATCCAATTGGATCGGATCGGTACCGATTCAAAGAGTTGTACAATTTTTGCACATCTCATTTTCCATTGGCTTTGTTTCTTGCTTATGAGGCTCTCCGTGTAATTTTATCACTTGTTGACTTGTTTTGATGATGATTTGCTAATGAATTTGATTGAACTTTAGTTTGAGTCCAATAAGTGTTTTCTTCCCGATCCTCGATGCTTGGATTGTTATGAAACTTGGTAAATGGACTTAGTCGAGGTATTTAAACACAATGCAAGTGGTTTGGAGGAGTTTGGGGCCAAACATTTGGATCGGTACCGATCTAATTGGATCGTATCGGTGCCGATCCAAAGTATACTTATTTTTGGGTCAAACTTCCTTGGCTCCTTTGTATTATGTTTTTAGGCTTTCTGGTAAAGTCATGAGTCATTCTGGCTTAATCTGAATGTTCTAACCTCTTTTGAATTCTACTGGGTTAGAAACCCGGCTAGCATATATGAAATTTGATGTACCATTTGCATGATGTATTATGACATTAAAACTTTTGTCTCTTTGATTTGATATCACTTAGTCTATTATATGTTTATACTTATATTATATTTATTCCATTGATTTAGTATGTGTATAGATGTGATAGATATGTGCTATACTATTTTAAATACTACTCTTAACAAAACTTTATCTGTTATACTTATGAAATCTAAGTGCTTGTATGCATGGCTTATGGGTGTTACGAAGGGTGGGCGGTTACAAATAGCTAGACGTAAGCTAATGAATTGAATTTGAATATTGAATTAAAATTAAGGGGACTTTGTAACACAATCTTTGAGTTTCAAAATGCACTATCGCCCTTCCTCATTAACCTGTTGCGAAAAACACCCATGTTTTTTTTAAAGCCAGGCTGCAAATGTTTGCATTTTGCAAAGGAAATCTTATTAAAAAAACGTGTTCATAGAAAGCTGTGATTAAGTGAAAATTTGATTTATGAAAAAAAAACAGAAATTGAAAAAATCAACTGAAATAATTTTAGGGATGCAATTTAAAACATGTTTTTGATGAGGACTTTCGTGTAACAAATTAGAAAATAATGGGCGGATCAAAATTTCCACTTAAAAATAATTTATTCATTGTGATCGAAAATAAGAGAAATGGATTTTGTATGACTATGTGTAACCATTGCAAGGATACATATGCTGCACTTCTTATGATATGTTTTAGATAATGACGTATGAACCCCAATGACTAATTTATGCTCACTCGTGTATAACCACTTGTGAAATGTGATTAATAAATATAACTTATGAATATTATTAAAGGGGTATAATTAGGATTGACTCTCGAGTGAGTGGAATTGCATTAGAGATATATTAAAGGGATCTAAAGTGAGATGTGATAATCGATTATAATGGATAAACCATAACACAAAACAAATGGGTTTATGAGATTAGAAGAGCTTCAGAGCCCATTGATGGGAAAAGTGGTTCTTGCCAGAGCAGGAGAAAAAATGATTCTTTGCTCGGGTGCGAAAGTTTATACATCAAATTCCTAAGTAGTTTAGTGTGACTGAAGGCAGTGTGTTCCCAGTACCATGTTGCATTAAAGAGAGATATGGTAACCTAGATGTGAACCAACTATAATGATTGAATAAATGAAATTAAGCGACACTTAATTATGATGCGTATGATGAGACATTAGAAAAATGAATATATTATAATATATAATCTAATTTGGAATGAATAGTAGAACGTTTGTATTAACTTATGCAAGTTAAATCATTCTGATCCACTTTACATGTTTATGATAAACTATATAATATGACGATGATGTTCATGTTGATGTATGAATTGTTACTAACAAATAATTTCATATGCTAACAAGTTTGGATTGATATGGAGAGTAGGATGTTGAGTTTCGGTCAGTCTCAATTCATTTTCACTATGTCATGAAGGGCAAGGTTAGGTATAACATAGTAAGAAAAAAAATTACCTGATTTTAAACAAAAAAAGTTACATGGATTTAAACCCAAAAGAGTAAGTAGACATCTTATCTCTACGTGCAATCATCGACCTTCTGGTTTGGGTATGTAGATGTGAAGATTGAATCTCAACAGTTGTTCCTCTTTTCCTTTATATCATATGTATGTATATGTTATTCATATTTACAAGGAAAGAAGAACATGTTTATCTATGGACAGTATCTATATGTTATCCATTTGTTATACTTCAGCTTTGTGACTTACTGTGATTATAAATATTATTGTTATGAGATTTGTTGGCACGTGCAACCCATGTGCATATATAATTATTTTATTAAAGTATTGAATGTAAAATTTCTACGTAGTTTTGGTAAAAAAATAGATTAAGAAATATAAAGACAAAAATTATTATTTTTTTCTTTTCAAAATAGGGTTTCGAAGTTGAAATCTTATTTACGTGCCAAATTTTCAATTTCAAAATAGATGCTAATTTTTTTCTCTATGGAATTTGAACTTCTAACCTCTTCTTTGTATATAAAGGTATTTTTGGAACTTAATGAGTGGACCAAAAGATTGCATTTCTATTCCAACTATTAATAAAGATGTGACTTACCAATATTATTGTTTTGTTACAATATATAAGGTATTGGTTGAGTAAATGATCGTTGTTTGTATTGATTATTTGTATATTTTACCAGGTATGTAATGTTAAACTAGTATATATTTAGCTATGAGGATAGTGATGTTTAAAAATATTAGTTTTTAATTACTCATTAAATTTGACATATAAGCACTAGTGAACAACGCTTTACGTTAACTTCAGGTATTGGAGACGTTGGATATATATATATATATATATATATATATATATATATGTTCGATAGCATTGCTCCACACCCAACTAATGTTAGGAACGGGAGATGGTGGTTTTGATGACAACAACCTTTGTAACTTATTTTATTATAACTTATATACTAACACTATTATCTAGATATATATGAATGTTATTATGCATGATACATATAAGGCAGGTACTGATTATTGAAGACTGTACAGTATAAAGATCAAGAATGAAGAAATCAAGTTTGAAGACTCATGAGTATCAAGATCAAGATTTTAAGATAAGTGTCTAGTTTTTTTTTAAAACTTCATAATAGCACGGAAATCTTCGTTTCAAATTTCATTTGGGATGGAACCCATTTCTACCTTCTTAGTGGCTTACAAACCCACGACGAGTAGCTTACAAACCCATGACAAGTGGCTTACAAACCCACGAACATCCTGCTTTTGTACAAGTTCTCAAGTCGTGATGTGATGAGATATTCTACAGGAAGAAGCTTGCAAAACTACTTCAAAATGGCTTTTCAAAACTGCTTTTCAAAAAGATGTTTTAGCCTTAAAATATTCTTTGTTTTTGTTTTTACATAAACTCTTGTTTTAAAAACTTCGTTTGTTTTTAAAACTATCTTCTGATTTTTAAATATTCTTTATAATATATATATATATACATACACTTGAGATTTAAAATCAAATTTATATAAACATTCAAAAAAAATATTTTTCTACTCCTCTTATTTTAAAACATAGGAAAATTAGTTTATTTTACTCCAGAATCATTTCATCTTGTTTTCCTTTCAATGCCATTTTTAAAACAAATTTTACATTATTTTTTAATTAAGGATGTTGACGTCATGGGATACCCTATGCCGACATAGTGGTCGTTGAATTCAAAATTTTCAGTTTTCAAAAGAAGTGTCTATTCGTTTAAATCTCTTCACGAATGGTTATGACCATTACTACTCTATAAATAGCTTTCACAAATGAATTTTTTAACTAACTATTTTCTTATTTTCTTCACTCCTTCTCCACAAATCCATATTCTAAATTTTCATATTTTTAAGATCGTGCCGAAATTCTGTCAAATTCTCAAGTGAATCAAATTAAAATCTCATTCTTGTTTGATTCTCTGCCCTCTCTCGAAGATCAAAGTGCTATTCAGAGTTATAGGATCAATTTGTAATCAAATGTTTATCGAGTCTCTCTATAAGGTATGGTTGTGCCTAGAAATCAATTGGGTGATCTTGTGTCCCGTAAATCAAGAGAGTTTGCCTCGGACCCGAGAGACAGGAGGGTACCTCAAGGCCTTTAGAAATTAAGGATTGTAATCTCGACTTTGGTATAATAAAAATCTATATGATGTGTTTGCCTTGGTAAAGGACTGGATGTAGGATAACTCTGAACCATTATAAAATCCAGTGTGTTCTTTCCTTTTACTGCTGTTTATTTACTTTCTGCATCTGTGTTTGGTTCTGTGATTGTTCTGTGATTAAATTCTGCATTTTTTTGTATCATAAATTTTCAATTAGTCCATATAAGTCTTAGAATCCATTAAACACTATTCACCCCCCCTCTAGTGTTAAATTAGCCTTAAATCCTTAATCTGCACTCCCTTTCAATTGGTATCGAAGCATAGGTTTTCATAGTTTTCATAATCTGAAACTTGAAAAGTTGGAAATGGCATTTTTAGAAAATTTTGTTAATACTAGTTTGAATTTATGCATTTCATAAAAGTATCATAAGTCTGCATATAGTTTTTATGAAAAATCAAGTTATCTACCGAATTGGTTTGTTATGCATGAACAGACATATTATATGGCTTTTGAAGAATCAACAACCAATGGACAAACTGTGCAAATTGAAAAAGATAAATGGATACTTGATAGTGGCTGTTCAATGCATATGACTGAAAATCCCAAGATACTCAGTGACATTATATATCAAGATGCTTAATTGGTCAACTTTGGAGATAACTCAAAAGGATATGTGATTGGCATCGGCAAAGTCGGCAATTCTAAAACTCCTCTTATTTCTGATATTTTGCTTGTTAGGAATTTAAAACATAATTTGCTTAGTATAATTCAACTATGTGATAAAGTATTTAAAATTAAATTTGAAAAAAATAAGTGTCACATCGAAGATAATAAGTCAAATATTATTTTTGAACGAATTAGGAAGAAAAACATTTACATCCTTAGTACGAAAGTTTCAAATGATAACTTAGGTCTTTTGGCTAATACAAGTGACCCTTGGATTTGGCATAAAAGATTTGGTCATTTAAATTTCAAACTGTTATCTAGGTTATCAAAACTTGACTTAGTTAGAGGTCTTCCCAAGTAAAATTTTAAAGTAGATAGTATATGTGATGCTTGCTAATTAGGAAAACTTAAGAAAAGTTTATTTAAATTAAAAGATATGATTTCTACTTCTAAACCACTAGAATTACTTCATTTAGATTTATTTGGTCCATCTCAAGTTCAATCAATTAATAACAATAAATATGTTTTTGTAATTGTGGATGATTATTCTAGATATACTTGGACAATTTTTCTTAAACTTAAAAGTGATGCTTTTGAATTATTTAAAATTTTGCTAAAAGAATTCAAAATCAACTTTCTTTAAATATAAAAACTATTCATAGTGATCATGGTGGAGAATTTGAAAATGAAAATTTTGAGAATTTCTGTAGTATAAAAGGAATTACTCATAATTTCTCTTTTCTAAGAACTCCACAACAAAACGAAGTGGTAGAACGTAAGAATAGAACGATTCAAGAGTATGCTAGAACAATGCTTTCTGATAGTAACTTACATAAAAAAATTTGGGCTGAAGCAGTCGCTATAGAGTGTTATATATTAAATAGGATTTTAATCAAACCATTAACCAATAAAAAACCATATGAATTACTTTACAATAAGAAACCCATAGTAGCTTATTTTAAAGTTTTTGGTAGTAAGTGTTTTATTTTTAATACAAAAGATAATTTAGATAATTTTGAACCTAAATCCGACAAAGGTATCTTTATCGGATATTCTAATAAAAGTACAACATTTAGAGTTTATAATTTAAGAACTAACACTATTGAAGAAACAATGCATGTATCTTTTGGTGAAAATTCTAAAGATACTGTATAAATAGAAGATGATGAAGATTTTGTAATTTTAAATAATGAACCTAATGAAACTAATTGTGAAGTCATTCAACCTAATAAAAGAATTAGGCTATTAAAAGATCATCCTGTGGAAAATATGCTAGGAAATATTTAATCTATAGTTAAAACATGAAATCAACTAAATAGTATGAGTAATGTAGCTTTTATATCAACTATTGAACCTAAAAATCCAAAGGAAGCATCATCTGTGATTTATGGATTCTTGCTATGCAAGAAGAATTGAATCAGTTCACCAGAAATGATGTTTGGGAACTTGTTTCTAGACCTGAGGATAAAAGTATAATTGGAACAGAATGGGTTTATAAAAATAAAATGAATGAACTTGGTGAGGTCGTGAGAAATAAAGCTTGTTTAGTCGCGCAGGGTAATTGTCAAGAAGAATGAATTGATTATGACGAAACCTTTTTACCCGTAGCAAGACTAGAAGCTATCAGGATTCTACTTGCTTTCGCAAACTACAATAATTTCAAGTTATATTAAATGGATGTTAAAAGTGCTTTTCTAAATGGTTTTGTAAAAGAAGATGTTTATGTTGAACAACCGCCACTTTTTGAAGATAATAAATTTTCAAATCATGTATATAAATTAAAGAAAGTTTTATATGGTCTAAAGCAAGCTCCTAGAGCCTGGTATGAAAGACTAAGGTCTTATTTACTACAATCTGGATTTGAAATTGGTAAAATAGATACAACTCTTTGTATTAAAAGAAACAAAAATGATATTCTATTAGTACAAATATATGTAGATGATATAATATTTGGGTCAACTAATAACATGACGAATAAAGAATTTTCAGATATAATGACTAAATAATTTGAAATGAGTCATATGGGAGAACTAAGTTTCTTCTTAGGACTTCAAATCAAACAATTAGATAAAGAAATTTTCATTAGTCAAGACAAATATGCTAAGGATTTAATTAATAAATTTGGATTGACCACTTCTGGTGGGAAACCAACTCCGATGACAATTAATGTAGCTTTAAGTAAAGAAGATAAATCAAAAGATGTTGATAAAAAATTATATAGGGGAATGATTGGTTCACTGTTTTGTATAACAGCAAGTCGTCCTGACATCATGCATAGTGTCTGTCTCTATGCAAGATACCAATCTCAACCTAAAGAAACTCACTTAAAAGCTGTTAAAAGAATTTTAAGATATGTAAAACATACTTTAGATTATGGTTTATTTTACCCTAAAAATGATGTATTTGATTTAATTTCATATTGTGATGCTGATTACATTGGTTGTAAATCAGACTGAAAACGTACAAGTAGAACTTGTCACTTTCTGGGACATTCTCTGGTTTTCTGGTTTAGTAAGAAGCAAAACACTATATCCTTGTCAATAACTGAAGCAGAATATATATCTGCTGCTTTGGCTTGTTCTCAAATTATATATATATGCAACAAACGTTAAAAGATTTTGAATAACTATAATTAAATCACCAATTTATTATGATAATACTAGTGCAATAAACCTATCTAAGAATCCAACTCATCATGCTAGAACAAAACATATTGATATAAGATATCATTTTTTTAGAGATAAAATTGGTAAAGAAGTCTTAACTCTTGAATATATTGATACTGAAAAACAAATTGCTGATATATTAACCAAACCATTAAATGAACAAAACTTTCTAAATTTAGAAGAGAATTAGGTATATGTTCATTAACTGAAATATAAATTATAAATAATACAGGTATAGTTAATAATTAATATAAATAAAAAATTTCTCAAAAATTGAACTAGGCATGTCGACATGACCTATCCCCCTATGTCGACATACAGGCCGAGATTTTCGAATTTAAATTTCCTCTAAAATTAGTTATTAAGTTATATATTTATATATTTCGACTTTTACTCCTTTTCTTTATTCTATTCTCTGTAATAAACTTCTAAAACGGTAAATTAATGGCTTCCTCTTCTAATAATAAACTTTCTTCACCCACTTTTCCTCATTCTGGTTCTTTTCAACGTTCCACTCATGTACGAGTCATCAAATTACAAGAGAAGATGAAATATTTGCTTCAAATGATGATGGAAATTCAAGTAAGTCAACTACGAATAGTTAGAGAACAAGATAGGTAAGGCAGAATCCTTAGGAATTTACAAAAATTCCTTATAGATAACCATGCCAATCCCATTGTCATCGAAGAATCATTACAAGCCATGGATTCTGAAGAAGAAGAGCCTCTAGAAGAACCTGAAGAGAATCAAGAAGAAGAACATCTTTTGCCAAATCCGGATGTTCATATGGATGAAGACGATGGCGTGATTTGCGTTGGAGAGGTCCTTTCTGACGCTAATGGGAACTTGGTCAAACAACGTGGAAACTTTTGTCTCCACTATCCAAATTGTTCGGTCCATAAATCACCAATAGTTAAGGATCCTTGTTAAGCGTTTTTTCCTTTTCTTGATTGTATATTGGTTTGTTAATTTGTATATAAGTGTTATCTTAATTAATGTTCTTCTAAAAACAATCTTTGATGTATAAAATATTGAATTCCATTTAACTTAGGATGTTATATTTCACGCATACATAGTTATTATTCTTATGTCATATGTCTATTTATCTCATTTTCTATTAAGTTCAAGATTTATAGGTTATTTTTGTTAATGAAAAAGGGGGAGATAAAGTTATATAAAATAGTAGGCTTGGAGCAAAGGGGAGTTGTTGGTGTAAGGGGGAGTTATGGTATGTGCAACGACCCATACATTTTAACTGTTTTAATAACGTAATTTAACTGAATTTTTGTGGAATTTTAAATATTGGAATTTGGAAATAAAAAATTAATATTTGAAATGCGTCTAGTTAAACATAGCAACTGGTAAATTTTCATTCGAAAATATGAATGTTTATTTTCGTGTGTAATTTTATTTCGATTTAATCAGTTAGGATTTGATGAAAATAAAATGTTTTCGAAACCTAGATATTTTTATAAAGAAAAATTCTAAATCATCTTCTGAGCAAGACGTCATTTTTCATTTTTCCAAATTCGGACTTCTTTAGCTCCGTCGATCTTATTTTTCTACGTTTTTGCTGCATTTTCCGCTAGTAGGAATTTCGAATTTTAATAATTCATTCGTACCACTGATATTTATGTACCGTTTTGATCGCCTCATCGTGTTGATCTTTTTTTATGTGTTTCGGTTTTCCAGTGTACGGCGATCACACGAAACAGTTAACTTCAACGGTTCGTCTGTTGACCTTCGTGACCTTTCAATGGTTCATCCGTTGAGAAATTAATCGTCAGTTGGCTTTTATAATTCCTAAATTCTCGTGCTCGACTTCCTCTATTCCCAACCTCAAATTTATTTTGCTATTCTATTGTTATAACTTGCTCTCGTTTCTTCTTTTCTCCTTCCTCCTTAATTTCTTTCTTCTATATAAAATTTATAGTAAGTTCTGGAAAAAGTTAACCTCTCCCTCCAAGCCAACTCTCCTCCTCTCCGCATGCATCTCCTCCAACCGAGTTCCACCTACCTCCTTACTTGCCTTCCGCCCTGTAGCCTGACAACTCAGTTCACAAAACCCAACAGCCATGCTACCCCGCCAGACCGACCAGCCACCATCACCTTCCCCTCTCCAAAAACCCTGAGCCACCTCACCCTTTATCCGAAGTATCTAGTCAGCCACCAACCATCACCTAACCCACCCCTTCAGCTCGCCACCCGCCACCCTCTAAAACACGAGCAACCCAAAGCCCATAGATCCACCAACGCAGCTACCTCACCGTGCCGACCACCCTCGCCGCCTCGTCTCCTCTCTTCCCTGCCACTTGCATCACCGACCTCCGCCATCAACCACCAAGTGGCAGCACACTATGATCTTTGACATATACATCACGTTTCCACCTTGTGCTCCGACCCAAGCAATGGCCGCTCCACCTTCATCCTCTCCCCTTGCCACCATATATTCGCTTGTAGTCCCGCAGCCTCACGCAGCATCTCGAGGCCGCCATCTCCCCTTCTTGCCGAACCATCTTGGCCGCTTCGTAGCCAGAGTATTTCGTTCCTCCCTGTTGTCGTGTTTCCACGTCCTCATGCACAGCATCACCCAGGTCTCAACTTTCACTCACGTCAGTCGACCTGCTCCTCCTCCTCCTTCTACCGTTCTTTTGTAAGTGGATATTAATATAAATTTATCAATGATATTGCGTGTGAATGTTTATATAATAATCCTATATATATAGTCTATAGCATTGAAGAGATATATACGCATTCTAGTATATGCATTGTTGTATATAAATTAGATTATATGTCACCAGAGTTGTAAAATAAGATTGTACATATTTTTTTGCCGTGTTATATATATATAAGGTATAGATCATATATATGCATATTTGGTTAAGATATGATTCAAATATATACTATACTCCTATTCTACTTTTACAGTTTTAACTATGAAGATATATATAAGATCTGGTTGCTGTATGTGTATAAATAAGTACGGTTGTATAAAAGAGTGATAAGTTCAGTGTATATAAATGTGTATGTTTTTTTTTGTATCCACTTGTATATTACAGGTTAGTTTGGGTTATAGTCTTTTACAGTAGCACATATGTATGGTTAAAAGTATTTATAATATATTAGTATTAGACTGTTTTATGAAATGCATCTGAGCCTGTACCAAATTTTGCTATTATATATTATATGTATATATACACTTTGACTTGTTATATATGTGTTTTATTTAAAAACCATGATTTTGAAATATATATATTTAATATAATTTGTGTTTAAATTTATTTTGATTAGAAACTAAATATAATATATATATATATACATATATCTTATTTTAAATGTATGTCTAAAAAAATTTAGTTTAGAGAGAAGTTATAACATATATCTTGTTTCAATTATATCAAACTGGTTCTGATTTGATCTGTTCTCATCAATTTCTATTTATCAGTTGTACGTCGTGTCGATCTTGTCTTTTGGATTCGTGCTTGGTTTCGTAACTCATCCCACTCTCGTTTCATTTGTCGAACATATCTAGCCTCGAAAGGTGGTCAATCGCTCACGATTAATGTTCTTTTATTTATTAAATTTGATTTCAATTGAAACGACAATTGAAATATGCGGATGTTAGTTATTTACACTGTTATATATATGTTATTACCTGTATCAGTTCACCTGCGACATCTAACACATTTATCTGTTATTTATACAATGATAATCCAGTATGGTTGATAAATGATTGATTGTTTGATGTTGACATTGGATGTTAAATTGTTAATGTAGTAAGTGATAAATAATTTGAAATTAAAATTGACGTAGGATAGTTAGATTTGATATATGTGTTAAATTTGATTAGATGACATTTGCATAATATGACCCCTTTAAATGTTTAAATAAATTGACATGTAGAAATATAGTTATTTACACCTTGAACCATTTAAATGTATGTTGTTTAAATTGATGCAGTATAAAATTGAATAATGAATATCAGGTGAAGAACCGTATAAATATTAATGTAATAATCTTTAATCTACATGAAATGATAGTGTAGATTCTAGAAATAATTATATCAATTTGCATAAACAACAAATGTAAATTAATACGATTATTTCGAGATTATTTAAATAAATTATTGGATTGATATTGATATTTGCTATTGCTTGTTTATTTACTTTGACACCATCCCAGTTATCACACTGCAAGTTCCCTTTGCTATGCTTTGTTTTTTAAATTGAAATGGAATTGGGTTGAAATGATAATACCCAAATAAACTTGACTTTGGATAGAGAATTAAATAAAACCCGATTGGTCAATAATTTGATTTAAAAATAAAATAAAGATTTATTTGAATAAATAATAAGTACTTGAAATAAAGATGGAATCTGTATTTTAATGAAAAGAAAATGTTAATATTAAATAATCTGAAATAAAATATTAACATAATAGTTGATAAAAGAACGTTGCTTTAAAATTAATTATTCAATAATTAAGTTTGGAATTATTTAATAATTAAGATTGGAATTATTTAATAATTAGGTTTTGGAATTATTTAATAATTAAAATTTGAAATTATTGATTAAATTTTGAAATTATTAATAAAGTTTGAAATTATTTAATAATTAAATAAGATTGAATTATTTAATAATTAAATAAAATTGAATTCTTTAATAAGTAAAATTGAACTTCTTGAACAAGTGAAATTAAGTTTCTTTATTAATTGAGTTTTGAAATTTGTAACTAAGTAAATAAATAAGTGAAATTGAATTTCTTTAACAAGAAATAAAATGTGATTTATTGAAATTAATGTAAGACTTGTCATTTAAAGAATTTAATTTGACGAATCTAATTTAATTCAATTTGTAAGTTTTGATATAATGGAGTTGAACTTAAGTAATTGATTTAATGAATTGGAAATTAACTAGAATTGTTTTGAATGATAAATTAATTTAACGAAAATTGGATGAAATCGATTAACGAATTTCAATTGATTTGAATGTTAAATTAAATTAATTTAAATGATTATGGAATGAAACTTATATACGAACTTGAATCGGTATTTGAATTGTTTAAATAAAAATTGAAATTGAATTATAAGATTTTGAAATAGTAATTTGGAAGTTTTGAAACGTAAATTATGGAAATTGATTTAGAAAGACAAATGAAATGTTGGTTTACAAATTCTAATTGAAATTGAATTTGATTTGTTTTGAAATATATTAAACGACCAATCGGTGTAACAATTACGAAAGTTATTAAAGAAACCGGAATCGGTTAGGGATATACTCAATGTCTAAACCGAATACCACTTTAATAACTATACGCGGAGTGTGATCCAGAATGAAGTGGTTGGAATGATGACGTTGCTGGATCTGAAGAAAGAGATCGATAATAGAAAGCCTTGACACTTGTGTCAAATTGGAAATGACTAAAACAGGAGCTGTGCCGGGCCAAATGGGGTTAGCCACCTCGAGCGAACACACTTCTTCGTAAACTACTCATTACTTGTTATTGATTGGTGTGCACCCTTGAATTGGGAGTGTTGTTTCGCGGTGTTACGATCGTTGTGGCGATGCGTTATCACCAGTCTGGGTCAGGCAAACGGTAGTTTCACTACCTTGGGTATTGCCTCATGTACCTTGTCATACTTGTATCCCTATACGCGACCACTACGATTTGTTTTGTGTTATACCTATGGAGTACTCCCTGATATCCCACTAGTTTACGGTGGAGTTTACAGTGCTGTATAGACTATGACAATTATATAAATGTGTTGAGGGGGATAATGGTAACTCTTTAACGCTATTTTGATACTTTATATTACTGATAGGCATTATCTACTTAGCGTATATAAATGTTTAACGGATCCTTAGAGGATGGTTATCCCAAACATCCTTTAAGTTACTCGTATTTCCAGTGTTATTTCTCTTGAGCTGGATTTATTGATATAAGAATGTTAATCCTGACTCGAGTGTTTTGTGTTTTGCTTTACGCCCGAGTCAGACGGAGTGCACCAGTATTCGAGACTCACCTTTGGAGTTGGAGCTTCACTCGGAGTCCGGCTATCTTTCCAGCTTCCAGATATTCAGTTGATTTTAGTGATGTATTCTGATACTTGTATTTGACTATTGTATTCGAGACTTCTATTATAACTCATTTAACTCTGTTATGTATATAGCAGCTTTATGAACTGTTTCCGCTGCATTTATTGCTCTGTGTGTGATCTGTGATTATTTATTACTGTAGATGCTGAGTTTTGCCAAATATAAACTTACAATCTGGTATTTTGAGCAATTCAATTCTGGTAAGTTTGGATGCGAAAGGTTGAAAACATCAAGTCGTTACATTTGGTATCAGAGCTTTGGTAGCTCTAGGCAAAACTCAGCATATAGGGTAAATGTATTTACAGAATCACTTTCATTCGAGCTTGAATCTCTTCCTTTTTGATTTGAATTTCCTTTGAATTTTGGGACATCCCACGGTTCCGAAATTCATTCTTGTCCCTCACTATTCGTAGTTTACTAAACTTGGGAGTATCCCATAAACTCCACTTCGAATGATCTTTATAATGGATTGACGAACTCGCCAATATTCTAGTGATTTGTAAGGGGTGAAACTCTTTTACAATTGACATTGATTCACCGGAGATTTATATGTATCCTCGGTTTAGATGCTAATATCTCTAGATATCCCGAATTCTATCTCTTGTGATCGGATGTGGATTTGCCTCAGAATTCCACATCGATCTAATTCTTGAAGTCACGGTTGACCCAGAAGATTGCACGTGAATTAAATAAGCTTATCCAACTCCCGATTCTGTTAATTGAATCATCTTATATTTTCTTTTGAACTTGTATTCGAATCAGAATTCTCTTTAATTTGAGCCCATCAAATTTGAATCTCTGTCCTTGCTTTGTAAATCCATTCATGTATCGTCGAACAAGGAAGTGTATTTGTGAATTAATATAAAAATAAATGTTATATATATTGTGTTGTTTGAGTTTTTGATGTTGATTTGGGTTTTCAATCGATTTGTCTGATCAACGATATCGACAGGATTTCCAAAACACTTTAACAGAGCAAACTGACACAATATTTCAAATTTGGTAAATAAAATAAATTTTGTATGATTATAAGTAAATTTTCTGATAATTGATAAATGAATTGATTAACTAAATGATGTTATTTGATTTCATTTATTGTTTTATAAATCATTGACTTGCCAACATATAAATAAACGGAATTATAAAACTTGGTGTATAATTTGAGTTGGAAATTTAAATGAATTTAAATCAGGAATTTGAGAATTTAATTTCCGGTGATTTCAAACTTTGGGTTTAAAATTTTAAAATGCATATTATATAAAAGATTTTCGAATAGAAATGGTTTTCAAAGAATTTTAAATGATTAAATTAGTGCTCTTCTCTTTTGTCGCTGGGAAATAATTTCGGTGATGACGGCCTCATCATCGACATTCATTTTCGAGTTTCGAAGAGGAGAGACCATTTAGTAGCTTTGTTATACTCTTGTTTGGAAATTAAAGGTTGATTTGAATTTCTAAAGTATGATTTGAATTATATAAGTATATGATTTTAGTTTTGATCTGATATATTACATATATTTATCTCTCAATGGTTTGAAATGAATCGGAAATTTAATTCTTAAATTTATGTTAAAAGATGTTTTCAATTATAAAATGAAGTTGAAAATTTTGGAACGTATATTTAAATTTGAAATAATTGAATTAGAATGATGATTAATAATTTTATAAATAAAAATTGAGGGGTTATAATGAATGTTATACGCTTAAAATTTAAGTTATAAAAAGATTAATAGAGTAAATTTGGGTGGTTATAATAAGAGTAAATATACTTAATATACGTGATAAGATATATTAAGTGGGAAAAACTTAATAATAATCTTGAAAAAAAATAAAAATTTGTTGAATAAAATATAATTTAATAAAAGACTATTCAAATTTATGTTTAATTAAAGATGATTGGATAATAAGATAGTTAATTTAGAAATAGTTAAGATTGATTTAACTTAAGTGAAATCCAATGGGATAAATAAATTTGATAAATAAAATAAACTTTGTTATGAAAGAATTTAAAAATTGAAATTTAAATCAACTTATTGAAATACCTTGAATTTAAAATCTATCATTGAATATTAATTAATTTAAATTGAAATTTATATGGATTAACTCAACTATTTTAATCTGTTTTCTTTTGGTTGTTTCTATTCTCCTACCTCCTTCCTTTTCGAGGACGAAAATTTTTGAGTGGGTGAGAGTCTAACGACGCGTAAATTTTAACTGTTTTAATAACGTAATTTAACTGAATTTTTGTGAAATTTTAAATATTGGAATTTGGAAATAAAAAATTAATATTTGAAATGCGTCTAGTTAAACATAGCAACTGGTAAATTTTCATCCGAAAATATGAAAGTTTATTTTCGTGTGTAATTTTATTTCAATTTAATCAGTTAGGATTTGATGAAAATAAAATGTTTTCGAAACATAAATATTTTTATATAGAAAAATTCTAAATCATCTTCTGAGCAAGACGTCATTTTTCGTTTTTCCAAATTTAGACTTTAGCTCCGTCGATCTTATTTTTCTGCGTTTTTGCTGCATTTTCCACTAGTAGAAAATTCGAATTTTTATAATTCATTCGTACCATTGATATTTATGTACCTTTTTGATCGTCTCATCGTGTTGATCTTTTTTTTTGTGTTTCGGTTTTCCAGTGTACGGCGATCACACGAAACAGTTAACTTCAACGGTTCGTCTGTTGACCTTCGTGACCTTTCAATGGTTCATGCGTTGAGAAATTAATCATCAGTTGGCTTTTATAATTCCTAAATGCTCATGCTCGGCTTCCTCTATTCCCAACCTCAAATTTATTTTGTTATTCTACTGTTATAACTTGCTCTCGTTTCTTCTTTTCTCCATCCTCCTTAATTTCTTTCTTCTATATAAAATTTACAGTAAGTTCTGGAAAAAGTTAACATCTCCCTCCAAGCCAACTCTCCTCCTCTCCGCATACATCTCCTCCAACCGAATTCCACCTACCTCCTTACTTGCCTTCCGCCCTGTAGCCTGACAACTCAGTTCACAAAACCCGACAGCCATGCTACCCCGCCAAACCGAGCAGCCACCATCACCGCCCCTCCGCCCCTTGCCTGCCGAGTCCAGACCATCCAGACACCAAAGCAATCGCCACCATCACCTTCCCCTCTCCAAAAACCCTGAGCCGCCTCACCCTTTATCCGAAGTGTCTAGCCACCCACCAACCATCACCTAACCCGCCCCTTCAGCTCGCCACCCGCCACCCTCTAAAACACGAGCAACCCAAAGCCCATAGATCCACCAACACAGCTACCTCACCGTGCCGACCACCCTCGCCGCCTCGTCTCCTCTCTTCCCTGCCACTTACATCACCGACCTCCTCCATCAACCACCAAGTGGCAGCACACTATGATCTTTGACATATACATCACGTTTCCACCTTGTGCTCCGACCCAAGCAATGGCCGCTCCACCTTCATCCTCTTCCCTTGCCACCATATATTCGCTTGCAGTCCCGCAGCCTCACGCAGCAGCTCAAGGCCTCCATCTCCCCTTCTTGCCGAGCCATCTTGACCGCTTCGTAGCCAGAGTATTTCATTCCTTCCTGTTGTCGTGTTGCCACGCCCTCATGCACAACATCACCCAGGTCTCAACTTTCACTCACGTCCGCCGACCTGCTCCTCCTCCTCCCTCTACCGTTCTTTTGTAAGTGTATATTAATATAAATTTATCAATGATATTGCGTGTGAATGTTTATATAATAATCCTATATATATGTATATAGTCTATGGCATTGAAGAGATATATACGCATTCTAGTATATGCGTTGTTGTATATAAGTTTGATTATATGTCACCAGAGTTGTAAAATAAGATTGTATATATATTTTTGCCGTGTTATATATATATAAGGTATAGATCATATATATGCATATTTGGTTAAGATATGATTCAAATATATACTATACTCCTATTCTACTTTTACAGTTTTAACTATGAAGATATATATAAGATCTGGTTGCTGTATGTGTATAAATAAGTACGGTTGTATAAAAGAGTGATAAGTTCAGTGTATATAAATGTGTATGTTTTGTTTTATATCAACTTCTATATTACATGTTAGTTTGGGTTATAGTCTTTTACGGTAGCACATATGTATGGTTAAAAGTATTTATAATATGTTAGTATTAGACTGTTTTATGAAATGCATCTGAGCCTGTACCAAATTTTGTTATATGTATATATATACTTTGACTTGTTATATATGTGTTTTATTTAAAAACCATGATTTTGAAATATATATATTTAATATAATTTGTGTTTAAATTTATTTTGATTTGAAATTAAATATAATATATATATATACATATCTGATTTTAAATGTATGTCTAAAAAAATTTAGTTTAGAGAGAAGTTATAATATATCTTGTTTCAATTATATCAAACTGGTTCTGATTTGATCCGTTCTCATCAATTTCTATTTATCAGTTGTACGTCGTGTCGATCTTGTCTTTTGGATTAGTGCTTGGTTCCGTAACTCATCCCACTCTCATTTCATTTGTCGAACATATCTAGCCTCGAAAGGTGAGCAATCACTCACGATTAATGTTCTTTTATTTATTAAATTTGATTTCAATTGAAACGACAATTGAAATATGCGGCTGTTAGTTATTTATACTGTTATATATATGTTATTACCTGTATCAGTTCACCTGTGACGTCTGACACCTTTATCTGTTATTTATACAATGATAATCCAGTTTGGTTGATAAATGATTGATTGTTTGATGTTGACATTGGACGTTAAATTGTTAATGTAGTAAGTGATAAATAATTTGAAATTAAAATTGACGTAGGATAGTTAGATCTGATATATGTGTTAAATTTGATTAGATGATATTTGCACAATATGACCCCTTTAAATGTTTAAATAAATTGACATGTAGAAATATGGTTATTTACACCTTGAACCATTTAAATGTATGTTGTTTAAATTGATGCAGTATAAAATTGAATAATGAATATCAAGTGAAGAACCGTATAAATATTAATGCAATAATCTTTAATCTACATGAAATGATAGTGTAGATTCTAGAAATAATTATATCAATTTGCATAAACAACAAATGTAAATTAATACGATTATTTCGGGATTATTTAAATAAATTATTGGATAGATATTGATGTTTGTCATTGCTTGTTTATTTACTTTGACACCATCCCAGTTATCACACTGCAAGTTCCCTTTGTTATGCTTTGTTTTTTGAATTGAAATGGAATCGAGTTAAAATGATAAATACCCAAATAAACTTGACTTAGGATAGAGAATTAAATAAAACCCGATTGGTCAATAATTTGATTTAAAAATAAAATAAAGATGTATTTGAATAAATAATAAGTAGTTGAAATAAAGATGGAATCTGAATTTTAATGAAAAGAAAATGTTAATATTAAATAATCTGAAATAAAATATTAACATAATAGTTGCTAAAAGAACGTTGCTTTAAAATTAATTATTCAATAATTAAGTTTGGAATTATATAATAATTAAGACTGGAATTATTTAATAATTAGGTTTTGGAATTATTTAATAATTAAATTTTGAAATTATTAATTAAATTTTGAAATTATTAATTAAGTTTGAAATTATTTAATAATTAAATAAGATTGAATTATTTAATAATTAAATAAAATTGAATTCTTTAATAAGTAAATTGAACTTCTTGAATAAGTGTAATTAAGTTTCTTTATTAATTGAGTTTTGAAATTTGTAACTAAGTAAATAAATAAGTGAAATTGAATTTCTTTAACAAGAAATAAAATGTGATTTATTGAAATTAATGTAAGACTTGTAATTTAAAGAATTTGATTTGACGAATCTAATTTAATTTAATATGTAAGTTTTGATATAATGGAGTTGAACTTAAGTAATTGATTTAATGAATTGGAAATTAAATAGAATTGTTTTGAATGATAAATTAACTTAACGAAAATTGAATGAAATCGATCGATGAATCTCAATTAATTTGAATATTAAATTAAATTAATTTAAATGATTACGGAATGAAACTTATATACGAACTTGAATCAATATTTGAATTGTTTAAATAAAAATTGAAATTGAATTATAAGAATTTGAAATAGTAATTTGAAAGTTTTGAAACGTAAATTATGGAAATTGATTTAGAAAGACAAATGAAATGTTGGTTTACAAATTCTAATTGAAATAGAAATTGATTTGTTTTGAAATATATTAAACGACCAATCGGTATAATAATTACGAAAGTAATTAAAGAAATCAGAATCGGTGAGGGACATACTCACTGTCTAAACCGAATACCACTTTATAACTATACGCGGAGTGTGATCCAGAATGAAGTGGTTGGAATGATGACGTTGCTGGATCTGAAGAAAGAGAACGATAATGGATAGCCTTGACACTTGTGTCAAATTGGAAATGACTAAAACAGGAGTCACGCCGGGCCAAATGAGGTTAGCCACCTCGAGCGAACGCACTTCTTCATAAACTACTCATTACTTGTTATTGATTGGTGTGCACCCTTGAATTGAGAGTGTTGTTTCGCGGTGTTGCGATCATTGCGGCGATGCGTTCTCACCAGTCCGGATCAGGCAAACGGTAGTTTCACTACCTTGGGTATTGCCTCATGTGCCTTGTCATACTAGTATCCCTATACGCGACCACTACGATTTGTTTTGTGTTATACCTATGGAGTACTCACTGATATCCCACTAGTTTACGGTGGAGTTTACAGTGCTGTATAGACTATGACACTTATATAAATGTGTTAAGGGGGATAATGGTAACTCCTTAACGCTATTTTGATACTTTATATTACTGATAGGCATTATCTACTTAGCGTATATAAATGTTTAACAGATCCTTAGAGGATGGTTATCCCAAACATCCTTTAAGTTACTCGTATTTCCAGTGTTATTTCACTTGAGTTGGATTTATTGATATAAGAATGTTTATCCTGACTCGAGTGTTTTGTGTTTTGCTTTACGCTCGGGTCAGACGGAGTGTACCAGTATTCGAGACTCGCCTTTGGAGTTGGAGCTTCGCTTGGAGATCCAGCTATCTTTCCATCTTCCAGATATTCAGTTGATTTTAGTAATGTATTCTGATTCTTGTATTTGACTATTGTATTCTAGACTTCTGTTGTAACTTATTTAACTCTGTTATGTATATAGTAGCTTCATGAACTACTATCTTTTATTTCCGCTACATTTATTACTCTGTGTCTGTGATCTGTGATTATTTATTTACTGTAGATGTTGAGTTTTGCCAAATATAAACTTACAATCTGGTATTTTGAGCAATTCAATTCCGGCATGTTTGGATGCGAATGGTTCAAAATATCAGGTCGTTACAGTATGATCGAAGTGGTAAGTATATTTTATAAGGTTATCATCATTAAAAAGGGAGAGACTGTTAGGAACTGGAGATAGTGGTTTTGATGACAACAACCTTCGTAACTTATTTTATTATGACTTATGTACTAACACTATTATTTAGATATATATGAATGTTATTATGCAGGATATATATAAGGCAGGTACTGATTATTAAAGACTGTACAGTATAAAGATCAAGAATGAAGAAATCAAGTTTGAAGACTCATGGGTATCAAGATCAAGATTTTAAGATAAGTGTCTAGTTTTTGTTAAAACCTCATAATAGCACGGAAATCTTCATTCCAAATTTCATTTGGGATGGAACCCATTTCTACCTTCTTAGTGGCTTACAAACGCACGACAAGTAGTTTACAAACCTACGACAAGTGGCTTACAAATCACGAACATACTGCTTTTGTACAAGTTCTCGAGTCCTAGTGTGATCAGATATTCTGCACGAAGAAGCTTGCAAAATTACTTTAAAATGGTTTTTCAAAATGATTTTCAAAACTTCTTTTCAAAAAGATGTTTTAGCCTTAAAATATTCTTTGTTTTTGTTTTTAAATAAACTCTTGTTTTTAAAACTATCTTCTGATTTTTAAATATTTTTTATAATATATATATATACTTGAGATTTAAAATCAAATTTACATATACATTCTAAAAATATATTTTTCTACTCCTCTTTATTTTAAAACATAGGAAAATTAGTTTATGTTACTCCAGAATCATTTCATCTTGTTTTCCTTTCAATACCATTTTCAAAACAAATTTTACATTATTTTTTAACTAAGGATGTCGACATCATGGGATATCCCATATCGATATGGTGGCTCTTGAATTCAAAAGTTTCGATTTTCAAAAGAAGTGTCTATTCATTTAAATATCTTCACGAATGGGTATGACCTTACTACTCTATAAATAGCCTTTACAAACGAGTTATTTAAGTAACTATTTTCTTATTTTCTTCACTCCTTCTCCACAAATCTATATTCTAAAATTTTCATATTTTTACGATCGTGCCGAAATTCTACCGAATTCTCAAGTGAATCAAATCAGAATCTCATTCTTGTTTGATTCTCTGCCCTCTCTCGAAGATCAAAGTGTTATTCAGAGTTATAGGATTAATTTGTAATCAAAAATTTATCGAGTCTCTCTATAAGGCGTGGTTGTGCCTGGAAATCAATTGGATTATCTTATGTCCCGTAAATCAAGAGAGTTTGCCCCAGACTCGAGAGACAAAATGGCACCTCAAGGCCTTTAGAAATTAAGGATTGTAATCTCGACATTGGTATAATAAAAATCTGTATGAGGTGTTTGCCTTGATACAGGACTGGATGTAGGGTAACTCCGAACCAATATAAAATCCGGTGTGTTCTTTCCTTTTACTGCTTATTATTTACTTTCTGCATCTATGTTTGATTCTGTGATTGTTCTGTGATTAAACTCTACATTTGTTTATATCATAATTTTTCAATTAGTCCATATAAGTCTTAGAATCAATTAAATACTATTCACCCTCCTCTAGTGTTAAATTAGCCTTAAGATCCTTAATCCGCACTCCCTTTCAACTAAGTGGTGCTATCCTTTGACCTTGACAACAGAAGGTTGACAACCGCCAACGAGGGTGCTTCTCTACACCCCAACCAAGTAGGTTGCCAACCTCTGTGCCCTTCACTTTATGGTGGCTATTTCTTTTCTTTTTTAAAATTATGATTTAATTATTATCAATTAATAGTAATAATATTTTATTATCAATATAAATAGGAATTAAAAAAATTATATCGAGGTTGTTAAGCTATAAATTTGAATTCAGCGTGAATTATATAAATACAAATTTACTTTTTATTAATTTATAGACATGACATACAAATTAAACTTGTTCAAATTCAACATGAAATGTTAACTTAGGGAAGTTTTATTCATATCCACAATTTCTATTAGTTGATCCACCCTAATTTTGTGAATTACTTTCTACTTTTATGATCTCTTTTAATTTTTAAAAATTGATTAGTTAATCCACACAATGTGTAGTTGAATCTTCTCTCATTTCTCTTCCTTTCATTGTCTAATCAAGTAACAAATATATCACCTTACGGTTAAATAAAAAAACAACAAGAAGTGTAGGATGTCAAATCCAGTCTCTTCTTCTTCTCATTATCATGCAGCATGAAGATGACCTAATGCATATTTGAAGTGGAAAAGTAAAAAATTGAGGTGGGATGCCATATTTTCAAAAAAAAAAGATATTTCTTCTAAGATGAACCTTCAACGGTTTTTGAGATAACATTTGTAACAATACCATTACAATGATAAATTCTCTACTCGGTATATAATGTTGCTATTACAATTTTTTTCGCAGTAGAAGATGAATATTACGCAATATATACTAAATGATCATTGTAGCAGAAGATTTGACTCTTTATCTTAGTCGAAGATTCATCATGTACAAATTTCTATCATGTAGAAAATTTAATCTAGTTAAAATATGTCAAACCATTCATTTTGTACAACACGAACATGTCTGAAAAGAGTAGTTTTTCCAATATGCTTGAGGAAACCAATTTTTTTTGGTACAAACGAAAGTAAATGGTGGTTAGAGTATTCAAGATTTATAAGTAATAAAAATGGGGAATGGATAGATGCAACTATAAAAGAACAATAGAACAAACACAACAATAACGTAGTTGAGCAACGTGTGGATAATTTCAAGAAATCAATTTTTAGTACGGTAAATTTTAGGTTTTGCGATTGTTTTACGTAGAGTTTTATTTTGTTTTTTATGTTTAATCCTGATATTTTGTTATTTAGAATAGTGAACTACTATGCTCGACAGATAAAGTACTAGATTAAGATTGCACTTTTGCACTCAAAACTAGCGAGGTATGCACTTTTTTTAATTTTAATATTACACAAAAGATATAAAATCAATTAATTTATTATTTATAACTCAGATCTTTAATTCACGTGATGAACTTACTGAATGGTGCAGAAATGTTGAAAGTCGAGTGGGGTAAATAATGTGAAAATCCAAAAAATGATCGTAGATATCAAATATCACATTGGTATGAGAGAAGTAGATTTTACGTTGGAATTAACAAAAAGACACCTATTGACAAACAAGTAAAGGCTAGAAAGATGGAAACAAAGAAATGTGGACGCCCTTTCTTATTGAAATGAGTTAAACTGTCAATGCTTGATCAACGGAGAGTAGAAGTTATACGTGGACTTCTTAATCATCCATTGGAAAAAAATACAAATTTTAAAGGACATTCATATATTGAACCACCATTAAAGTAGTAAACAAAATTTTCTCAATTTGTGCCAGAAGATTTGCAACCTGTGCTTATGTTGAACTTCTGGAGAATTTGTGGTTTGATTCAGTAATAGTATGCATTTTTTGAACAAGTTGATAACAAAGTCAATATTCTTTACTATGAACGTCTACTGGGTTAAGTTGTGACGTATTTTGTTATCTGAGATTGTAGAAACGAAAAGAACTGAAGACGAATGGTCACCGGGTTGTTCTTGGTAGTATTACGTCAATTTTTTTTAGAGATTTTGTTGTCCAATACTAGCTGAATATCTTGTACCTATCTGAAGCTAAAGTGAAATCCAATAACAATTGTCTGTTCTAAGAAATTGATATTTCTCATCTACTCTTCTACTTTTTTTTCTTAATCCAAAAGTTAATTTATGTACGCTTACTTTATGGTGAATGGTTATCGTGTACGCCTAATTCTATTGATTTTAGCTGAATGAAAATGTTTATTGTGTATGCATACGTTATGGTGCATGATGCATTTCATAAAGTACAAAGAAGTTATATACTCAAAAAAAAATATTAAAAAATTAGTAAATTCACACATATGGATAAACTAATAAATTAGTAAATTCACTCATATATGGATAAACTAACAAATTACTTGCGGATAAACTCAAGTGTAGATCAACTAATAGAAACAATGGATACGAATAAAATTTCCCATTAACTTGTTAAAATACAAATATAAATTTAAACTTATTAACCTACAAATATTAAAAGTATAACTCAAACTTAATCAGCATATCAGTATTAATTTAAATATGGAATGTTTCTGAATAGAAAGGTGAATTTACTGAAACATAGCACTCAATTTTGATGCCCCAAGAAATCAAATCCAAAACCTCTAAAATTTCATTCTAAAACATATAATCACTTGCCATTTGAAACGGTGATACCGACAATTTATCAGAAACTTTAAACTCACGTGGAATAAAATAATACCTTCATCGCTGCATTAGCACTGATGAGCACTGCAACATTAGCATATAACCCAACAATGCTACTGGCTACTGCATTGTCAGGGCTGTGGGAAATTAACACTATGCTTGTAAAATACCAGCATAAAATATACACCGCAAAGGTATTAAACAATCAAGTCTCCTAAACAGCATAAAAGTTGGAAGACAAAACCTCAATAAATAAAATGATGCTTGGAAAGAAATTAATTTAAAAGTGAAACAAATGGTGTACTTGGGCAAAATAATAAACAGCTAAAGCAGCTAGAGGTTCAAACAATGCCTAAACACAAAATACCATCAAGAAAGTTCCTACCCTAAGTCTTAAATAAGAAATGTGAAAGCCTGAACCTAAAGAAGATCAGCAACATTAGCAGGCAACTCCTCAATGGCGACATTGTAAAACTTCTGAATATCATAAAGCATCCTCTCATCCTCCTTGGTAACAAAATTAATGGAAACACCCTTCCTCCCAAACCTCCCACTTCTACCAATTCGATGAAGGTAGTTCTCAGGCTGAGTAGGCAAGTCATAATTAATGACAAGGGACACCTGCTGCACATCAATTCCCCTAGCAAGAAGATCAGTAGTGATCAGAACACGTGAAGATCCGGACCTGAACTCGCGCATGATGATGTCGCGGGTGTTCTGGTCCATGTCACCATGGGTGGCCGAGACGGTATGGTCGCGGCCACGCATTTGGTCAGTGAGCCAATCGACCTTACGTCGGGTGTTCACGAAGATGACACTCTGGGTGATGGCTAGGGTTTCGTACAGGTCGCACAGTGTTTCCAGCTTCCATTCTTCCTTGTCGATCTGTACGTAGAACTGTTTTATACCTTCGAGGGTTAGCTCGTCTCGCTTCACCAGGATGCGGACTGGTTTGTTCATGAATTTGCGGGTTATTTCTAAGGCTTCTGGTGGCATTGTGGCCGAGAAAACGCCCACTTGGACTTTTGGAGGTAGCAGTTGGAAGATATCGTAGATCTGGATGGAGTACAAATGATAGGTTATATTTGTGAGTAAAACATGCAAAAATAGTGACAGATTATATTTTTTTGAGAGTAAGAGAGGTATTTGATTCATGCAAACACATTCTAGTGCGTCATTCCACTTGGCATTTAAGATATACATTTAAGATACAGTGACCATGAACCAAACAAGTTACAGATTAACATTAGATTTTAAATTATATGTAAATACATGGATGGTTAATTATTAGTTTTAGTGAGGCACCAAATAAAAATGACGAGGACGGGTTAAAGACCTCCCGCAGACAGTCAATTATAACAGACCCTACATCAGTAGCCTACAATGACGCACTTCAAATCAAGGAAGACGAATGTGAAATAGTCTAAATCTTGAACGTGTGTCATGGTTATTGAAGTAAATTGTTTTACTAAGAATGTAGTAGAAGATTGGTTACCTGATCCTTGAACCCACGAGAGAGCATCTCATCGGCCTCATCCAAAACAAACATCTTGATGTAATCAGCGCGAAGTGACTGCCTTCTTAACATATCAAAGACACGGCCAGGCGTCCCTACGACAACATGAACACCACTTGATAAAATCCTCTGATCTTCACGGACACTTGTTCCTCCGACACAAGCATGAACTTTCACACCCAGATAGTCACCCAAAGCTCTCATGACCTTCTCAATCTGTTGAGCTAATTCTCTTGTTGGAGCAAGGACCAAGCCTTGGCACTCAACCAAGCCGTAGTCAAGTTGTTGAAGAATGCCGGAGCAGAAAGTTGCAGTTTTTCCAGTTCCGGATTGAGCTTGTTGAATCACATCAAGGCCTTTGCAAAATGGTACGATTCCTCTCTGTTGGATAGCGGAAGGCTTTTCAAAACCTTTAAAAAAAAACACACACCCCAATAAGTTGCTTGTGATGTGAAAATCGATAACCATAAAAAATTGGAAGGATTATTCACTTATTTACCATAAGCATAAATTCCTCTTAGAAGGTTCTCTTGAAGACCCATACCATCAAAACTTTCATACACCTCGTCATATGAAGTGAAAAACTCTTGGGCATCGCCTGTCGTACTGCAGGCACCCAAAAGTAAAAAACAAAGAAATGATAATTAGCATGGAACAGCCAATTTTCTAGTTGGAGAAATATGTGTTATTTTAATAAGCACTGAGATGAAAAGGGTACACAGCTTACAGCTCATTGATTTTGATGTCAAAATTTTTAGCATCGAATTGATTAATTTCTGCTGCCGCCATGACTGTAAGCAATTGTAAAAGGTAAGTATTAAACAATGAATGACAACATGTATTTGAGTGCAAAACATTTCTTATTTCAACAACAACAACAAAAAAGAGCAAAAAACGTGAACATAGGTCATTGACAGCATTCACAGCAGTAACAACCCTTTGCGTATCCTTTTTCCAGAAAAAGGAACAGCAATTAGCGGTAAAGGGATTCTGAACTCAAAGCCTTTTAATCAACAATTTTATTGCCATTTTAGTAATGCCATTGACCCTTTCTGATATCTTAACTTCAGAATAGAATCAATAGACATTATCAATTCACATCCATAGCAATACAGCATACCTTCCATTACCAATTCACACGTACATGACAATATTTTGTAAGCCTATCTCATATGGCATCAATATCACGACCGTTGCACTTTTTGAACTAAGTTGTAAATCCACAGAAACAAATTATGTTGTAACGTGGACATCCAAATATGAATCATATGACGACGACGATTCCTATTCAGATGTCCATAGTGCAACATAATATACTTCTATTTAAAATGCTGCGACTTTTGCAGATATTTTATTCTCAAGTGAGTGTTCTTTCTATAGAAATAGCATTTTGGGAATATGAGAATGCATCAGAACACAGTTGGTTCATACACTATGAGGAGCTACTTGGAGAAGAAATGCCATGCCACAGTGTTAATATATATATATATATATATATATATATATATATATATATATGTAAGGAGCATTCAGACACCCTAAATAGTGCGGTGCAGCAGCCCTGTAGCCCCTGATTTTTATCACACAATCTGAATTAAATAATGTCTTTCTCTCTTCTCATTAGCCATATTATTTAATTCGGATTGTGTGGTAGAAAACGAAGGGCTACAGGGATGCTGCAAAGTAGATGTGTCATTAAACTCTTTTATATATGTATATGAATATATGCGTGTTTGTGCATGAAAAGCGTTCAATAGCACCCCAAATACCGCAACACCCCAAATGACCCTTGATTTTCACCCCAAGTTATGACTTTAGTAGGAAGAGAGTGAATGAACTATTATTTAAATCGAAACGTGTGGTGGAAATCATGGGGCATTTGGGGTGCTGCACTGTTTGGGGTGCTACTGAACGCTCCACCATTCACGCACGCATGTACACACACATATACTCCACCATTCACGCACGCATGTACACACACATATAATGGTACTATTTTGGTGTGAATACATAATATATGTATGATTATTAAATACACTCGTCGATGTTTATGACCTGGGAAAAAACACATAAACGATCAATTGGTGTACACGACATTCGTAATCAAAATAACTGTAGAACAGAAAAAGGTAACATGATTACAAATATGAAACTTTGTAAAAAATCAGATAAAAATGGTACATCACCATCCAAAGGATAATTTTTATTATTTGAATGGCAAAGATATAATATGAACGACTAGAGAGTTAAATTTACTCCAAAACTGATGGAAAGTAGCAAAATTTATTGAGGATCTTTTGAATAATTTGACAGCAAAGTATAGCCAATCCATGATGTGGAGGTGATAATGTGATGTTTGCAACATCAGAAGTATTGGCTTGAATCATCCTTAAAAGGTAATATTGTCTCCACTTAATAATTGCATCAGTTCCAAAGTTATAACCTTTTAGTACATCAAACTTCCAAATGGTTGTGATGATTATAAAATAAAAACAAGCATGTCTAATTTGAAATATAAAGCATAACCTAAAATTGTATGATCGAAAGAGTAAGGTGCCGTTCGCAGCCAAAAAATGCCACGCTTCTGTTTTCGACGCATTCGCGAAAACGGAAACGTGGCATTTGGATCGTTTAAGTGGAAGCTGGAAATCTGATTGTTAACGTTCAACGCATCGTGCCGTTTTACCAAACGGTCATCCCATTTCTCAGCTCCTCCCCCCTATATAACTGAATTCCCTCTCTTCACTCCACACCAGCCAAGACAGCCTTCCCCCCTTCCCGAATTTTATTCTGATCGGTTCAAGTTCAAGTTCATTTTTCAGGTAATTTCCTCCCTTGCTCTGCTTATTTTTTCCATACCTACTATATATTTTTTTGTTTTCTTTACGTTTCAAATTTTTTTATAGCATCATGGCACAATCTTCTGGCTCCGCTACTGTTTCCCCCCAGCCCATAGCTTTATGGACAGACGGAAGTATTTGTTGATTTATGCGTAAATTTTCTGATGGACAAAGTGTATTCCGCCAACGGATTTTATGCGACTGTAGCTGCGGAATTCAACGTACGGTTTAACCTCGATTGGTCCCAAACACAGATGAAGAACAAACTGGACAATCTGAAGCGTCTCTGGAACGATTGGAACAAACTTCTAACGGTAGAAGACGGAGAATGAGATGTAGATAATGGTCAACTTGACAATTCGGAGGAGCGGTGGAACGATCATTCGCGCAGATGCATAGGAAAATTGTCCAATAAAATTTAGAGAGCTGGATCAGCTATTTGGAGGTTGCATAGGAAAGGGCACCACCTGTAGGCATCAGATAACACTAGCTCGGCATTTCACAGCTGCCAATACAGCTTTGTATGGCGATTGGATGACTGCAAACACCACACCCGTTCAGTTTAGCACATTATTCTATTTTGTCTTCTGTTAGCAGTCGTCGTTAGTTTGTTTTTTCAGTTTGTTTGGTTTATTTTTCTAGTTTGTTTGTTTTGCTAGTATTTGAATTTAAAATGCATGGGTGTGGTTTAATGGAATATCAAATTTGTCTTGGTGTGTTTTATTTGCAATTATTAAACGCATATTACACAAAAATAATAATTAATTAACCATTAATCAACTAAATTAAAAATCATAAATTAAATACACCGCTGAAATGCTCTGTTCAGATACACCGCTCAAACGTTCCACTTCCGTTCGCAGCAAACGCACCCTAACATGGTCATACAGATGTATTTGCAAGGATACAAAGAGCAATGTACAACCACGAAACGTCAGCTTCTAACTGACATCAAAAAAAAAATTCGATCATATTTTCCAAATTAACACACATATAACTAGACTCCAGTTTACATTAAAGTATTATGTCGCCGCCAAACTCGAGATTCTAACCGTCTAGAATCAATTTCAGCCAGATCCGACTCGAAATTGGGCATATGCTCCCGATTTTGAAATGAATAATCCTACAATAATCAAAATTTTGTTACTATTTTATGTTGGATTTAGTTTGGTCTCAATTTACTGAGGCTATATTATAACTTTTGCAATTTGAATCCACCTAGATATAGCAAAAATCATCAAACAAAAGGAAATAAGGATTAAATAAAACAAAAACCAAAATTCCGTTAAATATACAGATTAAAAATATTGATCGTCTTACGTATTGGATTTCACATGGAACATGAAACGACGAAGTGAAAACATTACCTGCTGAAATAAAGTAGAATAGGCCAAATTTCACAGCTTAAGACAATTGCTTTGTATTGTCTAAGAACAATTTTAGTTTAGTAAGAAGAATTTGGGTGTGAAGACGAGTCGAAGAAAGCAATCGCAGAAAATTAATGAGAACAAAGGCGGCGATATGTTGTAATTTAGGGTTGATGAGTGGTACGTTTTACTGGGGTGGCTTGAATCATTAAATTTCTATATTCGGCCCAACGCTAATTTATCTACGCGGGATGGGAAAGCCCATTGATAGTTAATTATTTAAGCATAAAAACGAAGTTCTGTATTAATCACAAGGAGCAAGAACTTGATAATTATGACGCTTTCCACCGATCCTTCTATAGAGAATTGTGTCACGGTCCGCAATATAATATTATGCAAAATTTTCCATCTCCATCAAATATTTATCTACTTCTACCTTTTATCTCAATCTGATTTTGATCCCACTTAAATTTTGATTTTTGATCCTACTTAAAATTTTGTCGCCCCATAAAGTATATTGGCATTAGTATAACGACTAAAGTTATAGCCATTTCAAACGTTTAAAAGAAAACTTAATAGTCTTTTTTACATGTATTTTAAATAGGTGAACTTCATTTTGTTAGAAGATGGGAGAAGATTTTTTTTTTTTTTTTTTTTTGGTAATCTGATAAATAAATGTTATAGCGTAAACTGAAGAGACTGAAGTATCCATAAAATAACACTAGTTATACCTTTTTACCATCGCTTCTTTACTGAAAATCGACAAATCCCTACTAAATTTTTTCTAGATATGTGATGTCAAATTTTATGTACTTAGTTTATTTTTATTTTTTTTTTATTTTTTTGGTTACGTTCATATCATTGTCATATCTTGTGATATTCAAGAGTAATTTGGCAATTAGCACAATTCAAGATTATTATAATATAGTGCCTCATAACCATTTCAATCCAAGTAGAGACACTTAAAATTGTCTTTCCTTTAACAAAAAAAGGAACCTCTTTAACGATTCACTTTAAAAAAAAGCTCGATCATTTCATCATCGTCACTTCATTAAAAAGGTGTTTGTTACTCCCAAGTTTCTTCTTCATTTTCTTAAATATGTATTTATTATCTTTTACTGATGCGATTTGTTTATTTTATCCAAATGTGTCAGATGATTCTACATGTCTATTTTCCTTAGTCATTTCATAATTCATTAAAACTAGCATTATGTATATGTATATGTATATGTATATGTATATGTATATGTATATGTATGTATGTATATAATTTTTTACATTTTTAGTTCTTACTAAAACCACTTAATCTTCTTTCATTTGCTTGGTTTCAATTCTGAGTTAAGTTTAACAAAAAAGATTTGTTGATCTTTCCGTGCTAAAATCTATTATTATATAATGTTTTTGGCGTTTTTCTGTAACAACGCACACCTCCGGACACACCGATCTAAAGTCCGAAATGGTGTTTGAGCTCGCATCATGTCAAGAAATACGAGTAATTGGGTCTTTAAGGTTTTCATGATACAGAGACTATTATAAATTCAGAACAAACTACACTTTCAGATCTCAAAGCAAAAGAAAACAAAATTGAAGTACTGAAAATAAACAAATTAGATAATGGTCTCGACATAAAAGTGGTCTGTACAAAAATATCTCCAAATGACAATACATAAAAGTTCGACTGATAGAAATAATATAATATAAAGCACATGGAAAGCAACTATAAATAAATATATTTTTGGAGCGCTTGGTTGTCTCCTCCATGCACCTTGCCTTGCCTACATTACTTATTACTTTGGCCACATGTGATATATTTGAAAGGGGGAAATGGATAGGGTTAGATAATAGCTTGACTATTTCTAATGTGACTAAATCTAGTTTTGATTATGAAGGTTTCCACTCACGGATGGAACATGACAACTGAATGATTCCTAAAAATATCTCTAGTGCATGACTACCTATTTATATGTTGAATTAACATTCTCAATGGTAACCATTTGAGTTGTGTCTAACCAAGTATTGCTCATCATGCTAGCCTATATATTCAGCTTAACAATTTTGATATAATCTTTTGGGTTAACATAACAATTTTGATATAATCTTTTAGGTTAACAATCATAACGTAATCTTTTAGTTTAACAATCCCAACGTAATCTTTTGGATTAACAATCCCAATGATAACTAACTACTTGAATGTCAAATAACATTTTCATTGGTGCATGTATCATACGCTCTATATCATTACACAAGTTGCAATCAAGGGCGGATTAACAAATCCAACTCCTTTGTAGGACTAATAGTTCCTACTATGACAAACTTTTTCACCTACTCTTTCCAGCTTCCACCAATATGCAGCTAGGACCTGCTACAAATGAAAAGAGCTTTTAGTTTCGATGCAATCGCTTGCCATGTAGAGTCTTACGTTTAACAACTTCATGAAATGAGAGCCTAAGATGTCACCAAGTGTGATACTTTTCCAGCTTGTCGTACGATTCCATTTAACTACGTGACTCCTGAAAGGCAAGAAAGTGGAAACAAGTATTCCCGATCCATCCTGCTTGGCCTGAACCATATCCCTCATACAAAAAAATTATAACGGGCATTCAGATTTCTGGTTCCTTATTCAAATACCTAATTTTGATTTCAGACACCTAAATTAGGATTTAGGCATCCGAATCATGTTAGATTTGAACTATTTCTTCTGTGTTTTGTAACTTATGAAATTCAGACGTCTGAATTAATTTTTAGACATCTGATGTAATTTCCAGGTCTAGTAATTTGTTTATTTTATTTATTTTTGTTTGTCTTCTTTGCGAGTTCGAGTATACATACTAGATTCATTTTTGACGAGTTTTTAGCTACAGTTTGTATGTAAGACTCCAGTAACTTTTCTACATTTTTTCAATTAATTTTCTGTATGTACTTAAATCAATTACCTACATGTTCAAAGTTATAACATCAGATCTAGGTAGATTCAAAATAATATATCTATTCTCTTTTTATTTACAAAAATTTATGCAAACTTATTATAGAATTCAAATCCATAGAATTTGGGTTTTATTTAATCCAATTTATCATTCCCTCCCAAGTGATAATGAATTTTATCAATTCATCAACTAAAGTTTTCCAATTCTTTCAATTCATAATTATTTTTAAATAGAAACATTGATTCAAGATTAAAACTCATAGTTTTAGTTCTAAGTGTAGGATATTTTTACCCTAGAGGGGAGGTTGAATAGGGTCTACTAAAAATTAATGTGGAAATAAAAATAAAACAGGAAGTAATGCAGTATAGATCACATATAGATTTACCCAGCTTCAGCAAAAACCTGCCTTTGTGCTGCCCCCAAGGTTTATACTAGAAATTAAGTAATTAGACGCTTACAAACACACGTAAACTTGTGATGCCCACTAACTTGATTAACCTAACTCTAAGCTCAATACTCTTCCACAACTCAACCACTGAGTTGCGAGTTTCCGAGCTACAAAATCATAGTTCGTACCTAGTTAAATAACTAGAATTTTACAAATTTTAAAAAAGAAAGTTGCTAAAAATGACTAAAACAAAACCTTATTATTAAATTTAAAGCCCAATAAAAAGAATACGGCCCAAGTGATAATCAAAAGACCGTCTTCCCTTTTTCGTTCGAGTAATTACTTCGGTTGATCTTTTGTCCCTCTTCAAAAATAAGGGTTTCGTTGATTTGCATGAAACCTCCGCTTGGAGTTCAAATTGATTGCCTTTCATTCCTCAATTCACTATGCTGCATCTTCGATTTTTGTTCTTCGAGTTGCTTCGACTGCTTCAAGATCGAGTTCGAATAGTATATAAAATCGGTATGTGATTTTGTACTTTATTTTTTCTGTTGTTTTACTTGAATTCGAACTCAATGATTTTTGAGATGATGATTTTGGTATTTATAGGGATCGAAACCTATAATCTCGTTCATATATTTTGGTTTGAATTTTTCAGTGAATTTGGTACTTGCGTTGATTTCTGATAGAACAATTGTGTGATTTTTTGACTTGTTCATTGATCGAATTTACTTGAACCGATTGATTCGATTCCATTCTTTGCTGCCTTGACTTGTTCATTGTTTCTTCCAACTTGTTATTTGAATTTTAGATAAATTTGACTTCCTGATATATTGGTATTTTTTTGAACTGAATTATGACTTGTTCGTTATGATATTACCCACGACTGCTACTGATATTTTCTAGTGTCTTTATTATTTTAGTTCAAATCATGTTCATGTTACTTTGAAATTGAAGTCTGGTTACATTGTGTTGCTCCTGAGCATGTTTGAAGCTTTGTTGTCACCTCTGTTGCATATGTAAGAACTGGTGCACTTGTATTCATGCTTGGTTCAATTCTGTTTAGTGCCTGGTTTGTTGGGTGTCTGTGTGTGTTCATGAGTCTGTTCTTGTAGTTTGTTTCTGGTTTCATGTTATTTTGTACATTTGTTGAATCTTCATGGGTATGTTCATGCCTGAATGCTTACATGTCTAGTTCTGGTGCACTTGTTAGGTTAAGGCCATCGTCATATGTGGAACTGGTGTGTGTTGTTGTTTTGCAGATGCTCGTTGATTTTGAAAATCATGCACTTAGTCATGTACAGACATACATGTTTAGAACGGGTGTAGTTTCACTTATACATGTCTGGCCCTTTTTGTTGTTGTGAGCATTCATGTCAATACTGGTTGCATATAGAGCCGGTCTGCATTGATTAAAAGAACCGCCTTGTAGCTTGGTTCTGGTCTCCTCTGTTTCATGTTTAAATCTGGTGCACATGTTGTCTTCATTAATCTAGTTTTGTTCCTCTTGAAGTCTGGTCTTTGTTTGTACATGTTTGATTGTGTTGATTATTGATTTGCTTTGCATTTTGTAGTCTTGTCTAGTTTTGTGTTTTCATGTGTCTGCATTGCTTTACATTTTGGTCCATGGTTTGCTTGTGTACTTCATGTTGTTACGATCCCTGTACTTGTGCCTGACTATGTTTTATGCATTTTCATTAATCTGGTCTTGACTTGCTTCCAGTTAAGCATGTGCATACTTATTCTCTTTGTACATTTTGTTGTCTGGTTCAATATGAAGTCTTCATATTGCATGCTCACCATTGTTATATATGCCACTGCTCTGTTCTGTCTGGTTGGTTGTATGGTTTCACTTGAGTCGAGTTGGTGCACTGTCTTGGTCTGGTTGCACGTGATGTTTGATCTGGTGCACTTTGAACTCTGGTTGCATATATGCACTGTTCTGGTCTTATTAGTCTTGCATACTTGGTTTTGTGCATTTGCAGTCTGGTTGAAAAACCGCTGCCTTGTTGTTATGTTCTTGTTATTGTTGCATTTGACTGGAACTGAACTTGTACTTGACCATTTTGGTTGAGGCTATGTTTATATTGGTTTGTACACATGTGTTATGATAATCTGAAACTGTGTTTTGCATTTGTACTTGTGTTGAATCTAGTCTCGTTTTGGGTTTGACCTTATGCTCACCTGTCCCTGCAATTTTAACAAGCAAGTGTATATCGGTGTGCACGACCTTGTGACATGTACAGTGATACACTATGCATGTCGTAATTTGTTCGTGTAAAATGAGAAAAATAATGACGAACAACCTAAATAACCGAGGCAAATAATATTTTCAAACACACACTTTATTTTGCACTGCAAAATATTTATTTTGCAGATAGTTCAGATGCTGAATATAGGCTAGAACAAAGTTGAAGATCATACACGAGTGATGCGTGAATTATGTAGTGAGGTGAAATATGTACGTAAAATTGTATAATGAAACTTGTGTTGTAATTGAAACTTGTATAGTGAGAGCTTAAATTTGTACTATTCAAATTTGTAATAAAATATTTGTTTGAATAAAATATTTGTTTGAATATGAATTCCTAGTTATTTATTTTATTCAACAAATATTTATCTAATTATGTGGAAAAATAAAATAGTACGATAACAAATACATTTAAATGAATATATATATATATATATATGTTTACTATCATCAAATAAAAATCATAGGCTATTGTACTCTACACTAAGAGGGTGTATAAGTGAAAATTAACCACCTATCTATATCATAGATATTTCGTTGATAAATCCACTCACCATGAAGGGTTTCGAAGAAATGCTTTTCTATCCTGACTTGAATTTGCGCTCTTTGTCCCCTTCCTTACTTGTTGTTGTTTTGATTTTTCTTTTCTCTATTTCAGTTGAATTCCCTTTCTTCTCTTCTCTTTCTTTGTTTTAAATTTACTTTGTTTTGTCTAACTTTTTTATTTAGAAATTTAGAGAAGAATAGAAAGTGTTGTTTGAATTAAGGAGTTTTTGAGGATGAGGAAGAACAAAAGAACTTACATAGAATTAGAGAGGCAGCGGCTAGGGTTTAAAATGAAGAAGAGTGAGGGTTAAGCTTTATTTATAGTTGAAAACTAGGGTTATTGTGTTAAATTCCAAAATCAATATTTATGAAAATGCCACTAGGTATAATTTCCGCTAATTTTGACACATTTTATCAAATTTAACAAGTTACATACGTTCTTTAACTATAAAAGACATTTTAGATGTAACAAAATAGGTTCCAGGACCTAATTCTAATGTTTGTGAAAATTTACTATTTTTTCTTTTTACGTAGCATTGTTTTTTTTACCCTTATTTGTATTTTAATTTATTTATTAAAATTTCTAGCTATTACAATTTTTTTAATAATTCATGTTCATTTTATATTTCGCATTGTTTTGTTTATTTTGAAGCTTTCTGATTGAAATAATGTAACATGTGATTTTTTTAATTTCTTGGTTATTCATCTATTTCTACACCTTAAAATTTCTCAAAGGAAATTAAATGGGAATGTGCTATCGAGTTTCAAGATCAATTAAATGTCGGCAAGTTGCACCATTGACGATAAAAGCCATTGAGTGAAGCTATCAAGCATCAAAGGTAAACAATTTATCGCATGAAGCTGTCGAGGGACAAAGGTCAACATGATATTTCATAAAGTCATAAGTATTGAAGATAAACAAGGCTATCGAGCAATAAAGCATAAAAGTTATCGCATGTCAACAAATAGGGCTATTAAGTGTCAAAATAAAGATATCAAGGGTTAAATAGTCAACAAGATATCAAGGGTTAAATAGTCAACAAAGCTATCGGGTGCCAAAGTGAAGAGTGTTATTGAGTATTAAGATAGAATAGACAATCGAATGTTGAAAGTACAAAGGAACTATCGCATACTACAGGAACTAGCGCTATCGAGGTTCAAGATGCAATGGGTTATTGTGTACTAAAGGTATTAGGGCTATTGGAGTCTAAATGATAAAGCTATCACATAACTGAAAGCCATCGGGTACTAAATCATAAAGAGCTATCACGTACTAAAAGGCAAAGTTATTGCATGTTATAATAAGGAGCTATCGTATGAAACTTTAATGTTATCGATGCCATGAAATAGCAAGCTATTGCATATAAACTTGATGTTATCAAGTGATTGAATAAAATCTGTCACATGCTAGAATATAAGGTTATCAAGTGATGGGAATACGCAAGCTATTGCATATGTGCAATAGTGTTATCGATTGTTTGAAACTATTATTATTGCAAGACTAGATATCAAGCATAAAACGTTCAATTGGCTACGTGATGGCTTTTTGTTGCCATGTCATTATAAGAAAGCAAAAATATGTTGTGCCACGTGCCACTTCAATAATGTGTCACATCAACAAAAATCTCAATTGTCTAGGCTTGATTGATGCCATGTGTCAAAAATCAAAGGTTGCAATTTATTTATAAATAGGCATGCAGATTCCAAACTTATCTTCTTTCTTATTTTCATTTTGTAATTTTCAAAATTTGTACAGCTTGATTTTGGTATTTATGGCCACTTGAGTCAAATTGTAATGTGTAACAAATGACTTTGACACTTAACTATTTATGTATTGACTTTCTTAATATTGGACTATAACCATGCTTGCTCAAGGACTTGCCACCTTGCCCAAGCATACTTGAACTTGGTCTCTTGCATATGATTTGAACATAAGTTAGGTCTAACTTTTAGACTAACATCTATATTTATTCATTTTATAAAATTAAAAATCAATTTTTTAGTTTAATAATATTTGATGTCACAAATATTTATTAGAGTTTGCTAAAACACTATTAAATCTTTGTGGTTAATTTAGTGTTATTTAGGATATATGTTGTTTCACATTGTGGGATATAAACATAGATAATATTATGACTTATGTGATCTGCTTAGTAACTCTATTTTCTCTTCGCCTTCTTCTTTGTTTTCTTGAATCAATACTAGTATTCTTTCATAAATATAAGTTCTTATTTTTTTGAATGTACTAGCTAGTCAATGTGTTTTCTCCTTTTTTATTTCATAATTTTATGAAATCGATCATATCGTTTCTTAATGTTTTCAGTTCCTATTAAAATCATTTAACCTCCTTCCTTTAGTTAGTCCTAGTTTTGATTTGAGTATCCTGTTATGAATAGTAAAACTGTGTTGAGTTTTTATTTTAAAATTATTGACTATATAATGGTTTTAGGCTTATTTTTCCAATTAATTTACATTTTTTTAAAGGTTTGGATTGCTTTTTTTTATTGATACATAAATTGTTGTAGGTTTACAATTTGAATAATTTAGCGAATTGAATGATTTTTTTAGGTAATTTTTTAGTTTTGTGGCAATTTATCTCTATTTATTCACTTTAAGATATTTTCACAAAACTAAAAATATTTTTTAAATTTTGTTGTAAAAAATAATCGATTAGAGTTTGTTCAAACATTTAGCCTTATTTTTGCACTACACCCCTATTCGATGAAAAATTATAACTAAAATTAAAGTGAATGAAATTGGAAAAAGAAATAAAAGAATGGCATAAAAGTTTTTAAAGTGGTTTGGAAAATCGATAGTCTACGTCCACTATTTTGTTTGTATTCCTTATTTTTGTTAAAACTGTTAAGATTACAAAGAAAATTTGAAATACAACGACTAATCTCAAATTTAGCAGCTTCTCCCATAAAAACGTCGATAAAATAACTTGAAGGTCCTTTTCTAGTTGAATGAGATTGCTATTTATAGCTGAATTCTCCCATTAGAATCACGAGATCCAGTGGGCTTTATTCGATCAACTGAATCCAAGGAGATAAAAGGAAGAACCGGGTGATTTGGACCAAACCCTGAGGTTTAATGGATCGACATAGATCCATGGATTTGATCACAAAGTTGAATATCTCCTCCATATTGCCTTATTCTCCACGCTTTAAGTCTATAAGGGAAAAATGGTAATTATGATGGATTGGTATCAATCCATCCAATTTTCCAAAAAAATTTCTTTTTCTTCAAGGTAGCATGTAGATCCATAGTTTAAGAGATTTAGGGCATTTTTGTTTGATGGATCAGTGCCGATCCATGGATTTATCCAAAAAAATCCCTCTTTCTTTCTCTAGCTTTTTAATGATTGACTTTGAGTCCAGAGTTCACTTTATAGTCTAATTCCGTGTGAAATATCAAATAATACTTGTCCTCCAAAGTACGCTTTAATAAATACAAAGCATGCTTTGAATCGAGTCAAGTGGCTAAATCTAGGTCTGCACAGATGCTTCTACCACCTGATACGTTCCTGTGGAAGGTTGCAACTTCGCTAAGAATATCGACACTTCATTCCAAGCAGCAATCGAGCCATATCTTCCCAACAGATATAAATATCAAAGTCTATTATCAGAAGACATTGTTAATCACTGAGAAATTTCTGAATGTCGATCCAATCTGTGGTCATATAGATTTACATATTTTTTCTATTTCTTTATATATATATATATTCATGAAAAAACTTGTTGAAGACCGAACCATATATGTACCTTTTATACTTAACCATTTTTCCATTTGCTCACATTCCAGTATTCAACATTCTTTAGTCTTTAGCTATGAGAGACGATTTTCCTTGCCATCTTCAACCTTCGTCTCCACTCTCGAGTTCATTTTCATCAATTCACTTCAGATCCGAGAAGCACTAGCAAATTTGATCCATTTCAAGCACACTCCTTCAATCCCACCTTGCTCATAATCCAAGGTAAAATACAAACCATTATTATCGACTTCTTGCTTGCACCACCGCTGTCATAGCCATATCACCATTGCCTTCAATTTATCATCATTGATCAACCTTATTGATCCATGCCGCCTCAACTCAAGAACAAATTTATAGCCATTGAGGATTAGCATGAGGCATGGGCAATGGTGATGATGAAAGGAGATAACTTTTCTTTGAAAGATAGTGGCTATGACTTGGCTTTGATTGTCTTTGGGAACTGTTCCAAGATTCGACTCTGATTTCCAATGAATTCGATCATCATGGGATGCGAATCCCACAAATACTTGATTCACCTAACAATGATCCTTCACTCTGTGAACATGGCAACCTCTCTCCGAGATTCTCTAATCAAGAGATAAAGTTTCATATCATGTTGTGTTCTATCCGGTTCATTAATGTAAAGCTAACGTTATCAGGCAATATCCGGTACATAATTCTATCGCGTGTCAGAGATTGTTCGCCAACACGATTAAACTTTACACACAGAGTGCTTCCATATGCCATGCTACTGACATAAAATAACACACTGTTTATGACACAACATTGCCCCCAATCGATATACCGAATATGATAGTTCAACACATGTAGGCATTATGTAACATCCCCCACTTCGAGACTCGAAAATGGACGCTGATAATACTGTAGTCATCATAGTAATCATTTTCGAACGACAAAGTGAGTTTAGTATTTCATTTCACAACTTAAATAAACAGAGCAGCTAAATATATTTTTTCATTATATTAATTTGAATTACAAATTTCATTACATCATTAATCCCAAATCATTCCTATGCAGGGGTAAATATATATAATAAGAACATCAGAGCAGTGTGTGTCCGATATATGAAGATACCAACACCACATTTAACCAATTATAAATCCTAGTTTTACACAACATAAATTTCAAAATACTTCACTTAAATAGGAAGCCTCCTACTTTGCCTTCACAATTTTCATTCGTCTTCAAAAGAGATACATGTTGTGACGAACTGCAAATCCGTACCCTTTGAATTGATAATAAACCACACATGTCCGACCCAAAAAGCACAGACTGACGGAAAGTTAAGAGAAAAAGAAGAAGAGAGAAGAAGAGAAGAGAAGAAAGAGAGAAGATAGAACCAAACAGAACAATACAGAATCCCACATCGGAGCGGAAAACATATAATATCATATCAATGATCTTTACAAAACAGATACTCTATACATACATACATCAACCAGAGTTCAACAACCAATCAATAGTTA
This sequence comes from Allium cepa, assembly GCA_030765085.1. Classification (NCBI taxonomy): domain Eukaryota; kingdom Viridiplantae; phylum Streptophyta; class Magnoliopsida; order Asparagales; family Amaryllidaceae; genus Allium; species Allium cepa. The sequence continues at coordinate 604,594,488 of CM060943.1, read as the reverse complement.
TCAAGCTGAACAGTTATAATAACCCGTCCTCGCAAAATGCTGATAATATACAACAAATAAGCACAACGGATAATAATCAAACAAAACTGATGTACGTGTATACGAAATGAAGATCTCTAGCTCTCCTGCTGAAGCTCCAAAAGCACCAATCTAAACCTGTAAATATACTAGGTCTGACCCGAGCATTGAAAGGGTAGAACCCCCGGATCAGTCTAGTAAACTAGCGTGAGAAACACACTCAACTGAATTTATTAAATTACCAACTTTTCCTTTATCAAAACAAAAGTATCTCGTAAGACAAGTCCACACATAAACACGAACATGATTTTACCTTACGATAACTAAAACATTCCATATCAAATCCTCTTATATTATACTAGTGTCTAGTATATACAAGCAATATTAATCATAGTCGAAATTGTTACATTGATTAAATTCCAGCATATAGCCCAAAATGGGTGATATAATCAAAATGGCTGGTATGTGGTGGAGTTTGGATTTCCATACAAATGACCAGGTGAAGGGACATCCTTCCGGTAGTACATCTCTAGAAGAATGTATCAAAGACCATCACAAACGATCCTCTACCAACATAAGACCAGCCCACCTCTATCACAAGATGGTACTGAATATATCATCCTCCGGTCGTTATTGACCTTTAACGAGGGCCCTCAAAGCATACAAACCACAATAATCAGATACATGATGTCATAGCGTGTAAATATATATCTAGAGAAGGATGATCATACCATACTTGGGAGCGACCCGCTTAGCCTTGCCGCATCTAACCCTGTTTTGGTCATTTCCGATTGATGAGGCCTGAGGTAACGATTACCATTCAAAAATCACATCACTTTGAATGCCACACGACCATTTTCTTTGACTACTAATTACCTTCCATAAAAATACAACCCTTAAGCTCATACGCCTCAAGGAGGGTGTTAAGGTAAGAGAAGTTGCCTTCTCCGCCACCAATGATGTACGTTTGTAAAAATCAATGTATGTAATCATTAGAAATGCAATGTCGAATAAACATCCATACAAGTTGTCAAAGAACAGGACAAACCGAAGGTACTTTCCTACCACATCCTGTCGGTAAATCCCTAGGATTAGTAGCGAATAGTCCTTACATTGGATATTTAGACCACTGCTACTGGATGTATATTGACATTTTAATCCGAAACGATCAACAAGCAGTCCCCAACTATGAAAATGCTAAATATCAATATCATCATAATCTGCACAATAGTCGCATATATTGTTGGTTCGAAGTGGTTTTTGGATAAACCGATCCCATTCTCTTCGCACCAACAACGCAAAAGCGCTTCTCAATCTCGCATAGAAACTAAGTCTCATAGACTTGTCACGTCTCCAACTTTCAACTTGCTATCCTTCGGGCCAAGTAGGAAGCTCGATAGATTGGAGTAATACTCCGCACTACACAAATCAACGTCCTCAACACAAAAGATAATCAAGCCTACACAGAAGGCTACGTACTAAGTATACGACTAAATAGTTCCCACATCAAGTCGAGGAACTAAAATGGCCAAATTTGATAGTCGATTATTTAACTATCAAAGCAAACAAAACAAATATTTAGCACCATAACAATCACTAGGCCCTTTTAATTAATCTTTTATTAGTTAAATCACTTGCCAAATATTCACTTCAAATATCTTCAAAAAGATATATTCTCAAAATCATTTCAACTTCTCTATATTGGAAAACATTTCCAAATACTTATTTCAATAGTATAAGTAATTTACAATTCACTTGATTTTCAACACTTAGAAAATATTACATATACTTAAATCACGATTAAGTATATATTTTATTCTTTAAGGAAAACATTCTCTTTAAACACATTTATTTGGGTTAAAATGAATGTTGCGTAAAACATCGTTACGATAACCCAAAATCCTAGTATAGGGATTCGAAAATTAGATAGATATATAAATCCCATATACTAAACAAAACATTTTCTTTCGAAAATCAATTACTATAACAAAGTGTTATAGTCCATCATTTCCTTACTGCTCGAAAACATATATTCCAACAATAGATGTTGAAATCTATGTTTTTGATACTTAATATATTTTAAAACATCTTTAAATCGTTTAACTCCATTTAAAATATCACATTCCAAAAACATTCATTTAACTTAAAAGATTATTCACTGTCCAAAATCGTGAATATACTTCGTTTACTACATCCAATAATTCTACACATTTATTAAAGATAATCCACTGTCCAAAATCGTGGATACATCTCCTTTAATAAACTTCTATATTTAACTTATCAAAATCAATTGATTCGGATTTATAAAACAATATTTATAAATCGCAATTTTTTTTTAAAAAACTTTAGTTTATAAATCTCCTTTATTAACAAATTCCATTTACCTCATTTATATGCCAAAAATCCAATATATAAGTTAATTACTTGTAAATCATTTATTTCCAAAATTCGTTCTTTTATAACTTCACAAATTCTATAAACCCTATTTACTTATAAAATCCATTTATACTTCACTTAAATACTTATAAAACTCGTTTTATAATTCCAGTATTTTAATTTATAAAGTATCAATTTTATAAATCTTCCATTTAAACCATATATAATAAATCAAAAATCTCAATTTAAAACCATTTACAAGATAAATAACTCCATATTTCAAAAATCGCATTTCTGATATATTTTACAAAAATCAAAATTTTTATAAAATAAAAATTATATCTTTATTTATTTAAAATAAATCAATTTACTTAAATAATTCAACATTCAATAAAACGTCTATTTTCAAAATCATTTTGAAAATCATTTTCAAATTGAAATCATCACTTTAACATTTTTAAATTTCCAAAATAGGCCTAATGCTACAACATCACTAAATACATCAATCCTCACATCCAAAACATCATATATCACATGATAACAGCATATATCACAATATCTGTAATAAATCAATACTTGTGAGGAATCCAGTTGGATCCCTCCAACCGGCCATCTACAACAAATATGCATTTTAGAAATATATGTACAATGTACGCTTCGAGACAGACATGCGTACAAAGGGTCATACGCTCATACACGGGAACATATAGGGTCTCATCTGCTCCAATAGGCAGGAATATATCCAAATATCAATTAATATATATATATATATATATATATATATATATATATATAATATCACCCAAACAATCATCAATCAACAAAAATAATATTTATTTTCACTTATATAAAAATATCAGTGAGTCGGAAAGAGTGAGTTGTACTCACATTGTTTCCAATAGCAGTTGTAGTGCTTTATTCCGAATAAAATTAAACGGACGTTTAATTTTATCCAAAATTCACACTATCTCCAATCAACTCGAAACAAGCTCTATAATGTAATGCTCTTCAATACAGACCCAACGCAACTTGTTTCATAAAAAATGGACCTCGTACTAAGAAGATATGATGTTTTAAACATTATACGAAATAATATTTATAATAATTTTCAATTTCTTTTTTTAATTTTAAACCCTACATTCAATCTCGGCCCTCCATTTTCGATTCTCCAAATCCAAGTCATTCCCTTCTTTCTTCCTCTCCCCTATTCAAGTTCGAACGAAAATAACCCAAAGCCGCCGTTTTCAACGAATTATCGGTCCCACTTCGATCAACTTCACGACGATCAAATACCTCCACATCGTGCGCCTTACTTCCCCTACCATTGCCTAAAGATCGGCCACGCTTGGTTTTATATATGCCTCGAAAAACATGCACAAACGCTGGGCATTCGTGGCCGATTTACCGTCGATTGGCAGCGTATTTTTCGATCATAGCCGTTGGATCGTAAGATCTCGTTGTGCTCTTTAATTTTGTAGTTGGAGGTTTTGCTATAAGTGGATGGATCGAGAGATTTTGAGGGAGAAAGAAATGATCATTCTCGGCCATAGAAATCGAAAGTGGCGGCTGGCCCTTGGGTTGTTAGGGTTTGTGATAAAATGAAAATTGTTTGTCCTTTTATAGAAAATTTGACGACACTATTCACCCGATATTTTTTCGAACTCTAAACGAAGCGTGCCACTTGGCGTTTATAATATTTTCCCCTATTTCGAACACAATGGAATATATATCGGAAGCCAATTCGATCGTATTCGGAAGATAGGTTTTCGAATCGACAAATTTAAAATTCACTTAAACGAATTTCTACGCGTTTTAGCTTGCCCCAGACAAACCGTAAATCCTATTGACACGAAATTTGAAATTTTACAATAATATTACATTACGGATCCAATAAAACTGGTTGCCTGAAAATCCGAGACTGTATGAAAAATGGCTATTTTTACACGTTAATTAAATATTAAATATTCAATTTCTAGAAATTAAATTTTTATTCAATTTTAAAAGTTTACTAACATTATTCTAATTCAAATATAATTTAATTCAACTTTATAAATCTTTTTCATTCACGTTGAATCCAAACTCTAATTATTTTTGCAATTTCAAATATTAAATTTATAATTTAATTATCTCATTAAATCACTATATTCGTTATATAAGTTATTCAGCTTATAAGATTAACCAGTGAATATTTAAAATCAATTACATACCAATTTCAAATGACTGAAATTCTGGGTCGTTACATTTTCCCTACTTAAAAGAATTTCGTCCTCGAAATTACCAAGCAAGAAAAAGCTACAAAATCAATTAACTTTTCAAAACAAATCGTTCAAATTAAATTTCAAATTCATTTAACCTTTTACTTTTTCCAAAATCCAATAGTTAAACTTCATATAAATACTTCTCTAAGTTTTCAAATCCATTCATAGTTATCTTTTCAGAACCAACTAATAACATTTAACTTCCAAATCAATATCCAAATTTTAGTTATCAAATTTTTTCCATAATTTTAAAAAAATTCTGACGTCTTAAATTTTCAAAAAAATTCGCCAGTGTCTTTTTTGCGCGGTTCAATCATAGTAGGATCACAACACACACACACACACATATATATATATATCACAAATATACATCTCGTCTTCGAGGATGAGGCATCCCGTAGGAAAAAAAGTGTAAAAATACGATACGTAATCCGAGATATGTATCTTATATATTATTAGCAAGCATGTATGGTTAATATAACATGGAAGCGAGCTCCAAATGCAAAGAAAATGCCATTCGCACCTACTAAACACTCAACAACAATGAGAAACATGTATATATGAAAGTAATATCAATATACAACGTATACCAATACAACAACTATATATGTCAATATAGCAAATGTAATCAAAAACAACAAATCCAACCATCCAACAAACTATATCTATCCAATCAATCCATAACCAAATCAATATAAATTCATTTCTTATTATTATTCATTGAATTGGTTTTCAATTAAATCACATTTGATTCATTAACTTCATATTTTACTAATATTCATTTATTCGAATTCAATTAGTTTACATTCACTAATTTACATCCATGTTGGTTCACTCTCAATTCAAATCAAATCCAATTCTATTTAATTTCACTTTCTACCAATTTGAATTCAATTATATATCTTTCAATTTCATTAACTTAACTTCATATGAATTTCTATACAATTAATTAACAACCAATGTATAATCAACATCACCAAATTTATTTACTTTACTTTACGTTCAATTTGGTTTAACACATTTAATTCCAATTGGTTTAATATTCAATTAGCTTTAAATGAATTAACACCTACATCCACTAGTTCTATATCAATTCACTTTCATTCGATTGATCTATATTCAATTCACATTGGTATATTCAATTCACATTGGGTTCTAGTATTCACTATATTCACATTTTTGTACAACATTTCCAATATTATTATTAATTCACAACTTCTTAACAATAACGTTTTAATGCTAATTCGTTTTACACTTAAAGTTGAATTACCTTATATAACTCAAATTCATATTCATTTAATTCACTTTATTAATTTACTTCGATACCAAAATCAACTTCATTCAACATTACTTAAGTTATATTTCATTTCAAATTCCCACTTACATTTACTTCCACTATACAACTTAAGTTCACTTTAATTCAATTCAGTTTCTATTTTATTTAACTTTACTTTAGTCAAATTCATCACTTATTTCAATTCAGATTTTGTTTTGCTTAACAAAATTATTTAACCATTTTAATAATTAGTTTTACTTACCATTTCCAACTTAATAAGTTATACAACTTATTTATTTAAACTTCAAATTCATATTAGATAATCACTTACCCTTAAGTTTAATTTTCATTTCAATAACTTATCTAATCCTGTTCGAATTATTTAACTTTCCTTTAGTTAAATTTCAAATCATACAGTTAACGTACTAACTCACATTTATTTCACTTTACCAAAGCTAAAATTTTATTTCATATTATAAATCCAAAACTCATTTTACTTATATTTATCAATTTCAACTTGGATTTTAAATTAAAATTCGTTTATCATAACAAAACTTTAATTTCAATTTACTATTGGTAGCATATCCATCACATAGAAACTCGAAAATGATATTGATGATGCTGCAATCATCACCCTTATTATTTCCCAGCAACAATACTGAATTCAGTGCTTATATTCTTTTAAAAAAATATTTTATTTATAAATCACATTTATAAATCTTTCACTTATATAATTTCAATATTCACTTTACTTATATAAGATCATTTCATGTGTGACGAACCGCAAATCCATATCCTTTGAATCGATAATAAACCAAACATGTCCGACCCAAAAAGCACAGACCGACGGAAAGTTAAGAGAAAGAAAAGAAGAGAGAAGAAGAGAAGAGAAGAAAGAGAGAAGATAGAACTAAACAGAACAATACAGAATCTCACATCGCAGCGGAAAACATATAATATCATATCAATGATCTTTACAAAACAGAAACTGTATGTATAGATGCATCAATCAGAGTTCAACAATCAATTAATAGTTATCAGCCTGAACAGTTATGATAACTTGTCCTCACAAAATGCTGATAATATACAACAACCGAGCACAACGGATAATAATCAAACAAAACCGATGTAGCATATACGAAATGAAGATCTCCAACTCTCCTGCTAAAGCTCCAAAAGCACCAATCTAAACCTGCAAATATACTCGGTTTGACCCGAGCATTGAAAGGAAAGAATGCCCGGATAAGTCTAGTAAACCAGCGTGAGAAACACACTCAACTGAATTTATTAAATTACCAACTTTTCCTTTATCAAGACAAAAGTATCTCATAAGACAAGTCCACACATAAACGCGGCCATGTTTTTACCTTACGATAACTAAAACATCTCATATCAAATCCTCTTATATTATACTAGCGTCTAGTATATACAAATAATATCCATCATAGCCGAAATTGTTACATTGATTAAACTCCAGCATATAGCCCAAAATGGGTAATACAATGAAAATGGCAGGTATGTAGTGGAGTTTGAATTTCCATACAAATGACCAAGTGAAGGGACTACCTTCCGGCAGTACATCTCAAGAAGAATGTACCAAGGACCATCACAAAGGATACTTTACCAACACAAGATCGGCCTACGTCTATCACTAGATGGTACCGAATATATCATCTTCCGGTTGTTACCGACCTTTAACGAGGGCCCTTAAAGCATACGAACCACAATAATCAGATACGCGATGTCATAGCATGTAAAGATATATCTAGAAGAGGATGATCATACCCTACTTAGGAGCGACCCACTTAGCCTTGCTGCATCTAACTCTACTTTGGTCATTTCCGGTTGATGAGGCCTAAGGTAACGATTACCATTCACAAATCATAATCATATCACTTTGAATGCCACATGGCCATTTTTAATGACTACTAATTGCCTTCCACAAAAATACAACCCTTAAGCTCATATGTCTCAAGGAGGGTGTTAAGCTAAGAGAAGTTGCCTTCTCCGCCACCACTGATGTACCTTTGTAAAAACCAATGTACGTAATCATTAGAAATGCAATGTCAGACAAACAACCATACAAGTTGTCAAAGAATAGGACAAACCGAAGGTGCATTCCTACCACATCCTGTCGGAAAATCCCTAAGATTAGTAGCGAATAGTCCTTGCATTAGATATTTCATAATGAAGAGACCACTGCTACTGGATGTATATTGGGATTTTAACCCCAAATGTGATAACCCGGATTTTTGTCATCTGAAATTTGTAATTAGCTGGTTTTTTCCCTCTATTAAAAAATAGATTTAGTTTGATTAAATAAATAAAAATTTGATAATTAGAATATATTTGGATATGTATATAGGTTGATTTTAAAGAGAATTGGGATTTGAAATTCAAATGTAAATAATCTTTAAAAAAAATAAGTTGGATAAAAAAACTTATATAATATGCATATATGATTTTTGTTAGTATAAGATTGGTTTTATATCATTGTCTTTAAAGGACTTTATAAAGGATATATTAAACTTGTATAATTACTTTTAAGTGTATAATTGGGATATTATATCTTTTTCCTTTAAAAAAAATATTGATTAATAAAGAGATAGTTTAAATATTCATACACTTAAGATACTTATTTTTAATACAAAACTAAATTGAAATGTAATATTAAAATAGTATAAGTATATATATTAAAAACCTCTTAATAAAATAAAATCACAAGTGTTACAAAATAATAAATATAATAAATATGCATATAAATTAACAAATGCAAATCATTTAACTTAGGAATTAACAAGTGTAACATTTGTAATGTAAAATTTTTGCAAGTGTCAAGTTTTATTCCATTTCTCTTTTATTTTAGAAAGATGATAAAATTAGATTATATATATACTCCTTCTTCTCTTTCATTTTCTTTTATCACATATCTTCAAAAAAAAAACAAAAGTCTACAAAACAAAGGAAAATAAAAATCTGTAAACTACAAACCTGAAAAAGAAATCATCAATCTTTCAAAACAACAAAAACTCAACCTGAAGCCTATAAACATTTCAAACTAGAAAGTAAATCAAACAAATCATTTCAAGCTTCATATTAGAAGCATGTGCTACTCAACAAGTTCCAGTTCAGATCTAAAGCATTCAGTTTACAAGTTTCAAGTAATATCAAGTTACAGTTTCAAGCTTCTTAGATCAGTAGCAAATCGAAGTGCCAGATAAAAAAAAGTTTCAGAGTCCAAGTTTTCAAAGTTTAAACTACTTCAAAACCTGTTCTGTTCAAACAAAATAGGTGAGTAAATCTACCCTCCTGTAAACCAAATTCTACTTTATAACTGGATGCATGGAAGATTTGATTAGAGAAATGTCTCGATTATTACTTGCATGAGTGAATGGATGTGTTGCCTGGGTATATAAATGATATTTCTGTGAATAAACTAATTTTTTTAAATAGTTTAAGCAAAATTTCAGAATTTTCTGTCAAATCAGAGTATAGCCAAGAGAATAAACAATTTTTGTTCAAAAAGAAAAAAGGGTTCTAAGTGTGTTTAGGATTTTGCTGCATGTAGTAAAACTTTAAGCAAATTGTAAAAAAAAAAATTTTTTGCTTGAGTGTTTTATATGATTTCTTGTGCATATATATGAATATATCTGAGAGCATGTATGAACATCATTGAATTTGCTCTGTTCTGTACTCCCAGAGAAAAAAAGAAAGAAAGAAAAAGAAAAAGAATTTCTAGACTCTCTCTGTTCAAACAAAAGAAGTGAGTAAACTAAAGTTTTAAACAGTTTAAAATTTGATGCATATGGAAATTCTTGAAGTAAGACTGTGGTAAATGCTTACAGAAATGATTGCATGATGGTATTATGATAAATACATGAATATAGATATATAAATATCTGTGTTTATGTCTATGCTTCAGCATTTTGTTCTGTTCTTCATCTTCCAGGTTGCAATAGGATTCAAAATTTAACTGTTGTTCTCTAATATTCTTTAGACCTTAATATGTAAACAAAATATGTTATTGCATCAAGATATCAAGTTTAAAAATATTTCCAGGATTAAGTCTGAAGCTAGTTTTAAAAAAAATGGAAGAAGAACATTAGAACTCGAATACATGTCAAAATCCCAACATAATAAATGTTTATTATAGGTGCACAATCAGTTTCGATTTCGAAAACTAAGATTTTTAGAAAAATAATCATGATTTTTAGGTGTTTAAATTAAGAGATAACGAGAGATGAACGTATATTGGATTTCGAACATTCTTTGGTGCTCGGCGAGGTTAAGGGTCTTAAGGTCAAAACTGAAGCAAGCGAGGAGGGTGGAGATCATGGAAAAAATGGTAGAGGTGGTTATCATTCGCGGTGGCGGTGGTAGATCGGCGAGGTAGGGTTTTAGCTGGGTACTGGGTCGATGTTGGGTTTGTGGTCAGAAAGGTGTCGTTATCGTGCCGGGCTCGATCGCAGTCATGGGAAACGAAGCACAGATGAGTGGCGAAGCGACGGACGTGATCGTAAGGCCTCTAGGGATAGGAAGCGACGGTGCTGATGATTTTGCAATGGCAATTTTGAGTTCCAGGAAGATCTCCATACCTCAATTTTGATTATCAGCGCAATCCATCGAGTTGGGAGGTCGAAAGGGTTGGATAGGTCATTGTCGACTTTTAGGCGATGGTAAAGTTGATCGAAACAGTGACAAGGCACCGTGCACATGCACAAGATATCAGGGGTGTCAGGGGGTTACTATGATGGTGGAGCTCGGGTAGAAGTTTGTTTGCCATCGAGTTGGGTAGTGATTGACTCGGAGTTGTTTCAGGGATCAGCTCGGTTCTGCATCATAGATTAAGGAATTAAGTTTTTAGTAATTAAAGGAGAGATCGGAAGGGATGGGTTCTGGTTCGAGTTACATTAGTGATGACTGGACTTGGTCCCAGGTATTTTATTAAATGTTTTAAAACAAGTTTTTAAAGCAATGCAAAGCAAAATTTTAAAACAAAGGTTTCCAAGCAAGCTTTAAAGACTTAAAATGAATCTAGTTTAACTATCTCTCAAATCTAATTTAATGGATTATCTGGAATTTATTAAGATTTTGGGAAGTTATAGATTCATTAAATTAGTGAAGTAATTAATAAAAGGAGATCAATTAATTAATGATGAAGGGTTAATTTATTTATAATTGAGCGATTAATTAATCTATGATTGAGAATTACCAATTAATTAATTAGGAATTAATTACTTTAATGATAATTACTTAATATAAGTAATTAAAGGATAAATTTGTTAAGGATTAATTAATTTAACTTGTAATTAAAGAATGAATAATTAATAATTAAAGGTTAATTAATTGAGGATAATTAACCAATGGATAATTAATTAATGGAAATAATTATGGGTAATTAATGGATAACTAAAGGATGATTAATTAATGGGTTGTAATTAATTAATGATTTAGTGAGCAGGATTGTAAAAATAAAGTGATTGAAGAAATTAATTTAATTAATTAGAAATGGTGTGACATATTAATCTTGCTTTTGAATGATTGAATGATATGGTATGCATTGGATTATTTGATATTTCTGATAAGTGATTTGTGATGATAGATGATATGTTATGTTTGGGTTGAATTGAGATAATATGGTTTGTCTATCTGTGACGAATGGCAATGTAAGTATGTAATCCTGGGTATAAATGGAATTGTTAAAACTTAAGCGGTTTTGTTTCAAGATGATGTTGGATTCGAAGAGACCGGGGTCGGGTATCAGTTAATACCCGAAATCACTTCGATTTGTAATCTACAATAATTCTTTATGGATTCGACCATGTAATAATTAGGCTGGAATGGAATTATAATGTAAGCTTGGTCATTTAATCTAAGTAATAATACTTAGATATGATTATATGATGTGCATTGACTATGGTAAGTTAAGAACTCGTAGTAAGGTACGAGTTACCCAGGTCTTAAATAATTTTATGCTTTGGTATTCCTTGTTAGATGGGTTTACTCACGCTGGTTTCCAGCCTGACCCGGGTGTTACTTTGATGTAATGCTCAGGTCAGACTGGGTATTACAGATTTTCAGGTAAGGACGTTCTGGAGCTCAGGAGGCGAGCTAGATGGCAGGAACGTATGGAGTGTATTCCGCTGTGATATATTGTTTGTATTTCTAGGATAAGTTATTTTAATTGTCCAGTGATTATGAAATATTGTAACCCAGATGTATTAAAATGTAATTGACTGATTCAGCTATTCTTTGTGTAAAGAATATTATTTGATATTATATTTTATCCGCTGCGAATGTGAGATGTTGGTGTTTCTGTTTCTTCTTTTCTCCTATCTCTTTTCTTCTTTTCCTAACTATCTGGAATTTTCGGATCGAACATTTTAGATCGTTACATTTGATATCAGAGTAGAAGGTTAAGCAAGAACCTTGGCTCTGATGGGATACTCATTAGGGAGGGTTAATGGTACCCTAGAATGAGTTGAGTGTATACATATAAGAGAGCGTACTTGTTATTTTCTTATATAAAGGTTCTAAATGGTTTCAAAAGTAAACGAATCTTATATAAGTTTATTAAGCAATAGATTTTCTATTATATTAAGGAAATTGGTTGTTGTATTAATTGAATTAAAAGCAATAATAAGAATTTAGTGGTAATAATAATACAACCAAATTTAAATAGAATAAAGGTAAGTTTGAAATGGATTCAAACTGAAATTAAAATCTTGAATTTGGAGAAGAGTTTCAGAATGAGATAATAATGAATTGGTGTAGCGACCCGACTTTCTATCACCAGAAAGACGTATCACTATTTAAGAAAGAAAGGGATAGAAGAAGAAAAAAAAGAGAAGAAAGAAAAACAACATAACAGAAATCTCACAGCGGAACGAATGAAATATAATATATAACATATACATAGTATCGTATACATCAGAGTACCCAACTTACATCTCAATTTAGACAGTTATAACATTTCTGTCTAATATATAATACAAGGACAACAATACAGAATAATACACAGCGGAAACTTTAACTAAAAATCTATACGCTGAAGCCTCCTGCTCCAAAGCTCCTCCAGAATTCGTCAAAGATAACCTGAATCACTTGACTACTCATACAGAATATGAGTACCCAAGAGTTTAATAAAACAGAAAATAAACACTCGGGTCAGACAGGGGTCTGGTGTGAGTAAACGGTTTAAAATTTGCTTAAATTTAGAAAAATTCTTTAAAAAGAAAAGGTATCACGTAAGACTTCCCACACATAAACATGGAAAAGTTTTTACCTTACGCTAACCAAAACATTTGATAGGAAATCCAGTGATATTATAACTGTGTCTAGGGTTTTCAAGTAAATATGAAATAGCCGAAATTGTTACATTCATTAAATTCCAGCTACTAGCCACAAAAGTGGGTAATACAAACAAAACCCTAGGGTCTCGTAGGGAAAATGGGTTTCCAACAATGGCAGGGCTACTGGGGTACCGCCTGTCACAATACGTGGCCTAGATCACCGTACAGAGGAGTACGCCCGCTCCCCTGCAACACAAGACCGGGACCATTCCTTACTGTACAGTCCTGAACAAGACCACCCCGCAGTTGGCTGCAGATCCAACCGCCCACAAAGCCGAAATAAAAAAGGACATCTAGACAGGGATGAATTTCGTCCTACTTGGGCATGACCCACTTAACCTTGCTGCACCTCCCCTGTTTTAGCCATTCCCGGTTGATGAGGCTTGAGGCTGCGATTACCTTTGTAGGACACTTATCTTAGAATGCTCATCGTCTACCTAACGATGTTCTGAAAGCATTCAATCCATACAAGTCTGTTCCGGGTTCGAGCGGAACCGAAGGCACTATCTCGTTGCACTCATTTTGGAATCACCCTCAGAGTCAACGTGTAACGACCCGTAAATTTTCGATAATTAAAATAGCTAATTTAAAAGATTTCGTGATTTAATGTTAGAAAAAAAAAATTGTAATTCGTTTGGAATAATAATAACTGGAATAAATTGCAACAATAATTATCCAAGTAATGAAAAATGAATGCTACTTAGTGAATGCCTTTGAAATCAATAGTTGAATATGATAATAAATGTTGAAATTCATCGGGTATAATAGAGTAATTGATTGATAAGTAAAATCTATTTAAATCAAATATTGAATATTGAACAGGTAAATTGTTTAAATTAAATATTTAAAACTTATTGAATAATTGAATAACTGTAAAATGAAAATAGTGTTCTAAATTGTGAATTTTTTTAAAGGTTGAATCTTATAAGTTCAATTTCAATATTTCAAAAGATAATGGATTATTGGATAATCGAAATTGTTTAAATTTAATATTTGGAAATTATTGAATAATGGGAATTGAATAACCGTATAATGGAAATGGTTGTTCTATAATTTTAATTCATTTCAAAAGTTAAATTTTTAAGTTGGTTTTGAATATTTCAAAAGATAGTGATTTAAGAATAATCAAATTTGTTTGAATTTAATATTACAAATGTTTGAATAAATTAATTTCGAATTTGGTATGATTAATTTGATATTGAAATTTAATATATAAAAATAGAGTGAATAACTGAAATTTGATTTAATATGATTCAAATTGGTTTCCAAAGTGAATATAAGTTATATTGGGATTATAATAGAGTTAATAAGATTTTAAAATTGGAATTTATTGGATAATTGAATAGCGGGTTTAATATGATTAAAAATGATTTGGAAAATTTTATTTTATCATATTAAAGTTAGAATGACGTTATTGAACTTTTAAAATGGAATTAAAAGTAAATTTGTGAAAATTGAATATTTTAATACTTAATTATCGACTGAAAAATAGTCAAATTTTGAACAGTCTCAGAATTGGACGAAACTAGTTCCATTGGATCTGTAATAATTTGTTATTATCGGATTTCAATTTTCGTAGCAATCGGAGTTGTCGTTTGACCGTGGCAGCTCGAAACGCATCGAAATTGTTTTTAATATTAATTTGGCGAGTTAAAATAGCCATTTTTCAAACAGTCTCGGATTTCGACGAAACCAGTTTCATCGGATCCGTAATGTGATATTATCGTATGGTTTCAAATTTCGTGTCAATCGGATTTACTGTTTGTCCGGGGCAAGCCAAAACGCATAGAAATTCGTTTAATCGGTTTAATTTAAAATCGATCGTTTATTGCTGTAACTCACACAGACGATCGAATTAGCTTTCGAAAACTGTTCCATTGTGTCCGGAACGCGGGATAAACCCTAGAAACGTCAGTTACTGCGCGAAATTCGGAGTTTGGAAAAGCCGGATAAAAAATATTCGCCGTTTCCTATAAATAGACCCCCCTTTTATTCACAATCAAAAAAAAAATAAAAAAAATAAAAAAGAAACCCTAGCCACCGCTTGTTATAATCAACGGCCGGTAATCAATCTCCTTCCTCCCTCAATTTCTTCAAATCCAAGAGTTTTTAGGGAACGATCTCACCTAGAGAATCGAAGAGAGTAGCGAGGCCGTGGTATCCAACGGTGATGATGGAGTTTCGAGCAACCGATCAACATCAATGTTCATTCAAAGGCGTGCGTTTGGGCACGGTTTTCACGCAGCTAGGGGAGGCCGAGCCTTGCCGTGCTCTGGCCGGTGGTGAAGCTCGCCGAGGCGCGTCGTTCGTCATGTTCTGATCGAATTATCGGCGAACGTAGGGGGGTGCGTTTGGAACCCTAATTGACGGCTCTATGGGTTCTTCGTGACCTGGAGGCAAATGCGAGCGGGAAGATGGATGTAGCGTGCGTGCGGCCGAGATAAAGGGGGGTGCTATCGTACGGCTGTAAATGAGTTAGGTTTAAAATTAATTAAAAGTTGTAAATTTAGTTTAAATAAAAATCGTGTAAACTTGTTAAATGCATATCTTTTTCATACGAGGTCGAAAACGCGCGAAACCAGTTGCGTTGCGTTCGTATGGACGAGCACTATGCTATGGAGCTGGATTGGAACCATTTGGAGCTAGAGAAAATTTTGAGTTAAATCGAACGTCGTTCGATTTAATTTAAAATCGTAAAAATCAAGGTGAGTGTTTTATAACGCTCACAACGTACTAAATATCTTTATGCTAGTTAAATTTGATATTATGAAGTGTTATGTTTTTATTTGTCGTTGTTTGATAAAATTTAATTGTCATATAGATTGTCATTTGAATTAACCGTTGAAATTAAATTGACAGTTAAAGTTAAATTGAAATTGAATTTGAATTGCGATTAAATTACCTGACATTGATAACTATGAAATTGCCATGAATTGTATTGTCTATTGGATGATTTATTTCGATGGATGCTATTGGTTGATATTTGAATGTTTGGATGTTTATTTGCTTCTATATATCCTGTTATGTATACGTATGATACTGTGATTTAATTTAAGTAATATATACTCATCCCTGACATTTAATTGAAATGAGTAATTACTTGGCCATAGGATAGAAAATTTTATACGGACACCGAATTGGCTAAATTAATAATTTTTGAAATCGTCGATTTGAAATTTATTTAAATGTTTTGATTTAAAAGTTATAAATAGAAATCGATTTATAGAAATTGAATTCACCGAAGAAATTGAGTTTGGAATGTTGAAATAAATTTTGGTTAAAGGAATTTTGTTAAATAATAAAGTGGAGACTTTGGAAAATTTAAAAATCGGGATATGATTGAATTTCGAAAATTGATTTGTTTAAAGATTTAACCTTAATTCGATCTTTGAATATTGCTAAGTAAAAGTGGTATAAAAATGATATTTTGAAATCGAGCTTGGAATTGAATCATATTTGAAATTTGGATTTAAAACTCGAAAATTGATGGATAATTTTGTTAAGTGTTATAAATGGATATTTTGAAAACCAAGCTCTAAATCGATATAAATTGAAATTGAATTAATTGAAAGTGAATATAAAATTGAATAAATTTGAAGTCAAAGTTGACATTGAGTTGAATTGAAATCGAAATTGAATCGGTAGAAGGGAAATTGAAATTGTTTTGAATTGAGAAGTTATAATTGAAATGGTTTGGTTTTGAAGCTGCTTATTTTGTTTCCAAATTTCTCAGTTATATAAACCATTTTTGAATACATAAACTATTTTAATCTATTTTAAATCTACTTAACCCAATTTAAATTATTTTAAACTAAATTTATCTATTTCAAATCCGTTTTAAGATTTTAAAGTATTTTAACTATTTTAATTATTTTAAACTACTTAAAGCTATTTTTTTCTAAAATCCTAAGCTGGTCAATAAGGTGAAATGTTTATATTTAAAACTTGAATTTAAATACGAATTGAGTTAAATGAAGTTGCAACCTAAATTGAAATTCGAAATGATGTTGAAATCGAAATGAGATATTGATGCGAAAATTTATGTTTGAAACGATCTTACATTTGAATAGATACGATGATATTTTGAAATGGATTTGAGTTTTGAAGCGAACATGGTATTTTGATATCAATTATGATCGATTTGAAATGTAAAAGAGCCAACGGTGTAATAACCCGTAGTTATTAAAGAGACCGGGATCGCATATGGACATACTCTCTGTCGATACCGAAAACCACTTTAATAACTATTATACGCGGAGTGTTGATCCAGAATGAAGTGGATGGTTTGGTGAACGCGTTGACTGAAGAAAGAGAACGATATTGGATGACCCCTGACATGACTAAAACCGGAGCCGCGCCGGGCCATTGAGGTTCGCCACCTCTAGCGGACACGCTTCTTCGATACCATATCTATTACATTTGTGATGCGATTCGGGTGCACCCCTTGATTTGGGAGTGTTGTTTCGCGGTGTTGGGGTAGCTGCTGGCTATGCTCAACATCAGTCCGGATCACGCAACTACTAGTATCCTAGTTGGTATCGCCTCATGTACCTTGTCATACTGATTATCCTATTCGCGACCACTACGTTTTGATTTGTACCTTGAGTATATGGATTGCCCTCTGGTGACTTCCGGTTTTGGGGAAACTACGGTCTTGTATATGCTTTTGGGAATATAAAAATGTGTTAAGGGGGATTATGGTAACGCCTTAACGCTATTTTGATACTTTATATTACTGATAGGCATTATCTACTTAGCGTATATTACTACATAGTAGATAGTTTCACGGATCCTTGAGAGATGGAAAATCCCGTAACGTCTCTTGAGTTATTGCACGCACGTTGACACTGGATAAGAGATGTCAAAACCCGTAAACATCTTTGACGCCGTTACACTCATATTTATTTACGATTGATTTAACTTTCATAAGGATATTTTAGTCCTGACTCGAGTGTTTTGTCTTTTCATTACGCTCGGGTCAGTCCTGAGTTTTTCAGATTTTGAAGATCTATTCTGGAGGATGGAGACGAAGATTTGGTATACTATTACTATTATTATCTGTGCATCATGCTATCTGCTGCATTATTTAAATTGTTCTGTTGTATATGTATAACTCTGATAAATGTTGTATAAATAATTGTCAAAGTATAGTAGACAGCTTCATGAACTGTTTATTTGACTATTATATTTTATCGTTCCGCTGCGAGATTCTGTGTTGTTTCATTTCCTTTATTTCTTTTCCTTTTCTTTTCTTATTTACCCCAATAACCATCTGCCCTTTTGAATGGTTTGGAATCGACATGTGTATTTGATCGTCGGTTTAAACTGCCCTAAAAGGCGGGTCGTTACACAACGACCATAGCCCTTGCACTCTGAATCACCATCTCGAACCTATAAGTACTATTTTCGTCAAACTCATCATGGAATCACCCCCATAGTTATACTGACGTATAGTTCTTACACCTCGAGTCTTCACTAAGCTCCACTTGGATTCACGACCTAACGTTTATTTTGGATCGATGTGGTTTTCGGATATCCAAATATGGAAACCCAATCCCGGTCTCACCAAATCCAAACGCCATTTTAATGTCCAAGTTGTACTTAAGGGATTTAAACAGTAGATATTCAGAATATCACTTAACATAAATGGATGATTCACATTATACACGTAGATAATTCACAATTATCAAATTCATCCATACATATCACAAAACATCATATATATATATCACATCTCAGATATATCACATTCATATCATTACATATCAACTAATGATATCCAATATCATCCAACATCATTAACTCATTCAGTGATATTTATTAACCAATCAATAACCAACCATAACAAGTTTGATCCGACTTAATTAATTTAATTGATCCTTAATTAAACTAATCCTTACTTAATCACTTGGATTATCATTAATCCAGCTTACATATTCATTAATTAATTCCAAATTAATTAACTAAACAACACTTAATTATCCACTTATATTAATCTTCCTTGGTTAATCATTACTTAATTACTTTAAGTAATTATTCCTTGATTATAATTTTAATTAATCATCTTGATTAATTACTTCTTAGTTATCCAAATAATTGTCTCTTAAATACTCTTTAAAATTAATCATACTTGATTAATTATTCCTTAATTATTTTGATAATTATTCCTTAATTATCCTTTTAAATTAAACGTACCTGATTAATCACCTTTAAATTAATCACACTTGATTAATTACTTTTAATTAAATATTCTGGATTAATTACTTTTAATTAATCATACTTGATTAATTACTTTTAATTAAACACTCTTAATTAATTATTTTTTAATTACATAAGTAATTAAGACGTATTTATAGATTAATCTTTGGCAAGGCATATTTATAGATTAATCATCTTTACACAATTAATTATTTATATCCATTAATTAATGATTACTTTCATTAATTAAATTTTCCTTTTAACTAATTACTTTATCAAGTAATTAATCACTTAATTAATTACTCTTAATTCTTTCGTTAATTAATTAGTCTTCAATTAATAACTAAATTTAAACCTTTAATTAATTATATTAATTAATTCTTTAATTAATAACACAAGTGATTTACCCTTAATCACATCACTTAATTACGTTCATAAAGTAATTATCTTTTACTTTATTACCTCCATAAATCAATTACTTAATTACTTTCCAAGTAATTACACTAAATTAATCCATGAGTGATTATCTTCAATTAATCACAAATTAATTACTTAATTAATTATTAATTGATCAATTAAATTAATTAAATGGTTCTTTAATTTACTATATTAAAAATTCTTAATTAAGAAATCTATTATCTAAATTAAATTATTTATATTAACCAAAACACTTTAATAATTAATCATAATTGAAGTATTCCGATTATCTTCATATATTTGATTATCTTTAAATTAAATCAAAATTCTAAATTACTTAAGAAAATCTTTATTATAATTGATTTCTAAATTCTAAATCATTACACTTTATTCAAAATAAAATATAACATCTTAAAAATCAATTTATAATTAAACACATTTTAAATTACCTTTAAATCTTTAAAACTTTTCCCAGAGTTATTTAATACAGTTTCATACTAATTTATTTCAAAATTCACTTATCTTATATTAAAACTTTCATAATTATATATATAAAACATGTTTAAATTTTAATTTTTGAAACAAATCTAATTTATAAATAAAACTTGTTTCACTTTTGTTTAAAACTTGTATCATGTACAAAATCATATCAACTTGTTAAAAACTTTTTAAAAAAACTTACAGTTACATTTCAAAATTTTAAAGCTGTTGAATCCAACAAAACAAAACCCAGCTCAAACAAACCCGAGCAACTCACTGCAAACCCTCGGGTTAAATCTCGAGTAACCCAACGAAATTCCCGGGTTACCCAGACCTTCCACTTTGCTTCGAGTAAAACTCGAATCCCTCCCGATCACAAACCCGAGCTCCCACATTTCTCTTCCCAAAACTCAACAGAGACGAAATCGTGCACGTATACGTGCACGTCGCCGATAGTCAACGGCGATCTCCTCTCTGGCCTCCACCAATTCGCTCACGACCCCTGCAACGTATCGCGCAACCCAGAAAATTAATTTCGATCGAGGATCGAACTTAGACCCTTCAACCCAAACTGTTCGAAACCTCACGCCATCAAAATTCGACCACCGCCGATGATCCCTGAATCGATAAGCCACGCGATCCTCCTCGAAGCTCCGCCTCACTCCCCAGCACCTCCAGAACCAACAGCAATCGTCCCCGGTTGCATCACAACGTCGAGAAACCCATAAGAACCCTCACAACAAATACATGGTGTAAAACCCTACCTCCACGATTCTCGGCCAACTCGATCAAATAAAAATACCCAAAGTATTTTTCTGATGATCATCATCTTCTCCTTGACCTCCATGCCCAGCCTCGCCGCTCAGCTCACCAACGTTCGCCGTGAATTGGACAAAATGCCCAAAACAGTCAAATCCCAAATTCACACAAGTTACTGATCTAAAAATCGTGATTCAAGCTTCTAAAATCATGATTCCTTACTTACAATCCAATTATGATATCAAAATTAGAAATTGAAATCATCCAATTTTAACCCAATTTAAATTTTACTAAAAATTTTAAAATTTATAACAAATTATTACATTTAAAAGATTATAATTATTTTTAGATGGTAGCCTACTTGATTTAAAACAACTTCCATTAACAAATCAAAGTCAGATTCGAACTAAAAATCAAGTTATTGAATTTTAAAAAAAATTGAAACTGCTTATGATCACACGGTAACTATTTTATGGTTACAGGCAGCAAACATTTTAATTCAAACATGCATCAGCTTAATTTCAAAAATCCAAACAAATCATCATTGTTTCATGCACAAGAACAAGATGGAATTTAAGATCTAAAACTTTTTTTTTTAAATTTGCATTTACTCACCTTGTTTGCAGAAAATAGAACTATTCCAGGCTTTAGAAATTTATCTTGCATGTTGAATTCTAATCTAGCTGCTGTATTTCCAGATGCCTGTTGAAGATTTACATCTTGCTGTTGATTATACTTGCTTGCCTCTGATTTCTATTTGAAAAATCTTGCATTTGAATTTGAATATCCAGATTGAAATTCCAGGTTCTACAGATTTTCATTTCCTGTTTCTTTTTTTTTTCTAGATCTTTGTTTTGATTTACATTTTGCTGAAAGAAGAAAGTAAATTTGCTGAAGATTAATTTCTTCTTTAAATTTTACGCTTACATTTTAAATTTTATTTTATTAAAAGATGACATTTGTCATTTTAATGTTTTAAGAATCTTACACATATGTATATGATTTACATTTGTCTTTACACATCCTATAGTGTTTACAAGTGTTATTAACAAATATTGATAAGTTAACAAGTGTTATGTAATGTTTAATTAATATTTTTAAATGTTATTTTCTTATTTATAATTTGTTTAAGTTATATGCAAGTAATTATGTAATATTATGTACTTATCTTTTAATAAATATGCATGTGAATACAAACAACTTATATTCTTGATTTACTTTATATAACATATGTTTATAAGCTTAAGAAATTTATTTCAATTCTTTATGTAAAAAATTTAAACAAACATATCTTATGTTAGAATTTTAAAATGAAAGAATGTTAAAACAATTGAACTTTAAATTTAAATCTTATTTAAAACTTAAGTACAAAATACATGTTTATAATAAATAAGAAATCAACTTTGTTATTTAAAATTTAAATCTCAAATATTATTTTCAAAAACATGAAATCAAATTAACATTTCAAATTACAAATTATATATTTATTAAAGTTTGCAAATACTTATTAAATTCAAATTTATAAAATTCCCATTTCAAATATATATACAAATATATATATATACACATTTCAAATAGAAAAACATTTTAACATTATATTTGATAATTACTGTGTTGAATTTTAAAACACAAACCAAATCATATTATATATATTCATATACATTACAGTTTGAATATATAGCTTTTGAAAAAATAAAACTTACCAAATTTTAAATTGCTAAAATAAATATTTCCAAATTAAAGTATTATAAATTTTCAAAAGAATTAAACTTACCAATTTATACTATTAAGAAAATCGTTGATAGATATTAACAAATTATTATTATCATCCTTTAAAATAATTTTAACTTATCAATTTATAATGTAAAATGATCAAATTAATTAATTATTATCAAAAATTATTAAATTGATATTGCTCAAAATTCCGGGTCGTCACAATTGGTTTCCAGATATGATAATCTTGGTTATCATCATAAATGATTGTCGTGTTTAATAATAAAATCTGTATTAATGAGTAAGCAAAATGAAATGTTTTAGGGAAGTAAAACATTTAGGCAAGTATGACTTATAAATTGGAATTGAAGATGATCTGAATTGTGAAGTTTTCAATCTGGGTCCAGAATTTGAAATTTGTTTCAAAGTGATAAGGAAATAATAAATAATATTATCTAATGTATTTGAATGAAGGGTCCTGTTTCAAACAAGATTTGTTTGAAAATTTAAAGGAATTTTGTTTTGAATTTAAAACCAAAGGTGATTTAAATTTTAAGATTTGGCTTGGTGGGCCAAGAAGTAAATATGTATATGTGTGGATATACATAATATCAAAGATGATTTGAAAATAAACTCTAAAGTGATGAGTTTTGTTTTTTTTCCAAAAATGTGAAGTTAAATACGTTTTTGAACTTTTAAGTGATAAAATTTTGAAATTTGAAATAGAGAATTCAAATTTAGAGTGGGATTAATGGGATTAAATTGAATTTAACTTAGAAGAAGTTAAATAAGTTTGAATGAACAACCTGATTTGGAAATTCAAGATGAAAATTGAGATTTAACTTGGAAAGTTAAATGGTTAATTTGAATTGGGAGTTTGTGTGATCTCAAAATGGTTTGAGATCTGTAAATTGGAAATGGATGGATGTTTTAAAATAAATTAGATGATATCATCCTATTTTTATTAATAATCTTTAAACCGTGAATTTGATTTGTTTAAATGAATGAAGAAATGAATTGTGGTAATATATCTATTATTGAGATAAATGGGAAGTAAAACTTTAATTTGAAATTAAGGATATGAAAATTCCTTTAAACTTAAGTTTTGAATGTTAAGAATTGAATTTGAAATTTAAAATTTGTTTTGAACTCTTACTTGAACCTTGTAATGGGTTAAGTAAAGGCAATTTAAAATAGAGTTTTGAAAATTTGGCCTCAAATTTAAATTGTTTAAAAAGATTTAGGATGTTAAAATAAAAGTAAAGGTTAGTTTGATTAAATCAACATTTAAAATGTAACTCAAATTTGTATAATTCGGGATGATTTTAATTTGAAATTTGAATTGAATTAGTTCAAATTGAATTTGATTTGAATTAATTGGAATTGTGGTTGAAGATGTATAAGTTTAAAAATTCAAATGGAAAATTTGGATTGGATTGATTTGAAATGAAATTGAAGTCGAATGAGTTCAAATTCAAATAGAAATTGATTTGAAATTGGGATAGAAATTAAGTTAAATTGAACTGGAATTGAGACAATTTAAATCGAAGTGGAAATTTAAATTGAATTGATGGGAATGGAAATTGGAAATTGAACAGTTTGGCTCTGGACTATTTTCAAAATAAATTGATTTGATATAAATCTATTTTTCCAAACTATTTACTATACAATCTTTCTTCTTAAAGCCAAACTATCTTATGCTTATTTTACAATCATTTTGGAACTATTTAACTATTTTACAACTGTTTTATAAATTAATTACTAACTCTCAACTACTTTATAACTAATTACTATTTTACAACTATTTTGCAATTATTTAAAATTTCTATAACTATTTGACTATTTTCCAACTATTTTACAATTACTTAACTATTTTACAGCTATTTTACAAACTAATAATTATTTTTTCTACTATTTATCTATTTTAAACCTATCAAGCTATTTTCTAAATTTAAGGTGGATAGAGTTCAAACCGTTTATGATTTGTTATCACTTGAGATAAGAACCGAAGTGATAATCCAAATGGGATTGAAGCAATTGTAAATAAGTGAATGAAAATTAAAGCGAATGTGAATAGAAAGGGAATTGATTTGATTAATAAACCAATAAAGATAAATACGTAGGATGTACATATATTATTCTATTCGCATAGTGATTTGATTCAGATTCGAGCACAGAATTTCGAGATAATTATATCGATCCGAGTTGGAATTTTCCACTCGATTTTCGACGGCGAACCTGGATATGGATTGTTGATTGGTTCTGGATATTCCCTATCATAGTTATGGCTACATAAGGAGAATGACGGTTTCTGATCAAGAAACCAGATCTGAGTCCGCACTAGGAAGTCGGGTGGACGATACTAGTTCAGAAGAGAAATTGTGTGATCGAGTGAGCGATCAGATTGATATAGCGTACGGATGATATATGTACATCGTACCGGTTTGAATGAAATTGATATTAGGAATTTGTGGATAAGAAATGTGAAATGATTTTTGAAATGAAAGGTATATTTTGTGAAATATATGATGAAGTAAAGTGGAAATTGGATATTTCTATGGTAGAAATTTACTTTATGAAAGTAAGTAATTTGGTAAATGACTTTATAGAGTAATCAAATTTGAATATTTGATTTGGAATAAACAAAGCTATATATCTTTGTTATATAAGATAAATCTCCCCTGGTTGAATTTTTGCCAGAAGAAAGGGTTCTGAATGTTTTTAAAGTATGAAAAGGGAATTTATACAAGTTTGAATTGATCCAAATTTTTTTAAAGTTGTGTATATATATATATATATATATATATGTAATGGATCTTGTGAGATTTATTTTGAGAAATCGTTTTGGAACCTATGGATTTGAAAAGGCTTTTGGTTTTTGGAGAAAAATCATTTTTGGAATTTGGAAAGCCTAGTTTAGAATTATCGATTTTGGGATAATCGATTTTGAGAAAGGAGATTTATATGAGTTTCATACTAGGTGTATGATTCGGAAGATACTATATGTGTATAGTATAAAGTGTTTTGAAAATGGCTCTAGAGAAAAAGGCGCTCCCTTGAAATAAACTTCCCAGGAGTACCATAGATTGGTACTGCCTTGGGCCTCAAGAGGGGAAGGCTCTAAAGTTGATCCTGTGAAGAGTCTAGACAAACTAGTTCCTGAGGATTATTGAGTAGCGAAGTTGAGGGCGCTGATGCCTACAGAGGCATTTCGGTTATGCTGTGACATAGTGTAACTCGATGTCGCTGTGATCTACTGTGGACCATAGCAGAAATCATGTGAAGGTGAGTGTCAACGGTCTATGCTTGATTTTGCCAGGAAGGAAACGTAGCATCGGTAGAGTGCGATCTATGGTCGAGTGGAGTAGAGAAGTTTCATTCTTTCGGCAGCGAAATTCGAGGGCGTTGAGGCCTGCAGTTATATGGGATTTTATTCAGTTATATGGGATTTTATTGTGATAGCAACGTAACCCCGATTGTAGCTGCGATCTGTAGCAGGTTCCATGGCGTAATCGAGGAGCGCGGAGTGCCTACAGTTATCTGTGGATTTTGCCGGGAAGGCAACGTAACCATCGGGTTAACTGCGACCGTGGATGGGGGTGATGATTTCCAGAGCATTCTCACCAAAGATATTCCTCTATTTTCAAAATTTTTTTCTATATTTTCAATAAAATTATTTTTCAACTATTTTCACTGGGTGTTGAAATGGGTTTACCAAGTACTTATAGATTTTCAGTCCTATGCCTGATCAACGTATGACCGAATTTCTATGAGAACGAGGATGGACTCGTTAAAATATCGAGTTATAAAATTATATTTTTATAAAACTATTTTGGCAATATTATATAAATTTTAAAGTGTTTTAAAAATATTCAAAAATAATAATTTTTCTGATAATAAGTATTTTAATAATTCTGGCTTCATTCCTTTTCAAGGACGAAAAGATTCAAAGGAGGAGGAATGTGATAACCCAGATTTTTGTCATCTGAAATTTGTAATTAGCTGGGTTTTTTTCCCTCTATTAAAATACTGATTTAGTTTGATTAAATAAATAAAACTTTAATAAGTAGAATATATTTGGATATGTATATAGGTAGATTTTAAAGAGAAGTGGGATCTGAAATTCAAATGTAAATAATCTTAAAAAAATAAATTGGATAAAAAAGGTATATAATATGTATATATGATTTTTATTAGTATAAGGTTGGTTTTATATCATTGTCTTTAAAGGATTTTATAAAGGATATATCAAACTTGTATAATTGCTTTTAAGTGTATAATTGGGATATTATATATTTTTAGGATTTAAAAAAATATTGATTAATAAAGAGATAGTTTAAATATTCATACACTTAAGATGCTTATTTTTAATACAAAACTAAATTGAAATGTAATATTAAAATAGTATAAGTATATATTAAAAACCTCTTAATAAAATAAAACCATAAGTGTTAAAAGTAATAAAAATAATAAATATGCATTTAAATTAACAAATACATATCATTTAACTTAGGAATTAACAAGCATAACATTTGTAATGTAAAATGTTTACAAGTGTCAAGCTTTATTCCATTTCTCTTTTATTTTAGAAAGATGATAAAATTAGATTATATATATACTCCTTCTTCTCTTTCATTTTCTTTTATCCAATATCTTCAAACAAAAAGTCTACAAAACAAAGGAAAATAAAAATCTGTAAACTACAAACTTGAAAAAAAAATCATCAATCTTTCAAAACAACAAAAACTCAACCTGAAGCCTATAAACATTTCAAACCAGAAATTAAATCAAGCAAATCATTACAAGCTTCAGATTAGAAGCAGGAGCAACTAACAAGTTCCAGTTCAGATCTAAAGCATTCAGTTTACAAGTTTTCAAGTAATATCAAGTTACAATTTCAAGCATCTTAGATCAGTAGCAAATCAAAGTGCCAGACGAAAAAAAGTTTCATAGTCCAAGTTTTCAAAGTTTAAACTGCTTTAAAACCTGCTCTGTTCAAACAAAATAGGTGAGTAAATCTACATTCCTGAAAACCAAATTCTACTTCATAACTAGATGCGTGCAAGATTTGATTATAGAAATGTCTCTATTATTACTTACATGAGTGAATGGATGTGTTGCCTGGGTATATAAATGATATTTCTGTGAGTAAACTAAAAATTTTAAACAGTTTAAGCAAAATTTCAGAATTTTCTATCAAATTAGAGGATAGCCAAGAGAATAAACAATTTTTGTTTAAAAAGAAAAAAGGGGTTCTAAGTGTGTTTAGAATTTTGCTGCATGTAATAAAACTTTAAGAAAATTGTAAAAAGAAAATAATAATTTGCTTGAGTGTTTTGTATGATTTCTTGTGCATATATATGAATATATCTGAGAGCATCTATGAGTATCAGCGAATTTGCTCTGTTCTTTACTCCTATAGAAAAAAGAAAGAAAGAAAAAGAAAAAGAAATTCCAGACTCTCTCTGTTCAAACAAAAGAAGTGAGTATACTAAAGTTTTAAACAGTTTAAAATTTGATGCATATGGAAATTATTGATGTAGGACTATGATAAATGCTTATAGAAATGATTGCATGATGGTTTTATGATAAATACACGAACATAGATATATAGATATATGTGTTTATGTCTGCGCTTCAACATTTTGTTCTGTTCTTCATCTTCCAGGTTGCAATTGGATTCAAAATTTAACCGCTCTTCATCTAATATTCTTTAGACCTTAATATGTAAACAAAATTGTTGTTACATCAAGATATCAAGTTTAAAAATATTTCCAGGATTAAGTCTGAAGCTAGTTTTAAAAAAATGGTAGAAGAACAGTAGAACTTGAATACATGTCTGATTCCAACATAATAAATGTTTGATTCAGGTGTATAATCATTTTCGATTTCGAAACTAGGATTCTTAGAAAAATAATCATGATTTTTAGGTGTTTAAATTAAGAGATAACGAGAGATGAACGTATATTGGATTTCGAACATTCTCTGGTGATCGGCGATGTTAAGGGTCTCAAGGTCAGAATTGAAGCAAGCAGGGAGGGCGGAGATCATGAAAAAAATGGTAGAGGTGGTTATCATTCGCGGTGGCGGTGGTAGATCAGCGAGGTAGGTATTTAGCTGGGTACTGGGTCGATGTTGGGTTCATGGACAGAAAGGTGTCGTCATCGTGCCAGACTCGATCACAGTCATGGGAAACGAAGCACAAAAGAGTGGCGAAGCGATGGACATGATCGTAAGGCCTCTGGGATAGGAAGCGACGGCGCTGATGATTTTGCCAGAGGGGTTTTGAGTTCCAAAAAGAGCTCCATACCTCGATTTTGATTATCGGCGTAATCCATCGAGTTGGGTGGTCGGAAGGGTTGAATAGGTCATCATCGATTTTTAGGCGATGGTAAAGTTGATCGGAACAGCGGCGAGGCACCGTGCACGAGATATCAGGGGTGTCAAGGGTTACTGTGATGGTGGAGCTCGGGTAGAAGTTTGTTTGGCATCGAGTTAGGTAGTGATTGACTCGTAGTTATTTCAGTGATTAGCTCAGGTCTGCTTCACATATTAAGGAATTAAATTTTTAGTAATTAAGAGTGAGATCGGAATGGATGGGTTCTGGCTTGAGTTACATTAGTGATGACTGGACTTGGTCCCAGGTAATTTATTAAATGTTTTAAAACAAGTTTTTAAAGCAATGCAAAGCAAAATTTTAAAACAAAGGTTTCCAAGCAAGTTTTAAAGACGTAAAATGAATCTAGTTTAACTATCTCTCAAATCTAGTTCTTTATATAACAAATGGTTTTATATTTGATTAAAAGATAAAGCATCTAAAATTTAGGTGTTAATTAAGTAATTATTAAGGTTAATGGATTATTTGGAATTTAATTAAGATTTTAGGAAGTTATAGATTAATTAAATTAATGAAGTAATTAATAAAAGGAGATCAATTAATTAATGATGAAGGATTAATTTATTTATAGCTGAGCGATTAATTAATCTATGATTGAGAATTACCAATTAATTAACTAGGAATTAATTATTTAAATGATAATTACTTAATATAAGTAATTAAAGGATAAATTTGTTAAGGATTAATTAATTTAACTTGTAATTAAAGAATGAATTAATTAATAATTAAAGGTTAATTAATTGAGGATAGTTAACCAATGGTTAATTACTTAATGGAAGTAATTATGGGTATGGATAACTAAAGGATGATTAATTAATGGGTTGTAATTAAATAATGATTCAGTGAGCAGGATTGTAAAAATAAAGTGATTGAAGAAATTAATTTAATTAATTAGAAATGGTGTGACAAATTAATCTTGCTTCTGAATGATTGAATGAGTATGCATTGGATTATTTGATATTTCTGATAAGTGATTTGTGATGATAGGTGATATCTTATGTTTGGGTTGAACTAAAATAAAATGGTCTGTCTATCTGTGACGAATGGCAATGTATGTATGTAATCCTGGGTATAAATGGAATTGTTAAAACTTAAGCAGATTTGTTTTAAGATGATATTGGATTCGAAGTGACCGGGGTCGTGTATCAGTAAATACCCGAAACCACTTCGATTTGTAATCTACAATAATTCTTTATGGATTCGACCATGTAATGATTAGGTTGGAATGGAATTATAATGTAAGCTTGGTCATTTGACCTAAGTAGTAATACTTAGATATGATTATATGATGTGCATTGACTATGGTAAGTTAAGAACTCGTAGTAAGGTACGAGTTACCCAGGTCTTAAATAATTTTATGCTTTGGTATTCCTTGTTAGATGGGTTTACTCACGCTGGTTTCCAGCCTGACCCGGGTGTTACTTTGATGTAATGCTCGGGTCAGACCGAATATTATAGATTTTCAGGTAAGGACGTTATGGAGCTCAAGAGGCAAACTGGATGGAAGGAACGTATGGAGTGTATTCTGCTTTGATATATTGTTTGGATTTCTGGGACAAGTTATTTTAATTGCCCAGTGATTGTGAAATATTGTAACTCTAATGTATTAAAATGTAGTTGACTGATTGAGCTATTCTTTGTGTAAAGAATATTATTTGATATTATATTTTATCCGCTGCAAATGTGAGATGTTGGTGTTTCTGTTTCTTCTTTTCTCCTATCTCTTTCCTTCTTTTCTTAATTATTTGGAATTTTCAAAATCGAAAATTTTAGACCGTTACACCAAACGATCGACAAGCAGTCCCTAACTATGAAAATCCTAAATACCAATATCATCACAATCTGCATAATCATCGCATATACGTTGGTTCGAAGTGCTTTTTGGATAAACCAATCCCGGTCTCTTTGCACCAACAACGCAAAAGTGTTTCTCAACCTCACACAGAAGCTAAGTCTCATAGACTTATCATGTCCTTAACTTTCAACTTGTTATCCTTCGGGCCAAAAAGGAAGCTCGATAGATTGGAGTGATACTCCGCACCACGCGAATCAACATCCTCAACACAAAGGATAATCAAGCTTACACAGAAGGCTATGTACTAAGTGTACGACTAAATAGTTCCCACATCAAGTCGAGGAACTTAAATGGCCAAATTTGATCGTCGGTTATTTAACTATCAAAGCAATTAAAATAAATATTTAGCACCATAACAATCACTATGCTTTTTAATCAATCTTTTATTAATTAAATCACTTGCTAAATATTCACTTCAAATTATCTTCAAAAAGATATATTCCCAAAATCATTTCAACTTCTCTATGTTGGAAAATATTTTCAAATACTTATTTCAATAGTATAAGTAATTCACAATTCACTTTATTTTCAACACTTAGAAAATATTACATATACTTAACTCATGATTAAGTATATATTTTATTCTTTAAGGAAAACATTCTCTTTAAACACATTTATTTGGGTCAAAACGAATATTGCGTAAAACATCGTTACAACAACCCAAAACCACTAGCATAAGGATTCAAAATTGGATATATATATATATATATATATCATATACTAAACAAAAAAATTTCTTTAGAAAGTCAATGACTATAACAGTAGTGTTATAGTCTATCATTTCCATACTTCTCGAAAATGTCTATTCCAACAATGGATGTTGAAATCTATGTATTCGATACTTAAAATATTTTAAAACATCTTTAAATCATTCAAGTCCAATTAAAATATCACCTCCCAAAAACAATCATTTAACTTAAAAGATCATTCACTGTCCAAAATCATGAATATGCTTCGTTTCCACATCCAATATTTCTACACATTTATTAAAGATAATCCACTGTCCAAAATTGTGGATATGTCTCCTTTAATAAACTTCTATATTTAACTTATCAAAATCAATTGATTTCGGATTTATAAAAATGTTTATAGATCACTTTTTTTTTTAAAAACTTCAATTTATAAATCTCCTTTATTAACAAATTCCATTTACCTCATTTATATGCCAAAAATCCAATTTATAAGTTAATTATTTATAGATCATTTATTGCAAAAAAAAAATTCTTTTATAACTTCAAAAATTCTACAAATCTTATTTACTTATAAAATCCATTTATACTTCACTTTAACACTTATAGAATTTGTTTTATAATTCCAATATTTTAATTTATAAAATATCAATTTTATAAATCTCTATAAACCATCTATTATAAATCAAAAATCTCAATTTAAAACCATTTACAAAATAAATAACTCCATATTTCAAAAATCGCATTTCTGATATATTTTACTAAACTCATAATTTTTATAACATAAAAATTATATCTTTTATTTGTTTAAAATAAATCCATTTACTTAAATAATTCAACATTCAATAAAACATAAAATTTTAAAATCACTTTGAACATCCCTTTCAAATTGAAATAATCAGTTTAACATTTTTAAATTTCCAAAATAGGCCCAATGTTGCAACAACACTAAATACATCAATCACATCAATCCTGACATCCAAAACATCATATATCACATGATAACAACATATATCACAATATTTCTAATAAATCAATACCGGTGAGGAATTCAGTTGGATCCCTCCAACCTGTCATCTGCAACAAATATACATATTAGAAATATATGTACAATGTTCGCTTCAAGGCAGATGCATGTACAAAGGGTCAACCGCTCATACATGGGAATGTATAGGTCTCATCTGCTCCAATAGGCAGGAATATATCCAAATATCAATATATATATATATATATATATATATAATAAATCATATATCATCCAAACAATCATCATTCAACATAAATAGTATTTATTCTCGTTTATATAAAAATATCAGTGAGTCAGAAAGAGTGAGTTTTACATTGTTTCCAATAGAAGTTGCAGTGTTTTATTCCGAATAAAATCGAACATGCGTTTAATTTTACTCAAAATTCACACTAGCTCCAATCAACTCCAGACCTGCTCTAAAATGTAGTGCTCGTCAATAGGGACCAAATGCAACTTGTTTCATCAAAAAGGGACCTCGTATGAAGAAGATATGACATTTTAAACATTATTTGAAATAATATTTATAATAATTGTCAATTTATTTTTTAATTTTAAACCCTACTTTCAATCTCGGCCCTCCATGTCCAATCCCCCAAATCCAGGCTGTCCCCTTCTTTCTTCCTCTCCCCCGTTCAAGTTCGAACAAAAATAAAACTAAGCCGCCGTTTTCAACGAATTATAGGGCCCACTTCGATCAGCTGCACGATGATCACTACCTCCACATCGTGCGCCTTGCTTCCCCCTACCATCATCGATAGTCCATTCAAGCTCGGTTTGCTATATGCTTCGAAAAACGTGCACAAACACCGAGCATTCGTGACTGACTAGCCGTCGACCAGCAGCGTATTTTTCGATCATAGCCGTTGGATCGTAAGATTTCATCATGCTCTTTTTAATTTTGTAGTTGGAGGTTTTTGCTATAAGTGGATGGATCGAGAGATTTTGAGGTAGAAAGTGTTGAATATGCGTGTATATGATTTTTGTTTGATGATGATAAACATATATATATATATATATATATTCATTTAAATGTATTTGTTAGTATACTATTTTATTTTTCATAGATTAAATTAATATTTTGCCGAATAAAATAAATAAAACAGAATTTGAATTCAAACGGATATTTTGTTCAAACAAATATTTATTACAATTTTTGAATAGTACAAATTTCAAGCTCTCACTATATATATACAATTTCAATTACAATACAAATTCGATTCCAATACAATTCACATTTACATTTGACCTCACTACATATCACTCATTCACTCAACTCGTATTTATCTTCAACTTCATTCCAATGTGAATCCAGCATCTGAGCAATCTGCAACAATATGCATTGATGTAGTAAAATTGAAAATAAAATATTTTTGCAGTATAAAATAAAATGTGGATTTTAAAATAATAATTGCCTCAGTTATTTGGGTTGTTCATCATCATTTAAATTTGAATTCATCATACACAAACAGTTTGTGACATGCACAATGTATCACTGTACATGCCACAAGGCCGTGCACACCGATATATACACTTGATAAAATTACAGGGACATGTGAGCACAGGTCAAACCCAAAACGCCGGGTTCAACTCAAGTGCAATAAAAACTATATCATAATATCAGCACAAGGTCAAACCCGAGATTTAAGCTGGATTCAACTTAGGTGCAATACAAAATTGTCAAGTACAAGTGAAAATGCTCGATCAAAGCAACACAGCCTCAACAATGCAATGGGCATGTTCAAGACAACATCACAACTAGAAACATGAATAACAAAGTCAGGCAGAAGCCTATTCCCAAGCAAATTGACAAACAACAAGTGTAAGCTTGGATGAGCAAGTGTCGACCAAGCTAATGAACACAACCATACAGTGAAACTCAATACAACAAAGACTCAAGTCAGTGCACCAGTGATGTCAACAAGTCAAGGGATGCACCAGTAAACCAAGCTTCACAATGAACACTACAACATATATATATATGTATATATATATATATATATATATATATATACAGTGACAACAGATGCCAAAGTATAACCACCACTGACTCAATTCAAAAAGTCAGGCAATGTCAAAGATCAGAACAATGCAAAACTTCCAGATGAACACAAAATGAAGACAAGCTACTAATAAATGCAACTCGAGCTCCAGACCACTACAAGTCTAGAACCTAAAACTGCATAACCAAAATCCAAATGTACAAATGCAATATGATCCAAACAAGGCTACAACTTCAAGTGAACTAATACACAGTGAATCAAATGACACAGACTCGAGTGGAACAAGAAACAAATGTACATACACAGTGCAGCCGTGTAAACATCACCATGAACAGGCAGTGGTACAAACTACAAGTGACAATGTCAGGCCAAGTCAAAAACAAAATATCAAAGATAGAGAAACTAGAAATGCTCAAATCCGATGAACACAAGATGAAATGCACAATACCATAATGCATCAGATATCAAGGATGCAAGTAAACAATGTACAAGTAAATGTACAAAGACTCCAAGCATGAAAGCATTTCAAACTTGAAGACAACATGAAACTGCACCAAAGGAATGGCAACAAGTGAAACAGTGAAACAACAATGGTGCGACAACATACATATATTTATGTATGATCACAGATGTATGTATACATGTGGTAGTTGAAACAAATGACTCGAACTCAAGTTAAGCAAAAGTCAGTGGTATACACAATGCTACAATAAAGATGAACACAAGCTTCAGACTAATGTACACATGAATGCCATCATATGTACAAAATCAAATGCAAGCCAACATCAAAGACACGTCAGAATGGAAGTGTACAAACAGTGGTGAATGCAGCTACAACACATCAAATGAAACAGTTGCAAACAGCATATATGTCGAAATCATGGATCAATAGTTGAATCCCAAAAATGAACAAAGAGGCAGTAAACACAAATGGCCAGAGTCGAGAAATAAACACTGTCAAACAAAGTCAAAACTGATGTCAACAATGCAAAGTCAGGAAGGTTCAAAAATGACCGAAGTCAATCTACAAGCAGTAGAAGAAGCCGTGGTCAAAAATCAAAGCCAAAGTCAAGTAGGAAATTCACTACCGTAAAGACCAAGAAAAGATCGAACGGTTCTGAATCGGAGCCGTATCAATCAAGGAATCAAGCGAGTTCGAAATCAAAACCGTGTTAATTAAGTAAACGAAATTATTCGATATGAACAAGTCAGAAATTATCATCAGCATTAAAACAAAATCGAATGGTCGAAATAAATCAAGTGATGAATTCAAATAAATGTATACGAACGAAAATCAAGGCTCTCGAATCCTATAAAAACAAGTAACATCATCGGCAATTGGATATCGAGTTCAAGCAAGCAAATCAGAAGAAGCAAAAGAAAAATTTACATACCAAATCAAAGTCGAACTCGATCAAGGAGGGGCAGACGCGAACGAATCAATCGAAGTAAGCAATCGAAGCACCAACCATCAACTTAAGTGGCGACTTCACAAAGCCCTAATTTCAGAGCTAAGAGGAACAATCAAGGAACGGGTCGACATAGATAAAAGAGATAAAGGAGGCCGTATTTTTTTAGTGATAAATTATTTTGGGCCAACTTATTTTAATAGGGCTTTAATAATGAAATTATGGTTTAATTGTTTTTTAAATTGTTGTTTTTGTATTTTATCCTTTAAACCATTGTAATTACTAGTCGTGTGACTATGGTACAAACTACGTGGCATAGTTTGAGAATTCGCAACT
The DNA here is from genome assembly GCA_030765085.1 of Allium cepa. Lineage (NCBI taxonomy): Eukaryota > Viridiplantae > Streptophyta > Magnoliopsida > Asparagales > Amaryllidaceae > Allium > Allium cepa. Next base: position 604,557,928 of record CM060943.1, on the reverse strand, counting down.
CAGTGGCTGAGTTGTGGCAGGGTTTTGAGCATAAAGTTAGGTTAGTCAGTAGCGTGTGTCGCGAGTTTACGTGTGTAAGCGTGTGACTACTTAATTTCTAGTAGAAACCTTGGAGGCAGCACGTAGGCAGGGTTTTGCCGAAGCTGGGTAAATTCTGTGTCTTCTATTTCTGCATTTATTATTCTGCTATTATTTCTGCTACTATTGTTTTGATATATCTATGTTGAAATAATTTTATAAGCTTCCGCAATAATTTTTATAATTGATAGTATCACCCTATTCACCCCCCTCTAGGGTGAAATCGATCCTACAGAAAGAAACGATCATTCTTGGCCATAGAAATTGAAAGTGGCGGCTTGCCCTAGGGTTGTTAGGGTTTGTGATAAAATGAAAATTGTTTGTCCTTTTATAAAAAATTTGACGACACTATTCACCCGAGATTTTTCCGAGCTCCAAACGAAGCGTGCCACCTGGCGTTTATAATATTTTACCCCTATTCCAAACACAATGGAGTATATATCGAAAGCCATTCGATTGTATTTGGAAGATAGGTTTTCGAATCGACCATTTAAATTTATAATTCACTTAAACGAATTTCTACGCGTTTTAGCTTGTCCCGGACAAACCGTAAATCCGATTGACATGAAATTTGAAATCTTACAATAATATTATATTATGGATCCAATGAAACTGATTTTGTCAAAATCCAAGACTGTATGAAAAATGGCTATTTTTACACGTTAGTTAAATATTAAAATATTCAATTTCTTGAAATTAACTTTTTATTCAATTTTAAAAGTTTACTAACATTATTCTAATTCAAATATAATTCAATTCAACTTTATAAATCATTTTCATTTACATTAAATCCAAATTCCAATTATATTTGCAATTTCAAATATTAAATTAATAATTTAATTATCCCATTAAGTCACTATATTCGATATATAGGTTATCCAGCTTATAAAATTAACTTGTGAATATTTAAAATCAACTAAATATACCAATTTAAAATGACTGAAATTCTGGGTCCTTATACATGTCTAATGTATAAACTCAGCCCACTTGAATGAGTACCGATGGTTTTATGGGAAACAATGAAAACATGGGCTAAATAATAATTCTAGTATGAGTAAAACTTTTACGCTAAGTATCTGTAGTGAGACCATGCCGCTAATGCACAACTAGTTTTCCCTTCACTTTATCATTACAACATAATATACATAAATATATATAACAACAACAATATATATATATATATATATATATATATATATATGTCACATAAAGCAATCATGTGCGTATATTTAGTCAATAAGTGATCTCTACACTTTTCATCTACTCATGTCAAACATTTACATCGATTCAAGTCAAGTATGCCCTATACTTACCATCAAAATCTGAACCAAGTTCTACAATCATTCAACATTCATTCATCCATCACCTAATCTCTTATTTTAGGCTTTCTTCATTGAGTTATCATTAACTTGTTATTCATCATCCATTCATTCATCACCTAATCTCTTATTTTAGGATTTCTTCGTTAAGTTATCATTAACTTGTTATTCATCATCCATTCATTCATCACCTAATCTCTTATTTTAGGCTTTCATCATTAAGGCATCATTAACTTATTTTAATGATCATCTTTTTAAACCTTCCTATCACTAATTTAATATTTTACTCGAACAACATCACCTACTGAAAACATCGACTTGTTTTTCATGGGAGCCATACTAACTAAAGTCCCTCAAAATCTCCTAAGAGGCTGAATGTATGCACTCTAAATACATTCTAATAAGCGTCCTTACCAGGCGTCAATAGCCCTCTTAGTCCTGAACTGCTATCGTTCACGTTGCAGATTTATTTATAACATCCACCCCAGATGTTTTAGCACTTTGCCATGCGCTCTGCCTTAACTCCTCTATAGAGTTTTATAATATTCTTAAGTTGAATCTTACCGTGGCTTGATGGCCATATACCATTAGATTTAAGACTATTGGTCAAGGAGAACCATGATCCAATAACTCTATAAGTTGGTATATGTTTACGATCGTGGTTCAACTCATTTTCTTATATTTATTAATTGTGTACACTACACAATATTTAGATAAAACATTTATCATTTATTTAAATGATACTCTATCATTTATTAGCTTCGCTAAGCTTACATCATTTCAAAATAAGTTAACACAATTTTAACCCATATAATCTTTCATTTATTTCATCTATATGAATAGTCCGATAACACTTGGAAACCCCCTTCCAAAGTGCTCTAAGTATTTGTTATTTTACTTAGAAAAATTTAGCCTTTCAAACTATTACAAGTTGCATTTTACTTGTATATTGGCTATGACATAATCGTCGCGTTTAATTAAAAATATTATTAACGATAGTGTGCAATTCTTAGACTAACATGTACTACTGGCATGTTTGTTTTCTGCATAGTCATCCAGTTCAAATTCAATAAAGTCATCGAGATCTGTCCATATAGGAACTGTCTCATGCTATCATTTAAAGGCTTCGCATTTCATTTTTATTTTAGTTACCTTTGTTTTACATAAGCTTTTGTATATTTTTTGTACAATAATGTATATGAGCTCTCACATAATTGATTTGTTAAGGCCATGTGAGCAAAGATGTACACATATTTAATTTGAGCCTTTCATTTTGTTTACTTCATGTGTACAATTTCAGTCTGCTTTCTTATCCCATTTATTAACATGCTACCATGTTTGCATATTTCCTATTAGCATTTATTATGGTATATTAAGATTTACCACTTCGGCAGAACTTCCATGTGCAAGTAATACAACTTCATGAGCGGCTTCCATTTCCTTTCGTACATAGTTTATACATACATACAAACACACACACACACACACACAGATATATATGGGGTTATCTGTTTGAGTATAAAACAAAACACAAATGATGATACAAATGATTTGGACCGTTGGATCTTTTTATCCTTATGTGAAATGTGGAAATCAAAGGGTAACCCGATCCATTGTGTCACCAACTATGATTGTATTTCATGTTCAAATAGATTATGTATATGCGTGCATGCATGCAGCATTCAAATATATATATTGGCTCAGTTTTTCAGTAGGCAGAGGAAGGAGAGAGCGCAATGGCAAAAAGAAAGGAGTTGGATTACGGTGTAGAAGGCAGGAACGCCAGACCAAATATTTGACCGACGTTCTCTAAAATGCCGGACCAGATTTATGGTCCGGCATTTCAGAGAATGCCAAACCACATGTTTGGTCTGGCATGACATCAAAAACACCGTACCAAACATTTGGTCTGGTACACAGGCTTGCGAAACCAAATGTTTGGTTCGGCAAATAAGCATCTCCAAGCAATATGCCGGATGAGTTGGTGACCATGTCAATCGAGTTCTCCAAGCAAATGCCGAACCAAACCCTCATGTCCAGATGCCAAACCAAATTCAGCGAGCTATAACCCAGCCTCACACTTCACAAGTCCACTCTATAAATACCAGAGCTCCACAACAACAATGGAGACCGAATTTAGGAGAAAAGAAGGAAAACTCTGCTGAGGCTCAACCATCCCAACTGCTTTAAGTTTTTGCTCTTTCTAATTAAACTTGTATTTATAATCAAAACGAAGAAGCATAATAAGATGGACAGTGGATGTAGGCATGTTTTGGCCGAACCACTATAAAATTTTGTGTGATTTACTTCCTTTAAATTACTTTCCGACTCTGACTCTGTGAACTATTCTATGATTGTAATAATCACCTATAACGTATTGGAATATTAAAAGCTGCATATCAAACAACTTAAAGGCAACTTAACTAAATTCAAACTTAGAGTTGTTTGCCTAATTTTTGTGCAAACATTTTTGGTGCTTTCACTGAGAGTGGTGTAGAGGGCCGAACTCTTCTTCCCAGTCTCCTTCCAGCCTTAATACATCATTAGAACATAGCTCCCTCAAGGCGGAACGCTGAAAAGGGTAAGAACACGGCCACTACTAGTATTCTCAATCCCATCCAAGAGGATCAAGAAAACCAGACCACCCATTCTCAGCTTTTAGGTTCAGCCGTCACTCAAGAAGTCCTAGATAGAGTTGTGAATGAGATGATTGACTGCTTCGCTGCCCAGCAAAAAGCTTTAGTGGACCAACTCATGACACGCTTAAGAGGCACGGAGGAATCCACTCATTACACAGAATCTCGAGGTAAATCTCAATCTAGAGAGTCTCACAGATGGAATAGATCCCCTATGAATGAGGAATTCAATCAAGAAGATACAAGAACTCAAAACCGAGCCAGGACTCAGCCCAAAGTCTGTCCTGAAAGATCACAAGGAGCCGGGACCAGTCAAAGGGGAACCGGGCAAGTACCACTCCTCGGGATTGGAAGATGCCCACCATGGATCCCTACAATGGAACATCTGACCCAATTATCCACTTACAGCATTACACCCAACATTTGCTCATGCATGGAGCAACAAAGGGTATGCTGTGTAAGTGTTCCCCGCTATTCTTATCAAACTTAGAAACCACATGGTTTTGTCGCCTACCTCATGGCTCTATTAGCTCTTGGGAAATGTTGAAGGAAAGATTCATAAGTGAATTCCGAATCCACATGGAACAGCCTAAGGATGCCTATTCCCTATCATACGTGAAACAAAAAGTAGGATAACCGCTACAGTAATATCTTACCCGCTTTAGCGCTGCCACTACAGTAGTGCAAGGCACCGATGAGAGGTTTAGGTTGATGGCGCTGTACGAAGGTGTCCACCTGGATTCAAAACTCGTAAGAAGATTGACAAAGGAGAAGCCTCTAGCTCTTTAGGACTTCTTTCATAAAGCTAGGAAATACATGAGATTGTAGACGTGGTGGCCCACCGACATAGCGAGCAACCCGTAAAGGCTTTTAGCATCCAAGGAAACATGGATGCCTCACCCCGAAGGGAGGGGAATAAGAAGAACAGTGAAATAAAAAGTGGCCACCAAAGAAACTCTGGAAATGAGAACGACAATAAGCGACAGTACTAACCCGGACCAAGATTCGATTCATACACGCCTCTGAGTGACATTGTGGAGAACATTTACATGGCTACTCAACATGAGTTGAAATGAAAACGCCCTTCATACAAAAAAGAGTCAGAGGCCGCAATTAGAATAGGGCAATATTATCGTTTCCACGAGTCTCATAGGCACAACATCAAACAATCCCAGCATTTGCAGGATCTCATTGAGGAATATATCCAAAAAAAGAAACTAGAGCGATACGTGCATAAAGGACACAACTCTTCTGCTCCAGCCCACGAAGGGTCTAGGAAACCACCACAAGGGAATAAAAAGGAAGGAATAGGTGTGAGCTGCTCTAACTAAGGAAAGATAATTATCCACACCATAGTTGGAGGCTCGCATGTAGTTGACGGAAGTTGGGTAGAAATGGAGAGGTATGGAAAATCCTTAAAGGACAGGGAAGGATACGTTCATTCCATAACTGAAGGCCAGATCGCAAAGTGGAGAGAAAGAGTTGACATAACCTTCAACAACGAAGATTTGGTTGGAAAACAGTATCCGTACACTGACCCCCTGGTTATCTCTGCCTGGATTGGCCCGGTAGAGGCCCGGTAGAGGTGTTTCGCATTTTGGCCGATACAGGAAGCTCGGTGAATATTTTATTCAAACATGCATTCAATAAAATGAAATTATCAATGAAAGATGTTTCTCCATGCCATAAGTCTTTACACGGGTTAGTCAGCAAGGCCACAACGCCACTTGGGAAAGTAGACTTGTTTGTTGAGGTTGGAAGTCACCCCCGATCGGTTGTGTGGAAGCAAACATTTGTGTTGGTGGACGGTCACTCAACCTACAATGCCTTCTTGGGAAGACCTGCATTGTCAGAATTTTAGATAGTATTAGTACCACGGCGCTTAAAGATGAAATTCCCACCCGATAATGGAATAGGAGAAGTGGAAAGGGACCAAGACGCAACTCACGATTGTTATGTGATTGAACATCACCAAAACAAGAAGGAAAACGGGAAAGGCATGTAGGTTGTCCTCTGCACCAAAAATTCGAAAGCATAATAATCAAAGAAGGCCCCTCCTCTCGGGTGTACCATCAACCCATTCAACGAATTGGACCCCAAAGATAAAGAGGAGGAGGTCAACGTTGAGACTATGGAGGCTATGGAACATATGACGGTAGACGAACATGAAAAAAAGGCTTTTAAAGATAGGTTCTTAGTTAAATCAGAACCTCAAAGTCTAGCTGATAGGATTCCTACGAAAGAATTTGGATGTATTCGCATGGACCCACGAGGACATGGTGGGGATATCCCCAGAGATAGCTTTCCATTCCCTTAATATTGACCCAATTAAGATCCCGATCAAGCAAAAGAAAAGAAGCATGGGGATAGAATGATTAACCGCTCTCAGCGAGGAAGTGAAGAACCTACTCGCCAATGGTTTTATCCGCGAAGCTATTTAACCGAAATGGATCTCCAACCCGGTCATGGTGAAGAATCCTAATGGAAAGTGGCGAACCTGCACTGACTTCTCCAACCTTAATGATGCTTACCCTAGAGACTGTTTCCCTTTACCCCAAATCGATCGACTGGTGTACGAAATCGTAAGGCATATGTTGTTTTCGTTCGTGGATGCAAATACAGGATACAAACAGATTCCCATGCATGTGTCGGATCAAGAGCACACTAGGTTCATCATGGACCTAGGCTTGTATTGTTACAAGGTCATCCCCTTCGGGCTTAAGAACGCCGGTGCTACCTATTAGCATATGATTAACAAGATGTTTGAGCAACAAATTGGTCACTCCATGGAAGTCTATGTTGACGACATGCTTGCCAAATCAAGAAGAGCAGTGGATCATCTGAGCAACCTAAACGAGATGTTCAAAATGTTGCGCAAATACCAAATGAAGCCAAACTCACTAAAATGCTCTTTTGGGGTGTCTTCGGGTAAGTTCTTAGGTTCCATCGTACATGCTAGAGGGCTAGAGGCAAATCCTGAAAAGGTACAAGTTTTGAAGGACATCGTGATCCTGACAACACGAAGGAAAATGTAGAGCCTAAATGGAAAGGTGGCTGCTTTGAGCAAATTCATATCCAAGGCATGGGACAAGTGTGCCCCTTTCTTCGAATCCCTCAAAATGAGACAAAGGGAAGTTTGAATGGACCGACGAGTGTTATTCAACCTTCCAGAGTTTACTTGAATATCTGCAGAAGCCTTTAGTACTCTCTACTCTGATGGATAGAGCCTTTACTTATACCTAGGTGCATCCTTCGATGCCCTAAGTGCAGCACTAGTACGAGAAGATTATCACATCTAAAGATCGGTATACTTCATCAGCAAAAGATTCACGGGCGTAGAAGCTAGATACCCTAAGATTGAAAAATTGGCTTACTGTTTGCTCATAGCATCCAGTAAATTATGATCTTACTTCCAATCACACTCAATTAAGGTTCTAACGGATCAACCCTTGAGACAAGTCCTACACAAGCCATATACGTCAAGGCACCTGCTAAAATGATGTATCGAGCTAAGCCAATACGACATCACTTACCATCCACGCACCACGATTAAAGGACAAGCTTTGGCTGATTTCATAGCTGAGTTTACAATACGAGATGAGGAGACAGAAGTGAAAACTGAGGAAACTATCAGATGTAATTTGTTCATCGATGGAGCATCAAATGAGCTCGGTTCGGGGGCAGGAGTCATAGTCACACCTTGAGGAAGAAAATTATGCTATGTACTAAGGCTAAAGTTTGCTGCAACCAATAATTAGGCTGAGTACGAAGCAGTGATAGTTGGCCTAGAGATCATTAAAGAAATAGGAGTTAGATTGGTAAATATTCATAGTGACTCATAATTGATTGTGAACCAGATCCTCAGAGAATTCCAGACTCGTAGACAAAAGCCGACATCTTACCTTGAAAGGGAAATACCCTTCTCAATGAGCTAGACTACCATGTAATAAAACACATCCCGCGAGTAGAAAACCAAGAGGTGGACGCCCTCGCCGAAGTGGTGAGCTAAGGATCGAACTAATGCCGGGGGCAACCCCCGTAATGAGTCAACTCACACCAAGTTTCGAATGTCTTCAAATCACAGCGACCGCTAACAGAGAGGAGACATGGATGACCTCCATCACCATATACTTATAAGATGGGACCTTATCAGCATAACGGAACAAGGTCAGAAGAATCCTAAGGAGGGCATCTCGCTACACCATCCAGAACAGCATACTATACTGTCGTAGTTTTTCCAACCCACTACTAAGGTGCGTTGCTGCGAACGAAGCGAAAGATGTCTTTAATTACATCCATCATGTCAGTTATGGCAATCACATCAGGGGGTAAGATCTAGACAGGAAAATTCTCCGCTATGGATACTTTTGGCCCAAGCTAAACAAAGATGCAACTGAGTTCGTTATCAAATGTGACAAATGCCAAAGATTTGCCAAAATCCCAAGGCTACCACCTACCGGTTTAATCCAAATGGTCAGCCCCTGGCCCTTTGCAATTTGATGGATTGATCTAATCAGGAAACTCCCCATAGGTTGAGGAGGGGCAAGATATGCCATAGTGGCAGTGGATTATTTCACCAAATTGGTGGAAGCTAAACCCTTGAACAAAATTTCATCCGCCAAGGTGATAAACTTCCTAATACGAAACATCCTGTGTTGGTATGGGGTACCGCAGAAGATCATATCAGACAACAGACTCCAATTCGATAGTGAAGAATTCTCTAGTTTGTTCCAAGAACATAAGATTGCTTGAAGCTTCTCATCTGTAGCTTATCCCCAAACAAACGGGCTGGTCGAAGCGGTAAACAAGTTTTTAAAAAAGCTGATAAAAAAGAAACTGGAGAAGTCTAAGGGGCATGGGTCGACGAACAGCCTACTGCACTATAGGCCTACTGAAACTTCCTACAAAATCACGATAGGGCATACACCATTTGCATTAGCATATAGGGCCAAAGCAATGCTCCCAGTCGAAACACTCGTCCCATCGCCCCAAAGGATACATTATAATCCAGAAGAAAATGAGGAGCTCTTGAGCATGTCACTAGACCTAATCGAGGAGAAAAGGACCGACGCTGCCCTCAAAGCCGCCGCTCATAGACAGAAGGTGGTAAGGCAACATAACTCCAAGGTGAAACCTCAAGCACTGCTAGAAGGGGACTTGTTACTCAAGCGGGTCTTTCCATAACCAGGAGCGCTAGACTCGATTTGGGAAGGACCGTTTGTTGTTCATAAGCAACTTCATAATGGGGCTTACATCCTGTCAGCAGTCGACGGGGAGGTGTTCGTGAAAGCATGGAATCTCTAACATCTCCACCATTATTTCTCCTGAACTATAAGGAAGCATATATTAATTGAAACAATAAAAGAAAGACGTGGGCGTAGGCATATTTTGACTAAATCACTGTAAAAATTTGATGTCTTGCATTATTTGTCTTATTTAAACTTTATTTTACTTAGTTGTTTATCTAATGACTATTCCTATTGTGAGCCATCGCAAGCGCTCGCCGGGAGTGGTGAAAATAAGATAGCCACTACAAGAGGCATGAAATAGGCCTATGCAGTTCACTACTAACGATTGGCACCCTCAAGCCGGCAATGATGAACCGACTATAAGCTACGAATTAGGCATGATTTATAGCCTAGGTAGTTCATTATTTGCGTTCAGCTTGCCGGCAATTGCAAATCAATTATAAACCCTATGATTAAGACATGGCTGCAGCCAGGGGTAGTTCATAGTTGACAATCGACACTACATATGCCGAGAACGATAAATCGAATAATACTCACGATTCGGGCAATAGCCCGAGTAATTATCATTTACGATCGGCTCTAAACATAACAGCACGTTTATGGCTTCCCACGTCTCACAATGCAATGATGATCAACTAAGTCGTAAGAAATTCACAAGTAGGCAAGGCAAATTATAAAAATCACGTGTCACAAAAGTCATTCTAGATGAACGTACAAAAGTCAGACACCACAACATTAAGTCTGTATGTAAATAAGTATACACACACGCACACACATACAGAACGACCCCACATCCTTTAAGGGTGCATACAAAAAGGGAGAGGGAAAATTTCCTCGACTATGTAGGAGGGACATCCTTGTCACTCGGCCCGCTTACTTTGACCATGTCCTTTAGAAGCTCGGATCGCACAAAGGTCTCAACCTCTCTTTGTGATGCCCCATCGTCACCCTTTGGTGGCACAGCTTGTCCTCGAACCATCCCTGCATGATGCAAGCAAGAAAGGTCATAAGTTTTACAGTCCGAGACAAGTGATAAAGAAGTTAAAGTAATGAGATGAGGTACCTGTGGTAATGTTGTGTGGGTTTCCAAGCCTTTCAAAATCGGAACCCTCTTCATCATCCTCATCCTCTGCCAACAGCTTGTAACCTTTGGCAATGACCTTGGTCTCTTCCGCCCTGAACTGACGGTTTACTATCCCAACATCATACACGGCCCCTTCTTCTTGGGCAACCACATCCTTAGTCTCTTCGATAAGTGAGTATGGATCCCAATCATCACTTGGGGTAGACATTCATCCACTGAAGGTTCTCTTACTTCAATAACATGTAGTAGGTGTCCTTCAACATCTGATTATCCGTCTCACAAAAGTCGCTAGACTTGTCGACTTCGACTTGAAGGGACACCACCTTATTCATATACCATTCTTTGTCCCTCCTCAGCCAGACCTGCTCTGCCTTCAGTGTATCAATCCCAGCATTGTAAATATCCTTTTCCTTGCGCCACTCACCTTGAGACTTGTTCAGCTCGGCCAAAAATTCCTAGAACTTCTTCATTTTTCCTTTAAGAGAGCGGATCCACTCCAGATCCTTCTACCTAGTTTCATCCATCGAACTCATAGCCTCATCAATACGTACCTTGCATAATTTAGTCGCCTTTCTCATTGCTTCTTCCTTGTCTTTCTTTATCTCGACCGCGCGAGATGCTTCAACTACCTCCAATTTTACATCCTTTTCCCTGTGTACTCTACGATGATCCTCCACCTCCAGGCGTAACTGTACATTAACACTCCTGACTTCCTCACCGGCCTTGGCTAAACGGGATTGGTAATCAACAATTTTTCTAGTCTCATCAATAATCTAGACCATTCTTGTTGTCAGATTAGCAAAGTCAAGAGTTGTCGCCTCATCTAAAATTCGAACCAGAGGATTTCAAGGCAAAAGAAACTCGGTATCAGAATCTGCTGAGTGGTGACTTGCATAGCGAGGGTTAATATCAGGGTGATTCTCGAAAGGAGGTGATTCTCGAAAGGATTCCTCGTCGGCGGTTGGAAATCTGAGAATTAAGTATTGACAATTTATTCCCCCAAGTCACTAGGCACCTCACGCACTTCAGGGCTAGATGGATTTTGGCAATGGCATCGAGAAGAAGTTTAAGAACCAGGAGAGGTGGCATCTTTGTTTGAGGACCTTGCGCGTTCTTGAGATGTCTCGTGGCTCTCTCCTCTGCCCATGCCCAACGGAGTCTCCTCGACATTCTCTTGTGCAGTCGTTTCCTTTTGGGGGGAAGTCTTAGAAGGAATGGAGGCCCCTTTCATCCGTTTCAACTGTTCAAGTCGCCGAGACATCTAATTCATCTTCGAATTTCTTCTTTTTCCTGCAAAGCAAATAAAAACTTTAGAGTAGAGAAATAGAGAATGCATAAACACAAAGCATGCAAGACACTTAGACACTACAAGCTACCAAAAACCCTTAGGGGAGACTGGATCAAGTGGCTGGGAGTGGGTCTCACTCAATTGGGGAATATACTGGGACGAGACTGCACTCAGAAGAAGGATACATGGTGACTGAACTTCATTTGACCGGGGAGCAAGTGAAGGTCGGGACTCGTCTAAAAACAAAAAATTCTTAAGAAGAATCCCAAAGTCCATGCAGAAATCGAAAGTACCTGGAGAAAGCCTGAACGTCTCGGTGATCCCCGCTCCACTTTGTACTGGAAAAAAAGGCGCTCCACTCAGGTCATCTTTCACCGCACTCTCTTGAGAAGGGCCAGCAACCAAAGTTGGCCTAGGCGCTGGCTCAAACCGATCTAACTTCTCAGGACACTCCCGCACGACCATGGCATTCTTCAAGGTGGTCATGCCTAGGTCTTCGCTACTTATAAACTCCACATCCTGAGAAGCATGGGCCTCCGACTTTGTTGCCCCAGAATCTCCCTCCAATCCTTCCTTATTCTCACTTTCACTTTCCAAATGAGATACTTCCTCATTATCAAGAGAAGGAGCATCCCATATCCGCAAAGATTTCCCCGAATGAGGAGGATGAATAACACTCTTCTTACGCCTTAGTTTCTTTAGGCCTTCGGCCCCTTGCACTAGCTCCTTACCTTTACCAGCATCTCCCCTTTCTCCTTCGGCTTTTGTTGCCCTCTCAGCAGTACTTGGCTTGATCTTGAACATGGATTGACCAGGACCAATTAGATTATAAAAAAGGAGGGCTGTGTCACGAAGTAAGAACGAGGCTTCCCTCTCAACCTCAGGAATAGCTAAGATTTCCTTAGCCATCTTCTTCAAACCTTCGTCCTCTACCGCCTTTACACAACCTGGAAATACAGGGCTGAAACCAAGTCAACAGAAAACTTAGAAGAGGATATAAAGGAGACTTACATCTAGAAGTGAAAACACATTGAGGGATAGCATCATCAAGCATAAAGAAGTACTCTTTCTTAAACATACTAAAGTTTGAGTATAAGAAAAGGACCGGCTTGAACTTGTGAGCTGACTCTATGTTGATGAAGTGGCTCCTCTTTCGGTAACTTCTCACTTTGTACAGGTACCGGATCTCTCTATGGGTAGGGGGCTTTTGATAATGCTTCATAAATATCATATATAAGCATGTCAAGATTACATAGGAGTTCGGTTGAAGCTGTAGAGGAGTGACTTTCAGATAGACCACGAAACTGGAGATCCAACGGGTAAGCGGAGGAATTGCACCACATATGCAGTGATATTTACTATATGCCATATATCCCTCCGGGGGAGAGCATGCCCTGTCATTTGGTCCTGGTAGTAGCATTTCCCGGCGAACGATCCTGAATGTTGTAGCTATAGAGTTAAGCCTCTCAAATCTCAACATGTTAGGATAACATTCAAAAAGCTTTACCAGCGTCTGATTGGGAGCATAGACCTCCAACAAAGAATACGTGGAGCTAGGTTGTTTTGGGGTATTAGTGGGAACCATAGAAGCAAAAGCACTAGCCCCAACAGGCTATGATGACGCATGTTTAGATCGAAGCTCATGACCAGACGTCATTTTCTTTCCTGCACAAGGAAATAAAAGGCAAGCATAAGCCCAACATACTAATAGCTATGCAATTGTAAAAAGAGTAAAGCAGTAGCAATGAATTTAACAAATTAGAAATCATGCAATCATAACCAGAATGTAGACGCTTATGGAAAAACTCCTATCATTTGGTTCGGTTAGGGTCATACACCGAACCAAATCCTCCAAAACTCAAGCTACTACTCCTAGGACTCCCCTCTTGGCTCGGCATAGACTGATCTGGTCCGGCATCACCCAAAACACCGGTCTAAAACCATGCAGTGTCAGGGTGTCGAACCAATTCCACCAAGCCCTGCGCAAAAACCACTTCGAACCAATGCCCATTCCTGAACATGCTAGCCACATTTATTACCATGCCCAAACTAACACACATAGAAACTGAACACAGTATGAAGGAGCCCCTACGCCTACTCGAATTCCTTCCACCCTCGATGCCTACAATAGTCGCACCTTCACTTATCATAGAGTTCGCCTCCGTCGAACCATTACAGAGCAACAGGGCTCATTCAAATAAGTTATTCCTCCTCCAATTCAGGACAAAACATCATAAAAAACACCCTAAAAACCCTAGAAAGCAAAATGAAGAACTAACCTTGCCACAGATGATATTGAAGTAGGAAATAGGCGAGTGCAAGTGTTGGGAGCTTCAGGAGATACGAAAGGAATTGGGAAAATTTGAAGTCTGGAAATAGAATAAGGAAATAAAGAAGGAAGATAGTGTATTTATAAAAGGAAAAGCCGAGGAATAAGGAAGGAGAAGAGTTTTTCTTTTTGGGTCCCATAAAAAACACCTCACCGGTCGAGAAAAAGTCGAGTCCGAACCAAACAAAGCACATCGTATGGGAATACGACATACTTTAGGGGGTAAGTTGTGGCTCGATTTTTTATCAGGCAGAGGAAGAGAGAGAGAAAGAGAGAGCAAAGGCACAAAGAAAGAAGCTAGATTATGGTGTAGAAGGAAGGAATGCCAGACCAAATATATTGTCTGGCATGCTCTAAAATGCCGGACTGGATATCTAGTTCGGCGTTCTCTAAAAATGCTGAACCAGATATTTGGTCCGGCATTCTTTGAAATTCCAGATCAAATGTTTAGTCCGACACGACATCAAAAACACCAGACCAAACATTTGGTCCTGTACACAAGCTTGCCAGACTAATTGTTTGGTCGACAAATAAGCGTCTCCAAGCAAGATGCCGGATGAGTTGGTGACCAAGCCAACGAGTTCTCCAAGAAAATGCCAAACCAAACCATCCTGCCCACATGTTGAACCAAATTCAAGGAGTTATAACCCAGCCTCCACACTTCACAAGTCCACTCTATAAATTCTGGAACTCCACAATAACAACATGGACCGAATTTAGGAGAAAAGAGGGAAAACTCTACTGAGGCTTAACCACCCCAGCTACTCTAATTTTTTCTCTTTCTTATCAGACTTTTATTTGTAATCAAACCAAAGAAGCATAATAAGATGGACAGTGGATGTAGGCATGTTCTGACCGAACCATTATAAATTTTATGCGATTTACTTCCTTTAAACTGCTTTTCGACTTTGAGTCTGTGTACTGTTCTGTGACTGTAATAATAACTTGTTATCACATTGGAACATTAAAAGCTACATATCAAACAACTTAAAGGCAACTTAACTAATTTCGAACTTAGAGGCATTTGCCTAATTTTTGTGCGAACAATATATATATATATGTATGTATGTATGTATGTATATGTATATATATATATATGCATGTATGTAGTTGGCTTCCCTTTCGCGTACTATAAATATATGTATTAACTGACTCTACATGATGCCATCTTGTAGTACACACACATGAACATGCCATATAAAGCCATTGTGAAAAAATTCTTACCTTGTCTTCGTCGCTTAAATTTTACAAACTAAATCATATTGCGTAATACTCTGTCATTGCTTGTAGTTTTTTTTTCCACCGCAAATAGTTTTAATTTAATCTTAGCGAGTGATTTGGTTGGGACATGGGGATCATAGTTTGGAGACAAAGGAATTGAACCTGTATGCAGATCAATTCCTCTGTCCCTAAAACTGATGTGCCCCTTGTCCCCATTTAAATCCAACCTTTTATTTCAAGTATAGGTCCCACTTTTTAATTTTTTAAACAAATGATAAATGGCTATGATTTGATGGGGGTTTAGGGAATACACAGTTTGGAGACATGGGACACATAGTTTGGGGATAGAGGAATTAAACCTGTATGCAAGTTAATTCCTCTATCTCAAAAATTAATGTGCACTTTGTCCCCTTTTAAATCCAACCATTTATTTTAAGTATGGGTCGGACTTTTTAATTTTTTAAACAAATGATAAATGGATGTGATTTGATAAGGACATGGGGATAGATAGTTTGGGGACAGAGAAATTGAACCCATTTAATGCATGCATGTTTTAATTTATTAAAGCTTAATGGAAATATGAGCTGTCGCCATACCTTTTTCCCTTGTTTTATAATATGTTTGCTTGCTATTTACAAGGGTATACAAGCCGTCGCCTCCATTTTTTTTATATATTATCGTTGATTATATTTCATGGCTATTGCGTGTAAAGTCCAAGCAGAAGTAAACCATCATGAACATTAAATATAATACAGTGTTGCCACCAATTATATGCACGACGTAGCTTATATATAGGGTCATCGCTTATAATAGTTTGTGTAGCCATCACACAATAATAATCTATATGTAAACCACCCACACCCCAGTGAGTCCATATTTTCATTAAATCGAAAAATCAAGTTCATCAAAGTGCAGATCGTTGGTTTGGTATCTTGCAAATAAACAGAAGAATGCAATCCGAGCACTAAAGATACAACTCACAACAGAAAAATATAAAAGGTCACATAATTACCGACCAAGATTGACACTTCCAAAGTCTAATGTCCTTGTCAGCACCGAATACACCTAGTATCAGTACATGTTCTTCAAGATATCTTGTGGATTGTAATGAGGAGGGGCGTTAGAACAACGCGCCGATGATTGGTAAATTATACGTTTTATACAAAACACTAGTTTATGCCGATTGTCGTTATGTCTTTTCATTTTCAATTAGTCATTTGGACTTTGTATACGCATACGATACATCCCATCTATCCGTAGCACACTGTAACTATGTGTGTAAGTACCATGTTCCCGCATTGGACCTAGATACTATCCCCACCGGTATCTCTATATCAGCACCCTGCTATGATCCATTAGCCTCGCTATATCACAATCTCATCGCCGGGTATACCGAGGAACTCTTGTAGTGAATATTAATGAATTTACAATAATTTAGCTATAATCTAACTTTCATTTTTAGGGATTTTCTTATTTGCTTCCTGATTGTCTCAGCTTTATGAACTATAAATATGATGGATTCAACCCCACAAGCTGTGGATTTAGCTCATGGACTACCCCATGCATGATTTGAAAGATCTCCTTACTAGGGTTAACAAGACTTGCCTTCTAGCAAACAAACAAGCAAACAATGTGGCGATGGATAATCCAACGTGGTCCATACACTTATAGGCAGTACAGACCATTAGGTGTAACCCCTGTCCTTCCTGTTGACCGCTAAGGACCGATGACGTTCTCGACCTATGTACGACCCTACTACTTTGTTTGGTACCAACACATGTTGACATAGCGTCTTTCTTCGCTCATCATCCGATTTAGATTTCCTATTACAGTCAAGGCTATACCCTCCTTTTCCATTGTTGAAGTAGACTCTTCTATCTATTGAGGTATTCCTTCATATGTAGCAAGCGTATACTCTCCACAGGTCTTATGGTTTGATATATGTCACATTAGTATAATGTACACAAAACTGCTGGTAGCCCTATGTGATGGGCATACTACTATTGTGTAATACTACTGACCTCGCATTCCAACTCATTCTAATGAATATGTCATTCTATTCATTTTATCATTTATTAACTTTGATAGTTCACACACATCATAAACATATATTTGAGGCTACGTGTATTTGTATGTACATACATACATACATATATATATATATATATATATATATATATATATATCTTCATTCATTCTTACCTAATACCCTTGTCTTTACAGTTTACTGTTAACAAAAATTCTTAATTCTTTATGCATTTATATCTTACTTGATTTAAGACTATTTATCGCTTCCTTTTTAAAAGATTTACAATATCCTTTACCATTATTTTACCATTTCCTTGTTTTCTACTTTTATTACCCTTTTAATGTTTAATCTATTCTTGTGTATTCTTCAATTCTTTTTTTAATTTAATTCCTCCTTTATTGGAATTGCATATTTTTTCTTTTAGAATGTTCTTATCACATTTGTATCTCTTTATTTAACACTCCGGGATTTTCTATGTTTTTATGCATTGGAATTACGTCTCTACTACTGAAATATTAACACTATAAATTTCCATACCTTATCCAAAAGGAAAGTTTGTGTGGTGTCTGGAATCACAGGAAATGACCTTTTCTAGTTGCTGAAACATATAGTACAAAATATGACAAATGTCCTTGTTTTATACATTTATTTCTTTTTAGGTGCATTCCTTATTATTTCAATCAACGCATTATTGTTTATTTTAGACTTGATAATATATAGAAATACACATTGCAACATTCTAAATCCCAAATAATTAAAATACCATTTAAACTCCTGAAATCTTATTGTGATTTCTTTATTTTACATTCTTAATTTCATATCCATGTTAAATAATAAATCTGGAACTATTATATCATTTATAAATTCATGGTCTATTTTTATTCAATAATAAATTTAGGGATTGCTAATACCTAAATCTTTTCTAGATTTACATTCATGTAACATATAGGTATATCAAGTTAATAATTACAGAATATGTATGTAGAGTTTATAATTGCATTGTATGTGTATAGGTTTAGCCTAAAACTCCAATTTATATTTAAGGCATGTAGGAATAGATTTATAATGATATAAATCTAATATTATACAAAAAGTATATAATTATTCTCACTCGCTTCTTTTTAGCTCAAATTCTCCAGATCTAGGTCCATTTCATTTATATTTGGCTCCCTTTTATTTTAAATCCAAATATAAAAAGTGTATACACCTATTAGGATTATAGATTTGGGGAAAGGATTGAATTAAATTTAGATTTAAGTTTAAGATTCATGATTTACCTTTGTTTCTGCATTCTGAATCGATCCTATTCTTCTCTTATTCTCCGCTTTCCTTTACATGTGTGTGATATAATAATTTTATTACTTTTAGAATTCTAGAGATTGAGGAGAAAAGAGAGTGGTAGAGCTTCACTCTGTGACCCAAAAAATATAAGAAGGGAAGTGAGAGTCTGGGTTTATATTTACAGGAGTTTGGAATTAACTTGGAGCATTAAGTTTATCATATGCAACCTTTATTTTAATCAGGGATGCACATTAGAAACTTGGTACAGAAAAAATAATTTTTTTTCTAACTAATTATTCAATCTACCTCCAGATCCTCAAATTAGCACATCAATGGACGACCTTACATGACCTTGGGTCGACCGCTACCGGTTGACTTGGATGCATCAAGGGTCAACTGATCCTTTGTTTAAACACTGATTAATTAGCGTTGTTTATTATGTATTTTATTCCTTGTTTACACAGCCAATATAATTTTCTTTCCATTTTATACATTTTCTCAGATTTGATTTAACGTTAACATTTCTAACATCTAAGTTTCCATTAATATTAGTAATTAATATCAATTAACTTTTATTACTATAATTACATATATAATTATTTCTTATTCAAAAACTTCTAACATTAGTAACTCTATCGTTTGACTCCATTGAAAAAATTATACATGAAAATCGATCTAAAAAGTTGCCACAAACCCAAGATGCAAGTTTCGTAGCCAAATTATGATATTTATAAAAATTCTATTTTTAACATTATTATATATTGATATAATTCTTTTCAAATTAATTGTCGTAAAAATTATGAGATGTTACATTCCTCCCTTAAAAGAATTTTGTCTTCAAAATTCCTCAAGGACCGAACAGTATAACATAAAGTACAACCATTATAAACTAACCAACCACTAATATATAAACAATTTTGCAACCAATCATGTACAAGTGCATGGTGTATCACAATACATATGATATGTAAGGAGGATAATTCTAATCGGCACCCCTTATATGAATGCACCTTTTTAAAACAATTTTGAAAATATGGTGCAAACGATCTAAATATTCTGGCAGTTCTAAATGCATGCAACTTTTGGAAACCAAAAACTTGTTTTAGCATCCAAATTTTCCCACATTTCTGCGAATGGAAGTACAATTCAACTAATTTTTCATCCAACATCTACTATCCAAAATCCTAGTATTCCGTTGCTAACATCCAAATTTAAAAAAAAAAAAAATCAATTTTCTAAACCTATTTCTTTATGCCAGGAAAAGGGTTTAGATGGAAAATTTCATATTTCCATCATTCTCTTATGTACCTTTTTTTACTGTACCTTAGAACCTTCTCTTTTCCCCCCTTCCAAGTACAGTCCGCATAGAATTTTATTTTTAAATCTTTAAATTTCAAAACGGAATTATTTTAAAATCAGTTTAGTTCACCTACCAATAACGTATGTAGGAAATGACTCCATAACCAAAACCGCTTTTTCCCTTGTCTTCAATGGTACTTTATTTTATTGTCGCTTATGTCGTACTGTAAAATCTATACTATTTAATCATCTCAACTATTCCCCTGTGTCAAGTATATGGCATTTCAGAAATTTGAAAATTCCTTCCTTTTCTACTCAAAAATATTTTTATATTACTCTTTGAAATATTTGTACAAATTTTTAGAGGTTTCACAAAGTTATTTAATTTTCCAAAGCCAAGAATTTTGAACAAAATATCAAAAGTATTTTTTCCAAAACAATTTATGCCACACTACACGAAACTGGGGTCTGGTCAATAGTTTAATATTCATAGTGGACTTTATCTACCTACGTGGTAAATTTCAACTTTTCAAAAACTTTTCTTTTATAATAACAACCAGCACACAAGTTCATTTACGAATTCCAATTTTTAAGGTATAATGACATTGATTCGTTATTACGCAACATCTTATCCATGTCCTTCGTTTATTGAAATTTATTTCCTAAAAATTTTCCTATTTTATTTTTTGGGACTTAGATTTCATTTCATTTTTGTTTTAGTAGTAAATTAAACAAATTTTCGTAATTTATTTTTTAACTTCAATCTCTACTGTTTTCCTTTTCTCCACATTAGTTAGGTGTATTTTCTAAAATTTTATTGTTTTTATTTCTTTCCTACTAATATCGCAGTGACATACCACGATTTTAATGCTAACTAATTTAAAAAGAAATGGGATAAATAAATAATAATGCTAAAAATAGGATTTTTGCAAATGTCATAAGTTGGGTAAACAACTTATAACATTGGATTCGTGGTGATTTTCTGATCGATTTTCACATATAATATTTTTTGATAGGAGCTCAAATGAAAAACTTATTAACGTTTGAAGTTTTAGCGTCGGAAATAATTATATACATAAATATGATAATAAAATCAATTAACTCTAGTTAATAATGTTGATGGAAGGTTGGATGTTAATAAATGTTAACAGTAAACTAAAATATTAGAGCATATATAAAGTGGGAAAGAATTAAACGAGATCAACTAATAGAGAAAACAAATATACAGAGTTATCTAAATGGAGGGAAGAAATGAAAAAAATCAAAGAACGGGATAAATTCACTGTTTAAAACATCATAGGTCGACCCTTATAGCACCCTGGTTGACCGCTACTCATCGACCCAAGGTTAGGAGCGGTCGACCTGGTACGTATGATGGCAATAAATTACTTTTAAACGACTCGCATTTAATATGGTTTAATCCAACGGTTGGTATTGATTTGAACCACTATAAATACAAACCTAGGCCTACACGTCCAACTCATAATTTTCTAATGAGCATGGAAGCTCTGTTATTTTCACTTCTCCTCCACAACTCTAAATTTTTAGAAAAAAGTCCTAAGTTACTAGTTTGCACTTATACTCTACCCGAGGACTGTAGAAGATGACAAAGATAAAAAATAGTTTCAAATCAAGTTGCTACAACCATGGTAAAATGCAGACCCAGATCTAAATTTGTAATCAACCTAAGTATCTTCTTTCTAATCCAAATTCTAATAAACCTTTATGTATATGTGTTATATGGAAATCAAAACAGGGAGTCAGAAGTTGAGATACAAATAATAGGGATTAGATTTAGAGATCTGAGAACACTTAGAAAGGTGAGTGGGAAAATTACATGTTTTGTAGTAAAATTAGATTTATTTTGTTGTAAACTATTTCAATTATGCCTATTTATAAATTTGTAAATGCGTATGATTAGGGTTAAATTTGTAAATGCTTAATGATTAGATATAAATCAGTAAGTGTGTAATGATTAGTTATAAATTTGTAAGTGTGTTATGATTATATATAAGCCAATAATCATGTAATGATTAGATCTAAATTTATTGTTTACGCGTAATGAATTTAATGAAATTTGGAAAACTTGCCAACATATGTTATCCCAATAACTTGTTATGAAATTGGTAATAACAAATTAGCATTTGAATGTAGAAAAAGAATATAAAATAAAAGGAGCTTTATTAAGATTTTAGGGGCTTAAGTGATATTTTAATTTATTGGAATTTGGGATGTTGCTAGTAGATTTCTATGAATTATTTGGTTTAAATAAATAGAAGTGTGATGTTTGAAAGAGATGTATAAAATAGGGATATTTAAAGTATTTTGTACTATTTATTTCAAGAACTAAACAGATAGTTCCTTGTAATTACAAACACTACAAGAACATCTTCCCTTTTGACAAGATGTGAAAATTTACCACGTGAATATTCTTACGATAGTACCTAAAAGTAAAACGGTAAGATATGAATGCGATAATAATATCTTAAACAGTTAAGACATGGAATGCCAGTAAGATTTAAAGTAAGTAACGAAGAAAATGTGAAATAGACAAGAAGAAGTAAAAGGGATACATGGAAATAGAAATGGAAGAATAGGAAAGGGAGTTATGAACCGGATAAATAATGGTAAATGAACTTAAAGTAGAAAAAGACAAAATGCGTAATAAAGTAAAGACCTAGGGTCAACTGTAAACCGTAGGCGCATGATAATTAAGTAAGTATGAAAATACTATATATATGATAATCAAGTACGATGTTCCAAGAGTTTTGTAACAGAAATGGAATAGAAAAGAGATTCTCCTAGGTCGCTCACTCATAGGCCAATGGACAGGTCAAGGCAGCAAATAAAACCGTTAAGTCTACTCTTAAGAAAAGGCTTGCCAAAGCAAAAGGAAATTGGGTGGAGGAGCTACCTCTTGTACTGTGGTCGTACCGTACCTCCACTCGAACTTCAAGCGGCCATGCACCCTTTTCCCTTTCATATGGACATGAGGCCATGCTGCCGATCATGGTGGACGTCCTGTCCGCTCATAAGGTGACCTACAACCGTGAGAAAAAATGATAAGCTCTTCAGAATCGTCCTAGACACACTTGATGAGTGGATAATAGAAGTGGAAATCTTTACCGAGTCTTATAAAAGAAAAGTCGCAAAACATTACAATTCATGGGGGAAGCTCCAACAGTTCGCCATTGACAACTTGGTTTTATCTTGTGTGTTTGCAAACACCAAGGACCGGGAAGACGGGGTGCTTGCCCGAATTTGGAAGGACCATATGTTATCAATTCTGTGCTAGCTAACATTGCATACCATCTATCTTTCCCAGATGGGACCGATGTGTCCTAGACCTGGAGCCCAAAACACCTATGGGCTTACTTTATATAATGAAAGTACTTCGTAAATAAGAGCTTGGGATGTAATCTTTTCTTTTTGCAGGGATCAATGGAAGGTCATCTCTCTGTGCCAAGACAATTCCAGCCATGCAAGTTCGAGATACATGTACAGAGATGAGTTCTTACACGCTCATTCACCCGGTTCGACGATAGCCCACGTCCTATCAAGGAAGTGCGCGAGCTACTGCCTCCTCTCACTGATAGAAGGACGCACTTGGCGAGGATGGATTACCATGAATCCACTCCTCTTAAGCACGTAGGGATGACCAATGATCTGTACGTCGTCCCAGTGCTACCCGACCCGCTCCGGTAGGCAAAACCAAGGTATAATTCTTGCCTTTTATGGTGCATCGATGTGATGGATAGCAACTGCATGGTCCAATTCCCCTCACTCATGATGCTCCTCGTCCCAGCAGGATGAGAAACTATTATTAATATTAAAGCATGATAACTTAGCATAATGCCATGATAGTACCTCCAAGGTCTGACATCCATAGTGTGCCTGCAAGCGAATAAGCCAAGCTTTATTTTATCCCTTGGGGTCGGAAAGGGCGCCTGCAAAAAAATAAGCCTGGTTCTTCTGTGCAAACCACACGGGCCTCAACTCCAACCCTTGAGTGTCGAAAAGGGTGCCCGCAAGCAAATATGCCGATTCCTTCTGTGCAAACCCCGCGGAATGCAACTCCAAACCTTGGGTGTCAGAAAAGGCATTCGTAAGAAAATAAGCCAGGTCCTTCCACGCAAACCCCACGGGCCTCAACTCCAACCCTGGGGTGTCGAAAAGGTCACCTGCAAGTAAATAAACCGGATCCTTCCATGCAAACCTTACGAACCTCAACTCCAACCTTAGGGTGTCGGAAAAAGCGCCCATAAGCAAATAAGCCAGTCCTTCCATGAAAATACCACAACCTTAACTCCAAACCCTGGGTCAGAGAGGGCACCGCAAGCAAATAAGCTGGGTCCTACCATGTAAACCACATGGGTCTCAACTCCAACCCTTGGGTGTCTGAAAGAGCACCTACAAGAAAATAAGCACGATCCTTCCATGCAAACCCCATGGGTCTCACAAAAGCCTCAATTCCCTCAAGGCGAAACATACTCACCACAACATACCTTGTGCTTTCCTTTTATCTGTAGGTACAATAACGGAAATGAGAATCTCAAACACCACATGATGCAAAAAAAGAGTTCATAACTAACAGAGGCATGTCACATAGCCCGCCGTCTAAGTGTAATCAACCTTTTAAAATCAAAAAAGGAAGGGAAAAGAAACAACAAAGACAACTAGGTTACAACCAATAACATGCCACAACCTCCTCACTCATTTGGTCAGGTCAGAGAGTCAATCTGCTCCACCATCAAGTTGGCCGGCATAACTTACCCCTCTTGGTCAATTTGGCAGATGCCTCCTCCCTGTACTTCTAGCTCAAAGCGGGTGTCACCCTCCGAGATCACAATAGGAAGGTGGAAGTTGTTCATGAAAGTGCCCACCGCCATGTTAGTTAAACAAGCTGAACAATGAGCATCCCTTTACGATGGACTCTCTCTTTTAATCCCTCAACATCTTCCGAGGGTAAGCAAGTCCGATAGGCATCCAAAAAAAACTTAAACATGCCCCACCTCCTGCTCAAACCTCTCTTTCACCCTCTTCAGCCATGTAACCTCTTCCTCAAGTGATCCCTGGACAGCAACAACCTGGTCTCTGACCGCCTCAGCATTGTCCTGCTATGGTTTGCTTCTATCATTTCTTTCTCAGCCAAGTCCCTGACATGAACTGCATCTGCTCAAAGCGTTGATCTCTGACTCATGGTCCTTCTCGGCTACACCTTTAGTTGCATTAACCACCTCACGCTCATCAGCAGCCAGCTCAGCTGCCACATGGGCTGCTTCAACCTCCTCTCTCATAACTCTCAACTCTTCCTTCAATTGGAAAGCTATGTCATCTCCACCCAAAAACTGGCTCTGACTGCTTCCAACTCCGCCATTTCATCCGATGCGTAGACCCCATTCTCCTCCAACTCCTCCTTTAGAGGAGTCAATCTGTCGTGACCTCCCCTAATTCATCCGCAGTTCTCACAATTCACCGAGGACCACCATAAGAAGACTCCACCACTTCTTCTATAACCTACGCCCCTGCAGGTCTCGCCTGCAAATTAACAAGCTCACCGCGGACCCACGTCGCGCATGCACCCGCTTGAAAACAAGGCAGTTCGAGCTGTTGGAAAAAGGATATAGAAGAAAAATGAGAAGGTAAACATGTTTTACAACTACAATTTCCTTGAACAAGTTATCAACGACAACTTGTAATCCGTAACCTAGCCATCCAAAGCGTGGTATGTGAGCAATCCCCAAAGAATGAGCTGCAACCACTTAGAAGGTTCGCAGGAGCCTGTCTACACCCTCCTTCTCATATCCCGGACTGATACGCATGGAAATCATCCCAACTTGCTCTTTATCTTCTACATTAGGACCACGATACATGGAAACATCAACATCTTCTTCATAAGTTTCACAATGAGCCAGCCCTGTTTCAACCACCATGGGTTCCTCTACCCCTAGCCTCCCATCTATATCTCCTCCTCTGTAACTCTGTCCCTCTTCCATTTGCAACCTAGGGACTAGTGGACATTGGACTATTGATCAAAATGAATCACATAGCAAGAAGCGTCAAATGCCAATTCTGGGGGTGGCGAAGGAGAGACCATCACGACTTTCCTTCTGGCATCTTGCCCTAAAAGATCCGTAGAGGGATCATTCACGTCATCTAGCTCCTCTAAATTGATCTGGCCCACCGAAATAAGGAAACGTAACAAGTTAGAAAATAAGGAACCGGCTACGGTAAAGATAAATATAATTAACTATTGGGCAGAGCACCCCGGTTCTGGTTCCTAATCCAAGGGGGATAAGGTTCAAAATCATCCCCTTCAGAGTGTAGGTCCTGCTCTTCCTACGCCCAATGGTCCAACATCATGACCCCTATTTTCAGTAGGACCATCACCTGAGGAAGACAAAGTCACACTTTCTCCAAGGGTTGGGGGCAGAGGTTGGCCAGAAGTTTAATCATATTTCGTTGGATCATACTCCTGCCTTTCTGATGGCAATTAGATAGGGCATCTGCATCAACTATAGGCTTGTCCGTAACAATGCACCCCTGGCCGACCCTAGGAAAAAATGTGGATTCATGTAAAGGAGGTAAAATGAGGCGACTACCTACGGGCTTCTTTAAAACCTCTCCTTCTTCTTTCTCCTCCGGTTAGTTTCTGCGCCTTTTTCCATTTTTGTAGGGGTACGAATGGACTGACCCTCTGGTAGTTGCCCGACTTCTCGAAGCATCCCGTCGTTGACTAAGCTATCCAAATCTCGAAGCGTATCGTCAGCCCCTAAAGGCCTAGCACTTGCCTCTCCACTAACATCGCCTTGGCCAGGCTCAACTTGGGGATAGTGCAATGGGAAAATTATTAGAACGTCAAGAAGGAAAAAGAAAGAGAAGGGGATGGGGATAAAAATCACAAAGACGGTCTCACCAAAAGGTCGAAATGGCCGAAAACACAACTCCTCATTCATAGCACGCAGGACAAAGAAATATTGCAATTTCCAACCGGAGACACCTTTCTATGAAACCCCAATAAATATCATTTCTCTCTTCTTCTTCCTCTGGATGTGGTAGTAAGTCCCGACGCAATACCCAGGCTCTTTGTTAATATTGAAGAGACGAGTGACAGGGCTCGTAGAAGATGTCTCTAACTCTAAGCGATGGCACGCTAGGCAATGGCCCACTAGATAATGATAGCTATTTGGAGTAAGTTGACCCAGAGAGAGGTCGAGAACATTCAAAAGGATACAATGGTTGTATGTAGGGGAAAGGCCACTCCGACTTTCAAGTAACTCAAGGAGAATGTGTAGTAGTTTGGTGAAGCAGTGTCAGCTTGTTCATGGAATTTTGAAAATTAGATCAACTAGGGTTACAAACAAATAGGTTCAGCTCTTTGGCTATGCTGTTTGATCCACCCATGAAGTCAGAAGGGACCATGGGAGCGAAACTCGAAGCACCATTGGAAGTAGCCATAATGTGACACGATTACAATAAACATTAGAAAGCATGCACGATGGATGCCTCCCACTCGAGGACTGACCAGCCTCAAAGCTTGGTTGAATGAGGAGGGGCACCATTAAAAAGAGAAGAAAACCATGGATGGGGCACCGCTAAGGGTCACCCCTTGGTGGGGAATGAGTTATCAGCGACCATATGACAATATGAACGATAATGGAGATAGGGGCGTACCTGTTAATGGAGAATTTCGAAAAGCGTCGAAAGATTTATAACAATGGCAGAACAAATAGGGAAACAATAAAAGGAGAATAAGAGGTAGCTGCGTCTATTTATAGACCTTCATCGGAGAAATAGTGGCCCTTCGTCTTGAAAAGAACACCAAATCCGGACCGTGCAAAGAGATATGATATCAGGGTCGATTCAGATCCTTTCACCTAAAAGTTACAGTGAAAAATGGACCGTTGAAGACACCTATATAATGACAGGTGATACATCATTAATTACACTACAGACATCCATTAAATCATGTCATTTCGTATTTGCAAGCTTGCCCTCGTCTGCAAGGGCAGGCTTAGGGGTCAAAATGTTGCTTAAATTTTTCGCAAAAGTTTAATAAGGCATGGCAGCCGTCTGTTTAGAGATAAACGCATCAGCCAAGCTAGTCCGGGATTCCTTGGGAACCGACCGACCCAAGGGCCGGATGATTCATATGCACGGGTTCCTCTCACATACGGACGAAAAACTGGATGGAATGGCTTTAAGGAGACAAAATAGTCAGACCGATAGAGAAAAGCATGCCTACTAAAGTCCTGTTACCTTGGAAAAGCGCTAATACAACCGGCCTGCCACCAACTACTCCCACCCGACATGGAAGACATCAACAAACCCTAAGTTATGCCGCTCGATATCTTGAAAAAGAAGCAAAGAGAGTGTAGAAAGGAAGTTTTTCAACATATATGCATGTATCGCTACCAACCCTCCAGTTAGTAACCATCGAACGGTCCGATCTACTATACGGACTGTGCATATCCTGAGGTAATCTCAACCATAGATCAAAGGAGGTTGCTCATATAAATACCCCAAGCATTTCATCAGGTAAGGTATCGAATCAAAAAATTTAGAAGGACAACACTTCCCACCATACTCTTAGCATCTTCAAGCATTCTCCATCATCTCCATGTATCCACTATAATAATATATATATAGTTAGAATAATAAATACATACGTACATACATACATACATACATACATACATATATATATATATATATATAGTGGATGTGGGCATTCATTTTGGCTGAACCACTCAAAACCTACGTCTCTTTATTACTAGCATTCCATCATTAATTCACGATCATGTACTGCGAAGCTAACAATATCATTAAAGCCCCACTCTCTCACAATTTCCGAGGTAAATTAGTCACTCTGTCTCGTCGATGGAATTTTTAGTCAACAGTAAGAAAATGATAAAATGATAGTTGTTTTTATCTACTCCAGTTTTTATTGTTTAAAAATTTATAGAAGGTGTTTCAGAAAGTACAATTTTAGAAAGAAATGGTTTGGTGTAACAAATAGATCTTTGGAAGGAAAATTTAATAAATAGCAGAGCTAAAAATCCTAATTTTCTTAAAAAGTGAAAGATGTCTTTAAAATGAAAAGGTTGATTTGAATTAAAAGGAAAGATGCTTTTTGAGAATAAGCGATGCTAATAATTTCTCCTAGAATTAAAGAATAAATTAAATTCAAAAATTTTAGATTATAGTTTTAAAAGGATAAGACACCAAAGTATTTTTGAATTTAATAAAAAGTTTATAAGTTGTACTTTTTAAGGAAAATGGTTTGGGGGTTGAGGATTTCAAAAAATTAAAGTTTCTAATTTTTGAAAAATGGAAAAGGAAAAAACAAAAAATTAAATATGTAGTAGATAGAAATGAATGCCTAGGCAAGACATGGTGAAGGATAAGGTTAGTAATAAGGAATCCCCATAGAGTGTAAAGAATGATGGTGAGAACCTAGAAATATTTTGTTAAACATGCGTGCAAGCCATAAAATGAACCTATAAAGGATTGATGAATGGTATTAAAGTACACTTCTATGATTCCTAGGATATACTTGTATGAATGGTCAAAGATAAAGGAAATAAATACCAAGATTTGAGAATAATATCAAGGGATTTCGATTAAATAAAGATGATAATAGAGGATTATGAGATGGAAAGCACACACAGAGGACATTTGAAATGACCGCCCTATACCACCGATGCTCATATTACTGAATAGTGTGATGTTGGAGCATCTGGCCGATGTAGGGTGACTGTCGAGGGAAAGAAGAAGAAATAAAGATGAGGAATAGAATAGAAGAGAATATAAGAAAGGATAAGGAAATAAAACATCACACAATAACATAACTTGTCGTATATCTCACAACACATCAGATAAAATATAATAGTAATCACAAATATAAAATAGGCGAGATGGTAATAACTATATAAACCACATTATCTGAGTACATAGGCTCATACAGTTAAATAGTAACGTAGATTATACAATTGATAAATAAACTCAACTAATACGGTCCTTAATAATAGCAAGTAAACACCGTCAAGGCTCCACAATGTCACACAGCGGAATAAACAATAATAACTCAAAATATAAGTATGAGAAAGCTTCACCATCCACTAGTTCATCTACATAGCTCCAAGTGCTATTTACACCTGCTATCTAGTCTACTCATTTAAGAACACCCGAGCTAATTAGAAGCAAAACATAAAACCTCGAGCCAGACAATCGTCTGGTGTGAGTGATGAATAATCTTAAAATACTATAAAAGTCGGTATAGTATAAGGAACAAAGGGTATGGAGAATCGTACCTGACCTGTCTCTGCATCCACAGAGTTAGAATACAACATTGAATATATGCTACTCTATGATAGTCATCATAGGTATACTATACATCAAAGTACTAAGGACGTCTAGATATCGACATCGGTAATATCTACATCGGTGACATCCCAAAGGTGATAAAAACAGTCAAACAAACATGGCATCCATCATCCATCTTTGCATTAACTCAATCAGTAAGATGGATATATGATTCTCATATAGCTACCCTCATAGAGCCAAGGAGTACTCAACGTCCTAGTTTCTCGACAATCAAATCCATGCACCTCGGTCGGCTAGGAACTAAACCACCCGTTTGATAGTCTAGTGAACGAATTAGTAAGCATCCTTTGATCAAAGGCGCGCCCTTTAACCCATGTGAGCATCCTGACATACCCTTGCATTCGAGTACATCGAAACCTACGAATATCAATGATCCCTCTGCACACGTCACCCATAGCACGGATCATTTTGGAACTGTCCTTATAACTTGTGTCTAAAGTCATCGTGGATAGGAACTACTCTAGACAACAATTATAAGTCATCGAGTGTCATTGTACATCCTATAACACTCCTTCGACAGTTCCATCCATCCGACTTATCGTCATCTACTCCACAACCTAACGTAGAGATATCCATCATTGAAGCCTTCACTTTTAATAAAGGAATCATCATCGTTGAACCATGGAGTCATCGCGTCGAAGCATCATGTCTTTGCTTCAGCACTAAAACCACTCGTCGAAGAGCAGTAACACCAAAATCAAATGTCAAATGAATGAACCATTACATCCTACTCCTTGATGCTGCTCCATCGACCATGTCAAAATTGGCAAATCGGCCATCATCAATAGTGGTAGATATCGACCACTCCAAAGTAATCGATAACCACCACTTTGGTCATGTATCTAACCAAAAATGGATAAATACAAACCAAGTGAAAACGTCCGGCATCTTCCTTGATGTCCAAAGCACATGTCCAAGTCTGTCGTCCTTCATCTTCAGATAAGTTGGCATGCACCAATACCCCTTCACATATTTTTCTTATCCATTCGAATTTATCATCGTTTGTGCGTTCAATTGATATGCATGACACTCTATCACATCATTCGAGTCTCCATCGTGTGTGCATTCAATTGATATACATTAAACTCTATGTAATGGGATTTTCCTATATCGCCTTCGAATGGCGTTTTCAACCAATTAACTAAAAAGGTGACATGTAACAAATGAACATAAAAATGTCTATAATAACCTATATATATCTATGATAACACAATATAATCCATCCAAGAAACCAATGTGGGAAATGTGAGACTAAAATCAAAATATCCTAAATCTACCAATATCGTCAAAATAGTCTATAAATGGGAGAAATGTGATATTTAATTCAAAACCATTTTAAAATTCTTTTTATAAAATAATATATAGTTTAAGTATTTTGGAAATCACATTTGAAATTTAAAAAACATTTCAAAACGTCATTTTGATACTATACTGACAACCAAAGTACGGTGAGAGACAATATCACTTATCTCATCCAAATTCGTCTATCCCATCGTCAAATTGTAGAGCTCTCCATCATGAGCACAAGTAAGGAACTACGTCCAAAACGAACCTCGTATGCAAAAGATACATAATATATAAGTTATCTGTTTATTTAAATAATTAATTAACTAAATAATAATTAACTTAAGCTTATTACCCTTCAATTTCTAATCCTCCTTCCTAAACTAGTGGTTGTACACACAGACCTTCAGATACAAGAAAACCCACTTACTCCACATTATCTCTCCTCGATTTCTCACTCGATGGTCAATGATTTGACTAACAGGCTGTTGCAACGTGCCGTACTACGCGAGCTCGTCGCCATAGACCCAAAGAAATAAAGCTGGGCTCTCCTCGCTAATGCATGACCCAATGGTCCAACCAACCCTATCAATTGGACATGATTCGCTATGAACAACCGGGCTCAACCAAATTTTGTAAGGAGGTGTCTCTCATAAAGGAAAAAAAATTGCGCCCTCCATTTCATGTACCGTGGCTTCTATCTTCGGCAAACTTAATCTTAGTCTTGACATTGCTAATGGGCATTCCCAAAATCATTATTGCATGTTAAAAGTTGATATAAGCTAAAAGATCTCATCGATATGAGTTGAATGAAGGTGGTTTCAAAAAAATTCGTTGAGTGAATCGAGATATTTTGAGTTTTGAAGTTAGAAAGATGGAGGTGGCCTTGTTTTTCTTCTCATGGCAATGCAACAATAATAGGCCAGTAAGGAGGAGGGTTTAGTGATATTTTATATTAATATAATATTTGATTTATCTAATTTCTCAAATAAACCATCATGCATTTTGAGCTCGTACGATCAAACGACGCGTCTGATCATCACGAAACTTGTTTGTATGCATCGCCTTGTTTTTCTGGACCTGATGGTATAAATTTCATTGCTATTCGAGACAACGCTCTACGATGATAATTTCACGCTTTTTGAGACTGTTTCAGCCATTAGATCGTCCGATCTTCAAATATAGAGATCTTTATACTCATTTTAATTCGTAACATCGATACGAACTTAACAGAAATGGTCTCAAGTCCTGATTCAACCATATGTGAAAAGTCATATTTTCGGGACATTAATTAATTGATAGTTCAATATTTAAATAAATTATTTAAATATCCAATCATTAAAAATACGAATTGTTACTTTCTCCCTTCCTTAAATGGATTTCGTCCTCGAAATCCCAAGGACGAAGCAACTCAACCCAACACTGTCATATAAGCAACGATACAAGAAAAGTCATTGCTTATCAACTCTCAACAACAATCACTGAAAGTGATTACAACAAAGGGAATATACTCAGAATCACTGGAGCCATCATCCTCATCCCTACGTACAATCGCTATCAAATCCAAAATCAATCTGACTAAACCAAACATCTAAGTTAAGCACTAATTTCCAAAGAAATGGACAGTGGAAAACAAAAGTGGAAACTCACTAATCAAAAGACAAATCAACTAAATATTGTACATTACTGAATATCTCGACTATCAGCAATGCCTAATACCTTATATTTTCTCTTAATTTTGGCTTATGTCATGGAAAATTTTGGTAGCACCTCCTTTGCCTGGCTAGGTCTGGGAAAAATCCCAATACAACATAAACACATATACATCTCATATCCGAGGCATCTCGTTTTCGAGGACAACCAAATATATATAGCCAAATCTACACTACAAGTGTCACATACCTCTTTTATAGCAAGAGCATTTTATTTAGATGTGAATATAAGCGGATAAGCATCCAAATAGCCAACACTTATTTCAGTGTACATGATCAAGTACTCAACAAGGAGGATTAAGCACAATAGTAACATCACGATATAAATAAGTATACTAGATCATATATATGGCAATCGTAAATAAACATGCCATATAAAACCATAACTATCCTGTATGCTTAACAACCATGTAAGAAAAGTAACCGTATCAAATGTCAACAATCAAACATCAATAGGAACATAGAAGATCAACAATCAAAAAGTAACATCCATACATATCCTAGCA
This sequence comes from Allium cepa, assembly GCA_030765085.1. Taxonomy (NCBI): domain Eukaryota; kingdom Viridiplantae; phylum Streptophyta; class Magnoliopsida; order Asparagales; family Amaryllidaceae; genus Allium; species Allium cepa. Next base: position 604,524,227 of record CM060943.1, on the reverse strand, counting down.
TGTAGGATACTAAACCATCTAGTATAAAACATCAAATATGATACCTAACATGAAAGCTGGCAGAAAAATGGAAATCGCCTTCACTTTCACTTCACCAAACCTTTACTACTCCAATGCCTTCCTCCTAAACCATTTCATATCATGCCTATTAGTACAAACAGACCTATTGGTCTCGAAGTTACTTGTTCAATCTCGATATCATCTAGTCAATTTGGTTTCGGATTTCCAAACGCCTTTTGTACATTCTCCCAAAACCCACCAATGAACAATGGGTTTGGGCTACTTACGATGCCCTTGGCCCACAATGAAATAACACAATCCATTCCACACGTTGCTCAACTAATTTGAGTTTCATTCCACTGGACTTAACAAATGTAAATCTGGCAAATTCGCCAGTCTGTTGACTATGATTCAAATGCTATCTTATTCTCCTTTAGTCCTTGGCATTCCATTGATAAAATCCATCTCATTCTTGTAGAGCCAACTATCTCGGTCGAGCCCGCACTGCATCTCCTCTATAGACACGACTTTTTCCTCTAATTTAGCCATGATCTCTGCTAGTTTAGCTTCATGCCTCTGACCTGTACCGATCTGCTAAATAAAAGTAGGTCTGATGGTCAAACTAGCCATCGTCTTGGTACTCGCTCACATCGAGTTCAGAAGTTATAACCAGCGATAAACTTGAGAATGCCCACTCTAAGAATATCGCTCCTAAACTAGTATGTCTTCCACTCAAAGCAAATACTATAGGTACCAACTCCAAATCATGAGTTGAATACTTCCCCTAAGTGGTTTTGGTTGTCGACTAATATACACGATAACCTTACCATTCAGCATCAACACCGCACCTAGTCAAGCACCACAAGCATGTGTGTACTATCGACTCCTCATTCTTGCTCGGAATGAGTAACATCGGTGCACTCATCAACCTCGACTCACTAATGCATGCATGCACCTCGTGTCTTAAAATAAAAGTATGATATTCTCTCATCAAAACGATTTAAAGTGCTGCTAACTTTGAGAAGTCCTTCATAAAACGTATATAATATCTCACTAATCCAAGAAAATTCTCATAATCAGTCGGCATCTTCTTAACACCTAAAATACAATCATCAATCATGCCTTGTTTTCCTCTTTCGTCTATAGGTGGACGAAAGTACTATCAACGAACACAAGCACGGAATCACTCAAGTGATTCCTCGAAACATGATCCAAGAAATCAACAAACTATGCCGATGCATCGGTTATCCCAAATGACATAACCAATCAATCAAAATCAAGGTAGCATATAAAACGCTGTAACCGACACACCCTTTCTTGTTACTCTCAATGGATAAAACCCTATTCAAAAAGTCCAACTGGGAAAACACCTTCGTGCTATAGAGCTAATTGAACAAGCCATTAGTAAGCAGAAGTGGATACTTGTTAGTCTCCCATCTAACCCACAGTAATCAACATATAACCTCAAAGAGCCATCTGCCTTAGTGGCGAACACTATAGGTGCACCCCATTCAAAGATGCTCCTATGAATGAACACTCACATCAATAGGTTATCTGCTCGCACCTCTGCTCTCTAGGTATCATATGTTCTAAAGGCATAACTACCAGTTTAGCACCTCTAACTAGATCGATACGGAGCTCAATCCCTATATGATGGTAATCTGATCACCTTAGCGAATGTATCCAAACAGTCTCTAGCTGCAGGACTAGATGATAAATCATCATGTGGGATATCGAGCAAATATAGAAAGCTAACCACCTCATTATTAGATGGGCACCCATACACTACTTTCCGCCCATCATCAGTCCCTATCATCAACAACGGCCTCTCGCGATCCACCACTACTCCGTACCCCTCTAACCAGTTAATTCCTAGACTCTAATACTAAACCTAATTAAACTAAAGCAATCAATATCAAATAATCAGACAAACATCCATGATTCGATAAGACAAAGTTTTGACAAACCATATATAAGCTAAATGTAGATAAATCATGTGATAACACTTTGCATTTTGAGGTCTAAAACTAAGTGTTACAGATGTTGCAGTCATCCATAGTATTAATTTCAAGCGACAAGGTATGGGATGTTACACATGTATAGCTTGGTTGAGCCCCTAACATGGTTTGTCATAATTTAAAGGTCGGTCAACAATTTTCGGTGCCAATCTCTATCTATCTATAAATCATAAGATATGAAGGAATACGAAACCTCGATGTAAAAAAACGCGTATGGAATCGCCATAAGTGGAAAGCATACCTTAAGGGGCGATTCCTGTTTCCTTATCTTTTGTCGATGGAGCACTCGATGAAATAGAAACGATAATCAATGCATATACTTCTATAGCTTGTCCTACTCAACTCATTCAGGACAATCCTTCAAGGCTGTGTATAGGTGTAACGATCTGCAAATCCGTACCCCCTGAGTCAACACTATTCTACAACAATCAACTCAAGTTGCACAGAAATACGAACCATTTGGTTAAAGAAGAAGAGGTAGAAGGAGAGAAAATAGAAAATAACATCAGAATCTAACCATCGCAGCGGAATAAAATATAATAGATAATAAATGATCTTTACTCAAAATCAAATATATCTGTTTATATATTACATCATCAGAGTACATCAATCACAGCTCAACAATATTATACAATTGAATACACAACTACTCAGCACAGCGGAATATATATATAAACAAGTACGGGAGTACGTATTGTCATCCAGCTCGTCTCCTGAGCTCCATAGCATCACATCCTGTATCCTATAATACTCGGTCTGACCCAAGCATTACAGTTAAATAACACCCGAGTCAGTCTGGAATACCAGCATGAGAAAATCACACTCAATTGACTATTTAAGTTTCAAAAATTCTTTGAAAACAAAAGCATCTCGTAAGACCACGCCACAAATAAACATGTCGGGTTTTTACCTTACGATAGCTAAAACAATTTTTATAGAAATCCTCTGATATTATAATAGGGTCTATATACAAATACTTATAAAATAGCCGAAATTGTTACATTATTAAATTCCAGCTACTAGCCATAGAGTGGGTAATACAAACAAAACTTGTACAAGGCTCGTAGGGTGAACGGATTTCCAACTAATGACTAGGCACTGGGGTACCACCTGTCACAGTACGTGGCCTAGATCACAGTATCGAGGAGTACGCCCGCTCCCCTGCAACACAAGACCGTGACTACCCCTTACTGGATAATCCCGAGTGAGATCACCCTGCGGTTGGGATCAACAACCGCCCACTAAGCCAAAATAAAAAGGGACATCTAGACAAGAATGACCTCACCCTGCTTGGGTGCTACCCACCTAGCCTTGCTGCATAACCCCTGATTTTCAGTCATTTCCATTTGATGAGGCTTGAGGTTAAGCGTTACCTTTTTAAGAACATACCCCTTATAATGCCCATCGTCCACCTGACGATGTTTCGCAAGCATTCATCCATACAAGTCCGTCCCGGGTTCGAACGGAACCAAAGGCACTACTCCTACTACATCCATTTTGGAAATATCCTCAGGATTAGTAGCGACTAGCCCTTGCACTTCACTACTCCATCTTCGAATCCAAACTCGTTTCCACGAAACGTACAAATCGGATCGAAGTGGTTTTCGAGAAATTAATCTCGATCCCGGTCTCTTCGAAACGATCAACGCATTTGGCCATTATTGATAGTCGATGATTTAACTATCAATTAATGTTCACAACATCCATCACACAATAAATAATTTCCCAAATTATTAATTTTTCTCAAAAATATCTTCACAAAATATATTTTCACTTTTCAAATTCCTCTGAAAACAGTTTTCAAAACTATCTGACTTTCTCAGAATAAATTCCCCGTATTTTTATTTCCATTGGAATAACCAAGCACAAAACTTTAAAATTTTAAAATAATTTAAAAACACTTTATTGTAAAATATATTTAACATTTAATATAGAAAAATTACTTTAGTACTTAATTTAAAATAATACTCTAGAAATAATTAAAATATGGTTACCTTATAACTATACATTAGATTTTGTTCTTTAAACAAAATACCAAATCATTCTTTAAATAATTATTGCGATAGTAGATTAACAAATTACTTACTTTAGAATTTATTTTAAAATATTTAAATTAAAACTACTTCAATAATTGATTAAAAATATATACTATATGAATATTTGAAAATAAGGTTACTTTATAAATATAAACTAGGTTTTCACCTTTAAAACAGAATTACTAAGTCACTCTTTATAAATTATTACTACGGTAATAGATTTGAATAAATATTTACTTTAGAATTTAAACATTCAGAAATAATAAATTTCCAAGAACATACTTTGTAAAACAACATTAAAACCTTTATTTTATTTTTAAAAACTTACTTTGAAAATGTACTTGGCTATCCAGAGAAATATACTTCTCTTCACCACCTTTAAAAATAAATCACTATTTATTTTTAAACAATTTTTCTCATTCCTTTAATAAATTCCCACCTTGAATTTATTCTTCCAAATATCTAATTTCAAACACTTAAATCAATTCCAAATTGATTTCCAATTTACTTCATTTATTCCAAAATCCTTTAATTTCAAATTTTATTCCTTAATTATGATTTAAAATACTTTTAACTGAAATACCAATTTAGATTTCTCAATTTACTTCTTATTCCTTTAAATAAATTTAGAACTTTATGTTTAAAATAATTCTTTATTCCTTTAAAATAATATCACTTGATTTTACAATTCATTAATTACTGTTTATTCAAACCCCTTTCTTTTCATACTCGAAGTTATTTATTAGTATTTAACATACTTCCATTTCTTTTTCAATTCATTCTAATTTTATTAAATTTTTTAATATTATTTCATTTACAACTTTACTTCTTTTATTTTCTTTCCAAAACCCAATTTATATATTTTTGGTAATTCATTATACCCAAATATATCCAATCAAATCATAACATTCAATATTCCAATATATTCATCATAGAATATCAAGTAATCACAACAGATAATATTAAATAATAAATGTTGAGGGGTCCAGTTGGATCCCTCCAACCTGTTTTCCTGCATCCACAGACATTAACACAATAATATGCCAAATCCACAATTACCATACTATAGCACATCAATCAATTCAACCATTCAAACAATTATTTAAATTTAATCATTTAAATTTTATTTTAACTCAGCTGAGTGAGATTAACTCTTTGATTTTATTTTGCCATCCATCCAATCTGACTTGATTTTCATGACTTCAAACCTTGGATAACAATTTCACAGTTTATTAATATTTTAAGAAATCAAGCAAATCAATTAAATTTTAATTAACTTAATTAACTAGTGATTTAAAATTAAACTTATACTTTTTCTTTTAAAATATTTTTAGTGACTAGAACAATTAAATAAGTTTATTAAGTAAATCAATTACCCTAAGTATATAATTTCAAAATAACTAATAGGTTGAAAATGTGTATATGTATATTTAATTTTTTTTATTTATTCAAAATCCCCACTTATCAAATAATCTATATAGATTTAAAAATCAATTTTTATATAAACTCCTCAACTATTTACAATCCCATATTTTTTCCAATTATATATATATATATATATATATATATATATATATGCGTTGAATTCTAGAAAAGTAAAATTCCATCCAAACCTATATATTGAAATAAAACATAATCGTTTTTATTCAACTTACTGTAAACTTTTTTTTACAAACCCTTATATATATATTTCAGTTGATAGCTTACTGGAATTTTGCTGTATATATATTTTATTTTCTTCTGAATACAGGAGAGAGAAAAAACTATACCTTCCCATTGATCTGACAACCCGACTCGAGCTCACCGGTAACCACAACCCTCACTGCCCCCTTCTAGATCGCCGCAGCTGCTATTGCCTCTGCCACCTCATGTCATTCACGCTACTACCCGACACCAACAGTCGCCGTGGTGCCATCGCATCTCTCCTCGCAAAACGCCACGGACTCGCGCTCCCCAATACTCGTCTTCGAGAAGCCAAACTCCAACATACGAACAAATACGAACCTCAAACTTCTCATCGCTGATCAACTCAGTGAGGCATCAAACCCTAGTTTGAACGACACTGTCGAACAGAGGGTAGGAGTGTTTGATAAGGTGAATTGAAGAGGAGGGGAGACTCGTGATTACGATACGAAATTGATTTTGACTTCGAATCGAAATCTAGAGGAACGAGTGGCCATTTATTTAATTTTGTACTCTTTTTTCTAGCATGTGTTCGAACGGAGATTAGAGAAAGGGAAAGAGAAAAGAAGGGGGTATGAAGGAGACACAAGGGTAGCGGGTTGTACTTATTGTCGGATAAACGAAAAGTAATTTTATTTTATCTAGATTCAATTTATCTTAGAATAAATTTCAAAGCATTTATATAACGTATGCTCACACAACCACTCTGATCGCTATGAAATTTGAAATCCGAAAATATTTCAATATTACGGACCCAATGGAGTTGGTTTCGTCGAATTCTGAGACTGCACCTCAGAAGGCTATTTTAAAATTCAATTTAAACAATAAAATTTTAAAACTAAACAAATCAGTGTTAAATTCAATTTTACAACTTCTATTAACCTCATTATTATCAATATAAATTTTATAAGACTTGAAATTATTTTTAACAGGCTTAAAACTTTAGATTCAACATTTTACCCAACTTTAAATTATTTAATTTAATAATTAAGTTACCCAAATAAATAGTGATATTTGAAATTCAAGTTAAAAATTACTTTTGAATATTTAAAATCAATTACATATTCCGATTTCAAATACCCAAAAATTACGGGTTGTCACAATAGGCTTTCATATCATAAAGCCTTTTGATCAACTTCTCAAAGTTCTTGTCAATATGGCTAATAAATTACTTCTTAACATGTTCGCTCAACCCGATGATAAATTCTTCATTCTTTCTAAGTGGAGTATTAATGGAAGATTGACAGTACTTCGACAGCACATCGAATTTGGCCATATACTCCAACACAGACATATCGCTTTACTTTAAGTTGGCGAACTTTCTAAACAACATTGACTTTCGAAAAGTCGAGAAAAATTTCTCTTTGATGCGAACTATGAATAGATCCTAAGTAAAATGATCCACGGGAATCAAAGCTATAAGGGTACTCCACCAGTCATTGTCCATCCCTGGAGTCATATAGAGGTTAAATTCCACCTCAATGCTTCATCTAACTCTAAGTCATTGAAGAACCTTCTGAAAATATCATCTCATCATGCACATCAACAGTCGACTCCGTTCCAAGGAATAATCTGCCTCTTAGACTTATAGTCTTTATATAGATTTATAAAGTCGACTATAGGTGTCTGCACATGAGCACCATAATGATTTGGAGCAACTGGGGAATTGTAGAAAATGGTTCGCACTATCTCTGTGAACATATTCTGTAAATCGAGGTTAGTGGCCCTCGACTCTACCCATTCCTCAACTCCAAAGATGGAGTCAATAGCAGAATTTCTTATATGCCAGATCACTCTTAATACAAAATACGAATCTCTCATAGAGCAAAACTACATTAACAGTGCCTATGTGTAATACAACTTATATACTATATATACCACTATATAGTTTTGAAAACCAAAATATATAACAAATACGCACTCCCTCGTATATAAGGATACTCTTGATTCAGTCTAGGGTGAGAAATCCTACCTTATCTCTACTGAATCACTGTATCAACTTAGGTTAATCACGTAATCTAACCTTTGATACCACATGAAATTACCGTCCTATACCAATGATGCTCATAAAACCGAATAGTGTGCTGCTGGAGCGTCTGGCCAATGTAGGATAATTGTTAAGGGAAAGAAGAAGATATAAAGATAAGGAATTGAAAAGAAGAGAAGAGAATAGAAGAAAGAAGAAGGAAACAAAACACTACATAATCACATAACATGTCATATATCTCATAATGTGTCGCAAAAAATATAATAGTAATCACATATATAAAACGGATGAGACAGTATTAACTATATAACCATATAATCAGAGTACACATGCTCATAAAATTATACAAAACAACAATAGAGTTTATACAACTGATAAATAAACTTAACTAATTTTGTCTCTAATAACAGTAAGTCAACACTGTCAAGGCTCCACAGTGTCACACAGTGGAATAAACAATACTAACTCAAAATATAAGTATGGGAATGCGTCATCATCTGCTAGTCCATTTTCACAGCTCCAAGTTCTATTTACATCTACTATCTAGTCTACACATTTAAGAGTACATGAGATAGTAAGAAGCAAAGCATAAAACCTCGAGTGAGACAACAGTCTGATATGAGCGATAAATATCTCAAAACACTATAAAAGTCGGTATAATATATGGAATAGAGGGTATGGAGAATCATAACTGACCTTTCCTTGCATCCACAGAGTTAGCACAAAACATCGAATATGCGCTACTTTATGATAGTCGTCCTGGTGTACTATACATCGAAGTACTAAGGATGTCTATATATCGACTTCGGTAATATCTACATCGTACGACATCCCTAAGGTGATAAAAACAGTGAAACAAACTTGACGTCCATCATCCATCCTCATATTCATTCACTCAGTGTGTTGGATATATGATTCTCATATGGCCACCTCCATAGAGCCAAGGACTACCCAATGTCTCAGTTTTTCGGTACTCGAATCTGTGCCCCTCGATCGACTAGGAACTATACCACTCGTCTAATAGTCGAGGGAACAAAGCAGTATAGATCCTCTAATCCAGGGACCCTTTAACTGATGTGAGCGTCCTCACATACCCTTACTTTACGAGTACGCCGAAACCTATGAACATCAATGATCCCTTTGCACACATCACCCATAGCAGAGCTCATTTTAGAACTGTCCTTATAACTCCCATCTAAAGTCATCGCGATTAGGAACTACTTTAGACAACCGTCATAAGTCATAGAGTGTCATCGTGTGTCCCACAACCCTCCTTCGGTAGTTCCATCCATCCGAATCATCGTCATCTAATCTACATCCCAAGTATAGCTATCCATCGTCGGAGCCGTCACTTCCTATCATGGAATCATCATCGTCGAATCATGGAGTCATTGCGTTGAAGCATCACGTCTTCGTTTTAGTGGAAAAACAACTCGTTGAAGAGCAATAACACCGAAATTGAATGTCAAAGAATGAATGAACCATCACATCCTTCTCCTCGAAGCCGGTCCATCGTCAGTGTCAAAATTGGCCAAATCAACCATCAACCACTTCAGAGTAGTCGAGAACGGTCACTTTGGTCATGTACTTAACCAAAAATGGTTGAATACAAGCCAAATGAAATCCCTGAAGACTGAAGCACATATCCAAGTCCGTCGTACTTCATCCTCAGATCAGTCAACACGCATTAATACTCCTCCACATATTTATCCCATCCGTTCAAGTTTATCATCAATTGTGTATTCAATCGATATGCACGAAACTCTATCACATTGTTTAAGTCCCCATCATGTGTGCCCGATCAATATACACTAAACTCTATGTAATGGGATTTTCCTATATCGTCTTCAAATGACGTTTTTGACCAACTAGTAAATGAGAAGATATGTAACCAACAAGCATAGAAATGTCTATAATAACCTATATATATATAATAATACAATACTATCCATACAATCTACCAATGTGGGATAATGTGGGATTAATATCAAAATAGAATAAATCTACCAATATCGTCGAAATAGTCCATAAATGGTAGAAATGTGATATTTATTTTAAAACCATTTAAAAACACTTCTAATTTAAGTATTTTCGAAATCATATTTTAAAATTTGAAAATATTTCAAGACATCGTTTTAATACTATATCATCAATCATAGTATGGCGAGAGGCAGCATCACTCATCTTATTTAGATCTCTCTAAACCATCATTAAGTCATAGAGCTCTCTATCATACGTGCAACACAATAAACGACATCCAAAACGGACCTCGTATGCAAAAGATATGCAATATATAAGTTATTGGTTTATTTAAATAATTAATTAACTAAAACAATAATTAACTTAAGGTAATTACCCTTCATTTGCTAATCCTCCTTCTTCCTAAACTAGTGCCTGTATGTGCACACCCGTAGATACAAAAAAACCCCATTTTCTCCATATTCTCTCTCCTCGATTTCTCGCTCGATAGTCAATGATTCGACGAACCAGTTGTTTCAATGCCCCTACACTATGCAAGCTCATCGCCATGAACCCAAAGAAACAGAGCTCGACCCTTTTCCTTACGCATGACCTGATGGTCTTACCTACTCCATTAAATAGATGTGAGTCGCTAGGAACAACCGGGCTCGACTAAATTTTGTTAGGAGGTGTCTTCATGAAGGGAAAAACAATGGAGCCCTCCATTTCGTGTATCATCGCTTCTATCTCCGGCGAAGCTAACCCCAGTCTCGACATTGCTAATGGCCATTCCCAAAATCATCGTCATATGCTACAAAGATGATATAGGCTTGGAGATCTCGTCGATGCGAGTTAAATGAAGATAGTTTCGGATTTTTTTTCTTTGAGATAATCAAGAGATTTTGATTTTTGAATTTATAAAGAGGGAGGCGGCCATGTTTTCTTTCTCATGGCAATGCAAAGTAGTTTCCCAGTAAGGAGGAGGGTTTAGCGATGATTTATATTAATATAATATTTGATTTATTTAATTTCTCAAATAAACCGTCATGCATTTTGAGCTCGTACGATCAAACGATGCGTCCGATCATCATGAAACTCGTTTGCATGCATCATCTTAATTTTTGGTCCCGATAGTATAAATTTCGTCTCTATCCGAGACAATGCTCTGGGATGATAATTTCACGCTTTTTGAGACTGTTTCGGCCATCAGATCATCCGTTCTCCAAATATAGAGATCTTTATACTCATTTTAATTCGCAACGTCAATATAAACTCAATGGAAGTAGTTTCGAATCCTGATTCGATCGTGTGAGAAAATGTTTATATTTGAGATCGTCAATTAATTAACAATTCAATATTTTAATAAATTATTTAAATATCCAATCGTTAAAAATAGAGGTCGTTACAACATTGGTAGACTCAGAGATAAGAAGGGCATGATAGAGGTGGAAAAGTTATTCTACCAAGCCAGTTTACCAATTAGTTATTAAAGATGTGCATAGATTGTATTTCTTATCCACCATAGTTTTGGGATGCTTATTTTATTCCATAACTACGTAAGATACTAGAAGAAATGAATAAACCTTACTCATCAGAGAAATAAAGGAAAGGTTAAGATATGAGGACTTTAGAAATATGGAAAGGTCCATTCAAGTCAGAAGTGCTAGAGTCATAACATCGTAGTGTTGGTCGATGTTGAAAGACAACTTCTAGTAGTTGTTTTTTTAGGTTGGTTCTAAGCATTAGTTTTCTTTATTAGAGGTAAAAGCACATACGAGATTATAGGAAATGTTCCTTTTATATTGTTTTCAACGTGGACCGCAACCTTATGAAAAAACAATAAGGTAAGGAAATTTCAGAGAAGGCAGTCAACTAATGCAAAAGAAAATAGTGGATGCCAGAAGTTAAGAAAAAAATTAAGAAGATTTATTAAACTGACTATTGTAACAAAAATAAAATAAAATTATAAGTCACGAAAAAATTGGAAAATAAATTTCAACAAGCGAAGGACAGGGAAGGAATGTTGAATAGCAACGGGTCAATGTCACTGTATCTCAAAGGTTGAAATTTATAAATGAACTTATGTGCTAGTTGATATTATAAATGAAAGAATATTTTTTAGAAAAACTTAAAATTTATCACGTAAATACATGATGTCGACAGTGGACATTGAATTATTAACTATACCTCGATTTCTTGAGATGTGGACAAATTTGTTTTGAAAAGAAACTATACATGTATATACTTTTGAAAAAATAAAGATGTTTTTGCAAATTTTTTTGAAAGATTTTCTAAACTAATTAAGGATTTTATGGATTTTTAGAAATTAAAATAGTTTGAATTGAAGAGGAAGAAATTTTCAAATCCTACATACTTGAAATTGGGGAGTAGTTGACAATCGGTTAGTATGAATTTTACTGTGCAGCAAAAGCGGTAGTAAAAATAAAATATGATTTGGAACAAAAGAGAAAGCTGTCATAGCTAGTAATCACTTTCTCCATATCTATTAGTAACAAAAAATTAATTTTGAAATAAATATTATTTTAAAAGTTTAAGATAAAAATCGACTATGCAAATTGTACTAGGAAAAGTTGGAAAAGAACCGTAAGCAAAAGAGAAGATTTCAAGATATAATGGAAAAAGGGTACAAAAGAGAAGGATAGAAATATGAAACTTTCCATCTAAACCCTTTCCAAGCATAAGAAAATAGGTTCAAAAAACTGAATTTTTCTAGATATAAATGTTAGCAATGGTGTGCTAGGATTTTTGGATGGTAGGGATTGGAAGAGAAATTGGTTGAACTATGCATCTATTCATAGAAGTGACGGAAAATTTAGATACAGAAACAAGTTTTTGGTTTTCAAAGGCTTCATGCATGTAGACCTACAAGTATATTTAGGACTTGTGCACCATCTTTTTGCAATTGTTTCAAAATAATGCATCCATATAGGAGGCACAGACAGAATTGCTCGGTATATATATCATATGTGACGTGATACTGTAACACCACTTATTTTTGATAACATTATTTAAGAGATTTAATTAGCTAACTAAATATAATAATGAGAAGATTAATTGGTTAAGGGAATTGAGATTTGTATAATAAGGGTGAAGCCGTGCCTAATTGAATTAATGAACTAAGGAAAAACAAAATGAATTAGATAAGGGTAAAATAGGAATGATATATATTCTTATACGCTAAGCCTCCATACCATTTCATTTTACACGTTCCTTTAACAACTTAAAAACAAAGCTAGAGGCCAGCCACCATTAAGAAGAAGTAAGTGGAAGATTAGCTAAATTAAGAGGAAGAATCCAAATCAAACTTAATTCAAGATCAAATCTCAACTTCTTAACATCAGAGAAAAGGTGAATAATAGGTTACATCTCATGTTTTTGTTTTCGGTCAGTAGATTAAGATCCAAAATTGTTTTTCAAATGTTTGCAATGTTTTGATTGATTAAAATGGATATATATGCTTATTGATGATTTTTGGCTATTTCATATGGATTTTATGATAAGAATTGATTTAGAAAACCTATTAGTTGACATCCAATAGACTTGCGATTTTAATCTTAGGTCAGGAATATTATTATGGAAATGGGTTTCAAGTTTCATAATTTTCTGAATTATTGTGGAATTAATATTAATTTTCTAGTGAAGGAAAAAGTTATTTGGGTTTAAAATTAATTTTGAAAATTACGTATAGCTTTTGGGTCTAAAATTTAAATATGTTAAAAAACATATTAAAAGAGATTTATGTGAATTTTTATAGAATTTCCTAAGTTTTTTAATAGATATATAAAATTATTTAAGGTATGGAACTTAAATATTTTATATATTAATAAAAGAAGAAGGGGCATTTTGTATATAATTTAATTAGTTTAATTCTGAAATTTCAGCAGTTTTGGAAAAGAAAATTGCGAACCAATAATATTTTGACAAACAAGGCATGTTAGTTGAAAAGATTTTTTTAAAAAGGTTAAAAATTATTTTAAACATGCTTTTTACATGTTTCACCACTTTCGGCACCTAGCTTTCGACCGTCTTCCTCCATCACCATCACCATCGAAACCAATGCGTAAGGCATCAAAAACTTGGTGCGCAATGGATTGGATATAGGTAGAAGGTATGCAGTCGAAACAAGGGGTTCCGATGGGGTCGAAGCACTGCTTTGTTTCTAAATGAAAATACACCTGCTTTGCTTTCGACAGTAATGCTTTCGACTAGTTGGCTTCCGATTGGGTCAAATTGTTTTACAGGAATGATTTCGAAAGAGGTTGTGCCTTTTGTTTTAAGTGAATGTTTTGAGGAGGCTGAAACCCCTAACTGCTACCTTTTTACCTTTCGACCCAGATTGGTTTCGTAAGGGTTACTTTGTTTTTAAAACTTAGCCGCTTCTCCAATGCTTTCGAAGGGATAGGTCTCAACACCATCCACTTATTTTACTTAGGAATTACTTTTGAAAGAGTTGCTTTCGACTTGGTTGTTTATGACCCTTTTTGATATTTGGAAGTTAAACCCAAGGTTTCAAAAGGAATGATTTCCAAAGGTTTTGAAAGGTTTTCCACAAGCTTTTACTTGAACTCGGTGCTTTTGAAAGGTTTGTTTTAAGTAGTATATGAAAGATACTATATTGAAGGATCGAGTAATATGGAATATAATAAATAACTAGTGCGGAAAGTAATAGCAGTAAAAAAATGACACTAGCGATTTTTATACTTGTTCGAACTCCCGTTCTACGTCCAGTCCCAGACTACTTCTAGAATTATAGCTAGCAACCCTCACCTAACCCGAAGGAACATGTATTACACCGCCAGAGCAACCGAACATGACTTTTACCGCCTAAGCAACCGAATAGGACTTTGGCCGCCTGAGCAACCGAACAGGACTTTCTTATAAACTGGATTTTAATTTGACTTTGTTTGTTCTGAATAACATGGATTTGTCACTTGTACTACCCCCTTCCTATAATCTTATCCTCAAAGTAGATGTGTATATTTGTGTATGTATGAAGAATAGGAAGTATAATATTGCTTAAAAAAGTATGGAAATGAATATGTAAGCAATGATTGTATGAAATCTTGTATATTGAACTCAAGAATGATAAATGCTATAGATCAAAAGAGAATAGGGAATTAGATGATTGAATCTATGAATTTTGAGTGTATATATATAGTGTGTGATGAGATATGACTTCTGAAAATCGACATCTGTTAGAATCTAAGAGTTGTGACTTTGAGGAAGAAGAAACCTTTTGATCAAGTGAAGTGTCTTTTGGAAGAATATGACAGTTGCATATTCAATCGACTGAATGTGCTTGGTCAGTCGACTGAATTTCAAATGTGCACAAAAACATGCACAGCGTCAGTTGATTGACCTATGATATTCAGTCTACTGAATGCTGTATTTAATTTTTTTTACACAGTATCAGTCAACTAAAATATTGTATTCAGTCCACTGAATACAGGTTTTCAATGCATTCAAAACTTTATAAAAGATGGTGAAGCGTGAAGAGCTTTGAGGTTAGATTTTAACAAAATACTATACTAGATTGATCAACTAAAGATTCTAGTTACATTAATATCAATACGAACCATAGTTGAGTTAATGAGTTCAGGTATACTATAGTCATAGATTCGTGAAGTACTTTTGTGTCTTGTCATCATTCAAAACCTTAGGATCCAACAGTATACTTTAATGCTTTCGAAAGGTAACTGATATAGGTTTTAAAGGGGAGGTTCCCCAATGGTTTCGAAAGATACTTAAAGCATTTTAAATGGAAGGTTTTCGATTGCTTTCGAAAGGCAAGTTTGATGTTTTGAAAAGAGGATGTATAAGGTTTATAAATCTTTCGATGAACATGTTATCAATGGTTTCGAAAGGTATGTTTGGCCTGTAGGCCTAAGGTAATAAGGTAAAGTAGTTCACTTATATTGAAAGGGGTACTTTCAATAGTTTCGAAAGAGGTACTTTCAATGGTTACAAAAGTGGTACTTTCAATGGTTTCGAATGGGTTATTTAAATATTTTAAACAAAGTTTTCGAATATTCTACCTTGGAAATATAGCCTAAGTGTTTTAAGTTAAAAAGGGTTTTAACTTATTTTGGAGGGATATGTAATCCTTGTTATATTACATTAATATTATTTTGGGTAAAGTATATATAACATGGAAAATAGCTTATAGTAAAGTATAGAATGTATTTTCCTTGTATGAATATAGTTTAAAGGTTTAAATCATTTTGAAAAGGTTTTCAAGGAAAATTATAAAGGGTAGTTAACCCTAAGAAAACGACTCAGATTAGAAGACCAGACGGGACTAATGTAGGGTCACACCCTATTCATTAGCTATAAGCCCCTAGCTAATTTGATCCAAAATTCCAATGTGTAGGGCTTAGTCACAAGTAGACTTAAATGATGGTTACACACAGAAAGGAATATATGTACAGAAAAGAAGACAGCTTATTAGTGAGCCTGCAAAACCTTTAGGATCAGGAGACCCTTGGGGAAGTAAATTAGGGACAAACCGTCCAGAAGACTTATCTAATGTTGTTAGATCATATTTATTATTTTGTCTAGTAAGCCCGAGTCAGCCAAATGTTAGTTGTTAGCCAAAAAAAACCATATTCGTTTTGGACAGACATTCTAGCCAAAAAAAACCACATTCGTTTTGGACAGCCATTCTAGTAACTGTTTTTAGCATATATGATATTGCTATTATTGATATAATCAGTTTGATCAACTAGTTTTGGGTATAGGATTATGATTTGCAAAAGATATGTTTTAATGTATATTAGTGAGGGGAAACCCGTTCTGCTAAGCGGTGTGGTCTCACACGATATTAAATAACCGAGATATATAATATTATTCACACTAGGCTTTATGTCCAACTTGAAATTTATGTTTTTCCTCTTAAACTATTGGGTGCTAAAAATTGATTCGATTAGACCGAGGGTTGATGATTTTTAGGCTTATTAGTGGACGAATAAAGCTTTCAAAGATGAGTAGTCGGCTGAAGTTAGTTATTTAGGAGTTGTATTTTTTTTGTTTTTATTCTGCTGTGTTGTATTTAAGACAGTTATGACTATGTAGTACTCTAGTCATCGAAGGGGGCGTCTTCGTATATCGCTCTTGGCATATTTTATAATAATTATATTTGATCTGAACTTGGGAAACGATTAGGATTATGTAATGGAATATGAAACATGTTTTGTGAAATGTAATCCAAAAAGTTTTTTTTTTTGAAATTTATGATTTTTTCCATATTCATGTGCTTCTGATATTATGAATATGATTAACATTACCATATTTGGTCATCAGAAGTTAATACTATGGATGACTGTAGCATTTGTAGCGCTTAGCTTCGAGCCTCCAGATAGGGGATGTTACAACTTGATATCAGAACTTAGGTTTATGAAAAACTTTAAACTAAAATGATTTTTGAAAACCTAATCTGTAACGTTTGCGATTTTTCGACGCTCGAAAACCGACATTAATACGTCCACTGTATCAACTGCCGAGAAATCGAATGCCGGAAAACCGTACCGTTATGGTTAAAGAAGAAGAAAAGGATAGAAGAAGAAGAAAGATAGGACAGAACAGAAAGAAACAACAGAACAACATCAGAATCTCACAATCTCAGCGGAACAACATATAATAGATAAATGAATAATCTTTAAACAAAGAACTATATCAGTTATTACATTACATCATATTACATTACATTACATCATCAGAGTGTACAACAACAAACAGCGGAAAAGAAATACTATAAACTAGTAGTACGCCACGCCATCCGGCTTGCCTCCAGCAACTTCTGAATTCCAGAATATCCTGATAACCTAACTCTAGACTGCCCGTGTGGAAATTGGTGGGCACCCAGAGTTTAGGAAGGAAAACAATAAACTCCGAGTCAGTCATGTGACTGGTGTGAGAACTAAAATAGTTTTTTTTTAAAACAAAACAGAGGAATATTTTTAAAGTCGGTTCGAAATGCTTTTCAAAATGAAACTATCATAAGGCTTCCCGGCACACACACAATGCAAACACAGACTTGGGGGAGATTTCTCCTTATGATAGTCAAAGATGCTTACTACGTAAAATCAAATCATTTTTGATATTATTATTAGTGCATAGTGAAGAAAACATTTCGAAAGTAGAATATAAATCTTAGCCAGCATAGGAACCATTATATTACCTACTATAGCTACCATATTAGATGGCAGGTTCTACAACTAAAACCGTACAAGGTTCGTATTGTTTCTTTGGATTTCCAACAAATGGTCAGGCCAAGGAACTTCCCATTTCCACATGGGTACGCCTCTGGAAAGACGACCCGAGAACCTAACCGGATCAAATATTTCATTCTTTCAAGGAAAACGTTCGCTCAAAAACACATTTATTTGGGCCAAAACGAATGTTGCGTAAAACATCGTTACGACAACCAAAATCACTAGTATAGGGATTCAAACTTAAAATAGATATATAAATCCCAATACTATATAAAACATTTCTTTTCGGAAATCATTTACTATAACAACAGTGTTATAGTCCACTATTTCCTTCTATTTCTCGAAAACGTCCGTTTCAACAATAAATGTTGAAATCTATGGTTTCGATAGTTAATCCATTTCAAAACATCTTTAAAACAATTAACTTCATTTTATAATACCACTCCCCCAAAAACATGTCCATTTTCTTTAATAATATATTCACTGTCCAAAATCGTGAATGTGCTTCGCTAACCAGATTCAATATTTTCTACACATTTTATTTCAAGGATAATTCGCTATCCGAAATCGCGAATATATCTCCTTTAATAACCTTCTATATTGAATTTATCAAATTCAATTGATTTCAGATTTATAAACAATGTTTATAAATTCCATTTCTATTTATAAAAACTTCGATTTATAAAAATCCCTTTTTATAAACCAATTCAATTTATAACTCAACTTTATACCCAAAATCTAATTTACAAGTTAATTACTTAAAAGTCCTTTATTTTACAAAAATCTGTTCGTTTTATAAATTCACGATTTATAAATCGATAAATTTCATTCACTTAAGAAATCCAATCATTCTTCATTTTAACACTTACAAAAAAACCCGTTTTATAATTCCTATATTTTTAATTTATAAATATCAATTTTATAAATCTTTTATATAAACCATTTATAATAATTCAAAAATCTAAATTTAAATAAACCAATCTTTTTAATAATTTACAAAACGTTATTTAAAACTTATATAACTCCAAAATCATACTTAAGTACTATTTTCCAAAAATATAACTTTTATAACAATAAAATTTCAATGTTTATTTATTTTAACAATTCAAAATTTAATAAAACATATACTTTCAAAAATCACTTTAAAATTCTTTTTAAAAATCAAAAATCATTATTTTAAAACTTCAAAAATGGATCCAATGATGCAACAGCACCAAATAGTCAATCACGACAAACCAAACATCATATATCAATATGATAATCAACAAATATCACAATATCTGTAAATAAATCAATATAATTGAGGAATCCAGTTGGATCCCTCCAACCTGTTTCCCTGCATCCAAAGATGTTAGCACAATACCAATTTCGTTCCAATACGTAATATCGCGGTATATGGGATTCATAAAATATTATTCGCTTAATAGGCGGCGAAATAGGGTCTCATCCGCTATATAATGCGGGAAAATCAACTCCAAGTACATATATAATACCAATTCCATACAAGTTGGAATTATCGCGGTATATGTTTTTAATAAATAACCTCCGCTTACTAACGGCGTATAATGTCTATTTCAATCAATAACAGATAATAATTTATCATTCAGGCATACAATCAACAATTTTAAATCTAACTATTTAAAATTTAAATCGAAACTATTCGATTGTGTGAGAAGTTCTCACCTTGATTTTAATTCTGTTCCAGCGTTTTATTTCGAATAAAATTAAACGTGCGTTTAACTTTACCTGAAATTCTCACTAACTCCAAACGATTCCAATCCAGTTCCATAGCGTAGTGCTCGACAAAATGAACCTGGCGCAATCCGTTTCGTCCAAAACGGACCTCGTATGACAAAGATACAACATTTTAAATATTATACAATTTATAATAAAATTAATTTACAATTAACATTTCATGTTCTAACTGTGCGACCCGAAATTTTCAAGCAATTAAAAATCGGAATATTTAATTGATTTTAAGTATTCAGTAGGGCAACTTTAACTTGAATAACGAATATTACAATTTATTTGATAATTAAATTATTGAATTAAACAATTTGAAGCTGAGTAAAATATTGAATCTGGAATTTTAAGCTTGTCAAAAATAATTTGAAGGTTCGTAAAATTTATATTGATAACATTGAAGATAATAGAAGTTGTTAAATTAAATTTAACAGTGATTTGTTTAGTTTTGAAATTTTATATCGTTTAAATTGAATTTAAAATAGCTTTCCGAGGCACGGTCTCGGAATTCGACGAAACCAGTTCCATTGGATCCGTAATATTGTATTATTATCAGATATCAATTTCCGTAGTGATTGGAGTTGTTATATGAACGTATGATATATAAACGCGTTGAGTTATATATCGAATTCAATATTGCTTAGTCAACCCACTTTATAGCCGTCTACTCCATCACATCAGCTTTCCCAATCACTATTGTTAACCTTCTCCTACATGCCTCCCTCAGCTTTACAGCATGTCGCATTCCCTTTTCTTTCAGCCGAAAGCACTTCTAAAATAAATAAAACAAACAAGGTCGTTGCCGAGAAACAAATGGCCGCCCTCCTTTCAAAATCGAATCCCTTCTTTAATAAAAATAAAATAAATAAGGAAGAGTGGCCGTCCTCCCAGTTCGAACCCAATCAAAAGTGTATCCACGAGCCTATTCTTTTCCCCAAACACGAAATCTCGACCCTTCAGCTTAATCGAGTTTGAGGCTCATGAAATCGAATTACGTCAGAAGGTTAGTGCTCGCGAACAACGACATCAGGCGGCTTCGTTATTGAGCAATAAGGTCGCGCGATCGTGAAGGGGGGAACCACATTCATGAGTAGGGTTTCGTGATGAGGGGGGGTCGCGAGTCGTTCGATCGACGCTAGGTGAAGAAGTTTATTTGGTGCCGTTATCTAGGTATCGCGTGCTCGTTGGTGACTCGAAGAGGGGTGTGGTGAGGTGTGGCTGCTCGATTTGATGGCTTGCGAGGTCGAGGTATGTAGGAAGGAGGTTGCAATTTGGGGATTGTTCAGTTCGAAAGTAAGGTAAATTTTTATATCTTAATTTAAATTAATTTAAATTAAGGATAAGGAATTCAGAAGTTTAATATATATATATATATATATATATATATATATAAGAATTTATAGTGAGGTATTTCGATTTTTATTTTAGTTTAAATAATGGATATTGAGACAGTACAACTTAATAGAATTTTTTTTAAGGTTAAGATTTTTATTTAAATAGTTAACAGTAAACAGATAACATTAATATATAGAAGATTTTGACAAATAAAAGAGATTTCAAATGAAGGAAAAAATATATATTCATATTTTCACTTAACTAGTTGTATAAAGATTTAATTTGTTTAATTGACTTGTCTAAACTATTCAAGCGTTAATAAACTATAAAATGTTTATACAAGGTTATAGATAATGGGTACAAGCCGGATTGGATCGGGTTGCAAAATAAATTCCAGGTGAGTTAATCTCACTCAATGAAGTTTAAATTTAAATGATAAAATTAAAATAATTGTTTGAATGGTTGAATTGATTGATGAGCTATATAGTATGGAATATTTTGAAATTGGCATATTATATTGTGCTAACATTTGTGGATGCAGGGAAAACAGGTTGGAGGGATCCAACTGGATCCCTCAACATTTATTTAAAATATTTAATACCCTCTGTTGTGATTATTTTATATTCTGTGATGAATATTATTGATAATTGAAATAGTGGATGTTATGGTTTACGTGAGAATATTCCGGTGCACTAAGCTATCAAGATATGTATATAGAATTGGATTTTGGAAATAAAATGAAGAGAATTTGTAAAGGAAATAATTATAATTTTTTTTAAATTAGGAATAAATTGGATATGAATAATAGTAGTTTAAATGCTAATAAATATATTCTGTAAATGGATAGGAAAATTTGAATAAAACAGAAAGTTAATGAATTTAAAAATGCAGTATTATCAATTAAAAAGAACAAACATTTATTTAAAAATTAAGGTTTGAACTATTGAAAGAGTGAAGAAGAAATTGGAAAGGATAATAATAAATCCATAACTACTGAATTTGGAAATGAACTGATAAGTAAAAGAATTTATTTCAAATAAAATAAATTGGAAATCAATTTGGGGAAATTGATTTAAGAAATTGAGATTGGAAATTTTCTCTGGATAACCAAGTACGTCTTTAAAGTAAATTTTTAAATATAAATTAAATGTTTTAAAGTTGTTTTAAAAGAAAGCAAGTTTTGTAAAATCTGTTATTTCTAATATTTAAAGTCTAAAGTAAATATTTTCTTTTAATCTATCTTAGCAGTAATTATTAAGAAGTAACTTAGTATTTTGTTTTTTTTAAAATATAGAAATCTAGTTTTATATTTTATTTAGCAACCTTATTTTCAAATATTCATATAGTATGTATTTAAAAAAAATTATTCAAGTAATTTTAACTTGAATGTTTTAAGGTATATTTTTAAAAGTGAAGTGTTTTAAATTATTTTAAAAATCTAAAGTTTTGTGCTTGGTGATTCCAGTGGAAATAGAAATACTTGGAATTTATTCTGAGAAAGGCAGGTAGTTGTGAATACTATTTTCAAAGGAATTTGAAAAGTAAAAATATATCTTGTGAAGATATTTCTGAGATAAATAAATAATTTGGGAAATTATTTATTGGTTGATGGATGTTTGTGAATAGAAATTGATAGTTAAATAACCGACTATCAATATTGGACACAAATACGCTGATCGTTTCGAAGAGACTGGGATCGAGATTAATTTCTCGAAAACCACTTCGATCTGGTTTGTACGTTTCGTGAAAACGATTTTGGATTCGAAGATGGAGTGGTGAAGTGCAAGGGCTAATCGCTACTAATCCCGAGGATATTTTCAAAATGGATGTAGTAGGAATAGTGCCTTCGGTTCCATTCGAACCCGAGACGGACTTGTATGGATGAATGCTTGCGAAACATCATCAGGTGGACGATGGGCATTCTAAGGGATATATTCTATCAAGGTAACGCTTAGCCTCAAGCCTCATCAAACGGGAATGACTGAAAATCAGGGGTTATGCAGCAAGGCTAGGTGGGTAGCACCCAAGCAGGGTGAGGTCATCTCGGTCTAGATGTCCCTTTTTATTTCGGCTTAGTGGGCGGTTGCTGATCCCAACCGCGGGGTGATCTCACTCGAGATTATCCAGTAAAGGGTAATCCCGGCCTTGTGTTGCAGGGGAGAGGGCGTACTCCTCGGTATGGTGATCTAGGCCCCATACTGTGACAGGTGGTACCCCAGTGTCTAGTCATTAGTTGGAAATCCATTCTCCCTACGAGCCTTGTACGAGTTTTGTTTGTATTACCCACTCTGTGGCTAGTAGCTGGAATTTAATAGATGTAACAATTTTGGCTATTTTATAAGTATTTGTATATAGACCCTATTATAATATCAGAGGATTTCTATAAAAAAATTGTTTTAGCTATCGTAAGGTAGAAACCCGACATGTTTATTTATGGCGTGGTCTTACGAGATGCTTTTATTTTTAAAGGATTTTGAAACTTTAATAATCAATTGGGTGTGATTTTCTCACGCTGGTTTTCTAGACTGACTCGGGTATTATTTAACTGTAATGCTCGGGTCAGACCGAGTATTATAGGATACAGGAGATGCTGTGAAGCTCAGGAGACGAGCTGGATGTCGATACGTACTCCCGTACTTGTTTATCTATATATATTCCGCTGTGTTGAGTTATTGTGTATCCATTTGAATGATACCGATGTTGAGCTATGATTGATGTACTCTGATGATGTAATATATGAATAAATATATTTGAATTGAGTAAAGATTATTTATTATCTATTATATTTTATTCCGTTGCGATGGTTAGATTCTATTGTTGTTTTCTATTTTATTCTTCTACTTCTTCTTCTTTAACCCAAATGGTTCGTATCTCTGTACAACTTGAGTTGATTGTTGTAGAATAGTGAAAACTCAAGGGGTACGGATTTGCGGGTTGTTACACTAACCCTAACTCGATCTGGACCGCACGTACTAATTGAAGAAATCTCGGCTGCTACTTGAACTTCTTCCCAAACGCGTGAAAACCCAGGTAATGTTCGAACGGAACCCATCTTGGCCGCCTAAATCTCATGAATTTCGCAACCATCATCGATGACTTTCACGTTGATCAACAAGTACCATTCGAAAGGCCATTGCCTACTCCACCTTCACCCTAAGTTTGAACGAGCTCGGTCGTCCCTGGCTAGAGAAAAAAGAGCAAGAACTGCACACGTTCGTGGCCTCCAAACGCCCTCCCTGATCGACGAAAACCCATCTCCACCGTTGAGATTGAAGCTCTCGACGAGCTCTACGTTTTGTTAGTTGGAAGGTTTCGCTAATTGTTGATGGATTGGAGGAAAAATGAGGAGGAAGGACGTGAGATGCTGGCCATTGAAATATAGAACGGCGGCTAGGACTGAAACCCTAGGGTTTGATTCATTTTGTAAAAGTGAATGTTAAAGGTGCTTTTATAGAAAATTCAACGAACACTATTCATCCCGGATTTTTCCGAACTCCAAATCTCACGCGGTGACCGGTGTTTCTAGGGTTTAACCCACGTTCCGGACATAATGGAATAGATTTCGGGAGCCAGTTCGATCATCTGTGTGAGTTATGGAAATAAACTATTGATTTTAAATTAAATCGATTAAGCAAATTTCTAGGCGCTTAGGCTTGCCCCGGACAAACGATAAATCCGATTGACTTGAAATTTGAAATATTACAATAATATCACATTACGGATCCGATGAAACTGGTTTCGTCGAAATCTGACACTGTTTGAAAAATGACTATTTTCCAGTTGATAATTAAATATTAAAATATTCAATTTTCACAAATCAGCTTTAAATTCGATTTTAAAAGATCTATAATGTTATTATAACTCCAATATGATTAAATAAAATTTTCCAAATCATTTTTAATCATATTTAACCCAATTTCCAATTATTTCTGTAATTTCAACTATTAAATAATCGATTTAATTATCCAATTAAATCCAATTATTCGAAATAAAATTTATTCGACTTATAAATTTCACTTATTAATATTTAAAATCAATTAAATATACAAATTTTAATTGACAGAAATTCTGGCTCGTTACAAACTTCCCCCTTAAAAGAATTTCGTCCTCGAAATTACCAAGTAAGAAAAAGTTACAGAATCCATTAACTTTCCAAAACAAACCATTCAATTTAGATTTTTCAAATCTCTTAAGTATTTAACTTTCCCAAAATTCATGGTTAAACTTCTTGCAAAATCTTTACTAAGTTTCCAAATCCAAACTTAGTTTTCAAAAATTTCCCGATTTTCTCAAAAATATTCTAACGCCTTAAATTTTGGGAAAAATTCGCCAGAGTCTCCTTTGTCTGGCTCGATCCCAAAAAAATGACAGTATATATATCACAAATATACATCTCATCAAGTGATGAGGCATCCGACAGGGAAAAAAGTGTAAAAGTACGATATTTAATCCGAGATATGTACCTTATTTATTATTAGCGAGCATATACAGCTAATATAGGGCGAAAGCGAGCTCCAAATGCGAAGCAAGCGCAATCCGCACCTACTAAACACTCAACAAACCATGAGAACATGCATATATGAAAATAATATCAATATACAACATATAGCAACATAACAACCGCATGTGCCAATATAGCAATGCAACAAAACAACAGATCCAACCATCATCCAACTAGCATTCAACAAATCCATAACCAAATCAATATAAATTCACTTCTCATTAATATTCAATGAATTGTATTTTCATTTAAATCACATTTGATTTGTTGACATTGGATTTTATAAATATCCATTCATTCATTTTTTTTCAATTAGTTCACATTTACTAATTTACTTTCACATTCGTTCACTTTCAAATTGAATCAATTTCAGTTCATATTCAAATTTATTTTCTTCCAATTTGAATTCAATGGTATAGCTTTTAATTTTGCTAATTCAATTTCATTGACACTTAATGAATTATACACAATCAACTAACATTCATATAACAACCAATGTACATCCATTACAACCAAATTATTAAATTTACGTTTCTTAACATTCAATTTGGTTCAACATTTTTACTTTTAATTCCAATTGGTTTATATTAAATTGATTTTCATTCAATTATTCAACTTCCAATAACATTAGCTTTTAATGAATTAATACTTACATTATCCCATATTAATTCTTTTTACATTCTATTGATTAGCATTGAATCCATTAATTAATTCAGCTGCTAATTCCTTTAACAATATAAGGTTGAATTTCATTTATATAACTCAAGTTCACATTTATTTAATTCATTTTATTAATTTAGTTCGATACCAAAATCAACTTCATTCAACTTCGCTTAAGTTATATTCTCTTTCGAACATCATTTGTTTAACTTAACTTAAGTTTCCACTTACAATTCCAACTAAGGTTCCAATTCTAAAGTAAATTCTATTTAACTTTTTCTTAAGTCAAATTCATCACTTATTCAAGTTCATATCTCGTTTTGCTTATCAAATTTTTTTAACCATTTTTAACAATTTGTTTCACTTTCATTTTCTCATTTCATAAGTTATACAACTTATATTCAACAATTACCATTTGGACTTTTTATCGATTCACTTATACTTCCTTTAATTTAACTCCATCCTTTAAGTTAAATTTATTCTATCAAAATTCAAATTGTATAGGTTATTAACTGATTTATCATTCCCATGATATTTTAAATAGGATTCCAGAGTCTTTCCAACCTTTCAAAACCATTTTTTTGAAATCAATTCAAATTATCTTTTGAATTTCAAAACCAAACCCAAATTTTCCAAACAACTTCCATTTAAAACAATTTGGCAGCAATCCCTCTTTTGAAAACCCAAAAATGAACACCGATGATGTCATGATCATCATCGGAATTATTTTCCAGCGACCGAAAAGAGTTTAGAGCTTTAATTTCTCCAAAACAATTTTCCAAAATATCAAATCCTTTCAAAACACTTCTCTGGAATTTTATTTTCAGATTATAAATCACATTTATAAGTCTTTTACTTATATATTTTCACTTCTTATATATAAGATTATTTCACAAGTGTAAATCATTTTAATTATAACTCCATACTTATAATTCAATTGCTTATACAATTATTCTTTTACGACTGTGGTTTTATTTAACTTATTCAACAACCAAACAATTAATTCATATACACTTTAATACTTCTAAAAAATTATTCCTTTATATATAAAATATAATCATGGTAAAATTATTTCATTTACCCTATTTTAAAATGATACTATGTCGACTTGCCACGTTTAAGTGTTTAGAAATTCCTATCGATAATATGGCGTCCCATCTACCGACCAAAATTCACAAACAGCTCAACGGATAAGCAAACACAATATAAAACAATTTCATATTCACTAACAAATACGCGCACGTATCTATTATTACACTCAAACTCATTCAAGAGTACTACTGACTCTATCTCTAATGAGCAATACCCAATAGAGCCATGGTTGTCGCTTAACCATATGCTCTGATACCAAATGTAACGTTTGCGATTTTTTGACGCTCGAAAACCGACATTAATACGTCCACTGTATCAACCGCCGAGCAATCGAATGCCGGAAAACCGTACCGTTAGGGTTAAAGGAGAAGAAAAAGATAGAAGAAGAAGAAAGATAGGACAGAACAGAAAGAAACAACAGAACAACATTAGAATCTCACAATCGCAGCGGAACAACATATAATAGATAAATGAATAATCTTTAAACAAAGAACTATATCAGTTATCACATTATATCATATTACATTACATTACATCATCAGAGTGTACAACAACAAACAGCGGAAAAGAAATACTACAAACTAGTAATACGCCATGCCATCCAGCTTGCCTCCAGCAACTCCTGAATTCCAGAATATCCTGATAACCTAACTCTAGACTGCCCGTGTGGAAATTGGTGGGCACCCAGAGTTTAGGAAGGAAAACAATAAACTCCGAGTTAGTCATTTGACTGGTGTGAGAACTGAAACAGTTTATTTTTTTTAAAACATAACAGAGGAATATTTTTAAAGTCAATTCGAAATGCTTTTAAAAATGAAACTACCATAAGGCCTCTCGGCACACACACAATGCAAACGCAGACTTGGGGAAGATTTCTCCTTATGATAGTCAAAGATGCTTACCGCGTAAAATCAAATCATTTTTGATATTATTATTAGTGCATAGTGTAGAAAACATTTCGAAAGTAGAATATAAATCTTAGCCAGCATAGGTACCATTATATTATGCCTACTATAGCTACCATATTAGATGGCAGGTTCTACAACTAAAACCGTACAAGGTTCGTATTGTTTCTTTGGATTTCCAACAAATAGTCGGGCCAAGGAACTCCCATTTCCACATGGGTACGCCTCTGGAAAGACGACCCGAGAACCTAACCGGATCTCTGCCAACACAAGGCCGGGTTACCCCTAACTGGGTAACTACTGACACGAATATGTCATTCTCCGATCGTAACCGATCTATATCTAAGGATCCTCAATTTCCAACAACCACAAAGCAATAAATTTGCAGCAACAACATAGGTTAAGTATCTGGGCTCCATACCATGATACCACCTCTATCCAGAAGGAATGACATACACTAAAGGGGCGCTACCCCCTAATAACCTTGCCGCATCCTTCCTGTTTTGACCATTTCCGGGGTGTGAGGTCTAACGAAGTCTCGTCCACAAAGCCACGCTTTATACAAAAGCTGTGCTTTGATCATTAAATGCTCAACAACACTTCATATGCCACATTACCAATTTGGGAATGTATCACTAGTAACCATCAACTACATAACCTCTAAGGATGTTAAGCTAAGAGAATAAATTCTCCGCCACCAACGGAAATATATTTGATAGAAACCAGCTTTACATCTCAAATTGTAATGTCAGACACACATCCATACAAGTCCGTTCCAGGATCGAACGAAACCGAAGGCACTTACAAAGAAGTCCTTGCAATCCGGATATTCAATAATCATGACCGGACTTCCCATCACAAAGGGTAATAAATTTCTATATCGGGGATCAGCCGATGCAGAAACATTCGACGGTAATCCTTCCATTTTCACAAATATCCGGTCTTCAACACCGGTCATCAAATGCAATCCATAACGACGTATCACATATTCGGATTGGGTTATACGACCCCAAGGTCCTTTCCAAACCCGAATAGTGAGCGCTTATTCAAAAATAAGTGTAGCATTCAAATTCAAGCAATCACAACAAATACCTATTTAAAGTTAAATATTGATAGTCGGATTTTTCTACTATCAATAGGTATGCTCAACATCACCAGATTCCAAATAATTTCCCAAATTATTTACTTTCCAAAATATCTTTACTAGATATATAATTTTCACACTTCAACCATTTGAAAACAAATTTTCAAATCACTTTTCGCCTTTACCACTTTTGAAAACAAATTTCAATCATTTTCCTTACGCGGAAATACTTTCATTTCAACATGGTTTATTTAAATTAATTAAATAAATCCTTACCGATTTACTTTATATTTACGTTCCAAATCCGTAAATTTATTCCCACACTTCAAAAATAAATCAACGTTTATTTTTAAACAAATTCCCCTTTCTTTTATAAATTCCATAGTGAATTTACACTTCCAAAATATCTATGAATATATGTTCCCAAATCGATTTCTATTATTCATTTTCAATTTATCTTAAAAAGATAAAATCTTAAAATATTCACTTCATATTGGAAAACATTTCCATTCTTATTTAATAATAAGTAATTCACAAATCTATTTATTTTCAACACTTGGAAAATATTCAATATACTTAAATCGAAACTAAGTATATATTTCATTCTTTCAAGGAAAACGTTCGCTCAAAAACACATTTATTTGGGCCAAAATGAATGTTGCGTAAAACATCATTACGACAACCCAAAATCACTAGTATAAGGATTCGAACTTAAAATAGATATATAAATCCCAATACTATATAAAACATTTCCTTTCAGAAATCATTTACTATAACAACAGTGTTATAGTCCATTATTTCCTTCTATTTCTCGAAAACGTCTATTTCAACAATAAATGTTGAAATCTATGGTTTCGATAGTTAATCCATTTTAAAACATCTTTAAAACAATTAACTTCATTTTATAATACCACTTCCCCCAAAAACATGTCCATTTTCTTTAATAATATATTCACTGTCCAAAATCGTGAATATACTTCGCTAACCAGATTCAATATTTTCTACACATTTTATTTCAAGGATAATTCGCTATCCGAAATCACGAATATATCTCCTTTAATAACCTTCTATATTAAATTTATCAAATTCAATTGATTTCGGATTTATAAACAATGTTTATAAATTCCATTTCTATTTATAAAAACTTCGATTTATAAAAATCCCTTTTTATAAACCAATTCAATTTATAACTCAACTTTATACCCAAAATCTAATTTACAAGTTAATTACTTAAAAGTCCTTTATTTTACAAAAATCTATTCATTTTATAAATTCACGATTTATAAATCGATAAATTTCATTCACTTAAGAAATCCAATCATTCTTCATTTTAACACTTACAAAAAAACCCGTTTTATAATTCCTATATTTTTAATTTATAAATATCAATTTTATTAATCTTTTATATAAACCATTTATAATAATTCAAAAATCTCAGTTTAAATAAACCAATCTTTTTAATAATTTACAAAACGTTGTTTAAAACTTATATAACTCCAAAATCATACTTAAGTACTATTTTCCAAAAATATAACTTTTATAACAATAAAATTTCAATGTTTATTTATTTTAACAATTCAAAATTTAATAAAACATATACTTTCAAAAATCACTTTAAAATTCTTTTTAAAAATCAAAAACCATTATTTTAACACTTCTAAAATGGATCCGATGATGCAACAACACCAAATAGTCAATCACGACAAACCAAACATCATATATCAATATGATAATCAGCAAATATCACAATATTTGTAAATAAATCAATATAATTGAGGAATCCAGTTGGATCTCTCCAACCTGTTTCCCTGCATCCAAAGATGTTAGCACAATACCAATTCCGTTCCAATACGGAATATCGCAGTATATGGGATTCATAAAATATTATCCGCTTAATAGGCGGCGCAATAGGGTCTCATCCGCTATATAATGCGGGAAAATCAACTCCAAGTACATATATAATACCAATTCCATACAAGTTGGAATTACCGCTGTATATGTTTTTAATAAATAACCTCCGCTTACTAACGGCGTATAATGTCTATTTCAATCAATAACAGATAATAATTTATCATTCAGGCATACAATCAACAATTTTAAATCTAACTATTTAAAATTTAAATCGAAACTATTCGATTGAGTGAAAGTTCTCACCTTGATTTTAATTCTGTTCCAGTGTTTCATTTCAAATAAAATTAAATGTGCATTTAACTTTACCTGAAATTCTCACTAACTCCAAACGATTCCAATCCAGTTCCATAGCGTAGTGCCCGACAAAACGAACCCGGCGCAATTCGTTTCGTCCAAATATTATACAATTTATAATAAAATTAATTTACAATTAACATTTCATTTTCTAACCCTAACTCGATCTGGACCGCACGTACTAATTGAAGAAATCTCGGCCGCTACTTGAAGCTTCTTCCCAAATGCGTGAAGACCCAGGTAATATTCGAACGGAACCCATCTTGGCCGCCTACATCTCATGAATTTCGCAACCATCATCGATGACTTTCACGTTGATCAACAAGTACCATTCGAAAGGCCATTGCCTACTCCACCTTCACCCTAAGTTTGAACGAGCTCGGTCGTCCCTGGCTCGAGAAAAACGAGCATGAACTGCACACATTCGTGGCCTCCAAACGCCCTCCCTGATCGACGAAAACCCATCTCCACCATTGAGATTGAAGCTCTCGTCGAGCTCTACGTTTTGTTAGTTGGAAGGTTTCGCTAATTGTTGATGGATTGGAGGAAAAATGAGGAGGAAGGACGTGAGATGCTGGCCATTGAAATATAGAACGGCGGCTAGGGCTGAAACCCTAGGGTTTGATTCATTTTGCAAAAGTGAATGTTAAAGGTGCTTTTATAGAAAATTCAACGAACACTATTCATCCCGGATTTTTCCGAACTCCGAATCTCACATGGTGACCGGTGTTTCTAGGGTTTAACCCATGTTCCGGACACAATGGAATAGGTTTCGGGAGCCAGTTCAATCATCTGTGCGAGTTATGGCAATAAACGATCAATTTTAAATTAAATCGATTAAGCAAATTTCTAGGCGCTTCGGCTTGCCCCGGACAAACGATAAATCCGATTGACTTGAAATTTGAAATCTTACAATAATATCACATTACGGATCCGATGAAACTGGTCTCGTAAAAATCTGACACTGTTTGAAAAATGACTATTTTCCAGTCGATAATTAAATATTAAAATATTCAATTTTCACAAATCAGCTTTAAATTCAATTTTAAAAGTTCTATAATGTTATTATAACTCTAATATGGTTAAATAAAATTTTCCAAATCATTTTTAATCATATTTAACCCAATTTCCAATTATTTCTGTAATTTCAACTATTAAATAATCGATTTAATTATCCAATTATATCCAATTATTCGAAATAAAATTTATTCGACTTATAAATTTCACTTATTAAATTTAAAATCAATTAAATATATAAATTTTAATTGACAGAAATTCTGGGTCATTACATAATCCTAAGGAATTAGAGATAAGATTGGGGTATGGGATGACGCTATTGTAATGTACTTGTATTTGCTATATATAGGTGTATGTTATATCTCTATTCTATTATATCTCTTAAGTTATTCTTCTGTATCTCACGAGGCTTGAACGCAGATATGGATGCTAGAAGTAGAAGAGTTAACCTTAGAGGGGGAAGCATCATGACAAATGGAAATGCCAATCCAAACACTAGGAGAAACTAAGGACAAGCACAAGTTGAAAATGTTAGTTCTGAAGTCCCACAAGTTGACATGGGGACGATGTATCAGTTATTTTTCAATATGATGCAAGCGGGAATTGATGCTGGAGTAGTTGGAGGTAGCGCAGGAGGAGGAAACCATGAAGCTTCAATGGTGAATAGCTATGCCATTCTGAGTAGAAATTATGTCCGGTTGGAAGGAAAGCCGTTCATCGTTACTGAGGATGCAATCGAAGTAGAGAATTGGCTACTTCTTTGGGAAAGAATATTTGCTGATCTAGGGCCCAATGATGCGCAGAAGAGAAGGCTCGCTTCGAGACAGCTTCAAGGAGCAGCTTTATTCTGGTGGAATAATGTAACAGTTGGAGTGAATGAAGAGAATATGAATTGGGCTGAGTTAAGGAGAAGGTTCGAGGAGAGGTTCATGTCTTTGACGGCGAAGTCTGCCTTGCTTAGGAAGTTTATTGAATTGAAGCAGGGATACATGATGGTGTTATAGTGTGCTAGATGGTTTGAAGAGTTGACTCGGTATGGATGTTCCATTATGGATACCGTGATTAAGAGGAACGAGAAGTTCATCAGGGGGTTGAAGCCTAAGTTAGCCAAGGCTACATTACCTCATATCAGAGATCGTAATGATTTTGTAATTGAAATGGAATTGAGGCAAGAGGAAATGCTTGCTTCTCTTGAGAAGAATAAGGCCAAGGAAGTCTAGGTAGGGCAGGGTCAGAAGCGAAAAAATTTCCATAAGAAAGGGGAAAGGAGCCGCAAAGAAGGGGAAGGCAGAAGTAGTCTGCTAAAAGTGTGAAAAGAAGGAGCATTATGCTCATGAGTGCCGGACAGGCAAGGGAAACAAAGCTGCTAAGAAGAAAGCGTTAGATATTTCAACTATGCTCAGATTTGTCACTATAAGAACCAGTGCAAGGAGCCGGAAAAGGACGAGAAAGGCAAAGTATCTACACTGGAACCGGCTACCTCAAGACCAACAACATAGGAAAAAGGAAAAGCAGCGTCGGGGGGTAAGCTTTCGATCCATGGTATGTCAGTTAGTGCACTGTTTGATACCAGTGCATCACATTCTTTTATATCTCATTTTTTGGTAAATAAGCTTAACCTAGTACCCTCATATTTAGTTACTTCCTTAAGGGCTGCAAATCCGATAGGAGGGTATGCGACACTTGGAATGAAGAGTGACCACCTAGAGTTTGATTTGTTAGGTCATACTTTTGTTTGCAGTTTGCATGTGTTTGACTTTTTAAGATTCGGAACTATTTTGGGTATGGGTTGGTTAAGTAAGTACAGTTCTAGGATATTTTGCCATGATAGGAAAATATCACATAGACACCTTGACAGTAGTGATCAGATTGTATATACCATAGAAAACCCTAGTTGTGAGGTGAATGTTTTGTTGGGTGTTGTGGAGAAATGAGCCATTGAGTTTCAGATAGATTTGGTGCTAGGAGAAGAATCAGTGAGCAGTACACCAAGCAGGATGATGCATACAGAGATGAGAGAGTTGAAGGTGCAGTTGATGGATTTGGAAGACAAGAATTTTATTAGACCTTGTAGTTTGCCTTGGGGAGCAGCCACCGTGTTTGCTAAAAGGCTATGCATCGGTTATCGTAAGTTGAATGGAAAGACGATAAAGAATCGATATCCATTGCCTAGAATTGATGATTTTTCGATCGGTTGAGTGGAGCCAAGATATTTTCTCAGTTGGATTTAGCAACAGGTTTCCATCAGCTTAGAGTAGCAGAGGACAGTATTCCTTTGACGACATTTAGTACCAGATATGGATCGTACGAATGGTTAGTGATGCCGTTCGGACTGACTAATGCACCGGCATTCTTTGTGGATTTGATGAACCAAATTTTTCGACCGCACCTGGATAGGTTCTATTGGTTTTTGTTATTAATAGAAAAATGAATTATTATTCAAGTGGATTCAAAAGTTAGTTACAAACATTACACCAAATGACTTATGTACAAACATGCCTCTAATGGGCCGAGCCCACTAACCAGAAATGCAGAAAACCCGAAGAAGAAAATGATGCACAAGCAAATACAAAATATATACACATATTTACATATCTACATTTTTATCACTCATCACAACACTCCCCCTCAAGTTGGAGCATATGTATCTATCATGCCTAACTTGCTACATAGAAGCTTCACTCGACCACCATTAAGTGCTTTCGTCATCATCTCTGCCACTTGCTCCTCTGATTTTACATAACTGGTTTTGACTAACCCCTGCTACACTTTTTCCCGTATGAAATGACAATCAACTTCTATGTGCTTAGTTCTCTCGTGAAACACTGGATTAGATGCTATATGCATAGAAGCTTGATTATCACACCACAATAACAAAGGCGCTTCAACTGTGAGTTTCAGTTCAGTCATAATGTGATTAACCCACATCAGTTCACACACTGCATCAGCCATAGCTCGATACTCTGACTCAGCACTCGATCTCGATACAACATTCTGTTTTTTTACTCTTCCATGACACTAAATTTCCTCCAACAAATACACAAAATCCTGAAGTAGACTTCCTGTCCTCCTTTGATCCAGCTCAGTCTGCATCTACAAAACTTTCTACTCTGTTGTGTCCATTATTCTTGTAAACAATTCCTTTACCCACTGTTCCCTTCAAGTAACAGAGAATCTGCTTTAGTGTATTCTAGTGTTCAATAGTTGGTGCACTTATATACTGACTTACAACACTCACTGAGTAAGTAATGTCTGGCCTAGTCCCTACTAAGTAGTTAAGCTTACCAACCAATCTCTTATACTTATCTGGTTCACTGAATTCATCTCCATTTTTGCTCAAAGTAATATTCACCATCATAGGTGTAGAAGATGGTTTTGCACCCAAGTTCCTAGTTTCTTTCAGCAAATCTAACACATACTTCCTCTGTGACAAACATATCCTTCCATTACTTCTCATAACTTCAATTCCTAAGAAGTATCTCAACTCCCGTAGCTCCTTTGTACAAAACTGCATATGAATAAACTTCATAAGAGCTTCAATTTCTAGCTCATCATCCCCAGTAATCACAATATCATCTACATAGACAACTAATAAAATTGACTTGTCTTGTGAACTTCTGAAAAATGCTGAATGATCAGACTTACTCTGCAACAACCCAAACTTCTCCATTTATTTACTAAATTTCCCAAACCATGCACGTGGACTCTGCTTTAAACCATACAAGCTCTTCTTTAGTCTACATACCTAGCTGTTCTCCCCCTGAGCAACAAAACTAGGAGGTTGTTCCATATATATATTTCTTCAATTAGATCTCCATGTAAAAATGCATTTTTAATATCAAGTTGATGCAATTTCCAATTATGTTTTGCTGCCAATGATATAAACAACCTTATTAATGTCATTTTGGCCACTGGTGAGAATGTTTCCATATAATCTGTTCCATATATTTGAGCATACCCTTTAGCAACTAATCGAGCTTTGAACCTAGCAATTGATCCATCTGGATTTAACTTGACTGAATAAACCCATTTTCATCCTATCACTTTCCTATTCTTTGGCAATTGAACTAGATCCCATGTATTGTTCTTGTCTAAAGCATTAATTTCCTCTAGCATTGCTTGTTGCCACTCTGGTTTAGACATTG
The DNA here is from genome assembly GCA_030765085.1 of Allium cepa. Classification (NCBI taxonomy): domain Eukaryota; kingdom Viridiplantae; phylum Streptophyta; class Magnoliopsida; order Asparagales; family Amaryllidaceae; genus Allium; species Allium cepa. The sequence goes on along the minus strand of CM060943.1, from coordinate 604,487,626 downwards.
CTTCCTTGACAGTTTTAGGCAATGAAACTAAGTCAAGTGCAGAAATGAATAAATATGATTCTGATGATAGACTGTCATATGAAACAAAAGAAGAAATTGGATATGTGCTCTTTCTTCTCTCTTTTCTGAGAGCAATTGGTAAATCTATACTTGGATCTGATTGTGGAGCAGTTGCATGATCATTGATCACTTCATTAGTTTCTGGTTCCTGATTTGATTCATTATCCATATGATGATTAACATTTTCTGAATTTATAATAGGATATATTAAAAAATCATCATCCTCTGCATACTCTTGATTTGTTGATATAGATGGACAGAAAAATGCTTCATCTTCCACAAAACTAATATCTATAGATACCAAGTATATTTGTAAACTGGGACAAAAACATTTATATCCCTTCTGTAGTCTAGAATAACCAAAGAAGATGCATTTCAAAGATTTTAGATCTAGCTTGGTGAGTTGAGGATTAACACTTCTCACATAATATATGCAACCAAAAATTCTTGGCTTAATTGGATACAAATGTTTGTCTGGAAACAATACTTGAAATGGTACCTTATACTTAAGTATAGTTGATGGCATTCTATTGATTAAAAAACATGTAGTAGAAACTGCACCTGCCCAAAATACTTTAGGAACTTTCATCTGAAAAAGTAGTGCTCTTGTAGTTTCAAGTAAATGCCTATTTTTTCGTTTTGCTACTCTATTCCGTGAAGGGGTATCAACACATGAAGTCTCATGTAAAATTCCATTTTGAGTCATATATGTATTGAATTTTTTAGATAAATATTCTTTGGCGTTATCACTCCTTAGAATTTGAATATTAGTATTGAACTGTGTCTTAATCTTAGAACAAAATGTACAGAAAATGGAAAATAACTCTGATCTATTTTCGTTAAAAATAACCATGTTACTCGAGAATAGTCATCAACAAACGTAACAATGTATCTATGACCTTGCTTAGATACAACTGTAGCAGGTCCCCAAACATCTGAATGAATCAACTCAAATACAGACCTAGCTGTCTTATTTACTCTAGAATAAGAAGTACTACGGTGATGTTTAGCAAATTGACATGACTCACAATTCAAAGTAGATAATGAATTAAACTGTGGACATAACTTCTTGAGCAATGACAATGAAGGATGACCCAACTGAAAATGAGTTTTAAGAGCAGAGTTTACACTTGAACAAGCAATATGGTTAGGTATCTTATCAGTTAGGATATACAAGCCACCAGACTCTTCACCTTTACCAATAATCTTCTTCGTTGTAAGGTCCTGAAACACACAATGATCGGGGAAGAAGGATATGTAACAATTGAGATCATGAGTGATCTGACTTACTGATATTAAGTTGAAAGATAAATTTGGCAAATACAATATTGTTTTTAATGGAATTTGAGTCCACATTTCCAGTTCCATAAACTCGTGTTTGTGATCCATCAGCTAGAGTAACCACACAGTTTGATTTATTTAAATGAGGTTCTGAGATCAGATGAAGATTACCTATCATATGATCTGTAGCTCCAGAATTTATGACCCACTTTGACAATTGTTTCTCTGAATTGGCAGCAGTAGTTACTGATGATGATGGATTCTGATCAGATACATTTTTCTTTAAGGATTCTTGATACTGTGCATATGTATCATACTCCTCAACTGTCATCAACACTGTCTTAGTAGAATTCTGTGAATTACTAGATATTGAATTCTTGTATTGCAATTTTCTACACTCAAATTTTGTATGGCCAAGTTTCTTGCAATATGCACAAAATTTGTTCTAACTATGCACATTTGATCTCTGGTTATCTGATTTCTGATTGTTCCGAGAAGAATTAACCCTACTATTACCAATTAAAGCACTTTCAGGCATTACATTAGATGACCGAGCTACTTCTGTATGAAGAATTCTACTGAAAACATCTTTAAGTGACACGACATCAGATCCTGATAGAATCTGTGATCTTGCTGATTCGAATTTAGATGATAATCCAGCTAGAAAACTCATAATAGCCATTCGTTCTCTCTGTTGCTGTTGGACCTTCACATCTAAGCTAAATGGAAGAAGTAGATTGAGTTTCTCATAAGTTTTTTTAAAATTCATAAAATAGTTCATCAGAGTTTGCTCCTGTTTTTCTACTCGATAGAATGATCTACAAACATCATATATTCTAGTTAAATTTCCTGATTTGAAGAAACAGCCGAGCATCATCTCTCAATAGAATTCTTGATTTGAAGAAACAGCCGAGCATCATCTCTCAACCACAGTAGGTGCTTATCTTCCTTTGAATCCAGATCTAGTGGATCTTCAGTAAGATGTCGATCTTTATCTATACTTCAAAGATAAAGACGAATAGTTTTACTCCAATTCAGATAATTCAAATTATTTAGTTTATGATCAGTGATCTTCGGCATCAACTGCATCGCGTCCATTGTAACCTTATTTTCACTCACCGTGATCCAAGATAATCAGACAATAGATCGAAAAGAATAATTTGAGGTTGAATCAAATTTTGAGATCTTGAAGCTTTGATACCATGTTATTAATAGAAAAATGAATTATTATTCAAGTGGATTCAAAAGTTAGTTACAAACATTACCCCAAATGACTTATGTACAAACATGCCTCTAATAGGCCGAGCCCACTAACCAGAAATGCAGGAAACCCAAAGCAGAAAATGATGCACAAAAAAATACAAAACATATACACATATTTACATATTTACCTTTTTATCACTCATCACAACAGTTTTCGTAGATGATATTTTAGTATACTCTAATGATGAAAGGGATCATAAAGTTCATCTTAGAGTTGCACTTAAAACATTGAGGCAAAATCAGTTAAAGGCGAAGTTTTCGAAGTGTCATTTTTGGAAGAATGAAGTGAAGTTTCTTGATTATGTAGTCTCAAAGAGAGGGTTGTCAGTAGATCCGGCTAAGGTCGATGTAGTGAATAGCTAGAAGAGACCCGAGACAGTGACCGAGATAAGAAATTTTATTGGATTGGATGGATATTATCGGAGGTTCATAAAAGATTTTTCATGGATAGCAGTGCCGATGACTAAGCTAACGTGAAAAGATGTTATGTTTGTTTGGATCGATAAGTCCGAGGAAGCATTCCAGAGCTTGAAATACTTACCGACCCATGCACCTGTGTTGGTAGTTCTAGAAGGGAACCAGGACTTGGTAGTATATACAGATGCATGTGGAACTAGATTAGAAGCTGTTTTAATCTAGAGAGGTGGAGTGATTGTCTATGCTTCTCGACATCTTCATGAAGTTAGATATCCAACACATGATTTGGAGTTGGTTGCGGTGATTTTTGCATTGAAGGTGCAGAGACATTACCTTTTGGGAGAGCGATTTGAGCTCTATACGGATCATAAGTCATTGAAGTATTTGTTCTCTCAGAAGGAGCTGAACATGAGGCAACAAAGATGGTTAGATTTTATTGTTGCTTATGATTTTGGAATTGAGTAGACACAAGGGAAAGGTAATATGGTTGTAGATGCTCTTAGCAGAAGACTTCAGAATGTGGTGTTAGCCATGTTGGCAAAATGGAAGGATTTAGAAGCTTTGACTACTTGTAGTATGCAATTAAGATCGAATGCTAGTTCTAGTCAGAGTATTACCATGTTGTCCTGTTTAGAAGTTCGACCAGTGTTGATCAAGAGAATTGCTTCTAAGCAGAAAGAGGATCCAATGTTAGCCGAGAGGATTAGAAGGCTTGAGGTTGAAACTGAGATCGATGATCTGAAATATTTTCGTCTTGACCAGAGGGGATGGTTGAGAAAGAAGGGATGGTTGTGTGTTTCGAATATTGAGGACTTGAGGAAAGAAGTTCTTAGAGAATGTAATCGTTCCAATTTTATGATTCAGCCTGGAGGGACTAAGATGTATCAAGATATGAAGAGGAACTTCTATTGGAAAGGTATGAAGAGGGATGTTTGCTTGTAGGTTAGGCAGTGCGCAAACTGTCATCAAGTGAGAGCCGAACATCAGAAGCCGAGTGGATTACTTCAACCTTTAGAGATTCCAATTTGGAAGTGGGATTTTATTTTTATGGATTTTATTGACAGGTTGCCATGGTCAAATAGAGGAAATGAAAGAATATAGGACATAGTGGATTGGTTGACCAAGAGTGTTCATTTCAATTCAGTTAAGTCAACTATGATGACACCTGTTTTAGCTAAGTTATTTTTGAAGAATATAGTTAGCTTCGTGGAATTCCTAGTAGTATAGTAAGTGATAGAGATTCCTTGTTCACTAGCGAATTATGGAAGAGTCTATAATATGTATTAGGTACCAGGCTCAAGATGAGTACTGCATATCACCCTCAGACGGATGGGCAGACAGAGAGAGTCAATAAGGTACTCGAGGATTTACTAAAAGCTTGTGTAATGGACTTTGGTGGACTCGGAAAGATCACCTATGTTTGTTTGATTTTTCATATAATAATAGCTATCAAACTAGTATATGAATGGCGCCTTTTGAAGCTTTTATGGAAGACCATGCAAATCTCCCGTTTATTGGTTAGAGACCGGGGATAGGTTGGTTCTTGGTCCGGATTTGGTTAGAGAAGCTACAGAGAAGATTGAGTTGATTCGAGGTAGAATGAAGGAAGCTTAATCTATGTAGAAAAGTTATGCTGATAAGAGACGGAAAGACTTATAGTTCTCTGTGGGAGATCAAGTTTTCATTAAAGTGTCACGATGAAGGGTGTAATTCGATTTGGGAAATCAGGGAAGTTGGCACCGAGATTCGTAGGAGCATTTCCTATTATAGGGGGGATCCGAAAACTCATATATAGCATGGAGTTACCAAATAGTTTGGCAGGAGTCCATGATGTTTTCCACATTTCTCATCTAAGGAAGTGCGTTAGAGATCCAGAGTCTAATATAACACTGATAGCGTTAGATGACTTAATAGTGGAGTCGGATATGATTATAGTTATAAAGCCTTTTCATATAGCCGCGAGAGATGAGAAGAGGCTAAGGAATGAGACAGTCAGATTAGTTAAAGTCCAATGGAGCGATGATGAGAGGGACTGTACTTAGAAAACCGAAACCAGGATTCGAGATACTTATCCGGACTTGTTTCATGGTATATTTTACCCTTTTGATTGATTTTGATGAGTGCCTTATCTTAATTTCGAGGATGAAATTCTTTAAGGAGGGGAGACTGTCACGCCCCTAATTTTTGATAACATTACTCAAGAGACTTAATTAGCTAAACTAAATAGAATAATGAAAAGATTAGCTGGTTAAGGAAATTGAGATTTGTATAATAAGGGTATAGCCATGCCTAATTGAATTAATGAACTAAGGAAAGACAAAATGAATTAGATAGGGCTAAAATAGGAAGGATCTATATTCATACACCCTAAGTCTCCATGCCATTTCATTTTACACGTTCATTTCACAAATTAAAAATAAAGCTAGAGGTCGGCCACCATTAAGAAGAAGTAAAGGGAAGATTAGATAAATTAAGAGGAAGTATCCAAATCAACTCAATCCAAGATCAAATCTCAACTCCTTAACATCAAAGCAAAGGTGAATAATATGTTACATCTTACGTTTTTGTTTTCAGTGACTAGATTGAGACCCGAAATTGTTTTGCAAAGGTTTTCCATGTTTTGATCGATTAAAACAGATATATATGCTTCTTGATAATTTTGGCTATTTCATACGGATTTTATGATAAGAATTGATTTAGAAAACCTACTAGTTGACATCCAATAGACTTTCGATTTTAATCTGAGTTTGGGAATATTTTTTTGAAAATGGGTTTCATAATTTTCTGAATTATTATGGAATTAATATTAATTTTTTAGCGAAGAAAAAGGTTAATCGAGTTTAAAATTAATTTCGGTAATTATGTATAGTTTTTGGGTCTGAAATTTAAATATGTTAGAAAACATATTAAAAGAGATTTACGCGGACTTTTATACAATTTTCCTAAGTGTTTTAATAGATATATAAAATTATTTAAGGTATGAGACTTAAATGTCTTATATATTTATAAAAGGAGAAGGGCATTTTGTAAATAATTTAATCTGTTTAATTCTGAAATTTTGGCAGTAATTTTGGAAAAGAAAATTAGCATACAATAATATTTGGAAAAACAAGGTAGGTTATTGAAAAGATTTCTTATAAAGGTCAAAAATCAGTTTAAACATGCTTTTTACATGTTTCACCACTTTCGACACCTAGCTTTCGACCGTGTTCATCCACCACCATTACCATCGAAACCAATGCACAAGGCATCAAAGACTTGGTGCACAGCAGATTGGATATAGGAGAAAGGTATGCAGTCGAAGCAAGGGGTTCCATTGGGGTCGCAGTGCTGCTTTGCTTTTATATGAAAATGAGCTTTCTTTGCTTTCGATAGTAATGCTTTCGACTTAGTTGGCTTCCAACTGGTCAAATTGTTTCAAAGGAATGGTTTCGAAAGAGGTTGAGCATTTCATTTTAAGTGAATGCTTTCGAAGGGGCTGAAACCCCTAACTGCCGCCTTTTTACCTTTTAACCAAGATTGGTTTCGCAAGGGTTACTTTGTTCTTAAAACTTAGCCGCTTCTCCAATTCTTTCGAAATGATAGGTTTCGACACCATCTACTTCTTTTACTTAGGAATTGCTTTCGAAAGAGTTACTTTCGACTTGGTTGTTTGTGACCCTTTTTGATATTTGAAAATTAAACCCAAAGGTTTCAAAAGGTATAGTTTCCAAAGGTTTCAAAAGGTTTTACACAAGCTTTTACTTGAACCCACTACTTTCGAAAGGTTTATTTTAAGTAGTATACTTTAATGCTTTCGAAAGGTGATTGATAAAGGTTGCAAAGGGGAGGTTCCTCAATGGTTTCTAAAGGTACTTAAAGCATTTTAAATGGAAGGTTTTTGATTGCTTTCGAAAGGCAAGTTTGATGTTTTGAAAAAATGATGTCTAAGGTTTATAAAGCTTTCGATGAAGATGTTTTCAATGGTTTCAAAAGGTATGCTTGGACTTTACGCCTAAGGTTATAAAGCAAAGTAGTTTACTTATATTGAATGGGGTACTTCCAATAGTTTTGAAAGTAGCTTTGAAAGGGGTACTTTCAATGGTTACGAAAGGGGTACTTTCAATGGTTACGAAAGGTTTCGAATGATATATCTTGGCAATATAGCTTAAGTATTTTAAGTTAAAAATGGTTTTAACATATTTTGGAGGGATTGGTAATCCTCATTATATTACATCAATATTACTTTGGGTAAAGTATATATAACATGGCAAATAGCTTAGAGTAAAGCAATGAATGTATTTTCCTTGTATGAGTATGGTTTAAAGGTTTAAATCAATTTGGAAAGGTTTTCAAGGAAAATTATAAAGGGTAGCTAAACCTAAGAAAATGACTATATTAGAAGACCAGATGGGACTGGGGTAGGGTCGCACCCTACTCTTTAGCTATTAGCCCCTAGCTAATTTAGTTCAAAATTCCAGCGTGTAGGTCTTAGTTACAGGTAGACTTAAATGATGGTTACACGTAGAAAGGAATATATGTATAGAATAGAAGATAGATTATTGGTGAGCCCCCAAAACCATTAGGATCAGGAGACCTTTGGGGAAGTAAGTTAGGGATAGACCGTCTAGAAGAATTATCTTGTAGTTGTTAGATCATATTTATTATTTTGTCCGGTAGGCTCGAGTCAGCCAAATGTTAGTAGTTAGCCAAACAAAACCACATATGTTCTGGACAGCTGGTCTAGTAAATACCTGTTTTTAGCATATATGATATTTCTTTTATTGATATATTCAGTTTGATTAACCAGTTTTGGTTGCAGGATTATGATTTGCAAAAGATACGTTTTAAAAGTATATAAGTGAGGAGAAACCCGTTCCTCTAAGCGACACAGTCTCACTCAATATCAAATAACTGAGATGTATAGTATTATTCGCACTCGGCTTTATGTATGACTCGAAGCTTATGTTATTCTCCTTAAGCTCATGGGTGCTTAAAATTGATTTGAGTAGACTGAGGGATGAGGATTTTCATGTTTTAGTAGGTGGATGAATAAAGCTTCCGGAGATGGGAAGGAGGCTGAAGTTAGTTATTTAGGAGTTGTAGTTTTTTGTTTTATTCCACTATGTTGTATTTAAGACAGTTATGTCTATATAGTACTCTGGTCATCCAAGGGGGCATCTTTACATGTCGCTCTTGGATTATTTTATAATAATTATATTTAATCTGTACATGGGAAACGATTGAGACTATGTAATGGAATATGAAACACGTTTTGTGATTTTGTTTCATATTCATGTACTTTTGATATTATGAATACCATTAACATTACCGTATTTGGTCACCATAAGTTTATACTATGGATGACTGCAATATCAGTAGCACTTAGCTTCGGGCCTCTAAATAGGGGATGTTACAGATACACTGTGCACTAGTAGCGACTGGTTGTAAAAAAATTTATACACTAATTATTGTTAGTTTAGAATGGCTGTACGTTATGTTGCATTGTTCAGTCCATGAGGAATTTCGAGGACGAAATTCTTTTAAGGGAGAGAATGTAACACCCGACGATTTTAACGCTAATTAATTTAAAATGAAACATGATAAGTAAGTAATAATGCTTAAAATATGATTTTTGCAAATGCTAGAATTTGGCTATGAAACTTATACCTTTGGCTTCGTGATGATTTTCTAATCAATTTTTATATATAATGTTTTCTGATCGGAGTTCAAACTCCATCAAAGCATAGATCATTAGATTTTGTATTTACAAATAAGCATGAGCATTATTAGAGATTTTAAAAAATCTAAACTCACGGTAGAAACAATAATAGAATATAAATGCTGACTATGGCTACTACCTTGGAATTAATGATATTCCTTGGACATTAAGTTGCCGTATCTGCATCGAGCATAAAGGAAAAGAAGACTTCTCCAACAAAAGATCACTTCCATCTCCAGCGACCTGTTCCTCTAAATCTATCGTGTGGGTTGTAATAAGGAGAGGGTTAGAACAACGTTTTGGTGACTTGAAAATCTATATAGTGTCCATAACATAAGTTTATACCGATTAGTTTCTATTTAATTGTTATGTCTACTACTCTACGGTTAACCAAATTAACATAATATAGTACACATAATATTCCTACCTAACACATTCATCTACCTACCCTTCCCAAGGTAAAAAATACCGACGTAAGTCTATTAGCCACTTAATACTTCAATACGGAGCGGGATCCTAGCATCATCACAGTTTGTCTACTGGTCCTATCTGCATAGACCATTGACTACTATTTATGGCATTAATATATATAATATCCATACTAATAACGTATCTATCATCGTTATAGTCTTAGCATGTGAGAGATAGTACCCAAACCACTTAATACCTCATTAATAAGGACTAGGCAGACCCTTAACCATTTAATACATATATTCTAGGTAGGCCATTGTCATTTAATATCTAACTCCAAGGCGGACTCCTTACTAGTACTATCTAGCTAACATTGCTTTGAATCTCATTGGGACACTTAGTACTTCTTTATAGGAGAGAGGTGGAGACCCTATATCAGTCACTTAATACCTCAAACCCGAAGCAGACCCTTCCCAATATATCCATTGTCGCTCCTAACCGATAATTCATACCATTTAATACTTTTAATTAGCAAAAGGATGGCTCCTTAAACAACTACTTAATACCTCTAACTCCTAAGTAGATCCTATCATCATCAATGTTTCTGATGTGCACGTAAATGTGCATATTTTTACCACCATATTTATTCTATTTAAATTAAATAAATGATCATATTGGGTATTTTAACTTGATTTAACCAAAATTCATATTAATTCCAAATTTTCACATATTCATCTTCATATAGGGGTAAAACGGTCATTTAAGTGCATATATTTCTTTGAGAAAAATTGGTTGGAAATTTATATATATTTTTGTAGGAAAATGGTCTCAAATAGGAGTGGTTTCATGAAGGAATATGCATGCACAAAGAATATAAAGGAATGAAGATGGAAATAATTCAAAGTGAAGATCATGGAGGACCCCACCTACCCACCTACCTTAATGTACAAATTAAAGGCTAATGCACATGCTTATGGAGTTAATGGTTTCATGTACACTTAATGTGGGATTAAGACATTTTATTGGTTACTTCGCCTCCACACTTCCTAAGGGGCATTTTGGGCATTCCCCAAAAATATGAATTAGGGTTTCATACATGTATAAATACCCATATGTTTCATGTATCTATCTCTTCTCTTAGTCTCTCTTAGGCTTCCTTCTCTTTAGTTTAGATCAAAAATAAAATGAAAGCCCCTCTTTCTCTTTTCATGGCTACTTAGCCATTTTTATTTTATGTAATCTTTTTTTTTGTGCAATTTAATACATGATCTTTCCTTTCATGTTCATTTACTTTTATGTTGTAGTGTAGATCTCTTCTCTTTTATGCAAGTAGAATAATTTTTCTTTTCATTTTGCTCTCTTTTTCCTCTTCATTTTGCTTTCATGTTGTTAGCTACATTTGTTAATAAAATGACAAATATGAGAAGCTAAACCCCTTCAATTTAGGGGTAATGAAGCTCTCTAATTAATGTAGCTTCAACATTTTGTTAATTCATGCTCTCTTTTTGTGCTTAATGATGATGATAGAAGTGGTTTTATTTGTTGGTTTTTGCCTTGAATTTGATAGTCTATATTGTTGACACCAAATAGGCTATGCTTAAACAATCACTAACACAAATGCCTCTTCATCAATATATGATTATGGCATAAGAAAGTGATTTGAAATTAAAATTTGATGGTCTATGTTTCTAATCAATAGTTAATAGGCCATACTTAAAATAGATTTCATTTTCATTTTCTTTGTCAAGTTTCATGAAAGTTAGTAAGTGTTTTAAGGGGTGTGTTATAGTTTGATGACTTATGTTGGCTAATTAATAGCTCAAATATGTCATACTTATGATAAACACATCAATTATAACACTAATGAACATAAAAGAGAGATCATGATTTCATGTGTTGAACTACATGATCTAGAGAGTGGATTTATTCTCTAAATTGACATTTAACTCTCATATTTGCATTTCTTTTCTTTTTGTTATTTAGTTCATTTTCTCATTTTCTAGCTTAAATACACTCTCGACTTTGGTATAATTTGATTGAGTAGGAAATTTAAATCATCAATTCCCTGTGGATTGACCCGTATTCGCCACGTGCTACATTCATACACCGTGCGCTTGCGGTTATTTTTTAATTCTAAATTCATTCGACGGTTTTCTAAACCGATAGAATTTCCGTCGACGAACAGTTTTCCGTGGGTCCTATAAGTGCTGATGTCTCACATCAATAATAAGTGTACACAACTGCTGGTAGCCTCTGAGTGAAGGGTAAACTTTTGTTGTGTCACTTTACTCACCTTACATCCCAATCTTCTAAGCCCAGTTAATTACTCTATGGGTCCTATGGTTAAAGATGTCTCACGGCAGTAGAAAGTGTACACAACTGCCACTACAAGAAATTTTATTTTTGGTGGCACACAAAAAACGCTACTAAAACTTATGGTAGCGCTTTTATAAACGCCGTGATAAAGCCCGCAACTAAAAATATATGGTTTTTAGTTGCATTTATTTCAACGCCATTATAAATTCTTTTATTGTAGCGTTTCTTAAATGCCACCAAAAATATTTTTGTAACATTTTAAAAAGGCCACCAAAAGGTTTTTTGGCGCTACTAATAGAGTTTCCAACTTTACCCCTACTTTACGGTTGCGTTTACTCAACGCCACTATATGTATTTCAGTAGTGTTTTTGAAATGCTACTAAAAGTTGTTGATCATTTTGCACCATTTTTTCATGCTATTATTTCCTGTTCATGGTCTATTTTGTTTCAACTATATCAATCAACAATCACTCACATAATCATCATATTCAAATAATTAAAAAACATATTAATCATATAATCAAACAAGATACCCATAACCATTCTAATACAATTTTTTTTTGATAAAATGACCAAACTCATTACAATAACCATTCATATACAAATTTACACACCTAGTACTAATAAAATGTTATACCAAACTAGTGTTAACAAAACACTTGATTACCCATAATTCGTTATCGCATGCACAAGAGCTAGCACCATAAAAGTTCAACTTTGTTCTCTTCGGAAATCCAATGTCTGTACAAGTGAAAGCACAACATATTGTCAAACAATTATGTTAGTTCGTAGGACTTCAAATCTAATAGCAAACATCTACAACATTGTACAAGTATATCATATTATAAATAATGTCATGTAAATAATCAAACTTATAAACGAAATGAAATAAATAAAGTCCAACCTTATAGTTATATATAAAATGTTGTTAAATTAGTTATATTATTATTATTTGTAAAATTTAGTTAACTTTAACTTAGTTAATTTTATAAAACTTTTTTAATTTTAACAAAGCCTGGTTAATTTTTATTAACTTGCTTAACTTAATTTTTTTTTATTATTATTCAAAGTCGATTAACTTAATTATATTATTATTATTATTATAAACTTAGTCAAATTTTATAAATTAAGTTAATTTATCATCACCATCGTTATTTATAAATCTTTGTTAAATTAGTTATATTATTATTATTTATAAAATTTAGTTAACTTAAACTTAGTTAATATTATCAAAATTTAGTTAATTTTATTAACTTGGTTAACTTAGTTAATTTATTATTACTATTATTACTAAAACTCGGTTAATTTAATTACATTATTATTATTATAATAAAATTAGTTAATTTTAATAAACATAGTTAATTCATCATCATCATAATCATTGTTATTATTTATAAAACTTTGTTAAATTAGTTATATTATTTATTTTTGAAATTTAGTTAGCTTAAACTTAACTAACTTTATAAAACTTGTTTAATTTTAACAAAACTTAGTTAATTTTTATTAACTTGGTTAACTTAGTTAATTTATTATTATTAATAAAAAACAAGGTTAAATTAATTATATTATTATTATTATTGATATAAACTTGGTTAATTTTATAAACTTAGTTAATTCATCATCGTTGTCATCATTATTATTTATAAAACTTTGTTAAATTAGCTATAGTATTATTATTTATAAAATTTAGTTAACATAAACTTAGTTATATTATTATTATTATTATTATTATAAACTTAGCTAATTTTTATAAACTTATTTAATTCATCATCATCATCATTTATAGAACAATGTTAGATTAGTTATATTATTGTTATTTATAAATTTTAGTTAACTTAAACTTGGTTAATTTTTATAAAAGTTATTTAATTTTAACAAAACTTAGTTAATCTTTATTAGTTTGGTTAATTTATTATTATTATTAATTTATTATTATTTCTCACTTACAAATGATAAAAACTGGAACTATCATGTTCAAGGTACAAACTTATATTGTGAACAACTTGTGCACTTGTTGCTGAGCACGTGATATTATTAAATAAGAATGTGAAATTGCCTTAAGCATATCCAAGGATCTAAAGCTAATGCAAGCAGACTAAGAAATTATGAATACATCGTTGATTGTATGACTTAAAAGGGAAACATTATAGCTAAAAAATAAAGGTATAAGATAAGTGGATAACTACCCATCTCCCTATACCCAATATAAGTCAATGGATGTTTTAGCATATTAACTGTAAACCAAGGGTTTTGTCTCTTCCATAACCAAATTCATCTCCTTCTACAATTAAACCATTAAAAACTAACATAAACTGCACCGGATGTCTACTATAAGCTAATAAAAACAATCCTATATCAATCAACTCTACTCTCATAATCAATCAATTATAACTTATACTGACTATACATCTTTCTAGAAATTTTTTAATTATATCTATAAAAATGCAGTACCTGAGAGTGCAACCAGGTCGACAATGATGAGATCGTGTTCTTCCATTGATCGATACTAGTCCTACTACTAGGATTATGGACCACAATCTGCATTGGCTGCTGTAACAATGGGTTGAAGACTACCGCCATGATCTGACCCATACCCTTTCAAGTGCATATCATCTAACCAACTACAATTGTCGACCTAGCAGTAGCACCCAGATTGGTACCAAATTGTTCATCGACCATAAAAATATCACCCAGGTTGGTAACAAATTGTTGAGGTAGGATATTGAAATATTTTTGGTTACATTTATAATGCAGGGTGAAATATTTGTACACCAAATATAATAAGAAAAACAAGCCCAATAATTTTAATACATCAACGATCGCACCTCAGCATGCACTAATCTGGGCATTTTCTGATATGTCAATGAAAGTAAATGTACCGCATAACGCTGAATTGCTTAGTCGAAACCTACGACATATGGAATCAAATTAGAATAAGTTATTGTAAAGGGAAAATAAAATGAGTATGATAGCAAGAAAAAGTAAAGGAAAAATACATACATATGCTCCATCATCCACCATTGACAACTGCAACATATCATTGACACAATCTCCCCATCCAAATAAATCATACAACTTGCCTCTTCCCGCTCACCTTGACAGATCACCAAACAGCTACAGGATCATCATCGTCTAAACTGATCCCCTGTAACTTCCAATTGTGTTGCCACCTCCACTTCTTCTACTTACATCATCTACTTTTACTTCAACCTTCTTCTGTATCACCAGAACCACCACCAACTCTGCCTTGCTTCGACCACCATAGCAAAAATTCTACAACAGCCACACGCCTCTGCCTCACAATGACATCATCCACCATCCAACCGTCAAACATATCCACGAGCCCATCCACAACCATCATAACACTCCATTTTCCTATTCTCCTTGAACTCCCTGAACTGCTCCATTTTCCACACTCAATAACCCATTGCCATCAAGATTACTCCCTCTAAGACCATGCACAAGTTTGTGTCTGAATACTCCTTGTTTCTCTCTTTCAACCCATCATACTATGATTTATGTTGAATTTTATAAATGTTTCGAAACAACAAAAAAAATTGTTCAGATGGTCTACGGCTAATAATATTTAAACCAATTATACAATCCCCGTTCCAAGGACACTGGAAATTTAAATATTAATAAAATAAAGTACAACATAATTAAGAACATAACCACACCTATAATTGCACCTATTCGTTACTTACAGCTTTGGTGGTAGGAAGTGGTAACTCGGGTATGGAGATTAGTTATGATCTTTTCTCTTTCCGTGTCAAAACTTCAATTGTGATTCAAAGATTTGAAAGCTAAACACATGATTGAAACATGATAGATTAGAACCCACACGTATACATGAAGAAAAACTTAAAATGAATTATAAGCCATTGATTTGTACCATGGAAGTGGTATAATTAAGAACACCTTTTCCTTTCCTGATACAATTTTCAATCCTTTTATATGTTCCATTTTATTACTTTTACATGTTCCTACAATAGATATATGCATGGAAAAATGATGCTAGTGGCTTTCGGATTTAAATTGTAGTCCAAACTGGGTGCGCATCCTAGTTAGAGTGTCGAGGTTTTGAATTTAACCATGAAATGGTAATTACTTTAACAACTTCAACACCTTCTTGATGTCAAATTAGTAAGTTAAAATAGTTTTCAGTTTCAAATTACAATGACATAGTAATTACTTTGATAACTAATTTATTACTCTATCAATGACATGGTAATTTATGGTAAGAACAGCACTGTGCAGTCTATCAGCAATGTTTCAAGCATAAATAAACTATAGCCAAATTTTGTTTGAAAAGAAACATTAGTCTTGGTTCTAAAATTTCTACAGTTGGTGGGTTGAAATTTTGAATAAATAATATTGTAGATGAGAAAACTTTAATAGAAGAGTCATTAAGCATATGAGCTTTCTCCAATAGTTACATTTCTTGTAAAATAGGATTAGTTATAGGCTTATATTATTGCCTATGGTACCAACGCTTCATTATGCTGTTAAAGACCATAGATTTAAATGCATATGTTGTATTCAAATTCAAAAATATTTCATCAAAAAGCATATGTATTTAAAAATGGGTAATCCAAATTTCAAAAATGGAAACAATAATTGAAAACACATTGTTCTATTTTAGTAAAAAAGAAAAGAAAATATATCTCAGATGTGATTGGGCGAGTTTGAAGTCTAAAGTCAAATATAAGTGACATGTAGTTTTGTATCACTCTCATTTTTTTGCAAAGATAAGTGGACTCGAACCGCTGACATCTGCCACAGGGTAAACCACCGCCTCTCAGGCCTCCCCCGCTGATTCTACCATAGAGGCCAACGATTGACAATAACTACCCCCCGAACACAGCTTACAACTTTCATCATACTGCGCTCTCCAATTTGTTGGATGTTTATTATCTTTACACTAAGGTCTCCAATATTTCATTTTAATTCTGAAGACTTTTCTTATATATTGTATATAAACTAAATGAGTTGATATAGAATCCTATACCATCAATTTGGTAATTAGCAGAAGTTCAGTATATTACAGCCGTGGTCATCATGGAAATTTGTTCATTACTTTTGATTTGAGTAAAAAATTAAAATTTATATAGACATGTAAACATAAATAATGGAAGAAGAAAAACATACCAGTACTATTTAGTCTAGTTGGGTAAGCTGAAAGACAACTGTACTTGGTCATGAACATATGTAACTTCATCAATGGAGGAACAATAAGGACAAAATGTAAAGGTACCTTTTAGTAATACTGGCAAGCCCGATGTCCACTGTAGATTTAACAGCACAAAAGATAATTAATGCAGACTTTCTGCTAAGCCGAGCGTCCATTGCACTATTGATCTTTAATGCTGTTAAATTCACATAAAAATCTTTTGAAACTCTTCTACAATGAAGTAATGCGATTTAGGAAATGGACAAACATGTTCTTCAAGGTAAGTTGCTAAAAAACAAGAAAAACCAGTTGAGTACTGTGAATATATGTAAGGATCAGATTATTAGGAAAATAGTACATTCTTGTAGCTTAGCTCAACAATATAATCTATAAAGCCTTTTAATTTCTATTTAATACACAAACTATGTTTATAAACTGAATACCCAAAAAGACACTTTCAGAAAAAAAATATAAAAAAGTGCAAGATTATATGGAATATGATACATTTTAGTGTAACATTGTAAGTACTAGTGTTCAGGGTATTGCAGTGAACGTCAAAAGTTTAAGTTTGTAATTTTAGCATATTAAGTTTTCTTCCAAAGTAATTCAAACGTGGAATAACACAAATGATTTGCATGTACAATATACATCTAAAGGAAATATAAAAAACACACATATGAATATAACAATTGATATAAACCTTTAGTGCCTCGATGGAGATTTCTCCAAGTTGTGGGAAGCACCAAGGATGCCCACTCATTACTTTTCCTGTTCAACCTAAGAGGAAATTAAAACATCATTTACAAATAATGAATACAATTAACTACACAAATATTTCCACTGGAATAAAAGTTAAAGATGCCTGTCTAAACCTATAAAAAAATCACTGGTTCTATGAAAAAAATCTTATTTGTAAATATATGTGTTATATTAAAAAAATTGGTTGTAACTTCATCACGTAAAACAAGCAAAAATATTTATGCACATAACCGCACAGATTTGTGCGTATTGATTTCAAAATGCAATTGCTAGTCAGCATTATGACTAATTTACTATACTAGTATATTGTAATATAATAAGCAAATAAGCTGATCAGAAACAATATAACTAGGTTCCGTACGATCTATACTCCATTTTCTACGTTTTAAAAGATTAATCGTAGTGCTTTTAAAAAATGCAATAGACAAAGCACCTAATCTTATATTAGTAAAGAAAAATGAACTAAATTCAGTAAAATTTCAATTCAGAAAAATGAATAACCTTTTTTTGAAATGGCACTTTATATACAACAAATCATTGAGACAGCATATCCCATGTCAATAAATGTTCGAAAGCAAGTTTCGAACTTGTGACCTCTTGCACCAAAGCCGAATCAATTAACCACTTGGACAATGGTGCTTGTTAAAAATGAATAACTATTATCGAATAGAACAAGGAAATTAAAACTCAGCAGATAGCAAAACTTCTTATACAACAAGTGAAGATAAATGGGATGCTTCTAGGAACTACATATACCTTTAAGTTGAGCATCAGTATCATCATAGTTGGTCGTAAGAAAAAAATAAGTTCCAAGGTTTATCATGGATGCACAAATCGTATTGAAAACGAAATTAATAAAAATTACATCGAGACAAAGAGAGGAATTAATAACGAAGGGATAAGCATTCATGGGAGGCAGTCGACGGTCGGAGGATCAACCAATGAATTTGGAGTTATGATTCAGAGATGCTTATTTTAGAGAGAAAGTAAAATAAATATTAAGCGGTAAATGAAAATAAAAGAGGGTGGAAGAGATTATGTGCGGCCATGAAAAAAAAGTCCCGCCTTAAATTTTTGTTCCCTCCATTGGTTAGACTTATATAAATACTATTCTGTAAAATATTGGTAGCACTTAAATAAGTTTTTGATTGCACTTTATAATAAACGCCATGAATAAATGCAACTAAAAATGCTTTTTCTTATGGTGTGATGGTAGCCTCAATGTGAAGGATAGACTTATGTTGTGTAACTCTACTGACCTCGCATCTAAACCTGTTAAGTCCAATTAACTATTTGAAGTTTTATTAATTTAAGCCATATTATCCTAGGCTTTATTCTTATTAAGCTTTGTCACCCTAAGTTGGATATTGGGCTTAGCTTACTAACCTCATTTATTTATTTAAGGCTATATAAATTACCTTAAATATTCAATTATCCACAGATCCCTTTTTTTGCTCCTTCATAAATGTCAATTTGTTCGTGATTAAAAATATCATCCCATCGAAAATTCCTGTGACATTTATATATATTTATTAATTTCCAATTAGTAACCATTTCTAACTATTCCATAATTATTAACCTAACTTCTTTACTTATCAGTCCCATCAATACATTTACCCTATCCTTTATTTGTAACTCCCAAATTCATTCCACATTTATTACCCACTAATTGGAGTTACAACTTTTCCTCATTCTCCTTCCTAATTCCTCTTCACAAACCAATGTTATTACTATGTGTAACTAATATCATACGCGAACGTTATGCATAAATTGTCATATTTAATAGTGCGTATAAGTATGTATAAATACCTACTTCTACCAAATATATTCTAGTTGCAAACCTTTGACTAGAATATTATTTCCTTGTTTAATTTGCTAAAATTACGTTTCTTAGAAAGGTTCTCCTTTGTGATTTCCATAAATTAGTTTAAAACAAAAAATTAAGAATAAAAGGAAAGATTTGGCCCGTTTGAAATTATAAGGAATGATTACTTTATTTTTACTGGAACAGACATTATAAACTATGAAGAATAAATCTGTACTTTACACATCACTTCCTTTTCATTTGCATATATTCCTTGTTAAATCAGATGCCGCACTTTCTATGCAATTTGGAAACACAGACAAATTTATAAAAATCAAACAGACGTTCTTTCCATAAATTAAACGGCGAAAAATTCCCAATTCAACAAAACCTAGGTAATAATCAAAATCATACTAATAATCTACAACCCAATTTTAGATCTGGAATAAAATTCATATCTAATCAATATGCATTTCTATAACTTTTGGGACTGATTTCCAAATTAGGGTGTAACAGTAATTCCAATTAGATCTCCTAACAATATGCATGCAATGTTTATTACATTCAATTTTAGCCTACAATTCACATATATTTATTCATTTAGGCAAAAAAATAAACATATGCCAATAGATTCAAAATCATATATATATATATATATATATATATATATATGTATGTATGTATGTATGTATGTATGTATGTATGTATATTTCCCACTCAGCTTCTAAAAGTGTTCCAAATCTCTAGATCAGAAGTAAAGCCTTTGATTTAAATCCATTTCCTTCTTATTCCAAGAAATACATCTAAAAATTAACATATATTAGAATTGCATATCTGAGAACAGATTTAGGGTCGAAGGGAAATGTCAATATAAATATAAATACATGCATACATACATACGTATATACATACATACATACATACATACATACATACATACATACATACATACATACATAACCTCGTTATCGCATAGTGTTGGTTCGCTTCTCTTCTTCTCTTATATGGTTTCTATTCTTCTCCAATTTGTATATATAAAAATATAAATATTATATTTTATAATTTAGAAAATACCAGAGAACAAAAAATGATAGGCTTCGCTGCTGCTGTCAAAAAATATATGAGAAGAGAAGAGAGAGTTAGGTGTAAATTTATAGGCAATCGAACCAACCGCAACTATTAGATTTAATTATATAAAATCCAGGACGTTTGGCCGAGGCAAACCTAGCCGCCATTGCTAGGACCGGTCGACCCTTCCCTCTATAGTGGTCGACTGCTCCATGTCGACCTACCCAATAAAGGGGGTCGATCGGTTGGTCCTGGTATTCATCATATAACGTTAAGTTTTCTAATTTAATTATTTCCATTCTGAATTCATTTAGCATCCGTAACTTATTAGTTTGGACCCCGATTGAAAACTCCAAATATGAAAGTTGCTCAGAATTCTACCACGAACACAAAATTGCAAGTTTCATGGTCAGATTTGACTATGTAACGACCCGCATTTTTGGCTATTTTAGATTATTAAATTTAATGTAATTAATGAATAAATATGGGTAGAAATAAAATTAATGATTTATTTATATTGGTTTATTGGATAATTAAATTGTTCAAAAATTTAATATTGAAAATTATTTGAATAATTTGATTCTGGATTTAAGATGATTGAAAATGATATCAGAGATTGATTTAAATTTTATACAATATGAATGAGGATGGTTAACATTTGAAATTGGATTTAACTGTGAATAATTAAAAATTGAAAATTTTATATTTTAATCGACGAATAAAAATAGTCATTTTGGCCACTGTCTCCAATTTCAACGAAACCAGTTTCATCGAACCCGTAATAGTGAATTATTGTAAGATTTCAATTTTCGTAGCGATCGGACTTGTCAGTTGGTTGTGCAAGCTTGAAACGAGTAGAAACTTAATTTCTATTTTAATTAAAATAATCGACTTTGAAAAGCTATCTTCTCATACGATCAAATTAGGCCTCGAGACTAGTTTCATTGCGTTCGGAATATGGGTAAGATATTATAAATGCCAGACGACATGCATTATTTGGAGTTCGGGATTTTATGAGCGAATTGGTTTGATATTTTCTAATATTATTTATATATTATTATTATTATTATTATTATTTTCTCCTTCATCACTCGTTCAAACTCACGCCCGTACCCATCTCCCCTATTATTCGCAGCTTGACCCAATATATATAATGAAAAAAAGAAGGTAAATGAAACGCGGATCGACAGTTTATAAAAAAATCAAATCAGATCCATTCAGCACTCCCTCTTCTTATCTATTTCCCCGTATCCCTTTCTCTTCCCCTTATTTCAAATTGAGCAGATCGATTTTCTTATAAAAAAACATCGATCGAATAAAATAAAAAAAGAAAAATGGCCGCAGCCAAGTATAAGAAAAAAGGAACTACCGAAACAAATCGATCAACAAAAAAGGGAAGACGGGACGAATTGCGACTTCGAGATCTACGAAAGGAGGCGCAGGGCGATAGAAGTAGACAGTTGGCCTTGATGGAGTTCGTGTGACCTCCACTGGAGCACGATCAGTAGTGGCGGAGGCGACGCGCTCATAGGCACTGGTGAAGCACAGAGTCGCAGTCGCGACAGCAGGCTCTGATCAAGATCTAGTCGAGCATTAGTGGCCGCACGCGTGAAGTCTTCGTTTGCGTGAAGATGGGTTTCCAGGCAGTGTGCGATGCGTACGTTTGAGAAGAGGGTAACTTTGTAATTAGTGTTAATTATTTTGATTAACTTTATTATTAATATTTTTTATTAAAATTGTTATATTAATAAAGTCGTAACTTTTTGTATACGAGGATCGTTTCAAGTGAAACGAATTGTGATGTGACCGTAGCGACATCTTCTACGATGTGGGTCGACCAAAGGTGAGTGTTTTACGGTCACATTTGACTATTATATTTTTGCGTTGTAAAATTTCTATCGTGTAGTGATTTAAATTTATTAATGGTTGTTTGATAAATTAAGTTGACATTTAATTGGCATCTGGATTAATTAAATTAATAGAATGTAAATTGATCGTTAAATCGAATTAGAATTCAACTGTTAGTAAAAATTCCTGATTAACAATAAATTGGTTGATTGTTGTGATTATTGATTGTTCGGGTGATTGATTGTGATGGATAAAATTGGTTAAAATATGAATGATTTGATGTTTAAATTAATTGGATATATCATGCTATCATCATGTATATTGTTTATTGCATATAAAATTGTAAACTGAATTATTTCGAATAAATTAAAAAATAGGTTGAAATGATATATATATCTACGACATTTATTTCGGATTAAAATGATATATATCCATCATTGAAATTAAATTGAAATAATTATCCATTTGGTCATAGGTTAGAAAAATATATACGGACACCGGGTTGGTTAAATTAAATAATTTTAAAAAGTTGTTTTGAAATTATTTAAATGAATTGATTTTAAGAATAAAATCCAATTTATGGAAATTGAATTATTTTGAATTGGACCTCGAAATGTTGGAATTTAAACTTGATAAACGAGATTGTTTAAATAATCGAAGTTTAAATTTTAAGTTATAAACGAAATACGTCGTAAATTTCAAAAATGGATTTGTGTTAAAGGATCGGCATTTATTCGAACTTTGAATATTTATAAGAAAAGTGATATGAAATGATATTTCAAATTTGAGTTTTATAAATGAAAATTTGGACTTAATTTTTTTTATTGAAAATAAATTTTATTTAAGTGTTTAAATCGATATTTTGAAAGCAAATTTGGAATTGGAATTAAATTAATTTGGTTTTGGAATTTAAATTAATTTGAAATTGGAAATTTAATTAATTTGAAATTGGAAATTAATTTGAAATTGAGATTTAAATTAATTTGGAGATGGAAATTGAATGTGAAAGAAATTTGTGAATTGAAATCGAAAGTATATGGAATCAAAAATTTATTTGAGTTGGAATCGGAATCGAATCGATTAAATCGAGATATAATTTGAAATTGGTTTGGGCAGGAAATTGGGAAGTTGACTGGTTTGACTTTGGAATTATTTTTAAAAATAAATATTTTAGTATAAATGATTCAAAATCTATATTCTTGAAATATTCAAATTATTTTGATTTTCCAAACTATTTTACTATGAAAACCACTTTTATTTTCAAATTATTTTCGATTAAACTATTTAAATATTTTCTATTAAACTATTTTTAACTAGTTAACTATTTAAACTATTTAATTATTTTCTAAAGTTCAAACTGGTAAAAGGGTAGATTATTTATATTTAAATCTTGGATTTAAATACGAAGGAGGTTAAAGTGAAGAATATAACCTAAATTTAATTTAAATCAAATTTTGGAAGTAAAATCGATTTATTGGACAAAAATTGATAATTTGAATATATGATAATTTTCGAAATGAAATTAATGTTGAAGCAAATATATGATGATTTCGAAATGGATTTGATTTTGAAATGAATATGATATTTTGATATCAAGTGTAAATTGTTTTCGAAAGGTAAAAGAACTAACCGATGTGTAAAATGACGATTGATTGCTAAAGAGACCAGGGCCTCTTATTGAAATACCCTCTTTCAATGTTGGAACCACTTTAACAACTGTGTACACGGTGGATGATATCCAGAATGTAGTGGTTGAATTGGCGATGTTACTGGAATGAAGTAAGAGAACAATGATGGATAGCCTTAACATCCGTGTCATAATTAAATGACTAAAAAAGGAGCCTATGTCTGGCCATTGAGGTTAGCTACCTCTAGCGACGTTGATCCCTCGTATTACTATTGTGATTTCATATTCGATGGTGTTCCTTTTTCGTTTGGATTGATTGTCGCGGTCGCCACGGATGAGTTACGACCAGCCAGAAAGGGTAAACTGGTAGAATCCTACCTTGGGCATTGCCTTACGTGCCTTGTCATATTTATTCCTATACGAGCCCATTACGACTTTGGTTTAAAACTGTAAATGTGTTAAGGTGGATCAATGTAAAGCCTTAACGCTATTTTGATATTTATTTTACTGATAGACATTATCTATTATAGCGTATATATTATATATAAATAGTTTAACGGATCCTTAGGAGATGGAAAATCACATAACATCTCTTAAGTTATTACACTCATATTTGTAATTTTGATTTGACTTACACAAGAGTATTTTAGTCGTGACTCGAGTGTTTGTTTTTATTACACTCGGGTCAGTCCTGAGTTTTCAGCGTATTGAAAGCTATTCTCTGGAGGACGAAGATAGAGTTTTGGTATATTACTATTATTATTATCCCCTGTATCATGTTATTCTACTGCATTGATTATTTCTCCTTGTTGTATATTTATAACTCTGATAAATGTGTATGGTTTAAACCAAATGTATAGTAAACAGCTTTATGAATTGTGTATTTGATTATTATATTTTATCGTTTCTGCTGTGAGGTTCTTTGTTTTGGTTTCTTCTTCGTTTCTTATTTTCCTATTTAACCCCATTGATTATCTACATTCTGGATTATTTAAGTCGGACATGTGTGGATTATTGTTGATTTAAACCTTCCGAAATGTGGGTCGTCACAGTTGGTATCAGAGCGAAGGTTTAACGATAACCTTAGCTTTATAGGATTTGGCTCATTAGAGATAGGGTGGTAATACCCTAGAATGAGTCTGTTTGAGTGTGTGTATATATGAGAGAGTGTACTTGTTAGCGTTATAAAATGTTTTATATTGTGTTTACTTATCCGTTGAGTTGTTTATCAATTCTGGTTGATGTGCGGGACGCCGTAGCATCGATAGGGGTTCCTAAAAACTTAAACGAGGCAAGTCGACACAATATTGTTTAAAAAAAATCGGGTAAATGAAATAATTTTACCAAATTATATTATATATATATATATAATGATAATTTTTAATGAATTTGTTGTTTGAAAATTATAATATTTAATTATCATCGATTATTTGTTGAATTAAAAATAAAACGAATACTTAATAAATTTTATTTTACGAAGAATTTGAGGTTTAAATCGAATTGAAATAAAATTAAAATGAGAATTGATTAAAATGACCAAGTTGTAAATTAATGGATTATTTGGTAAACAAGTTAAGGAAATTTGTATAAGTATATTATAATATAGCTCATATATAGAAATGATTTTAAAAATTGAGATTTTAGAATTTAAAAGCTTTTGTTTTCAAAATTGTTTTCCAAAGCCTTAAAAATTAATAATAGTATTATTTGAAAGTGTTTTGGCTAGAAATATATTTTTGAAAAGATTTTTGAACAAATAAAAGCATTAAAACCACTTGTTCGTTGGGAAATAATTCTGAGGATGACTGCAGCATCGCCGGTGTTCATTTTCGAGTTTCTAAGTGAAGAGTGCTACCAAAGGAAACTTAATTTCGATTAAACAAGTTTGCATTGAAAAAATATATTCCAAATTGTGATTTAATAAGTATATGAAAATAGTTTTGAACTTATAATTGAGATTAATATATAAGAAATAAGTTTGTAACTTACAAATTTAAATAGAAAAAATTTATAACTTGTAGATTTGAAAAGGGAAATAAAAAAATAAATTTTAAAATGGTTAAATCTTGGTTAAGAAAACAAAGGAAAATTTTGAATTTGAGATTGAAATAAAGTAATTAACTCAGGAAATGTTGATTAAATAGAGTTAGAAAAATTAAGTAAAACGTATTTGAAATAAATTGAATAAAATTAAATTTTGAATGAATAAATTGTATAACTTATAGATTTAGGAATATTAAGCTAAACAAATTTAAATTTGTTAAATGTGGATAATAAGAAAATTTAACTTGAATAGGACTAAATAAAATGAGTAATGAATTAAATTGAAATGAAGTTTAACTTAATATTAAATAAGTTGAATTGGATATTAAGTGAAACTAGATAAATTAGTAAAGTGAATTAAATTCCACTCAAGCTATAAAATGAATTAATCAAATGGATATGAACTTGAATTTAAACTGAAATGTGGTTTAAGTATGTGAGTAAATTTAATATGGTTAATTGAAATTAAATTAAATTGAAGAAAAATTATTAATTGCAAGTGGAGTAGATTAAATAAAAATTTAAATGTTAACTAATATAATATGAAATAAGTTATTGGAATATTTTTTATAAATTAAAGTGGACTTAAGAGAAGCTGAATGAATTAATTGTGAAAAGAAAATAAAGTTATTAATACGAATTGAGTTGTAAAATGAAACTTACTTTGGTAAATTAATAATATGAATTTAAATAAATGAAGTGAATCGATGAATTAATAATAACATAAGATATGAAGTGATAATAATAAAAGTGAGTTAAGTCGTATAAAATATTTATAATAAACTTTGCTAATTTATAATGATGTTCGTGTATATAAATAGAAAAGGATATACTAAGTGGAAACAAATTCAACTTAAGCAACGTTAAGTGGGATAATTTTATAAATGATTCACAAATGAATTTATATGAAATGGGTTAAACAAAAAGTGAAACAAATTGAAATTTCACAAATTGAATTGAATAAAATTGGATATAATGAATTTGTAGCAAATGTTAATGAATTGAAGAATCAACGGAATGTAAAGTAAATTTAAATGTGGATGAAACAAAAGTAAATAATTGGAAGAAATCGATTAAATGTGAGAATAATGAATTGAAATGAATCAATTATGAATGCATAAAAAAATTGATTGAAAGAAAATGGGTTGAAACAAGATTTGTTGAATATAAATCAATTAAAATCGAATGAATTGATTATAAATCCATTGTATGATTAACGAAACGAATGTTAATAAGTGAATGTGAATAAAATTAAATATATAGAAAGTGGCATGGGATTAATTACTTAAGTATAATTAATTATACGAATCATTGAAATGAAATAATTAAAGTGAAAAGAAATAAATGTAACAATAAATAAATGTAAATAAGTGAATGTGAGCTTAATAACATATAATGAAGGGAAAAAATGGAAATAAATGAAACTGAATATAAGTCAATTCAAAGTAAATAAATAAATATGAATAAATGGAAATTTTAATGAAATGAATGTTAATAAGAAATGAATGTAATAAATTAAAAGTTAACATTGGATAATACTAATTCACATGGTTATAAATTAAGTTCGATTAATTGGACGGATATTGATAGTTGGATGGTTTCTTTTGTTGCAAACCATTGTTATTACCATTTTGATTGCATATGATTGTTGTATGTTATGTATTTGTGATTGTTTGTGTTGTTTGGATTCATAATCCATGTTGTATGGTTATATTAGACTTATACATGCTTCTATATCGTGTATGTTAACTAATATTGTTGATTTGAGTTGAGATAGGTACATACGAAAATCGTTTGGGGGAATATGTGAGTTTTATATGCTTTTTCTTGCTTAATACAAGCGAACTCGCTCGTATTATTAATAATAAGCTACGTATTTCGGATTACATACCGCGATTTTATATTTTTGCCCTTTGGGTTGCCTCATCATTGAGATGAGATGTATATTTGTTATATATTGGTTATATTTGTGTTATATATTGAATTGTAAAAAAATTTTGATCGAGCCGTGCAAAGGAGACTCTGCCGAAATTTTTAATAAATCCGGGTGTTAGAAAACTTTTGAAGTTTTAAAATTTTTATAGTTTATTTTTATATGTAAGTTATATTTTTCGTAAATCGATAGCGGAATTGTTAGTAAAAGTGTAGTAAAGATTTTCTAATAAGATTTCAAAGTTATAAGTGATTATTTGAATAAAATCTATTATATGTTAAATTCCTACTTAATGCCTTTTCGAGGGCAAAAAGTTTTGAGTGGGGGAGTGCGTAACGACCCGTATTTTTGGCTATTTTAGATTATTAAATTTAATGTAATTATTGGATAAATATGGGTAGGAATAAAATTAATGATTTATATATTGGTTTTGTTAGATAATTAAATTGTTTAAAATTTAATATTGAAAATTATTTGAAAATTTTGATTTTGGATTTAAGATGATTGAAAATGATATCGAAGATCGATTTGAATTTTATATAATATGAATGAGGATGGTTAACATTTGAAATTGGATTTAACTGTGAATAACTAAAAATTAAAAAATATACATTTTAATTGACGAGTAAAAATAGCCATTTTGGCCACTGTCTCGGATTTCGACGAAATCAGTTTCATCGGACCCGTAATAGTGAATTATTGTAAGGTTTCAATTTTCGTAGCGATCGAACTTGTTAGTTGGCCGTGCGAGCTTGAAACGAGTAGAAATTTAATTTCGAATTTAATTAAAATAATCGACTTTGAAAAGCTATCTTTTGCATACGATCAAATTAGGCCTCGGGACTAGTTCCATTGCATTCGGAATAAGGGTAAGTTATTATAAATGCCAGAGGACACGCATCATTTGGAGTTTGGGATTTTGTGAGTGAATTGGTTTGATATTTTCTAATGTTATTTATATATTATTATCATTATTATTAATTCCTCCTTCATCACTCATTCAAACTCATGCTCGTTCCCATCTCCTCTATTATTCGAATCTTGACCAAATACATATAATAACAAAAAGAAGGCAAATGAAATGCAGATCGATAGTTTACAAAAAAAATCAAATCAAATACATTCATCACTTGCTCTTCTTATCTATTTCCCCATACCCCTTTCTCTTCCCCTTATTTCAAATTGAGCAGATCGATTTTCCGATCGAATGGCCGTAGCCAACTATAAGAAAAAAGAAACTGCCGAAACAAATCGATCAACAATAAAGGGAAGACGGGACGAATTGCGACTTCAAGATCTACGGAAGGAGGGACAGGGAAACAAAGGTAGATGGTTGGCCTTGATGGCGTTCGTTTGACTTCGACTGAAGCACGATCGGTAGTGGCGGAGGCGACATGCTCGTAGGCGCTGGTAAAGCACGGAGTGGCGGTCGCGATAGCAGGCTTTGATCAAGATCTAGTCGAGCATTAGTGGCCACACGCGTGAAGTCTTCGTCTGTGTGAAGATGGGTTTTCGGGCAGCGTGCAAGGCGTACGTTTGAGAAGAGGGTAACGTTGTAATTAGTGTTAATTATTTTGATTAACTTTATTATTAATATTTTTTTATTAAAATCATTATATTAATAAGGTCGTAACTTTTTGTATACGAGGATCGTTTCAAGTGAAACGAATTGTGGTGTGACCGTAGCAACATCTTCTACGACATGGGATCGAGCAAAGGTGAGTGTTTTACGCTCATATTTGACTATTATATTTTTATGTTGTAAATTTTTTATCGGGTAGTGATTTAAATATATTAATGGTTGTTTGATAAATTTAGTTTGGTAAATTTAGTGATTTAAATAAATTTAGTGATAAAAAATTTACAACTATTATATTCTTATATTTTTATGTTGTAAATTTTTTGGTATTGAAAGTAAATTTGATTTAAGTGTTTAAATCGATATTTTGAAAGCAAATTTGGAATTGAAATTTAAATTAATTTGATATTGGAATTCAAATTAGTTTGAAATTGGAAATTTAATTAATTCGAAATTGGAAATTAATTTGAAATTGGGATGTAAATTAATTTGGAGATGGAAATTGAATGTGAAAGAAATTTGTGAACTAAAATCGAAATTTATATGGAATTAAAAATTTATTCGAGTTGGAATCAAAATTGAATCGGTTAAATCGAAATAAAATTTGAAATTGATTTGGGTAGGAAATTGGAAAGTTGACCGGTTTGACTTTGGAATTATTTTTAAAAATGAATATTTTAGTATAAATGAATTAAAATATATGTTCTTGAAATATTCAAATTATTTTGATTTTCCAAACTATTTTACTATAAAAACCATTTTTATATTCAAGTTATTTTCGATTAACTATTTAAATATTTTCTATTAAACTATTTTTAACTAGTTAACCATTTAAACTATTTAATTATTTTCTAAAGTTCAAACTGGTAAAAGGGTAAATTGTTTATATTTGAATCTTGGATTTAAATACGAAGTGGGTTAAAGTGAAGAATATAATAATTCGAATCAAATTTTGGAAGTAAAATCGATTTATCGAACAAAAATTGATAATTTGAATATATGATAATTTTCAAAATGAAATTGATGTTGAAGCGAATATACAATGATTTGAAATGGATTTGATTTTGAAACGACTAAGATATTCTGATATCAAGTGTAAATTGTTTTCGAAAGGTAAAGAATCAACCGGCGTGTAAAATGACGATTGGTTGTTAAAGAGACCAGGGACTCTTATTGAAATACTCTCTCTCAATATTGGAACCACTTTAACAACTGTGTACGCAATGGATGATATCCAAAATGTAGTGGTTGAATTGGCGACTTTTACTGGAATGAAGTAAGAGAACGATGATGGATAGCCTTGACATTTCTTTCATAATTAAAATGACTAAAACATGTGCCTATGTCCAGCCATTGAGGTTAGCTACTCTAGCGACGTTGATCCCTTGTATTACTATTGTGATTTCGTATTCGATGGTGCACCTTTTGTCGTTTGGATTGATTGTCATGGTCGGCCATGGATGTGTTACGATCAGCCAGAAATGGTAAACTGGTAGAATCCTACCTTGGGAATTGCCTCACGTGCCTTGTCATATTTATCCATATACGAGCCCATTACGACTTTGGTTTTAAAACTGTAAATGTGTTAAGGTGGATCAATGTAAAGCCTTAACGCTATTTTCATATTTATTTTACTGATAGACATTATCTATTATAATGTATATTATTATATATAAATAGTTTAACGGATCCTTGGGAGATGGAATATCCCGTAACATATCTTAAGTTGTTGCACTCATATTTGTGATATTGATTTGACTTACATAAGAGTATTTTTAGTCCTGACTCGAGTGTTTGCTTTTATTACGCTCGGGTCAGTCCTGAGTTTTCAGCGTATTGAAGGCTATTCTCTGGAGGACGAAGATGGAGTTTTGGTATATTACTATTATTATTATCGCATGTATCATGTTATTCTACTGCATTGATTATTTCTCCTTGTTGTATATTGATAACTCTGACAAATGTGTATGGTTTAAACCCAATGTATAGTAAACAGCTTTATGAATTGTTTATTTGATTATTATATTTCATCGTTTCCGCTATAAGATTCTGTGTTTTTTTTCTTCTGCTTTTCTTATTTTTTTATTTTTCTTATTTAACCCCATTGATTACCTACGTTCTAGATTGTTTAAGTCGGACATGTGTGGATTATTGTCGATTTAAACCTTTCGAAACGTGGGCCGTCACACATTGTTTGCACAAATTCCCTTTTTGGAGTCTAGTTGACTAATTATATAACTAACGTAAAATTTACGGGGTGTTACATTCTTTCCCTTTAAAAATAATTTTGTCCCCAAAACTATACATGACTAAGTCAGGTTCTAGCTCACAAATATCCTAAACAACACAACCATTTGTGTTTAAGCAAATTTGCAACTAACATGCATAAGTGCATAGTGAACCATAACATAGATTACATGTATGCAAAACAAATCTAAATTGGGGCCTCCTATATGAATGCTTTTCTTTTTGAAAATATTTTTGAAAATAGTGCAAACAACTTATATATATTGACATTTCTATATGTACGCAGATTTTGAAATAAAAATTCGTTAGATATCCCTATACTCCTACAAATAGAAGTATAGTGCAATCAATTTAATCCGATTCCTAACCAACTAAAATCTAACATGTCGAAATTTTGCTTCTTAAACGTACTTCTGTACCAAAAAAAAAGAATTTTGGTGAAGAATTATACATTCTTGCTACTCCATAAGTTAATCACTTTCCATTGTACAATGGAAATTTCCTCACTGTCCCGGATTTAGTCTAAATTTTCCACACACAAAACGCATAAGGAGGCTTGTTTTCAAGCTCTAAAGTGGAATTGAGACCAAAAATAGACCCATACAAGTTGTCGTTAAGGTATGGAAATAGAAATTCTAAGGCTAAAACAGTTTTTTCCTTGTTATCAATTGCGTTTTTTATATACCGTCGGTCTTAATGCACTGCTAAATTCGCATTTCTAATTTATTTTCCTTCCCAACACTTTGCATGCGGCCTTCAAAATCAAAAAAATTATTAAAATATTTTTCTCTTTTCAAATTTGTATGTCGCTTGATAAAATAAATTTTCAAAATATTTGGACGCAAATTTTCCCTTGATATAAAATTTGGGCAAAAATTCTAAAAAATATTTGAGTGTTAAAAATAATTTAAAAAATCAAAACTCATTTTTTTCAAGCAAAACTTCCTATATCAAGAGAAACTTTTTAAAATATTTTTCTTCTCAAAATTTTTAATAATTCAAGCGACATTCAAACGTTGTCGGAAGTCAGTTATGCGCTAAACGCATAAGCTTAATTCTAGCATTCTACAGTTAACCTTAACCCATAAAACTTAACATTTTATTTAAAATGCATCGACACACTCAGTTATTCAAAAAAATTAGCTTTTAAGGAACATGAACAATGACCCTGTTTCCAAATTAATATCAACCCGTCCTTCTCTTGCTAAATTATTTATTTATTAAAACTTCTAGTCCCCTATTGTATTTTACTGTTAGTTAAGTTTACTTATGAGATTTTCAAATTTATGCTCTTTCTTCCTAACATACATATAAGAGTGGTTCACATATTTGGAAACAATAACACAATAAAGAAACATAAATACATCTCACAATATCACGTGCTTCTTAAATAGATACAACCAATAGTTTCAACCTAACAACCTAAAATAGGAAGAACAAATGTTGGAAGAAAAAGGCACAACACACTACATAAAAGAAAACACTACCTACATACTAGAGGGTGGTCTCGATCTTCCATGGGAACTCAAGCCACTGCCATAACCTCGAAAAGGGTGAAGCATAGTGGCTAGGAATCCAATCTCATGACTCTGGCGCTTTAGTTCAGTCATCATCTCTCGCTGGTCGCGCGGATCCCCTGAAGCTCAGTCTACACCTATTTAATAGCAACCAGCTCAAGACTCTGATATACCTCGGTGCCCTCTCCTTACTCCGCCTCCTTCTACAGCTGCTGCTCTACTGCTAGCTTGGCTGCCGTGGCTGGTGGAAAAGGAATTTCCTTCTTCCTAAGGGAGGCTTTATCAATGGCAGGCGTGACCTTCGTCTAGGAGTCTCCCCACTAAGATTCACCCCCTATCATACGAAGACGAGAGTGAATAGATGACAATACAGAAAGTAAATTCCATAGGATGCCAACTCCTTGATTGGAAAAATGAATCATAAGATTGCATGCCCAATTGACGGCATATCACCAATAACTACATAGGTAGCCTTCCATACCTAAGGACAAATGTGATCATAGCTACCTGTCTTAGGGATGATGTTATGCTGAATAATGCGCACAATAAAATGGGCTATCGGACGTAATATTTTTCGTTCTCTAAACATTGAAACCATGAGAAAACATCTGCTATAAGATCTCTGGGTCTATCATCTCAATATTATCCAAATTAATGCCATCTATAGAAATCACCAATACATGATTTGAATGCACATAACAAATTTCAGGCCCAACAAATAATTTGAATCACAAAATAAATCAAACACATGATTGATTTTATAATTAAATAACAATACATTAGAGATTTTAAATTACATTCAACAAGTGGAAATCTTTGTACATATGTATGTGAATTTGATCAGGATTAAACATCACGAATAAATAAAATAAAATAGAAGAATTAAACTTGAAAAGTCTTACACTTTGTAACACCAAGATTTGTGATTTCTCCTTGGATCTCAATGTAAATGTACACCTAAATTTACAAGAGAATGATGAACCACCTAGCTTTTATTTTATTTGATGTTTTTAATTTGAGTCGGAATTGAAAAAAATGGAAAAGGATAAAGAAATTGTCGATCATGGCTTGAAGAAAGGGACGAGGAATGAAGAAAAGGTGAATAAAATAATAAAACGAATACAAGAATTTATTTAAGGGAAGAATAGGAACATTTACTATTCTTTCTTTAAAACCTCGTCATTTTAATTCCTAATCAATTTTTGATTACTCTATCCATCTCTCTCTTGATCTGGTCGGCCCTTGATTTCTATCATATGACATAAAGTTTCCAAATATTCCTTCAAACAATTATCATTTGTTTAAATCGATTTAAAGTTACGTAGATATCGTTTATCGATGCACGAAAATATAACTTTTATATATGCATAGATTATTCCAAACAACTCCAAAACATCAAATAAATTAAATAATAATCAATATTTCCTAAATATTAATTACTTTAGTTAAATTACAACATTTTATAAATTAATTAAAATGTGTGGTTTTCTAAAGAACTCACAAATACAGTTGTGAGACTCAGACGTGCTAATTCATCAGTGATTATGATAAGCAATTCAAACATTAATGATCACGTGTCAACTTAGCTAGTAGTCTGATAATTTAGTCGAATTCATCGCTTATAAACGTTTGTAGTAAAATCATATTCTATATTCTCTTAAATAGTACCAATGGTGATAACAATTTATGCACGTTCTCTTCACCAACACTATATCACATTAAGATGTATGGATTCGGGTATTGGTCCAACACTCCAATATTATCCAATTCAATTTGATTAGTCCATAAACAAAGTCCTTGTTTCAACAATAACATTTATCATTAATCGTTTTTCTCTAGCCAAAAAATTTAACTTTGACTTGAGTATAGTTGACTATGATGCTGACCTCGTACAACAAAGGAGACGAATTCTCTATTAAATAGTATTTCACTCCCAATAATTTAATTCAGACCCAAATATAGTCGCTCAATGGATCATCAGGCCATGATTTAACTATAATCAAAGTGGAGTATTTACATTAAAGCTTCGTGGTATTCTTAAGTTGAGGAAACTATATAACATTGTCACCTTGAGATTCCTTATTTGACCTACTTGTTATAAGAAACAAGAAATTCTTGGCTGATCATTCCATAGTTATCCAATAACCATGAGTATGTATCCCTTGGTGCACCCAGTAGTCATGAGTAATAAACTGCCAATATATGGAAAGCATTACATACTCTAATCTCAATCGTGCATCGATATCTTTTCTCAAAATATCTTGACTATATTTATTTATATTATGACGATTTTCTCATGATTACAACTCTTTTTAATTAGTATCACATAACATATCATTTAAGTATTTTCTATTTTAATATATGTAAATTAATTACTTAATTAATATATAATAAAATAAAATTTATATTAAAAAATTAAACACATTTATTATGAACAAGATTGGTTATAGAATTAGATATATGTGACAAATTACATTCCCTTAGGGCTTTCCCCTAACTCTCTCAATCTCCCAATTACACTTAGAGCCAACCATGGAATTTCAACCTTGCTTTGACTAGTTTTCTCAAAATGTTTGAGTTAGTCCCTTAGTGAACAAATTTGCTATATTGTCCCAGTTATCTACTTTGTTGATCAACTCTCTTCGACACTGATAAATTGCGGTTTTCTTGTGGAACTTTCCGGAGTATATTTTGCAGTTTCTAATGAGCTATAGATTCTTTCATGATCCTTATCTTTGCATTGTTTTCGCAAAACAAAGTCGTTGGATTCTCAACATTTGGAATCACTCTAGCCCAGTTATAAATTTGTGCATTATATATACATATAGGTTTTTCTATAAGGTTATTTAAGTCGACATACTTAGCCTTTTGTTTGAATTAGCCATAGCCTTTCGTTTGGAACAATTCCAGCTTAAAGTCCCTTAACTAAAATTGAACATGAATATAGGATGGACATATTATACTGGATATCATTTATGGAATTTGAGTCTGCATACTCTTTCATAATAAGTTCATTGTTTCTACAAACATTTCTTAAGTATTTAGTAAATACCCAAGAATACTCTTAACCACTATTTAGTGATAGTGAATTAAATTTGATATTTGCTCTGCATATTAGGTCCATAAGTGAAATGTGATACAGTAGACTATATAGCATATCCAATAATTCCTATTGCCAATGCACAAGGAATCCATCTCGTATACTCCACATTAAACATTTTGATGTGGTGGCTATGTATACCATATAGGATTATCTCTACATCCTTTTATAATGATTATAAAAGATGTCATTTTTGAATCCAATGTCGAGGATTAGACAACCAAACTAAAATTATTTAACTTGGGTACATCACTAATAATCATAAAATTATTGTTTACTTATAATTTAAAAATATTTTGTATCTTTAATTTTCTTTCTTATAGATATATGCTTCCTCTACATTTTGACTACAAACCAAACTATTTGATTTCTCCAACAAAATACTTGTTCAACACTAATTCTTATCACACACCATCGTTGTATCCGCTTTTGGATCATATCCAAAACATACAGATCATATTGTCACTCAACTGACTTAGAGACATTTAGGTTGTTATGTGCAGTCTCTTCTAAATCATTATTTAAAAATTTATTTTAATATCTGTTATCCAGCCTTGTGATCAAGCCATATTCGAACGAATTAGATGGGTCAAATAGGAGAATAAAGAAGCAAGAATCTAGAGCAATAACCGCCAAACTCATATGTCAAGCAAAACCAAGAGGTGAAATTAAGAGTCGGCTAAGAATCTTTAAGAAATAACATGCATATCGCCCACTACAAGTAGCAAGCCAAAAAATACAAAAATCAAGTGAAGTTATGGATTGGTACCGAGCATGGTCAGGGTTCAGTATCAAACCCTTATTTTTTCGTAAGCCTACCATATAACTCATGCCATGCAATGTTAGAGTATTTTTCAGTTGGTATATGCCAACATGGGATGGTTCGTCAGCCTATTATGACTCGAACGATCGATGGATAAGTCAAATGCTTTTGTTCAATCTCCGAATCAAGGAATCTGCTCCAGTTTAAACTCATAACAATGCAATCAGATGTCAAAGACAAAGATATATATGTAACCCTTAATTTTTTATGACATTATTCAAGGGATTTAATTAGATAAATTAAATATAATAATGTAAATATTAAGTGATAAGGGGATTGAGATTTGAAAATAAATTATGGGTCGTTCTTAATAAGATAAATGGGCTTATAAATGGTAATATATGATAATTAATTAACCTAAGGGCTTATTAGGAAATAACTGCACCCTATTCCATAACCCTTATATATTCTCGTTCCTTATGCCATTCACATTAATTTTTCACATTTTCACAAAACGTAAAAACATAAGAAAAAAGAGCTTAGAGCCGAGCTAGGAGAAGAGAAAATTCAAATCAAGCTAAGAATTAAAGCAAGGTGAATAAATCTCAATCCAATCTCCTTATCATAATCAAGGTGAATAATAATTTATAACAACTCTACTTTTTATAATCATTTTTTTCAGATTTAAGATTAAATTCATTTTAATGATGATTTGGATGATGATATGCTTGGATTTATAATATGTTTGATTTAAATTAAATTGTTCATATATGGATTTATTTGGTTTTTTGGGTAAAACCAATTATAAATGACTACAAATGCCATGAGAAAATTTTATGTTATGTAAAACATGATTTTTGAGTTGGGTTTTAATTTTGATAATTTTCAAGTTATGAAAATATTATTATGAATTTTCAAAAGAAAATATGGTTAATTGGGTTTAGAAATTTATTTCAGAATTGTATTAAAAATTTGGATCTCAAATTTATATATGTTAAATAACATACTAAAAGTGAATTTCTGTGATTCTGGGGATTTTTCCTTAGTGATTTACTATGAGAATTAAATTATTTTGAAAGGAGAACCAAAATGATTTAATTTTTCAAAATAGTTTAATTGTTTTGCTCAATGGAAGGGTTTATTTGTTAAATTAATCTTGGTTTAGATCTGAAAATATGTGGCAGTTATTTTGTGTAAAGGTTTTGAAAAGTTAAGGCAACCAATCATACGCTTACAAATAGGCAGGTAAGTTAGAAAATGTTTTCTTTAATTGGCACTAAATCAGATTGACCTAGAAAAGTGGGTTCTGCCTCTATTAATAGCACCTTTCGAACTTGTGCTCTCGCTTTCAATCATGTCGAAACCCCACAGAGCTGTAACCAGTACACAAGGTATCATCATGAGTACGTAATGGATTGGAGGAAGGTGGAAGCCATGGTGTTGAAACATATCTTCCCATAGGAATGAAACCTTTGCTTTGTAAATTTTTGCATTATATACATACAGGTTTTGCTATAAGGTTATTTAAGTCAACATACTTAGCCTTTTGGTTGAATTAGCCGTAACCTTTCATTCTTCAAGTCCCTTAACTAAGATTGAAAATGAATTTAAGATGGACATATTATATTGGATATCATTTATGGAGTTCGAGTCTGCATACACTCTTCTTTAATATTTCATAAATACTCAAGAGTGCTCTTAACTACCGTTTAGTGATATTAAATCAAATTTGATATTTGTTCAACGTACCAGGTACACAAGTGAAATGTGATAGAATAGACTACATAATATATGCGATAATTCTTATTACCAATGTATAAGGAATCCATCTCATATACTCCGCATTAAACATTTTGATGTGGTATCTATGTATATCATATGGGACTATCTCAACATCCTTTTATACCGATTATAAAAGATGTCATTTTCAAATCCAATGTCGAGGGTTAGACAACCAAACTAAAATGATTTTAACATAGGTATATTGCTAACAATCATAGGTTTATCTTATAATTTAAAAAAAATTGGGCATCTTTAATTTTCTTTCGTATAGACAAATGCTTCCTCTACATTTTGACTACGAATGCGGCAACTCATACCGCCAACACACCGATCAAAAGCCTAATGTGACTTTTGGACTTGCATGGTGCCGAGAAATGCGAGCTGTGGGGTTTTATAACATGATAGAGACTAGTACAAGTAGATATAATCTAAGATATATGATACTTTTAGAGCTTAAAGTGGAAGGAACAAAATATATAACATAGAAAAATATCCATCTCAGAAAATATCCAAATCACAGTCTTTGAAATCAATACATGGTCCAATATAGAGTACATAGAAAATATCACATCAAATATGATAAAAGAGATAAAATGTATTGATAAGATAGATAAATACATTAAGAGAAAAAATGGTAAAAAGAAGGCTCCAAGGATAAGCTCGTCTCTCCAAGAATCAAGAACTGGTTAATCATCTGCTGCCTAGTCCACCTGTATAGGGAAAATGAAGGGAAAAGAGTGGGTCGATAAAAGTTTGGTGAATGAGTAAAAGTTTAATATGTGATGATCATGTACAGTTAATGTAATGCTACTTTAGATAACATAGGGTGTGATACCAATGTCCGTGAATCCCTAAGGTCCATTACCCAAGGGTTCTTGTCTAATACATACCTATACTACAATTTGTGTAGTTTAGTACAAGAATCGAATTATGGATCGACCTTACAACTAACGATCGACCACCGCTTCTAGAGCTACTCAATATGCAAAACACCTCCCTCTTGGCTGCTAATTATGGAAGCCTCCCTAGTATATTGTGGAGATGTGTTCCCACTACTATCACCGCCACTAGACTACTGGTTTCCCCAGACTACAACTACCTATTTCTCACTATGCCTCTTATTGCATGCACCATGATCCTCCATCATTACTGTATCATGTCGCATCAAAAATCATGTGCATAGGATTCCCACTATGTCGGATCCACTCCATTCGGTATCCTTGTTGGTGTTGCGCATCCACCGTTTAACCTCCTGTGAGTGCTAATAGCGAAAATACATCGCTCCCAATCGATTACTTGATCCCAAATTGGACAAAGAATATTTGCCCAACACTATAATGACCTAGCGTCCTCTCCTAGCAACTAGCTTCCCTAGTACTCCTAACATACATCCAAATGTCAATAATTAGGTGCAAACATTTATGTTAATTTTTATTATTAAATTTGGGCCTTAAGCTAAGGTTCAGATTCTATAATTTACAGTCTTATGGTCGACTGCTAACCCTAACCTGTTGATCGTTGGGGATTAGGGTTAAAACGGTCGTAGGCTAAATTTTAACGTTCCTTTGATTTTAAGTGTCGATTGTAAATTTTGGTTTACTTCGTGTCGTTAATTAATTTTAGTTAACCCTAATTACTAATTCAGCCAATCCATATTTTTCAATTTCAATTATCAAATATAAGGTTTATAGATTTAGGGGTTTCTATCTTTAAAATTTACAGTTTAAATAAAAAGAATATGTTTACTAGTTTAGTGTGATTTCAATTCCTTTTCTACATTATAGGTTCCAATTTAAGGTTTCTAACATTATTCTAGATCATAGAAAATAGATCAATTTTAACTCTAAATAATCACCTGATTAAAACTGTTTCTATCTACCTCAATCCTAAGCTCTTCCTATTTGCTTTGCTTGAGAATCATCCCTCTGTACGCTAGCTTCTCTATCCCGTATAGATCTAATTAATTGTGTTCTTCTAGTTTGATTTTATTTTGATTTTTGAAGAATTGTTTTTGGGATAGTGGAGAGTTTAGAATTGGACATTGTTTCATTACAGTAAATGGTTATGTGGATTTTAGGGTTAGGTTAGGCTTGCGTTTATAGGGGTTTGTAAATAGTTTAAACTCATAAATCTAGGTTGTGAATCTTTACACTCATCTAACATGATTATTAAAAACTTGGCACCAAAGTAATGCATTTAAACTGTTCAAAAACACCATGAACCGCCGGTTTAACACAGCTACGATCGACTGCGACCCTATCTGGGTCGACCACTACCAGTCGACCATCAATCCTCTTGGGTTTACCGCTCCTTTGTTAATTTTTGAATTTTTGTTTTTAATTTTCTATTCTTTCAATTCTTCCAACACCCGTAGTTTTTCCGTACTTACTCCAATTCCTAATGGTTATACATGGAATCGTCTACAAAATCGCTCGAACACAATAGTGAAAATTTCGTAGCCAAATTTGGACGTCTGTGAAAATTTTCAGTTTAGTCCTTTTTTATTTAAATTTAATTTTCTTATTAAATTTTCACTAAATTCTCAGTGTGTTACATTCTCCCCCTCAAAAAGGATTCCGTCCCAAAATCTCAAAGGACTAAAAAATGTGACTTATACACAACAACTAATAGCTACAACAATTTACTTGTTGGGCGAGTTCTCACCACCGGACCAAGGTTTCTCCCCTACATGTCGAACCATCCCCTGCCGAACCAGCCCTTTCCATACCTGCCGAACCAATCCATTTCCAACCACTCCCTAGCTCCCACCGGACCAACCCTCACCGCTCCAACCTATGCCGAACCAACCTCCACCGCACCAACCTATGCCGGTCCACTCACCACCGAATCAACCTAGGCCGAACAAACCTCCTACCGAACCAAACCATCTACCACCTACCGTCGAACCAAGGCGTACCAGACCGACGCTACTAGGCCAGATTGCATCATCCTAGGCCCACCAGCAGCTATATACATCCAGGACCCCTGCCTCCAACCTCAATCTATAAATAAAGGGGCAGGGGTACAACAATGGAAGACAAGTTTGAGAGCTCAAGCACAGATAGAATTTTCAAACAACTTTCAGTTACTTGTAATCAAAGCTTTGTACTCGTAATCTGAATAGAAAAGGAGAATAACATATAAAGTGGACGTAGGCATGTTCTAGCCGAACCACTATAAATCTGTGTGTCTTTTACAGTTTAGTCCATCTATTTAACATATTTGTATAAATCACCCAAACCATTAAGAACAACAAATAATCAACTAAATTACACGACTTGAAGGTGTTTGCCCATTTTTTGTGCAAACATTTTTGGTGCTTTCACCGAGAACAGGAGCTCGAAGCTTCAGCTTCTCCCACTTAATCCTTTTCCTGTCGGCATCGTTCATTTGAAAAACATGCTTCCCGGATGGAAGAAAGATACTAACAAAGGAAAGAACATTGCAACTGGCAGTATCAAAGATCCAGTGATCAGGGACCAAGACAATCGTCCGGTTCCAACAGCAAATTTAAATCAGGCAAATCCGACAGCCCCTGCTACGGAACAACCAATTACAAGGGCGAATCTGGACAGGATTGTGGCTGAAGTAACTAACCGCTTCGCATCTCAACAAAAAGTATTGGTGGACCAACTCATGTCACGCTTAAGGGATGCTGAAGAATCCAACCGCAACACTAAATCATGGGGTGAGTCCCAGTCTGGAGGATCTAGGAGACGACAAGGGTCTTTCTTCTTCGAAGAGGCTAACAACAGAAACAGCTATGGTAGGAGCCGAGCCCGGACTCAACCCGATTTCCGACCCGAGGAAACGCTTGGAACCGAACCCAACGGGGGAGGTACCAGGCAAGGGTCGGATGTATCTGAGCCCGCCATGCTACCTAACCATAGAAACACTAAGGAATGGAGCCGAGCGGGAGTCCAGCCCGAAGTTGGACCCGAGGAAGTGCTGAGAAGAGAACCCAGCAGGGAAAGATCAAGGCAAGGGCCAACTGTGGCTGACCCCAGCATGCCCCCAGAAGATCAGAGGCAGCCATTGGAGAATGTCAGGAGTGATAGACGATACCATCCTTACAGGTCATCTGGACGGAATCAATCCCATAGGGAAGAACCAAACTCATTTCTATCCGCTCCAAGTTCTGATGAAAGGATGGCGCGATTGTTCAAAGAGTGCGTCCAACGGGAGCAAAGGGATCGGGGGATAGGTGCTAGGGTAACCAGCCCCTTCACCCGCAATATCGAAACTGCCATCACCCCCCGGGAATGGAAAATGCCAACAATGGAACCTTACAAGGGAACCTCTGATCCCGTCGTACACCTACAGAGATACACACAGCATATGCTCATGAGCGGAGCAACAGAGGGAGTATTGTGTAAATGCTTCCCACTATTCTTGGCGGATCTAGCTACCTCCTGGTTCTGCCATCTACCCCAAGGGTCCATCAGCTCGTGGGAAATGTTGAAAGAAAAGTTCATCAGCCAGTTTCGCATTCATGTGGAACAACCCAAGGACGCTTATTCCTTATCTAATATCAAACAAAAGCCTGGAGAGACAGTGCAACAATATCTAACCCGATTCAACGCCGCGGCGGCCGCAGTCCAAGATGCCGACGAGAAACTTATCCTAATGGCCCTCTGCAGTGGTGTACATCCGGATACTAAATTTGCTAGAAGACTAACCTAGGAAAAACCAGCTACTTTACCTGATTTCTTCCATGAAGGTGGAAAGTATATGAGACTTGAAGACGCTGCCACTGAGAGGCAGTCAGGGCAACAGGCTAAGATAGCTCCAAACAGGGTTCCCGCTGCAGCAAAGAATGTTCGGAGAAGTGACTCTAGAGACAATGCTGAGGGCAAGAAGGGAGAAAAGCGCTTATATCGACCAGGACCAAGATTTGACTCCTACACTCATTTGAATGAAACAGTCGAAAACATCTTCCTAGCCACTCAAGACGAAGTTAGATACAAGCGGCCCCCGCACAAGAAGGAGTCATATAACGCACTCAAGTCTGGAAAGTTCTGCCGCTTCCACGAATCCCATGGACATGACACTAATGAATGCCACCATCTCCGGGACTTAATTGAAGAACACATCAGAAGGAAGAGACTGGAATGCTATGTAAAAAGCCATAACAGGACTCTAGCTCCCACCAATGAAAACCCAGGGCTATCCCTCCCAGAAGTAGGCGGAGGAAATCGCAACGCCAGCGGCTCTAGTCAAGAGAAGATAGTGATCCATATCATATCAGGAGGACCGCACATCGCCGACAGGAGCTGGGCAGAGATGGAAAGATACGGTAAGTCACTTAGGAACGATGAAGGCTACGTTAATTCTGTCATGGAAGAACGCCACGCGAAACAGAAAGAGAATGACGACATCACATTCAGTAGGCATGACCTAGAGG
Organism: Allium cepa; assembly: GCA_030765085.1. Taxonomy (NCBI): domain Eukaryota; kingdom Viridiplantae; phylum Streptophyta; class Magnoliopsida; order Asparagales; family Amaryllidaceae; genus Allium; species Allium cepa. Next base: position 604,443,533 of record CM060943.1, on the reverse strand, counting down.
GAAGACAGTACCCACACATGGATCCTATGGTCATCTCTGCCTGGTTCGGTCCAGCCAAAGTTTTCCGAATTTTAATAGACACTGGAAGCTTAGTAAATATCCTATTCAAGCATGCTTTCGACAAAATGAAGCTGTCAATGAAGGATGTGTCTTCCTGCAACAAACCACTACATGGTTTCACTGGAGATGTGAAGATGCCCCTCGGGCAACTGGACCTCTTTGTCGAAATAGGAAGTCATCCCCGCTCCACTGTGCGAAAACAAACGTTTGTACTAATAGAGAACCATTCGGCCTACAACGCCTTTTTGGGAAGACTAGCCTTGTCCGACTTCCAAATTGTCCTAGCCCCATGGTGCCTGAAGATGAAATTTCCAACAAATAACGGAATTGGAGAAATGGAGGGAGATCAAGACGCTGCTCGAGACTGCTATGTAACCGAACTTCGCAATAACCGTAGAAAGGATAAAGGGAAAAATGCAGAGACTACTCTCTGCATGAAAAACTTGGAAGCATAGAAACTAAAGAAAGCCCCTCCTCTTCGATATACCAGTGATCCTTTCAATGAGTTAGACCCCAGGGACAAAGAGGAGGAGGCCACCGCCGAGCCTGCAGAGGCTATGGAATTCGTAGCTGTAGACAAACACGACTCAAGTAGACTATTGAAAATCGGATCTCAACTAAAAGAAGAATTAAATGATCAACTCATTGATTTTCTTCGCCACAACATGGATGTATTTGCATGGACGCACGCCGACATGACAGGAATCTCTCCAGACGTAGCATGCCACATACTGAACATCGATCCTACCAAGGTGCCAGTGAAGCAGAAAAAGAGGAGCATGGGGGCAGAACGATCAGCAGCCCTCGAGGAAGAAGTAAAGAACTTACTTGCCAATGACTTCATACGAGAAGCCATCTATCCAGAATGGATCGCCAACCCGGTACTGGTAAAGAAAGCTAATGGGAAGTGGCGAACATGCATCGATTTCTCCAACTTAAATGACGCTTGCCCGAAGGATTGCTTCCCACTCCCCGGAATCGACCAACTCATGGACAGCACAGCCGGACACGAACTCTTATCCTTTATGGACGCATACTCCGGATATAACCAGATCCCTATGCACGCCCCCGATCAAGACCACACTAGTTTCATCACTGACCGGGGATTGTACTGCTACAAAGTAATGCCTTTTGGACTTAAAAACGCCGGAGCTACTTATCAGCTCCTCGTCAACAAGATGTTTGCGGAATTAATAGGACGAACTATGGGAGTTTATGTGGATGACATGCTGGTAAAATCAAGTAAAACCAACGATCATATAAATCACCTGGACGAGATGTTTCAAGTACTTCGCCAATATGGAATGAAGTTGAATCCTCTAAAGTGCTCCTTCGTAGTATCGTCGAGAAAGTTCTTAGGATTCATCATCCATGCCAGGGGGATTGAAGCAAACCCCGAACAAGTCCGGGCTTTGCAATATATCAAGATACCATCTACTCGAAGAGAGATGCAAAGCCTAAACGGGAAGGTGGCTGCCCTAAGCAGGTTCATCTCTAAAGCAACCGACAAATGCATCCCTTTCTTCGAAGCTCTTAAGAAAGACAAAGGAAAGTTCGAATGGACTGACGAATGCTCGACAGCCTTCCTTAACTTAATCGGACACCTCCAGAGACCACCAGTACTCTCAACTCCAAATGAAGGTGAGAAACTATACCTATACCTTGCTGTATCGTCCCATGATTTAAGCGCCGCTTTGGTGAGAGAAGACAACCGCGCGCAGCGGCCCGTATACTTTGTAAGCAAGAGATTTACAGGGGCAGAAGCCAGATACCCTAAACTTGAAAAGCTAGCATACTGTCTGCTAATCACGTCACGGAAGCTGCGACACTATTTCCAATCTCATTCCATCAGAGTTTTAACCGATCAACCGTTAAGGCAAGTACTCCATCGCCTCGACACTTCTGGGCGACTACTTAAATGGTGTATTGAACTGAGTCAATATAATATCACCTACCATCCTCGCACCGCTATCAAAGGGCAAGCCATAGCTGATTTCATTGCCGAATTCACTACTAACGAAGGTAAGGAGCAATCTGAAATAGCAGAAGATATCAAGTGGAATCTCTTCGTAGATGGAGCATCAAATGAACAAGGCTCGGGGGCAGGTGTTGTGATAATCACCCCCAGGGGAAGGAATCTGCACTACACCCTAAGGTTGGAATTCGCTGCCACCAACAATGACGCAGAATACAAAGCAGTGATAGCCGGATTAGAACTTGCCCTGGAGATTATAGTCAGTTCTTTATGTCTTCATAGTGATTCTCAACTTATTGTAAATCAAATACTAGGAGAATTCCAGACTCGAGGAGAACGACTCACAACATATCTAAAGAAGACCAAGCTGCTGCTCAATCAATTGGATCACTACTTAATCAAACACATTCCTCGAGAAGAGAATCAAGAGGCTGACGAACTGGCAAAGCAAGCTAGCATGAAGGACGGCACCGCTTCCTGAATAATAACCATCTCACAGCAACTAGCCCCGAGTTACGAGACAATGAATATGATAGCTGCAATCGAAGAGGAAACTTGGACGACTCCTATCCGGAAATATTTACATGATGGCACACTGCCCGACGAGCGTAACGAAGCTAAGAAAATCTTAAGGAAAGCTTCCCGCTACACACTACAAGAAGGCATGCTCTATCGGCGCGGCTTCTCTAATCCCTTATTAAGGTGTATCGCTGGAAGGGAAGCCAGGGAAGTCTTGTCCAACATCCAACAAGGAAGTTGCGGAGATCACACCGGAGGGCAGACTCTAGCCAAGAAAACACTCCGATATGGGTATTACTGGCCCACTTTAAACAAAGACGCCTTGGACTTCGTCAAAAAATGCAACAGATGTCAAAAATTTGCTAAGATTCCTCGACATCCCACAAATGAGATTACTCAAATGACCAGCCCTTGGCCCTTTGCAATATGGGGGATTGACTTGATTGGCGAACTGCCAATGGGCCGAGGCGGAGCCAAATATGCCATAGTGGCAGTTGACAATTTCACCAAATGGGTGGAAGCGGAGCCTTTAAATAAAATATCTTCGGCAAAAGTTATTAACTTCTTGATCAAAACTGTTTTATGCAGGTACGGGGTTCCACTCAAAATAATATCGGACAATGGACTTCAATTTGACAGCGAGGAATTCACCGACTGGTGCCAAGAGCAGGGAATTCACAAAAGATTCTCATCTGTGGCTTACCCCCAGGCAAACGGACAAGTCGAAGCTGTCAACAAAATTCTCAAAACCTAATCAAGAAGAAACTTGAAAAGTCAAAAGGCGTTTGGGTGGATGAACTTCCTACGGCACTTTGGGCCTACCGCACATCTTACAGAACATCAACAGGGCATACTCCTTTCTCTTTGGCATACGGATCGGAGGCCATGCTCCCAGTTTAAACTGTAGTGCCTTCCCACCATAGGATCCACTACAACCCAGAAGAGAACGAAGAACTCCTCCACATGTCTTTGGATCTAATTGAGGAGAGAAGAAATGATGCAACACTCAAAGTAGCAGCCCACAAGCAAAAAATGGCAGCACAATACAACTCCAAAGTCAAGCACCGCAGCTTACAAGAAGGAGAACTTGTCCTCAAGCGGATCTTCCCGCGCCCCGGAACGCTAGACCCAATCTGGGACGGACCCTATGTAATTCATAGAGATCTCCACAACGGAGCTTATATTTTGTCAACAGTGGATGGAGAGGTATTCCAGAGGGCATGGAACATTCAACACCTCCGTCGATACTTTTCTTAACTTGTACTGCCCATATGAAGTGAATTAACAAAGAGAATCAATGGACGTAGGCATTTTCGTGCCGAACCACTTTAAAAATCTTGCCTCTTTTTAACTTGTTCCTTTATATCTTGGCTCCTTGTTAAGCTTTATCTTTTGCTGTTGAACAAAATCATGTATAACGACATTTCCACTCTGGACACTTCACGGCGCAACCTCACCTGGACAAGATCCAACAGGTACTATGCGAATCTATGCACTCGCCAATGAGACACTTTTGCTCCAGCATCCCTCTGCTGTGGGTTAACTCATTGCTCACGACCGCCCTCAAAGTCAACTGTAATGAGCCGATTATAAGCCATCAAGAAGGCCGACTATAGCCGATGGCAGCTCATTACGGCGTTCGGCTCGCCGACAACTGTGAACCTACTTTAAGTCCCAACATAAGGTGTGGCCAGCCAGGGGTAGTTCACGGTTGACGATCGGCACCCACGCTAGCCGGCCACAGTAAATCGAATAATACCCACGATTACGGGCCATAATGGCTTGGGTAGTTACTGTACGCGATCTCGGCACCGATATGTCTTAAGTGCGGCTGTGGTAAAAAAGATAAACACCCCGTGGAGGCGTAAGATGGGTGACAAATGTCTCCAAGACCCACAGCTAGGGAAAGTGACTACAAAACCCATTTGCCACGAACTTAAGCATATCGACGGCCTTCCGTGATTGGAAGTTTTACTGTTTCTCATATTTCCATTTCATTTAAAAACTTTTCTCCTATCCTATATAACAGTCCCTAAAGTACAGGTCACAAAATAGGGGAACTCTCGTTGGTAGAAATATGAACTCACATTCGGATGACGGAACACTCAGCTACGTTCCATACTCAGTCGCACAAAACATTCAAAGCAGCCCTCTACAACTAAAACATGAAGGGCGGTACTTTCTTCTCTTGTATACAAATATGTAGCTTTAATTTATTCACACATCATATTGACATTTCAAGACATGAAATAATATTTTGAGCAGAAACTTAGCATCAAATACGATTAAATCACATGCATAAACACGCAGCTGTATTTCTTATGCAACACATCAAAATAACAACCACATTTGAACATGACAGAATCTGCTTATGTTATAAAGTTACATAAAGACGTTCGTTGCAATGACATAATTACAGCCTGGAAATACAATAATGTTTTGGACTAGTATATATAGGAATGTCAAACAGACCAAATAAAAAAGTCAACTACATCGGGGCTCCGCCTCTATCCTGCCCGCCATCCGGATCTACTTAATAGCAGGGTCAGAACTCCCCGCATGTACTCCAGAGGTCCCGCCTGCCCAATTCAGAAGAGCAACCATCAATAGTCACGAAAGATAAGCAATCAAAACATGAAAAGACTAAAAAGGAAGACTTACCAACGTCTGCTCCCTGATCATCATCATCTAGCTGCACGCCTACCTCATCCGCAGCAAGCAGCTGCATGCCCTCCTTAACCGCCACCTTCTCTTCCTTAGTGAATTGGGCCGTAACCACATCCATCCTGAAAGCCGCACCACCTTCCTTATCCGCATCGGCCTTAGCCTCCTCCAAAGCCCGAAGATATATTCTACCCATGACCCGGGGATAGTCGTCCATCCAGGACAGATTTCCCTGCCTCCAAGTTCGGAAATACATGTCCTAGAGCATCTCATCCATCATCCCCTCGTTCTCCTCAAACTCTTTCATCCGGGCCTCAGAAGCCGACAGCCGTCCGACGGCAGCATCTCTCTCCAATAGGTATCTCGAGCAGTCAGCCTGAAGGGATTTCCGCATCACTTCCATCTCCTCCTTCATCTTGGCCTGAGCAAGCTCTGCGGCCTCAAGCCTCCCAGATAACTCCTCTACCTGCTCAAGATCCGCTCTCCGAACCTCATCCACCGTTGCGATGGCCATGTCAATTCGTTCTTTGCAAGCAACCTCCATTTTTCGTAACTCAGCCTTGCTAGCCTCTTCCATGGTTTTCTTCAGTCGTCTGGAGGCCGCCTCATGCTGGGATATCTGGATAGCCTGATCGGCAAGCTGTTTGGCCTGATCAGAAACCTTTAGCCGCAACCGAATGTTAGCACTTCCGATTTCCTCTCCAGCCTTGGCCAGTCGAGCGTGATAGTCCATTAGCCTCTTGGTCTCTTCAGCCACCCGATCGATGTTTGCCTTGGCCTCATCCTCCATGGTCACAATCCGAGTAGTAAGCAAATCGAGGTCTAAGGACTTAGCCTCATCAAGCACCCGTACCATGGGATTGCGGGGAAGAAGATGCTCACCCGTGGCCTCGTCAAAAGAGATGTCCTGAAAACTCGGGTCCAGATTCGGGTGGCCGGAAAATGGGTTGCGAACCAAACCAGGATGGTCTATCGGGGCGACGGTTGGATTTTCAGCCGGATGTGGGGAAGACATAAACTCAGTATCTTCCTCAGTAATATCATGGATAGGCTGGACTAGAGCCTGAGGGCCAGGTGAAGGTTCAAAAAAAGATCGACCCCTCTTCCTCTTTTGCATATCTTCTTCAATAACTCCGAGAAGAGGGCGATAGCAGACCACATCTCCGGGACGGCTAGTTGACGGCTTTGTTTGGCGGAAGCTTTGAGTAGCTTGTACTGTTCAAGGCGGTGCCGAATATCTGATGTCTTGGCCACCTTACCCGTTTCCGGAATAAAAACCAAGTGTTACAAGCATGCATAAAACTATGATCCGAGAAATATGTTAAGTTAAAAAGAGTAGGAAAACGCGTGTGATGACCCGGAATTTCTAGCAGTTTAAATTTGAATAGTTAATTGGTTTTAAATATTTAAAAGTTAATTTTAATTTGAATTTAAGATATCAATATTTACTTGATAATGAAATCATTGAATTGTATAGCTTACATATTGAATTTTTAATTGAAATTGGGTAAAATTGTTGAATCTGAGATTCTAGGCCTGTTTCAAATAATTTGAAGGCTTATAAAATCTGTAATGATAATTCTGAAGATAATAGAATGGTTGGAATTTAATTTAAAGATGATTTGTTCAGTTTTAATAATATAGCGTTTAAATTAAATTTAAAAATAGCTTTCCGAGGCACAGTCTCGGAATTTGACGAAACCAATTCCATTGGATCCGTAATAGTTAATTATTATCGGATTTCAATTTTCAAAGCAATCAGAGTTGTCGTTTGACCGCGGCAGCTCAAAACGCTTCAAACTATTTTAATCAATTTAATTTTAAATCGATCGTTTTCTTCTGTTACTCGCGTATACGATCGAATCAGCTTCCAAAACACGTTTCATTGTGTTCGGAACGCGGGTAAAACCTTATAAGCGCCTGTCGGCATGTCTGATTCGGGGTTCGGGATTTCACGTTATGATTAACGAGACGTTTTGAGAGTTTTATAATATAATAAAAATTCAAAGTCTAAGGGGTCATAGATATTTTCATTTTATCGTACCCAAGAAGCCTCTCACCCCTATATCTATTTTCTTAGACAAGTGACCGCGTGGATTCACTTTGCTTCCCCATTTTCAGTTCTTCCAAAACCCTTACATCGAAATCAACTGCAAAAAAAAAAAAAAAAATTAGGGCATGGCTCGCGATGGAATCACGTTGGAATCACGCGAGCACGAGGAAGCTCAAGGGTGGCGCGCATCTTGTGGTAGGCTTAAAATTGAAGACTCGATAGGGAAGCGCGTGTACAGACAGCAGGATAGCGCACGTCATGGGTGGACTCGAGTGGGGTGTTGGCTGTTGAACGAGGCGGAGGCGGGTCGTGAGGGCAGTCTCGAGCTTGAAGAGGTAGGGGTCGAAATCTTTCTGTCGCATTCGATTTAGGGAAGTAGCCATAGGCTCCGCGTCGTTGTCGACATGGCAGAGCTCGAGCTAGGGCATCGGGGTTCCTGTTGGAATTCAGGTATATTCAATTCTTAATACACCTTACTTAAACTTGTATTTAAGTAAAGTCGTGATTAAATTTTCATTATCACCTTTCAAGACTGCAGAAATTTATAAGATGATTTTGGTTGTAAATCGTTATGCTACGAACTGAAGTATATAGATGTAAGTGTTTCAGTTAGTATGTGATCTTCGACACTTTGTAAGAAAATTATTAGTTTAAAATTAAAACATCAGTAAAAACAAAATAATATACATATATATATATAATAATAATAAAATAATTGGTAGTTAAGCTGGTGTACTTAACTCGTTTAATTTTTGAGTTGGTAAAAAAAAAACATAGTTTGTTAAAAGAAACTATTTAACTATTAGTTTAAATTTTTTTTTAAAATCAAATAATGAATTAAAGTAAGTAAATTAATGATAGTAAACTATTGAGTTACAACTCAAGTGTTATTTACTTTATATGGTATTTATTTAAGGTCTTAACCGAGAAGACAAAATCGAATTGGAATGGATTGCAAACAGCAAAATCAAAGGTGAGTAATCTCATGCCCTGGATTTTATTTAAATTTAAATGGTTAAACTTAAATAGTTGGGTGAATGATTGAAATGTTGGATGTGTACTGATAATCTAGTGATTTTAGATTTGGTTGTTTCTCGTGTAAATTGTGGTTTTACTCGAGGTGCTTGAATTTTAATAGTTTTGAACTTGAGTCATAAATAAGTAAATGGTTCTGTTTAAAATCAAATAAAGTTTAATGTTCGGTGATTCATTAAATAGGTATGATAATTTTAAATGGAAACTTTATTAATTAAATTAATTAATGATATGGGTTAAATAAGTTTATATTAATTTGGAATAATCATTTGAGGGTTTAATAAGTGACTACTTATGTAATTAATAAAATAAAATTACTGGCGTGATTAAACAAGAGATAAATTAAGATAATTTAATTAAGGAGAATTGAGTTAATTAGAGAAGTAAATGAAAGAATAATTAATTACAAGTTGAGATTAATCGGGAATGATTAATATTTGGGTTGAATTTAGACTAGAACAAATCGAAACATAATTGGAATTCATCAATTTATATAATCAACGATGTAATTAAAGATTGATTAAGTAAGATGAATTAATCAAAGTGACCCATGAGAAATTAAGTAATATAAGTAATTAAGAATTAGATTGATTGATTATAGTTAAATAATTTGTGAAATAATTAAAGATTATTCATCGATTTGGTAAGAATAATTAAAATCATGGAATTAAACAAGGATAATTACTTGAATGTAATTGAGAAATAATTAATCCAAAGTGATTAATTAAGATGAATCATGAAGGGTTGACTAATTTATTGTTTTGGAATTAGTTAACGTTACATGAAAAAATTCTAAATGATTGAGGTTTGAAATTCAATTAGAATCAATTGAATTGACTTGTATGTGATTAAGATTTGCTTATGGATGATTGAATGGTATGAGATACTTTGAATGAGTTGATACCGTTGATATGAGATGTTGTGAATTTCATTTGGATAATTTGGAATCAGGATGACATGAGATCCGAGGAGACCCGGGGTCGGGTATTAGGAAATACCCGAAACCACTTTGGATAAAAGCAAATTTGATGTGTGGGGTCAATGGGTTGGAATAAAACGATTTAAGTGATTGAGATTATTTTATCTAAGTTTGGTACTTAGGAAATGGATATGTGGAATTTGTGATGACTATAACCAAAATTATGGCCTGTGAATTTGAATAAGTTACCCGGGTTTTATTTAAGTTGTCTGTTTTGGTATTCCTTATTAGTTGGGTTTATTCACGCTGGTTTCCATCCTGACCCGGGTGTTACTTTGGTGTAATGCTCGGGTTAGACCGAGTATTACAGGTTTTCAGGTAGGTACGTTTGGAGCTCAGGAGGCGAGCTGGATGGCAAGTACGTACGGAGTATTTCCGCTGCAGTATATTATTGTGTATCTGGGACATGATTTATATGTCTAGCGTCTGTATATATATGTGAAACTCTGATGTATATTAAATGTAATCAACAAATATAGTATTCTTTTGTAAACCATTATTTATTATTATATTTTATCCGCTGCGAATGTGAGTTGTTGATGTTTTTTCTTCTTCTTCTTCTTCTATCCCTTTCTTCTTTTTCATAACTATCTGGAATTTTCGGGTTAGAAAATTTTGGGTCGTTACATTTGGTATCAGAGCCGAAAGGTTAAGCGAGAACCTTGGCTCTGGTGGGGATTACTCATTAAATAGAGTCTGTAGTACTCTAGAATGAGTTAAGTGTATATATATATATGAGCGCGTACTTGTTATTTTCTTATATAAAGGTTTTAAATGGTTTTATATAAAAGTATATTTTGATATATAAAACATTATTTTCTTCTAATGAATATTAAGGTGATTGGGTGTTAAATTATTGGAATTAAGTTAAGAAGGACTATAATACAACCAAATTAAAATTAAATTAATTAAAAATGAAATTCTAGAATTAGAAATCAGAAACTAGAATTGTTTGAAACTTTAAATGAACAAAGTTAAATTTGGTTTAAAAAGGTTAAACCAATCTTTGAGAATTTGGCTCGAATTATATAATTCGAGATGGTTTAAATGTGAAGTTGGAATTGAACTCATTCAAATTTGAATCCGATTTGAATTAATTTGATTTGGATGGAAGATGTATAAGTTCAAAAATTAAATGGAAGATTGGAATTGGATTGAATTGAAATGATTGAAATTGAAGTGGGTTCAATTGAATGGATATTAGTCCAAAGTAATTGGAATAATTTTGGAATTGTAATTTAAGTGAAATTGGTTTAGAAAAAAAAAGAATTTGAAATATATATTGTAAATGAAATTCATAAATTGAAATAAACTTTATAAATAAATGAGATTATAATTTGAAGTAGAATTCCGAAATAGAATTCCAGAGAATATTTGAAATAGAGTAAGATGAAAATTCCAGAGTAATGCTTAAATATGAATTTGATGGATTGAGAGTTTGGAATTTTGGGAAAAATTAAAATTTCTTTTGGTTTGAAAGTGGTTTCCAAGGGTTTTAAAGAAAGAATAGTATTATTTCAAAAATATTTTTGTGTTTGAAATTTGAGAGATTTGAAATCAAAAATATTTGGAAGTGTTTTTTTAGAGAGATAAAAGCATTGAACTCTTTTGGTCACTGGAAAATAAAGTCGGTGATGACTGCAGCATCATCGATGTTCATTTTCGAGTTTCTAGAAGAGAAATTGCTACCAAATTGTTTTAAATTGGGATTGTTTGTAAATTGGGTTTAATTTTGAAATTCAAAGGGATAATTGAATTTGCCAAAGAATTTTGGATATAGTTGAATTCTAAGGTGATATTGTAATTTGGACATTTGTTTAAACTCTGGAATCTTGATTAAATGTTTATGGAATAATAAAAATATATTGGCTAAATAAAATGTATAATTCTGAGTTAAAAGCAAAATGTGAGTGTAATTGATTTTAAATAGAAGTTGGAAATTTTAAATTTTAGTAAAAGTTGTGCAAGTTTAAAATTCAAATGGGAAATTTGTATTAGATTAACTGAAATAGGGTATTGAACTTGAAGAGAGTTTAATTGATATTAGTCCAGATTTATCAAAATAATTTGGAATTGTAATTAAAGTGGAATTGGGTTAAGACCTAATGGAATTTGATTCGAAGTTAGAAAGGAGTTGAGAGTTAATTCAATTGAGTTGGGAATGAATTAAGTCCCATGGAATTTGGAGTTATTAGTATTGAAATTGGGTCGATTTAAATGGAAATTTAAATCGCATTGTTGGGGAAGTGAACAGTTTCGACTCTGAACTATTTTTAATTTAATTGTTTTGATGTAAGCTTATTTTTTCCAAGCTCTTAAATATATACCACTTTTCTTTCTTAAAGCCAAATTATTTTATACTTATTTTACCATTATTTTGGAGTTATTTGACTATTTTTCAACTGTTTTCTAAATTTATTACTATATTTCAACCATGTTATAAATTAATTACTATTTAACAACTATTTTTTAATTATCTAAAATTTCTATGACTATTTAACTATTTCTCAACTATTTTATAATTAGTTAACTATTTTACAATTATTTTGCAAAATAATAATTATTTTTCAACTACTTACCTATTATTTTTAAACTTTTCAAGCTATTTTTCTAAACTGGTCGGAGTTCAAACTGTTATTGATTAAAATACCCAACTGAGATAAGGATTGAAGTAATAATCCAAATGGGGATTAATGTAAAGGTAAATAAGGAATGTGAAATGGTTCTTTTGAACTGAAAGAATATTTTGAGAAATATGAAATGAATAAAGATGAAAATTGGTTATTTCTATGGTTTTTGAGAGTGTTTGGAGTATAAAAGGTGTTTTATACAAGAAAGTAAGGATCCAAAGTTTTAAAAATTTATTTATATATATCAAAATATGTATAAAGGATCCTATGAGGATTTTGAAAAAAAAAATTTGGGAACCTTTGGATTTGAAAAAGGCTTTTGAGTTTTGGGTAAAATCAATATTGAATTTGGAAAGCCTAGTTTGATAATTATCGATTTTGGAAATAATCGATTTTGTGTAAAGGAGCTTTGATAAAATTCATACTAGGTGTATAATTTGAAAGATACTATATGTGTATAGTATAAAGTGTTTTGATGATAGCTCTGGGGAAAAAGGCGCTCCCTTGGAATGGACTTCTCAGGAGTGCCACTGGGTGGCGCTGCCTTGAGCCCCAAGGGGGGTTCTAAAGTTGATCCTGTGAGGAGTCCGGACAAAACTAGTTCCTGAGGATTATGAGTTGAGTTTACCATAGCGTAAGTCGTGTGTGCCGCGGAGAGCCAACAGTTACATGGACTTTTGTTGTGACTGCAACGTAACCCAGGATGTAACTGCGACCTATGGTAACATTGCGAAAGTCATGTGTGCCGCTGAGAGCCAACAGTCTGCGATTGAGTTTATTTCGGTAGACTGCGACTTATGTAGGAGTGGAAAAGTTTCATTTCATCAGCGAAAATCAGAGGCCGCTGAGAGCCTGCAGTTACATGGACTTTTGCTGCGACGGCAACGTAACCCTGGATGTAACTGTGATCTGTTGTGTAGAATCCATGGCGTAATCGAGAGGCCGCGGAGAGCCTGCAATTACATGGACTTTTGTTGTGACTACAACGTAACCCTGGTATGTAACTGTGACCATGGATGGGTGTGATGATTTCCAGAGCATCCTCACTAAAAAAAAAAAAAAAATTTCCTCTATTTTCAAAATTGTTTTCTATATTTCAATAAAATTGTTTTCCAAGTATTTTCACTGGGTGTTGAAAACGGGTTTACCAAGTACTTATAGATTTTCGGTTCTACGCCTGATCAACGTATGACTGAATTTCTGTGAGAACAAGGATGGACTGGTTGAGACATCGAGTTATAAGAAATATTTTTATAAAAAGCTATTTTATTTGTATTGTCTAAATTTGAAGGCATTCCTAAATTTTTAAGTAAAAAGGGGATTTCAAACTGGAATTATAAAATAAAATTGGACTCGGGAAATTTCAATGAAGTGATTCTTTGAAATAAAATCGCATATTGATTTGAAAGTTGGAAGTAAGCTAATTAACAAAATAATTACTTGATGAAGTATGTTAATAAAATTTAACTTTGGTTAATAAATGGATTGTAAGTTGATAATGAAGTTTGGAAATGAATTTGAATTATAAATAGAATTCGACTTGGATTTGGTAATGAATTAAATAAGTGGTGTTGTAAAAAAAAATAAAAAAATAAAGTTGGCTTGAAAGGGTGATGGTTTGACTTGCAAATAAAATTTAAGTGATTTGAATAATATATAGTGTAATTTGCAAGTAAATTGTGACAAAATGGAAGTGTTGTTGAATGAAATAAAAGCGAATTATAATAGAAATGGTTTGGGATGCACACAAAACCCAAGTGAATAAAAAAATAAATTGAGAATGACCATGTATTAATAAAATAAATTTGAAATAAACAAGTAAATTAAAAATTTTAATGGGATCACTGAAGTTATATAATAAATGGATGAAGCCTGATGAATAAAAAAAAATTGAATCAAACTTTAATTGGAATTGGATTATCAGACTGGACTTAAGTTCGGTGGCATATGTGCCTGGATATTATTTTGATAAATTGAGAAGGTGGATTAAATTTTACAATGAAGGAGATGGGTTAACTGAATTAAATGGAATTTGATTTAATGAGAATCAAGTTTAATGGAAGTGAACTTAAGTTAATGTTGGAATAAAGTAAAGTAATTAACCTAAGTTTAAAATTTATGAAAGCTTGGCTTCGAATAAGGATAAAATCCCATTGAATAAAAGCTCGGTTTAAATTAATTTGGGAATGGTTAGTATTACACAAGCATGGAGTGTGTCGAGCTAAATAAAATGATTGTGTATAAATTAAAATGGAACTGAATTAAATAAAACTGAGTTGGAATCCATTTTAATTGGTTATAAAACTTAAATAATTAATTATTCGCATGGATATTATCAAATTGCGTAGAAATGATTATCGTTTAACGTAAGCGAGTTTTAATCTAATTAAATGCTATGAATTAGTGGAAAGCGGTATAATTGATATTTGAATCAATTGAAGTGAATATGAGATTGTTTCGCTTAAAATGAGATGAATGCAAGTAATTGTGTGTAAACCATTAAAATTGAATGAAAAGAGCATATAAATTTGGTTGGAAACAATTAGATGTGCTTTAAAACATATAAATTGCTTATTGGAAATGTTTGGTGCTTGTTATTTATGTAATGCATGTGTTTGGCTTTTGAAAGTAAGTGTTAGGTTAATAAAATTTCTTTATATGGCACTTACATATTTAAATTGAGTAAGTACAGGTACAGGGAAGCCGTTTGGCTAGATTTGGGTATGCTAATTGCTAAAATTTATAAGCTGCTTGCTTAAATGCTAAATAAGGTACGCCTATGCAATAAAAATAGGAAATATGAACTGTTTTTGCTTTTTTCGACCGGGTGGGTCGATGTATATATATTTATATCTCTTGTCAAATTGCAAAAGCTCCTCCGTACAAAGGAGACTCTGCCAAAAAATTTTGAAAATTTTGGGAGTTAGAAAATTTTTGGAAAATTTTGGTTAACGACAAAACAATTTCAAATGGGAAACTTAAAATAAACTAGTAAATGAAACTAATATGAATCAGTTTAAATGAAAGATATAACTCCATATTAAAAATCGGAAATAAATTGAATTCATATGAAACGGTGGAAACTAAGTTGAATAGAAGTAATGTGAAGGCTTCTGTAAGAAAATGTATACAATGATTTGAAAGATTTCGATTGGATATTGTTGTTAAATAGAATAT
Source organism: Allium cepa (assembly GCA_030765085.1). Lineage (NCBI taxonomy): Eukaryota > Viridiplantae > Streptophyta > Magnoliopsida > Asparagales > Amaryllidaceae > Allium > Allium cepa. The sequence goes on along the minus strand of CM060943.1, from coordinate 604,428,441 downwards.
GCAGGTGTTATAAAGGAAAAAGGAAATTGGATTTGGTTCTAAAAGATAAATTTGAATTGCCCGACTGAAAGGTATGTATTTATATTTCTGTATGAAATTGGATTGGGTTTTTGATGCAGCCACTTGGCTTTTGTTTTCTTTTTGGAATTTGGGAGCCCGTAGAGGCCTTTTGTAGTAGTACCGAGCTAGCCGCGCAAAGGAGACGCTGGCAAAAAATTTCGGAAATTTAGAGAGTTAGAAAATTTTTGAGAAATTTTGATAATACAAAATTTGGTTTTAAATTGAAACTTAATTGATTGAGCAGAAGAGTATTGATTGAAACTATAGAAGGTTTTGGGAAAGTTGGATAAGGTGATAGTGGGCCTTTAGTAAAAGATAATGGGTAGGATGTTGAATTGTGAATTTTGAAAAAGATAAAGGGGTATTGGTCAATTCTTCCTAATTAGTAATTTCGGGGACGAAATTCTTTTAAGGGGGGAGGAATGTGATGACCCGGAATTTCTAGCAGTTTAAATTTGAATAGTTAATTGGTTTTAAATATTTAAAAGTTAATTTTAATTTGAATTTAAGATATCAATATTTACTTGATAATGAAATCATTGAATTGTATAGCTTACATATTGAATTTTTAATTGAAATTGGGTAAAATTGTTGAATCTGAGATTCTAGGCCTGTTTCAAATAATTTGAAGGCTTATAAAATCTGTAATGATAATTCTGAAGATAATAGAATGGTTGGAATTTAATTTAAAGATGATTTGTTCAGTTTTAATAATATAGCGTTTAAATTAAATTTAAAAATAGCTTTCCGAGGCACAGTCTCGGAATTTGACGAAACCAGTTCCATTGGATCCGTAATAGTTAATTATTATCGGATTTCAATTTTCAAAGCAATCAGAGTTGTCGTTTGACCACGGCAGCTCAAAACGCTTCAAACTATTTTAATCAATTTAATTTTAAATCGATCGTTTTCTTCTGTTACTCGCGTATACGATCGAATCAGCTTCCAAAACACGTTTCATTGTGTTCGGAACGCGGGTAAAACCTTATAAGCGCCTATCGGCATGTCTGATTCGGGGTTCGGGATTTCACGTTATGATTAACGAGACGTTTTGAGAGTTTTATAATATAATAAAAATTCAAAGTCTAAGGGGTCATAGATATTTTCATTTTATCGTACCCAAGAAGCCTCTCACCCCTATATCTATTTTCTTAGACAAGTGACCGCGTGGATTCACTTTGCTTCCCCATTTTCAGTTCTTCCAAAACCCTTACATCGAAATCAACTGCAGAAAAAAAAAAATATAATTAGGGCATGGCTCGCGATGGAATCACGTTGGAATCACGCGAGCACGAGGAACCTCAAGGGTGGCGCGCATCTTGTGGTAGGCTTAAAATTGAAGACTCGATAGGGAAGCGCGTGTACAGACAGCAGGATAGCGCACGTCATGGGTGGACTCGAGTGGGGTGTTGGCTGTTGAACGAGGCGGAGGTGGGTCGTGAGGGCAGTCTCGAGCTTGAAGAGGTGGGGGTCGAAATCTTTCTGTCGCATTCGATTTAGGGAAGTAGCCATAGGCTCCGCGTCGTTGTCGACATGGCAGAGCTCGAGCTAGGGCATCGGGGTTCCTGTTGGAATTCAGGTATATTCAATTCTTAATACACCTTACTTAAACTTGTATTTAAGTAAAGTCGTGATTAAATTTTCATTATCACCTTTCAAGACTGCAGAAATTTATAAGATGATTTTGGTTGTAAATCGTTATGCTATGAACTGAAGTATATAGATGTAAGTGTTTCAGTTAGTATGTGATCTTCGACACTTTGTAAGAAAATTATTAGTTTAAAATTAAAACATCAGTAAAAACAAAATAATATACATATATATATATATAATAATAATAAAATAATTGGTAGTTAAGCTGGTGTACTTAACTCGTTTAATTTTTGAGTTGGTAAAAAAAAAAAAAACATAGTTTGTTAAAAGAAACTATTTAACTATTAGTTTAAATTTTTTTTAAAAATCAAATAATGAATTAAAGTAAGTAAATTAATGATAGTAAACTATTGAGTTACAACTCAAGTGTTATTTACTTTATATGGTATTTATTTAAGGTCTTAACCGAGAAGACAAAATCGAATTGGAATGGATTGCAAACAGCAAAATCAAAGGTGAGTAATCTCATGCCCTGGATTTTATTTAAATTTAAATGGTTAAACTTAAATAGTTGGGTGAATGATTGAAATGTTGGATGTGTACTGATAATCTAGTGATTTTAGATTTGGTTGTTTCTCGTGTAAATTGTGGTTTTACTCGAGGTGCTTGAATTTTAATAGTTTTGAACTTGAGTCATAAATAAGTAAATGGTTCTATTTAAAATCAAATAAAGTTTAATGTTCGGTGATTCATTAAATAGGTATGATAATTTTAAATGGAAACTTTATTAATTAAATTAATTAATGATATGGGTTAAATAAGTTTATATTAATTTGGAATAATCATTTGAGGGTTTAATAAGTGACTACTTATGTAATTAATAAAATAAAATTACTGGCGTGATTAAACAAGAGATAAATTAAGATAATTTAATTAAGGAGAATTGAGTAATTAGAGAAGTAAATGAAAGAATAATTAATTACAAGTTGAGATTAATCGGGAATGATTAATATTTGGGTTGAATTTAGACTAAACAAATCGAAACATAATTGGAATTCATCAATTTATATAATCAACGATGTAATTAAAGATTGATTAAGTAAGATGAATTAATCAAAGTGACCCATGAGAAATTAAGTAATATAAGTAATTAAGAATTAGATTGATTGATTATAGTTAAATAATTTGTGAAATAATTAAAGATTATTCATCGATTTGGTAAGAATAATTAAAATCATGGAATTAAACAAGGATAATTACTTGAATGTAATTGAGAAATAATTAATCCAAAGTGATTAATTAAGATGAATCATGAAGGGTTGACTAATTTATTGTTTTGGAATTAGTTAACGTTACATGAAAAAATTCTAAATGATTGAGGTTTGAAATTCAATTAGAATCAATTGAATTGACTTGTATGTGATTAAGATTTGCTTATGGATGATTGAATGGTATGAGATACTTTGAATGAGTTGATACCGTTGATATGAGATGTTGTGAATTTCATTTGGATAATTTGGAATTAGGATGACATGAGATCCGAGGAGACCCGGGGTCGGGTATTAGGAAATACCCGAAACCACTTTGGATAAAAGCAAATTTGATGTGTGGGGTCAATGGGTTGGAATAAAACGATTTAAGTGATTGAGATTATTTTATCTAAGTTTGGTACTTAGGAAATGGATATGTGGAATTTGTGATGACTATAACCAAAATTATGGCCTGTGAATTTGAATAAGTTACCCGGGTTTTATTTAAGTTGTCTGTTTTGGTATTCCTTATTAGTTGGGTTTACTCACGCTGGTTTCCAGCCTGACCCGGGTGTTAATTTGGTGTAATGCTCGGGTCAGACCGAGTATTACAGGTTTTCAGGTAGGTACGTTTGGAGCTCAGGAGGCGAGCTGGATGGCAAGTACGTACGGAGTATTTCCGCTGCAGTATATTATTGTGTATCTGGGACATGATTTATATGTCTAGCGCCTGTATATATATGTGAAACTCTGATGTATATTAAATGTAATCAACAAATATAGTATTCTTTTGTAAACCATTATTTATTATTATATTTTATCCGCTGCGAATGTGAGTTGTTGATGTTTTTTTTCTTCTTCTTCTTCTATCCCTTTCTTCTTTTTCATAACTATCTGGAATTTTCGGGTTAGAAAATTTTGGGTCGTTACAACGCGCTTATTTTACAAACCCTGAGGGGGAGTGGGATACTGCAATAAGTCCTGAATCTCATTCCAGGACGGGAGCTGACCATAAAATATTACTAAGTCCTTATCATAAAGGGAGTCTACGGAAGTTAAGAATTCGCCTTGAACCGCCGGAGTTGCCTTAGCTAAAATACTCTCAGAAGATAGACTGGCACCCGTCCCGGCCTTATCAGACTTCTTCGATTTCTCCACCAAGGCCGGACCTTCCCCCAACCCCTCGAAGGCTTGACGGAAGGCATCATCCGTCCACTCTTGAATCTCACCCGCTTGCCCAAAAGTCAAGGCACCAACGCCGCTACCATTCTGCCCTTCGCCACCGTTACCACCGTCACCTTCTCCATCGCCTCTGCTCTCCTCCTCGCTTCTTTCTTCCTCTCCACTTTCCTCCTCCGGAACGTCTGGGCATGTGCTGGGAGAGGGTCCATCAGATTTCTTAAGCTTCTTCCCCCCGACGACTGGAGGTACCGAGAAAGGTCTCCTCTTGCTACTCTTCGCAGTAGCCCCGTCTTTAGCTTTAGCAGCCCTCTCCTTGGCTGTATCTCTCTGCTTAACCACAGATTGACGTGGCAGAATTAAGTTGTACTCCAGGAGAGTGGCATTCGCCTGATCAGGTAAGAAGCCGACCTATCCCGTCCCGAAATGGCCTTTATCTCCGCAGCCATCCAAGCCAAGGAATCATTCTCCACGACCGCAAAGCCACCTGTCGCTAGCAAGAAATAAAAGCATATAAGAAGAAGCATTGCGGTCGAGACAAGGAAAATATAAATGAAGTTCTACTTACAGCCAGAAGTGAAAAGACGGAAGGAAATGGAGTCATCCTTGATGAAGAACCATTCTTTCTTGAACATACTGAGCTTCGAATACAAATCCAGGACAGGCTTGAAGGGCACGACCGCTTCCAAACTGATATATGGAGACCCCTTATTATAGCCTCTCAAGTTGTACAAATACCGGATCTCCCAGTTGGAAGGGGGATGCCCATATTTCCTCTGAAAAATGATGAACAAGCACACCAGGATAGCATAGGAATTGGGCTGAAGTTGGAATGAAGCCACCTTCAAATAGGTAAGAAAGCTGACTATCCAGGCATTGATTGGGGGAATGGCCCCGCACATACAATGGTATCGGCTGTAAGCGAAATATCCTTCAGGAGGATCGTACGGCATCACACCATCTCCCGGCAATAGCATACTCGCCCTGTCAATCCTAAAGGAGCGAGCGATGACATCAAGTTGCCCTTCTTTGAGGGAGCTCGGAAAACAATCGGGAGGAGAGTTCAGAAGCTCCTGAGGGCCATATCCGTCCACTAATGACCTCGGGGCAGGTCCATGACGCGCTGGTCCCGGCTGGACTGGGGGCACGACGGAAGACTCACTTCTGTTCGTAGATTTTTTCTTTTCTGATCGGGTTTCCACTTTGTGAGACATTTATCTGCAAACACAAAAGCAAAAGTATGTTGTTAGAACAAGGAGTACGAAAATATAAAAAAGCAAGTATGTACAATCTAGAGTTTCATTCGTAGGTCAAAACATGAAAAGCTAGAGACTCATTAAGCATTCAGGGTCCCAGAGTTCAATCAATAGTTCAAACATAAGGATCATTCGGCATTCAAACTCTCAAGATCATACGTAAAGCAAATATAAAAGTACATTCGGTGCTCGAAGCATCCGGTTTCATCCGGTAATTCAAGCACATATGTACATTCGGTAGTTCAAAATCGAAAGTTCATTCGGCGCTAATGCTTCCCAAACCCATTCGGTGGTCCAAGCCACAAGACCCATTCGGCACTTGAACTTCACGAAGTTCGTTCGGCATTACAAATATAAGGCTCATTCGGCAATCATACTCTCCAATTCATTCGGTACTCAGAACCCTCAAGTTCATTCGGTAAAACGATATAAAAGATAATTCGGCGGCAAAGGGGTCTCACCTGGTTCGGCTAACACTTTGATTCGGCGAAAATAAGAGTTTAATTCGGCAAAAGGTTCGGCTCGGTTGGTAAGGAATAACGAAGGCACGTGGCTCCTATTTAAAAGCAAACATCAATGACCGGACCAGGTGGCTCGGCGCTTAAAACCGAATGCGAAACAAAGCGCGACACATGCAGGCATATGCCCCACTTTAGGGGGCAAATGTTGGGCGAGTTCTCACCACCGGACCAAGGTTTCTCCCCTACATGCCGAACCATCCCCTGCCGAACCAGCCCTTTCCATACCTGCCGAACCAATCCATTTCCAACCACCCCTAGCTCCCACCGGACCAACCCTCGCCGCTCCAACCTATGCCGAACCAACCTCCACCGCTCCAACCTATGTCGGTCCACTCACCACCGAATCAACCTAGGCCGAACCAACCTCCTACCGTACCAAACCATCTACCACCTACCGCCGAACCAAGGCATACCGGACCGACGCTACTAGGCCAGATTGCATCAGCCCAGGCCCACCAGCTGCTATATACATCCAGAACCCCTGCCCCCAGCCTCACTCTATAAATAGAGGGGCAGGGGTACAACAATGGCAGACAAGTTTGAGAGCTCAAGCACGGATAGAACTTTCAGTTACTTGTAATCAAAGCTTTGTACTTGTAATCTGAATAGAAAAGGAGAATAACATATAAAGTGGACGTAGGCACGTTCTGGCCAAACGACTATAAATCTGTGTGTCTTTTACAGTTTAGTCCATCTACTCATCAAATCGACCTCCTGTTATGAATGCACAACCATACAACTCATACGCAACATCCATATACATAACATCAAGTAACATAACAACAATCTAAATATAATGAAACGACCCTGACTCGACCTTCGAAAATCGGCACCGAATACGACACTCATATTCAAATGCCGCAGATACAAAAGTCGAATCTGGTTCGCCGGAGCTTATAACACATTAAGTATAACAACACAGCGGAAGAAAAAGAATATATCAATATACAACATTGATACAATATCTGATATAATAATGATACAATGAATATCAATATACATCAGAGATATGATACAAGACAATAGCATCGGAAAGAAAAGATAACACCAGCAGCGGAACAATATCTCCAATATGGTCTTCAAGAGAGAACTCCAGTATCAGTAATCTCCATCTCCAAAGCACCAATCTAGAAGTAGCTCGAACACCCAATCAAGATGAAGTGAAGCAACTCGATCCAATAGCGATTGCTAAATCCTAAGGCTGAAAGCTATCGAATCTACACATACTATTCGATTATCTGAAAAATCCAACTCTAGACTGCCCGTGTGGGAAAATTGTGGGCACCCAGAGTTTAGGAAAGGAACAATAAACTCCAGGTCAGTCGTGGGACTAGTATGAGCAAACAGAATAGTTTATTTTTTAAAACAAATAACAAAAGAATTTAAAATAAATCCGCAATGCTTTTTGGAAAATGAAACTACCATAAGGCCTCCCGCCACACACACAATGCAAACGCAAAATTGGAAGAGATTTCTCCTTATGATAGTCAAATATGCTTGATACAAGCAAATTTCTTTGATATTATTACTAGTGAATAGTGCAGAAAACCATTTGAAAGTATATTAATCTTAGCCAGCATAGGCATTTCGCACTCATGCCTACTATAGCTACCATGTTCAATAGCAGGTTACCACCACATTCCATGGCAGGTTATACAACTAAAACCATACAGGGCGCGTATTTTTTTGTTTGGATTTCCAACAAATGGTCAGGCTAAGGAACTTCCTACTGTCACATGGGTACGCCTCTGGAGGGACGTCCCGAGAACCTACCCGGCTCTCTGCCAACACAAGGCCGGGTTATCTCTCTAACTAGGTAACTACTACTCGAGCATGTCATCCCCCAGTCCTTTGGGACCTTTATCCGAGGAGCCTCTCAACCACAAAGCAATCACAAAGTAATAGATTTGCAGTGTCCACATGAGTTAAGTATATGGGCTCCATATCATGATACCACCCTATTCCAGAAGGGAATGACACACCCTAAAGGGAGTGACCCTCATAACCTTGCCGCATCTTTCCCGTTTCGACCATTTCCAGGGTGTGAGGTCCTGATGTAGTCTCGTCCATAAAGCTACTCTTTATACAAAAGCCATGCTTTGATCAACAAATGATACACAGCATCACTCAGCATGCCACACTACCAAATTGGGAGTATATCACTGATAACTATCAACAACATAACCTTTGAGTTCGTACGTCTCAGAGAAGGGTGTTAAGCTAAGAGAATAAATTCTCCGCCACCAAGTAGAAATGTATTTGATAGAGATCAGTTTTATATCTCAAAGTGTAATGTCAGACAGACAACCATACAAGTCTGTTCCGGGTTCGAACAGAACCGAAGGCACTTCGTTCAATAAAGGAAGAAGCCCTTGCAATCTGGGTATTCACAATTCCGATCGGACTCCCCATCACATATGGAGGTCTCTATACCGGAGCAACTCAGCACAGAGTCAATTGACAGGTTATCCTATCATTCTTGCAAATACCCAGTCTTCAACACCGGTCTTCAATTGCAATCCATAATGTCGTATCACTATTCGGAATGGGTTATATAACACAAGGTTCTCTTCCGGCTAAACCGAATAGTGAGCGCAATATTTAAAAATATTTGGATATGGGATTTCAGTTAAGTCACAACTTTTAAAAACCCAAAATCTTTCTTAAAATGGTTTAATCCATATATAACTTGTATAACATCCATAATCCCTAGTTTCCAAACATAGAATTAAATTTCAAATTTTGAATTGAACTTTAAATCAAATTATTTAAACTTCAAGACTTAATTAAGTTATTCAAAAATAAATTTTATCTTTGAAATTCCTTTTCACAAACTTTTTACTTTAATCCCAATCCATTTCAAAAACCATTTGAATTCAAAAATTCAATTTTAAAACCATTTCAAAAATCTGTGACTTAACCAATTTCTACGTGCAATCCATATTTGTGTGTGTATAAATGTGGTCCAGGGGTTTCACATAATAAAAGTGCAACATCATCAATCAGCACAGATTCAAATATGGCAATATATTTGATAAGCGGTATAAACTATAACGTTTATCTTTCATTCACAGATCATAGATATATATATCACAGATAATAAACTACATTAACACGGTTCAAATCAAAATAGAGCATCACATATCAGGGATATCAAACAATTCAATCATCCAATAGAATCCAAACATTCATAAGTAAGAGCAGTTAATTATCTGGTTAATTCAAATCAGATTAGTTACATATGAATTACTAATCCCGGTTAATTAACATTTATAAATTACAAATCATTTCGATTAATTATTATTTAATCATTTATTAATTAACTATTAATAATAAATTGATTAACCTTTAATTATAATTAATTAACCTTTAATTATTAAATAATTAACCTTTAATTATTTAACTCACCTTTAATTAGTTATCCTTAATAAAGTACATAAATTAATCATTCCTTAATTAATTACATTAATTACTTATCCCTTAATTAATTACCATTTATTTATTTTATCTTAATTAATTACAAACTAATTTAATTAATTACCCTTTTATAATAAATTAATTAACCTTTTAATTATTAATTAATTATCCTTAATCAATTATCCTTTAATTTCCAAATTTATCAACCCATAATCTTTAATTATTAAATTATTCTTAATTAATTACCTTGATTTAATTAATCACCTCAATTGGTTTTCTTAATCAATTAATCCTTAATTGTTAATTAATTTACCTTAATTACTTTATTTAATTAATTATTCCTTAATTAATTACTTTAATTAATAAATCCTTAATTATTAATTGATTAAATTTCAATTTATAATTAATTATCCTTTAATTAATTATTCTTAATTACTAATGAATTAATCTTAATTATAAATTATTAATTACTTAATTAACATTAACAATATAAATTAACTTACTTTTACGTTAAAAATTCAAAACGTTTGATTTATTCCTAAATCACTTTATTAAGTTTTATTCAAAATAACTTGCTAAAAATATAAGTTTAAAACTTAATTGGTTTAAAGATCATTTATTTCAAAACCTTTAATTTATACCTTTATTCAAAAACTTGTTCAGTTTACTTTGGAACTTGGTTTAACCAACTTACACTTGTTTTTAAGAGCTGGATAAAATTAACTTTAAAATTTTAAAACCCGCTATGTTTTTAATCTTGGACAAGATTTCTTTCAAAAATTTTAAATTTGGTTTAACGTAACAACCCGAGCCATAAGACTAATTTTCCCGAACGAAAACTCAAATCAAACCCACGTTTACCCGAGACTATCCCCCAAGCCAAGCCTTCTTCTTATTTTACTTTTCTCTTTTTAAAAAAAACTTCATGTTGTAAAATTGAACATTCGAACAATGCGATAACACATTCGAGCAAAACCCTCACTTGCTCGGTAGCAAACTCGAGCACGACTTCGAGAATCATGCGAATAAACCCGAGCTAATCATCGCCTCCCCCAATCTTCAATAATTGCCTGACACCGATAATAAGTGTGTACATGCACACGAACTTTGATCAGTATCGATCGACGTCTCGACTTCTAACGAGTTGCCTACGACCATGACAACTACTGCGACCACCCAAAACGCTTTAACAAGGTCCAATTCAAAATCGAGCCTGTTGAACCGAACCTGGAACGAAACCCAAATCGCCAAACCCCTTCGCCGTCGACCAATCACGCCACTAGAACTCAAGCGAATTCGACATAAACTCTGTTGATCACCCACACAGCACTTCCCCCTGGTCTGATGCGACCCGATGCAACGATAATGAAGAAATCATCTCGATTCCATCCTCAACCCAAACTGTCCAATAACCCTAAAATCACATCGTTTGATCACCACAGCGATCAAAAATTTAAACGAGCATTTTTCTGACAATCACCTATACACTAGCCTCCTCCACCATCGATTACGACATCCCACTCATTATCGTTGGATGGAATTTGACGAAAATGCTAGTTTTAGTAAATTCGAGATAACTCGCCAAATTCTTCCTTAAAAGTCTTGAAATAATGATCAAAAATCATTGATTTGTAATTCGAATCTAATTGTGTAATCAAAAATGGAAATTAAAATACTTGAATTTTCTGATTATTTGGATCATTACTGACTTTGATCAATATTTGAAATGATTATTCAACATAAACACTTGTAATTATTTTTAAAATTCATATTAATCCATCACTATCCTTTTTCATTTAGAAAATATCACATAATAATGTTAATTTGGAGAGGTGTAGATTTATTTATGTTGTTCTTAGGCTGTGAATGAAGTAAACAGAGATATACTGCCTGTATGCATAAAACTTACACATATATACACACAGATTCATTCACATGCAACAAATTACCAATGGCAAATCAATTTCTAGACTCACAAGCAACAACAGATAAACAGAAAGATTTAGTTTAGGGGTTTGCTTACCTGAAGATTGAAGAAGAGAAGAACAGAAAACTGAAATCTTAAGTTAATTGCTGAGTTTTTGATTTAAAAACAGGATGTTGAACTTGAAACTGAAATATGAATTTAGTTGTTGTTTACTTCTACAGATTTCTGAGCTTTGAACTTTGCTTCTAAGTTGAATTTATTTGATTTTTGAACTGCTTCAGGTTTGTGTTTTTTTTTTGATATTGCTTTTCCAGGTTGATGAGTTTTATTGAGTTGCTTGTAGCATTTTTACTCAGCTTTCTTCAGATTTGAACTGGAATAGGAAGATACACACACACATAAATATATATAGAAGAAAGGATTTTTGTATAGGTTAGGCTTTATTGGAACATACTTTTGTTTTTAACCAGATTTGTTTTTTTCTTGCCTCCTTCTTTGACCAGAAAATGGAAATGATTTTTATCATTTGAAAAGACTTGTTCTTGTGCTGAGAAGATATGGTATTAAATGCATGTGTTTCTTCTCAAGGTCACATACTTATTCTATTAGATTTTGTATACAGATATTTTTGTTTTATTATCTTCTTGTTTACATATTTATCCCCTTTGATTTTTTTTGTATATAGATATTTTTATTTCTTTTGCATTGCATATATAAAATTCACAACAAACATACTTGTTTGTTTTTTCTTTCTTTGCCTTTGTGCTTAATATAAAAATTGTTATAGTATGTATTTATCTTATGTTGCCATATAACCATATAATTTATTATCAACATAAATTCTTAGTTTTAATTCTATTTATAGTTTGATTTTCAAACATTTAATTTATAACATATATTTTGTACTTATATTTTACACTTGTCAAAAATAGTTCAAATTATATTTCAGCCCTTTAGTTTAATTAGTAAAAAAAATAGTCTTAAACCCTTGTTCACTTAAGTATTTTTGTTTTATTTTTACTAACTATACTTAGTTCAAGTATAGAATTTAAAAAAGAATTAATATTGATCTCTTCTTGCATCTTATTTTATACTTTTTATTACTTTTTATAGAAAATGAATTAAAACAAAATTTATACATTTAATAAATAATCATATATATTATTTTTTTAAAGTATGACCTTTAAATCCAATTCATTTTCAATACATTTTAAATTTCCAAATCAAAATTTTATTTTAAATCCAATTCAATTTAAAATATTTATTTTGAGTTTCAAATCCAGATTTTTAAAATAAATAAGTATATATCTTATTAAATTTGAAAATTTTAAATAAATCCACAATTTAATCCAAAAATTTATTTTAATTACAAATTTAATTTTTTCTTTAAACCGGGATCGTTACAGATTTCCCCCCTTAAGAAATTTCATCCCCGAAATTTGCCAGGTAGATAACAAAGATAGATGAAAGATAGAGAAATATTTTTTTAGATCAAACTGATATTTATTCTGTATTTGGCTTACCAAATCAGAATATCAACAATATGAGAACAAACTCATAAAAAATTTTCACAAGATACTCGGGTCATCTAGATCTACAAATATGCAGGTGCACTGGTTAGTTCGAAGGGAAACTAACCATTAGTAGAATATATCGGACCCTAGAGAAGAGATAGATAGATTCAATCTCCTACAATTTCTCAAACACTAGGTATGGATTCCAAATTCAGGTCGGAATACTCCAAAGTATACATAACTTGTCCCTCTTCGGACTTCGATCTACACAAGAAATTACTATAGAATTTCAAATTTGGTTTTAAACGATATCGTTTTATTGATACAATTCAAATTTATCTTCATATTCTATTAATCAATTTAACTCAATTTAAAATTTCCAATTTATTTAAAATTTTCAATTTCAATTTCATTAAAGTTTAAATCGAAAAACTAATAAGAAACCGACGAAGATACGAAGTAAGGATTTTCTACAACGATTCCTAGGGCCACCATCACACCGAAGCTTCTTTTGTAGCTGCTACGAAGCAATCAAAGAATTGAAATCGAATCAAAGGAGATTGATAGAGAAAGTTATTTCCACTGTTGCAGGGTATTGACCATTTGTAGTGGTATTCCCCTGTCTCCTATCTCGTCCTCTTCTTGCACTCATACTTACTATCAGTGGATAGTAAGAGAATTTACTGAGGCGTTCGAACGGATATCTTAGGGATAAACTCATTCTAGGGTATACTTCACCCTATCTCTAATGAGTTACTTAATGTGTTCTACTCCTGAGCTAAAGTTTCAACCTTCAGCTCTGATACCAAATGAAATGACCCTGACTCGACCTTCAAAAATCGGCACCGAATACGACACTCGTATTCAAATGCCGCAGATACAAACGTCGAATCTGGTTCATCGGAGCTTATAACGCATTAAGTATAACAACACAGCGGAAGAAAAAGTATATATCAATATACAACATTGATACAATATATGATACAATAACGATACAATGAATATCAATATACTTCAGAGATATGATACAAGACAATAGCAGCAGAAAGAAAAGATAACACCAGCAACGGAACAATATCTCCAATATGGTCTTCAAGAGAGAACTCCAGTATCAGTAATCTCCATCTCCAAAGCATCAATCCAGAAGTAGCTCGAACACCCAATCAAGATGAAGTGAAGCAACTTGATCCAAATGTGATTGCCAAATCCTAAGGCTGAAAGCTATCGAATCTACATCTACTATTCGATTATCTGAAAAACCCAACTCTAGACTGCCCGTGTGGGAAAATTATGGGCACCCAGAGTTTAGGAAGGGAACAATAAACTCCAGGTCAGTTGTGGGACTGGAATGAGCAAACAGAACAGTTTATCTTTTAAAACAAACAACAAAAGAATTTAAAATAAATCCGCATTGCTTTTAGGAAAATGAAACTATCATAAGGCCTCCCGCCACACACAATGCAAACGTAGAATTGGGGGAGATTTCTCCTTATGATAGTCAAATATGCTTGGTAAGAGAAAATTTCTTTGATATTATTACTAATGCATAGTGCAGAAAACCTTTCGAAAGTATAATATTAATCTTAGCCAGCATAGGAATTTTGCACTTATGCCTACTATAGCTACCATGTTCAATAGCAGGTTACCACCACATTCCGTGGCAGGTTATACAACTAAAACCGTACAGGGCACATATTGTTTTTTTTGGATTTCCAACAAATGGTCAGCCTAGGGAACTTTCTACTGTCACTTGGGTATGCCTATGGAGGGACGTCCCGAGAACCTACCCGGCTCTCTGCCGACACAAGGTCGGGTTACCTCTGTAACTAGGTAACTACTACTCGAGATTGCCATCCCACGGTCCTTTGGGACCTTAATTCGAGGTGCCTCTCAACCACAAAGCAATCACAAAGTAATAGATTTGCAATGTCCACATGAGTTAAGTATCTGGGATCCATACCATGATACCACCCTCTTCCAGAAGGGAATGACACACCCTAAAGGGAGAGACCCTCATAACCTTGCCGTATCTCTCCTGTTTCGACCATTTACAGGGTGTGAGGTCCTGATGCAGTCTCATCCATAAAGCTACGCTTTATACAAAAGCCATGCTTTGATCAACAAATGACACACAACAGCACTCAGCATGCCACACTACCAAATTGGGAGTATATCACTAATAACTATAAATTACATAACCTCTGAGCTCGTACGTCTCAGAGAAGGGTGTTAAGCTAAGAGAATAAATTCTCCGCCACCAAGCAGAAATGTATTTGATAGAGATTAGTTTTATATCTCAAAGTGTAATGTCAGACAAACAACCATACAAGTCTGTTCTGGGTTCGAACAGAATCGAAGGCACTTCGTCCAATAAAGGAAGAAGGCCTTGCAATCCGGGTATCCACAATTCCGATCGGACTCCCCATCATATATGGAGGACTCTATACCGAAGCAACTTAGTGCAGATTCAATCGACAGGTTATCCTATCGTTCTTGCAAATACCCGGTCTTCAACACCGGTCTTCAATTGCAATCCATAACATCGTATCACTATTCGAAATGGGTTATATGACACAAGGTCCTCTCCTGGCTAAACCGAATAGTGAGCGCAACATTTAAAAATATATGAATATGGAATTTCAGTTAAGTCACAACTTTTAAAAACCCAAAATCTTGTAGGATCTAGATTAAACCTAGAGGGGGGGTGAATAGGGTTATAGCAAATTTTCTCGATTTAAACACAGAAACAAACTGCAGAAATAAATATGCTGAAAAGTAAATCACACACAAAATTTACCCAGCTTCGGCAACCCCTGCCTACTGCTGCATTCCCAGATTTCTATTAGAATTAAACAGTATCCCGCTTACAAACACTCTACTAGACTCGCACACCCTGCTCCGCCTATAGAGTTTTGCTTACTCGCAAACACTGCTCCCGCCTATAGAGTTTTGCAAACTCGCACACCCTGCTCACTGAACTAATTCTAACTAGACAATCTGACAATACCTACAACCTAGGTGGTGATTTACAAATTCTTTGACTTGAAAAGAAAAAACAACTTCAAAAATAACCGTAGAAGCAAAAATTAAAATACGAACTTGAATGCGTAATTTTTGCTCAAATAAAAAATAAGAAAACCCCTTTAATTAAAACCCTAAATAACAAGCCCTTTTATAATAATGCCCCCTTTTTATAAATCACGGCCGGCCCCTTTTATTTTTAGCCCGATCCAATTCTTTTTGCTTGAGAGAATAATGCGGTCGTTCCTCTTGAAATTAGGGCATCGTTCCCCTTTTTCTTTGCTACTGTAAAATTGCGGCTTTGTTCTTCTTTCTCGAATTAGGGCTTCGGCTCTGTATTGTGATGCTCTTGCTTGCGCTCGTTCTCTGATGGTTGATTCTACTTGCAGCTGCTCCTTTGATCAAGTTTGAGAGATTGGTATGTAATTTCTCTGCTCGTTGGTTTGATTGTTTGCCCTTTTCACTCGATGCCAATGATGATATTTTTGGGCTTGAATTTATATGCTTTCATACTTTCCTATTCTCGAAATTTTCCTAATTTGTTACAACTTGATACGCACGGCATTCCTGATTTTGTTACACCTTGATACCCACGGCTTTAACTTGAGACGTTTGATACGGTTTGAATTATTCGGCTTCGAATTTGTTTCGTGGCCACCACGGCTTGTTTAATTTCTCTGATTTTTGCCTTGCCTATACGAATTTGACTTTTTCAAATTGTACACACACTTGTTCATCACGTCGCTGTTTTGATTCCGTGACCATAACTGCTCTAGATGGTTTAACTTGAATTTGTGATTTCATGTATCACTGCACTTCAAGTTTGTGAATTTCTCTGTACTGTTGAACTTTATTCTCTGGCCATCTTCTCTGGTCGGTTTATTCTGAACTTCAATTTATATTTTGTAGTCACTTATGCACTGATTTGCTTATTCATGCATTCAACATTGCCATGCTATTCACTGTTCATTGTTTCATTTGGTATCGCTGCATCCATTCTGTTGCACTTGCTCATTGCTCCATTCATTTTCCATACTGGTTTGCTCATGCTCGTGACATTGAACCATACTGTTACTTGTGACATTCATGTCGTTTGCAACCGTGTCACTTGAGACTGCTATGTTGATCTTTTACTTGCGATCACTGATGCATTTGGAATTGATCTGTTGTGTCCTCTGTATACTACGGCTCTGACTTCGGCATATACTCACTGAGTTGCTCTGGATATTTTGTCACTAGGTGTTTGCAGCTTGCAACTAACCTAATCATAATTGACTGTTGAGCTTGCACCTGTCTCTGATGATGTTGTACGTCACTGGTCTTGGACTTTGGTTCCTGTAGCATGCATCGTCACTCTGGTCGTTGTAGTATGTTGGCACTGTCATATTTTGGTCATGTTGCCTTCAGTAGCTTCACTGTTGCATTTTTCCATGTATTCTGTCTTTGAGCTGCTGTGTTGTATTGAGTTGTTATGGCCTGTACTTGTATACAGCCGTTTGCATTTGGTCTTGATTTTCTGATATTGTTTATTACTGCAATACTTGTTGCACTTTGGTTGTTTACCATGTTGCATTCACTCCATTTTGTATACTGCTACTTGTCTCTGTAGCATTATCAAGTGTAGATTGACGTGCACGGCCTTGTGGCATGTACAGTGATACACTGTGCATGTCACACTGTTCGTGTATGATGAATTCAAATGTAAATTATGACGAACAACCCAAATAACTGAGGCAAATCATATTTTCAAAAATCATGTTTTATTTTATATTGCAAAAATATTTCTTTTTCAATTTTACTGCGTTAGTGAATATTTTTGCAGATTGCTCAGATGCTGGATTCAAACTGGAATGCAGTTGAAGACAAAATACGAGTGTGTGTGATATGTAGTGAGGTCATTAATGTAAACTGAATTGTGATGTAATTGTGATGTAATCAAAAATGTATATGTATAGTGAGAGCTTGAATTTGTACTATTCAAGATTGTAATAAATATTTGTTTGAATAAAATTTCTGTTTGAATTCAAAATCTGTGTAACTTGTTCTGTTTGAATTCAAATTCAAATTCTGTGTCATTTATTTTATTCAACAAATATTTATTTAATCTATGAAAAACAAAATAGTACATTACCAAATATATTTAAATGAATATATATGTTTATTATCATCAAACAAAAACATATAAGCGCATATTCATACAAATCTTTCTTCAAATGGTTTAAACAAATTACCATTCCAAATCTTTTAAACAAAAAAAATTCATTTCACAAAGTTCACCCAGTTTCACAAAGATCCATTCACAGCTTTCAAAACACTTCCATTTCAATTTGGATTAACTCATCCAATCTTTAAATTAAAGATTTAACTTATAGCTTTCAAACCCCTTTTTCAAAGATTTATTCACAACTTGGAAGACCATTTTCGTTTTAGACTTGAAATCCTTTTAACACAAATTGGAAGTTCATTTCTTATGTGAAAGATTTTATTATTTGAAAACAAATAGTTTTTATTTCGGAAAAATCCGATTTTATTTGCATGAGTTAAAGCCCTTGAATTTAAATTCAAATACCCAAATCAATACCTTAAAATGGTTTAACCCATATATAACTTGTATAACATCCTTAATCCCTAGTTTCCAAACATAGAATTTAATTTCAAATTTTGAATTTAACTTTAAATCAAATTATTTAAACTTCAAGACTTGATCAAGTTATTCAAAAATAAATTTTATCTTTGAAATTCCTTTTCACAAACTTTTTACTTTAATCCCAATCCATTTCCAAAACCATTTGGATTCAAAAATTCAATTTTAAAACCATTTCAAAAATCTATGACTTAACCAACTTCCATGAGCAATCCATATTTGTGTGTGTATAAATGTGGTCCAGGGGTTTCACACAATAAAAGCGGAACATCATCAATCAGCACAGATTCAAATATGGCAATATATTTGATAAGCGGTATAAACTATAACGCTTATCTTTCATTCACAGATCACAGATATATATCACACATAATAAACTACATTAACACAGCTCAAATCAAAACAGAGCATCACATATCAGGGATATCAAACAATTCAATCATCCAATAGAATCCAAACATTCATAAGTAAGAGCAGTTAATTATCTGATTAATTCAAATCAGATTAGTTACTTATGAATTACTAATCCCGGTTAATTAACATTAATAAATTACAAATCATTTCGATTAATTATTCTTTAATCATTTATTAATTAACTATTAATAATAAAATGATTAACCTTTAATTATAATTAATTAACCTTTAATTATTAATTAATTAACCTTTAATTATTTAACTCACCTTTAATTAATTATCCTTAATAAAGTACATAAATTAATCAATCCTTAATTAGTTACATTAATTACTTATCCCTTAATTAATTACCATTCATTTATTTTATCTTAATTATTTTACAATCCAATTTAATTACTTACCCTTTTATAATAAATTAATTAACATTTTAATTATTAATTAATTATCCTTAATCAATTATCCTTTAATTTCTAAATTTATCAACCCATAATCTTTAATTATTACATTATTCTTAATTAATTACCTTGATTTAATTAATTACCTTAATTACTTTTCTTAATTAATTAATCCTTAATTATTAATTAATTAATCTTAATTACTTTATTTAGTTAATCATTCCTTAATTAATTACTTTAATTAATAAATCCTTAATTATTAATTGATTAAATCTTAATTTATAATTAATTATCCTTTAATTAATTATTATTAATTATTAATGAATTAATCTTAATTATAAATTATTAATTACTTAATTAACATTAACAATATAAATTAACTTACTTTTACGTTAAAAATTCAAAACGTTTGATTTATTCCTAAATCACCTTATTAAGTTTTATCCAAAATATCTTGCTAAAAATATAATTTTAAAACTTAATTGATTTAAAGATCATTTATTTCAAATCCTTTAATTTATACCTTTATTCAAAAACTTGTTCAATTTACTTTGGAACTTGGTTTAACCAACTTGCACTTGTTTTTAAGAGCTGGATAAAATTTACTTTAAAATTTTAAAACCTGCTATATTATTAACTTGGGACAAAATTTCTTTCAAAAATTTTAAATCTGGTTTTAACGTAACAACCCGAGCCATAAGACTAATTTTCCCGAAAGAAACTCGAACCAAACCCACGTTTACCCGAGACCATCCCCCAAGCCAGGCCTTCTTTTTATTTTACTTTTCTTTTTTTTTTAAAAACTACCTGTTGTAAAATTGAACACTCGAACAACGCGATAACACACTCGAGCAAAACCCTCACTTCCTCGGTAGCAAACTCGAGCACGACAGCGAGCATCACGCGAATAAACCCGAGCTAATCATCGTCTCCCCCAATCTTCAATAATTGCCTCACATCGATGATACGTGTGTACATGCATACGAACTTCGATCAGTATCGATCAACGTCGCGACTTCCAGCGAGTTACGTACGACCGCGGCAACTACTCCGACCACCCAAAACGCTTTAACAAGGTTCAATTCAAAATCGAGCCTGTAGAACCGAATCTGGAACAAAACCCAAATCGCCAAACCTCTTCGCCGTCGACCAATTACGCCACCAGAACTCAAGCGACTTCGAGCTAAACTCCGTTGATCACCCATGCAGCACTTCCCCCCGGTCCGATACGACCCGATGCAACGATGATGAAGAATCATCTCGATTCCATCCTCAATCCAAACTGTCCAATAACCCTAAAATCACATCGTTTGATCACCACAGCGATCAAAAATTTAAACGAGCGTTTTTATGACAATCTCCTATACACTAGCCTCCTCCACCATCGATCGTGACATCCCACACGTTGTCGTTGGATGGAATTTGACGAAAATGCTAGTTTTAGTAAATTCGAGATAACTCGCCAAATTCTTCCTTAAAAATCTTGAAATAATGATAAAAAATCATTGATTTGTAATTCGAATTTAATTGTGTAATCAAAAATGGAAATTAAATACTTGAATTTTCTGATTATTTGGATCATTACTGACTTTGATCAATTTTTGAAATGATTATTCAACATAAACACTTGTAATTATTTTTAAAATACATATTACTCCATCACTATCCTTTTTCATTTAGAAAACATCACATAATAATGTTAATTTGGAGAGGTGTAGATTTATTTATGTTGTTCTTAGGCTGTGAATGAAGTAAACAAAGATATACTGCCTGTATGCATAAAACTTACACATATATACACACAGATTCATTTACAATTTTCCAATGGCGTATCAATTTCCAGACTCACAAGCAACAACAGATAAACAGAAAGATTTAGTTTAGGGGTTTGCTGAGCTGAAGGTTGAAGAAGAGAAGAACAAAAAACTGAAATCTTAAGTTAATTGCTAAGTTTTTGATTTGAAAAATGTTGAACTTGAAACTGAAATATGAATTTAGTTGTTGTTTGCTTCTACAGATTTCTGAGCTTTGAACTTTGCTTCTGAGTTGAATTTATTTGATTTTTGAACTGCTTCAGGTTTGTGTTTTGTTTTTTATCTTGCTTTTCCAAAGAGAAGGTTGAATATGGACATTCAATTAGATCTTTAGGCTTTGCTTTCAAGACTCTAGGTTGATGACTTTTATTGAGTTGCTTGTAGCATTTTTACTCAGCTTTCTTCAGATTTGAACTAGAATAGGAAGATACACACATATATATAGAAGAAAGGATTTTGTATAGGGTAGGCTTTACTGGAACATACTTTTGTTTTTAACCAGATTTCTTTTTTTCTTGCCTCCTTCTTTGACCAGAAAATGGAAATGATTTTATCATTCGAAAAGACTTGTTCTTATGCTGAGAAGATATGGTATTAAATGCATGTGTTTCTTCTCAAGGTCACATACTTATTCTATTAGATTTTGTATATAGATATTTTTGTTTTATTATCTTCTTGTTTACATATTTATCCCCTTTGATTTTTTTCTTTGTATATAGATATTTTTGTTTCTTTTGCATTGCATATATAAAATTCACAGATGCCTTTATGCTTAATATAAAAATTGTTATAGTATGTATTTATCTTATGTTGCCATATAACCATATAATTTATTATTAATATAAATTCTTAGTTTTATTCCTATTTATAGTTTGATTTTCAAACATTTAATTATAACATATATTTTGTACTTATATTTTACACTTGTCAAAAATAGTTCAAATTATATTTCCGCCCTTTAGTTTAATTAGTAAAAAAAATTAGTCTTAAACCCTTGTTCACTTAAGTATTTATGTTTTATTTTTACTAACTATACTTAGTTCAAGTATAGAATTTAAAAAAGAATGAATATTGATCTCTTTTTACATCTTATTTTATACTTTTTATAACTTTTTAAAGAAAATGAATTAAAACAGAATTTATACATTTAATAAATAATCATACATATTTTTTTTAAAGTTTAACCTTTAAATCCAATTCATTTTAAATACATTTTAAATTTCCAAATCAAAATTTTATTTATAATCCAATTCAATTTGAAATATTTATTTTGAGTTTCAAATCCATATTTTTAAAATAAATAAGTATATATCTTATTAAATTGAAAAATTCAAATAAATCCACAATTTAATCCAAAATTTTAATTTAGTTACAAATTTAAATTTGTCTTTAAACCGGGATCGTTACATATAATATGCGACCAAATTTGAATGTATGTGTATACCTAGAGGATATACCGTCCTAAATGTATAAAAGAAAACAATTTAAACGATACATCCAAATATTTCCACTTGCATCCATCATCCATAATACATCATATTGACATGTTTACAACCATTCACATCATCCAATGATCTCTACCTAATGGCTATACAAGCTAAGTCACATACATAAGTAGCCTACACCTATTAAACATAAATTGGAAACGTACCAGGAAAGAGTTGTGGGTGGATATTGCAGACCTTCTCCTCAGGTTCTCAAGTACACTCCACTGGGTCGTCTCTCGATCTCCTTCTTATGGAGTTGCTTTGTAGCATGCTTTATAATACAAGTGGGTGCATGGTGAACAAGTGACTTTCACTCAATCTCAACCTCTTCTAGCTAACTCAGCTCGACTACAGTAGCTATATTATGTAAGCATTTCCGCAAGTGTGATACATGGAAAACATCATGTACCCCCGCTAACTTCTTTGGCAGCTCTACTCTATATGCCAACTTTCCAACTCTAGCAACTATTAGGAATGGCCCTAAAATTCTCAGTGTTAGCTACCATGATCTACCGAATCTCATAACATGCCTAAGGGTGAAACTTTCGCAAACACCATGTGCCCACTGCGAACACTAACTTCGTACGTCTGCTTTTAATGTATGATTTTCGCCTATCTTAAGCAGTCTTTATTATCCTACGTATCAAGTCCACCTTTTCCTATGTCTCTCTCACCATATCCAGCCCTAGAATAATCCTATCCATTATGACCCACCAACGCGATGGTGATCTACAGGGTCTACTGTATAATGCCTCGAATGGTGCCATCCTAATGCTAGCCTGATAACCTTGTTATAAGTAAATTCCACCACAGGTAAATGATCCTCTTAAGAGCCTCCAAAGTCCACGCACATCCATAGTAAATCCTCCAATATCTGATTCACTCTCTCCGTTCGTCTGTCCGTCTGCAGATGATATGCGGTGCTCAAACTCAACTCGGTCCCTAAGGCCTCAGGTAGACTCCCCCAGAACTCGTTGGCAAAAAGTGGATCTTGGTCTCTAACTATAATAGTATGAATTCCATGTAACCTAACGACCTTTCTCACGTATAGAGCCACCAATGGTGCTGCCGTCCTTGTACCCTTCACTAGTATGAAATGAGCCCACTTGGTCAAATGATCGACTATGAACTACCTGCTCTCATTCCCTCTCCTACTCATTGGTAAACCATCTACAAAATCTATAAAAATACTCTCTCACTTACACTGAGGAATCTCCAATGGATGCAAAAATACTCTTGGCTTCTTTTGCTTCACCTTTACCCTCTGGCAAGTCATACATCTAGTTATATACTTCACTACTAGCTTCTTCATACCAAGTCAATTGAAGACTCTCTTTATGTTGCGATACATCTTGTCACCACCAGGATGAATGGTCATCCTAGAATGATGAGACTCAGCTAGTACTACATCTACCAAATCCATACTACGAGGAACACAAAGCCTACTATCTCTGCGTAACCATCCTATTGAGTCAATGGCATAATTCCTCAGATGACTCGATGACTGTCCTCCACTAATCCTCTCAATAATGTCTACTAGCTCCTTGTCCTCTTTCTACCTAGACCTAATACGCTCCATCGATGTAGGATGCAAGTTCGAAGCTATTAGTAATCCCACGGTAATATCTGATGATGGTCGAAATTCGAATGTAGAAATGCCTCCACTCTAAGAACAAGGAAATTAACACTGCACACTATCTGCTCAAAGCATCTACCACTACATTACCCTTGCCTGGAGTACAAGAGATATCGAATTCATATGCTGCCAGGAACTCCATCCACCTTTGTTGTCTCAAATTCAAGTCCTTTTGGAAAAACAAATACTTTAAGGAGTTGTGATCCATATATAGCTCAAACCGCTCTCCTAAAAGGTAATGACTCCATGACTTGAGCACAAAGGCAATGGCCCTCAACTCAAGATCATGGGCAGGGTATTTTCTCTCATGGGTCTTCAACTTCCTACTCACATAAATCACCACCCTTCCTTCTTGCATCAAAACCACACCTATCCCCGTACCGCTGGTATCCATATAAATTGTAGATGGCTTCGTCCCATTGGGTGATACCAAAATTGGTGCACTAGTTAATGCCTCTTTCAACTTGATAAAAGCATCTTTACATTTGGAATCTCAAGAGAAAACTAGATTCTTCTTGGTAAGAAGGGTCAGAGGGGCAGAAATCTTTGCGAAGTCCATAATGAACTTCCAATAGTAGCCTGCTAAACCAAGGAAACTCCTCACTTCTGTTGCATTCTTCGGCACATGCTAATCATGAACTACTACCACCAAACTTGGATCATCCGTCAATCCATTTTCTGAGACGATGTGTCCTAAAAAGAGTGCCTCCTTCCTCCAAAAGTGGCATTTTGAAAATTTTGCCATCAACTTATGCACACAAAGTGTCGTGGGAACTTCTCCTAAATGCAACACGTGCACCTCTTTGTTCCTTGAATATACTAGAATATCGTCTACAAATACCACGATGAATTTGTTTAGCAACCCTTTAAATACTCGGCTCATCAAGTCAACAAAGTAGGCGGATGCATTGGTCAATCCGAAGGGCATGACTAACTGCTCATACATTCCGTCAGATGTACATAATGTTATCTTATGGAAACTATCCTCGAACTACATGCAATCTATGGAGTTGATTAGCTAGGTCAAGCTATGAGAACACCTTAGCTCGAACTAACCGATCAAAGAGATCATCTATATGGGACAGTGGATATTGATTCTTCTTTGTCAGTTTGTTCAGCTCTTTATAATCGATGTAGGGTCTAAGAAAACCATCTGCCTTGGTGGTAAAGACGAATGGTGCTACCTTGTCAGAGATGCTCCTCCTGATGAAACCCTTTTGCAATAAGTATTAACATGCTTGTTCAGCCAACGTCTTTCCCTTGGAGCCTTATGCCATAATGGTAAGGCAACAGATCTGGTATTCTCAACAAGATAGATCCTAAACTCATTCTTTCTCTAGGGAAGAAGACCGGTAACCTTAGCAAAAACATCTAGGAAATCTCTAATTACATGCATCGTGTATAGCTCATCACATGATAGGTCTAAAGAATATATGTAGCTCAACATAACCGATCCTCGGGGATCACAATAAACCTCTAAGCCAGGTCCACTGCACATGCTCAATTTAACGACCTTCTTATCATAGTCTAAAATAGCCCCATCGTCATTCAATCCATTCCCAGTATCAACCCAAACCCATAAAATCCAAGTATGAAGGCATCATAATCGAACTTAACTCCTAAAATGAACAACTTCAAACCCCTACACAACATAGACAAATAGGTCGATCCTCCTATGGGGTTTGACACAACTACAGGGTCTGTTACGATACTAGCATGCAAGTGTAAGTCATAAAATAAAAGAATGTTGTAAACCAATTTCTTTATTAACCCCAAAAGTATAAGGAAAGTGGATTTGGCTAAGCTAAAGTAATCCTAGGCTAAGTTGCTAGGGTGGAGTAGCACCTGAATCCTGAAAGTCTTATGCATGTTTGATATCAAAGCTAAAGCCACGTCGCATGTCATATAAGAGTCAATAGTTCAAATCATGCAAAGAAATCAAACTCAAGATTATGAGTGCTTTTGCAATTCGAAGCACATTATGATATAAGAATCACAAATTCTTTGGAACTTGAAAGTAAGCCATAATTCAAGTGATCTTGTTCTTATTCCAAATAACGTTGAATGTACAATGTCTTATGTGCAATAGTTTAAGTGCTACAATCGACTCTAAATCCCCAAATCAACTTAGGATTACAATATTTAAAAGAAGGGACAAGAACAATCTGTCCCTTCTCCATTATCTCTAGGTCCATATTTATAGGAGTTGATGGATGCGACATTGTTGCTACGTGTCCATGTGGCATGCTTGACTTCCGACATTGATACTGACAGGGTTGTCAATAAGTAACATAAAAATCCAAAATCCATCTGTATCTGTATCCGAATATGAAAAATTATTTGATATCCGAAAAACGAATATAGATAAGGATATGGCTATATCTGTATCCGATAATTATCCATCCGGCTTTTATCAAGATTACAGTTATTTTTCTGTGTATTTTAGTACATAAATTGATTGTCTTTACCATTTTATCTAGGTAAAAAAATTATTATGTTTATAAAAATCAATATTTGCTGCTTAAAATTATTTTTCTTAGCGTATTTATTATTTTTAATACTTAAATGGATTTATAATAAATCAAAATTTTGTATTTATTTGTTTAGATTTATTGGTTGTGAACTATTCGAAGAATATCCGATATATATCCGATATTCGTCTGCTCCATGGATACATATATTTGATATTCAAAATGATTTCGAATACAAATACGGATTTGGCACTATATTTATCTGAAAGTATCAGTTTACAGGTGTAGTTATTGATGGCGCATGACACTATATCTTTGTTAATGATGAACTTCGGAATGGTGTGCTAAAACTTTGTATCTATATTGCCATAATAGCTTTTAGTCATGATATTCGTTATCAGCATTCCTTGAAGGTTAATGGATCATAGTTTTAACGACCTTTTCGCACCCCAAAAACTGCACTGATACTCCTCAATCACGAATTTCCAAGACACGATAAACCGACTCATTAAGAATGAAATAAAAGAAACAAAAACAAAATAGAACAACACAATGGAATAGAAAATAATCCCACAACTCGTGGAGAATATATAATATCAAATTATAAACTTTATAGTAGAAAAAATTTAAAAACATATCAACCAGAGTCTAACCTATGATCATCCTGGACAGTTATAAACTCTGTCTTTACAATTGCTGAAATAGACAAACAATAACAAAAAGAGCACAACGGAATAACAAGACAACGCCCATACTTAGATGCAGATCTTCAACAATCCTTTGAAAATCTCAAACCTCCTATCATGTTGCACTACACCGAAGCAAATGCGATACCATATAACATCAATCCAAGAAACTCCAAAATTCAGCCTCTTCGCTCCCTAGCTTGCAAAATCACTCAGTACTGACCCGAGTGTTAAATACACCCGGATAAGTCTTGAAAAACTAGCGTAAGTACACAATCCCAAATGTGATAGTGTCATAATTGGATGCCAAACCAGAAATCCGTATTTTGAAAACGAAGGATATCTCATAAGACAATGCAGGATAAAAACACTGAACGCATTTTTTTCTTACGATAACCATAAAATGATTACACCAAATAAGGGATATTATTTTTAATGACATTATTTTGAAAGTGCTTTTCAAGTAAACTTATGAATCTTAGCTGAAATTGTTACATTCGTTAAATTCCATCATTTGGAATCAAAATTGTAAAGGCTCTTAATGAATTATTGGATTCCATACTAGCAATCAAGGTAAGAAACTACCTTCTGTATAGTACACCTCCAAAGGGATGCACCTGGGTGTGAGTTCCCCACCCAATGCCTAAACAAGACTGCCTATCCAACTGATAGACCGAATAAACCATTTTCCTCGATCATTTACGACCTTTCGAGCACGCTCTTACCACATATTTTAAATCCCAACATATAGAGGGAAATTATTTTTCTATCTAGAAGGGAAAATGCGGGAATTCTCATGGGTGCTAAAGCATGACCCATCTTTCCGTACGCCTTATTTCAATCACTCTCCATTTGATAAGGCTCGAGGTAACGCATTACCTTTTCATTCCAGCTCATTCATTCTGAATGCCACATTTCCAGATCTGCCAATTACTAATTGACTCCTACAAAAATACAACCTCCGAGCTCATACGTCTCAGAGAAGGGTGTTAAGCTAAGAGAAGTTGCCTTCTCCGCCACCAAACATTGTACGTTTGTAAAAGTCAACGTTTGTAATCATTGAAAATGCTTTGTCAGACATTATCCCATGCAATTCATCCAGGTAAAGGATGAACCGAAGGTACCACCCTATTACATTCCTAATCGTAGTAGCCGCAACCTTTGCATCAACGCAGATCTCACAACAAGGGATCACTGCTATTCATTTACATCGGGAGCAACTCCAAGGTTATTAGCAAGCAACCCGCTTGCCGTTGAAGATCTCCGGTCTTCAACTTCATAGAGATTTTCCATCTCGGTTTCTTCAATCATTTGTCCATTTCTGGAACGCCGTTCATTGATTCGAAGTGGTCTTAGGATTGGGACTTTACCCTAAATCTGAACCCTGTTCCTTCGATATCAATTATCAAAATAAAATGTGTATATGTGTATATAGAATCATTAAGCCTCATTTAATCTAATTGTCTGACCCCTTTTTCCCAATTAGAATCAGTTCTTGATTGTAAAACATTAAGAGAATAATTTCCCAAGTGAAAACCCCGAAGACTTAAACCAACACCAGATCGACATCTAGAAAATTACCCAACTTAACATCATAACAATCGAGTTCCAGTTCCTTTTCTCTTATCGAGTTCCCTTTTCTTTATCTTGTCAAATTCTTTACATGATCTTTGACAAGTACCCGGATATACCCTTCGATCCGTTCCATCCCTCGACTAAGAAATAAACAAGGTTAGATGGATTTCCCATCCTGTTAACTACCTTGTTTGCTTTCTCAGGTCTCACAGGCGGGACAAGATGTACTCTTAGGTATTACCGCATACCCCTTTCTGTTATATACATTTGATACTCATTCAAAGATAATATCTCATTCATAACTTAAGTCTTCGATTTCAAACTCGGTTATTTATCAACAAACAATGGGGCCTTACAAGTTGGGGAACTATTTCCTCTCGTACCTTGGTTCGATCACATTCTTTATCCTTTCAATAACAATCGCTTACATACCTTGAAGTCTAATGCCACTTCCGAGCTTATTTCCAAATATTGTTTATTATTTAAACAATTCATTTGACTATAGAATTTGACCATTTTTCTACGTCTTTATAAAATTCTCAAACAAATCTTAAAAATCATAATTAATTATTATGAAATCATTCATAAAAGATTTGGGTCAAAAACTCCTTCCGGTTCCTTAATTTCAAAATCCAATTCCCTAATCGTAGTGAATAGTGATTAACTAGGTCATTTTCTATAATTATACATTTGATTAAGCATAAACTCATTTTTATCTTCCAAAACCTCATTATTATATTAATAATGAATTTAAAAATTTATTTCATAATTTTAAAAATTATAAAACTCTACTTATAAAAATCTGGATTTAACCGCTCTTACAACGACCTTTTTGAAAACTGTTTTACTCTAACTTGAGATCTTCAAATTGAAAACTTAAACTTTTCACATCCATTTGAAAGCTATTAAATTTATGGAAAAAACATTTCCTATTTCAATTCATTCCGACTTGAAACATATTTTACACTTCTGTTTGAAGTTACAAGTCGCATAACCGCAAACTGTCACTCCGAAAAATGCCCAATTTTGACCGTTTGGTGAAATGTTCCGGAACTTGCCCGGGACACTTTCAAATCACTTATAAATGATTATAAATTATTATAATAATTTATTTCTACTTTTTCAACTTATAAAATATTATTTTCCAATATTTTATATTTTATAATATTATATTATTATAATATTATATTCAAACTTTTCTATGATTTAAAACCCATTTTAGATCATTTTTCTCTTTTATTTTAAAGAGGCTTAACCCTTTCCGTTTGCATACATGTATGTGTAAAATGACTTGGAATTCCTTTTAAAAGCCATGATATTAACACATAAAAATGTGAAACTAACTTGTTTATACTTAGCTTATAATATCACACCATCAACACAACCAAATCATTCAATCATCCATATAACATCCAATGTTATCATCCAAAGATTAGCAAATCAACACAAACAAGTTTACTAACCATTCTTTACTAGTTGCTTACTAACTTTTCAAGTTTGCTTACCAACTTTTTATAATTTGTTAATTAACTTTCCAAACATGTTCATATTTATAAGGTATACTCATTATGGTTTATTAATCATAAATATAAGCTAAAGTGGTGAAGTGTGTCTTACTAACTTGCATCCATATTAATTAAACATTAATATCACTTTATAATCATAAAGCTAAATTTTAAGCGGCGAAGTGTTCTTACATTTAAGCTCCCTCCTTCCCAAGCTTTCTCCGGATGAATTCGCCATCGCTTTCGCTCCTCAAGCTTCCAATCTACTACCAAACACTACATGGTTTGGCCTGGGCATGTACCAAGCCAAACTCTAAGCTTTTGCACTTGCATTTACTTCCAAACTCCATTGATTCTTCACGCCTTCACTCCGGCATAACCAACCCTTACTTTTCCTTCACCGAAGCTTCACAAACTCCGTCTTGACTTTGAAACTTTCGGCCATGGCATGTATGTGGAGTTGGTGAATTATGACAACGATGAACCAAGCTAGTTAGCTCCAGAACGCTTCAAGAAGCTTAGATCCACAACCGGATCTAAGTTTTAGCTAGTTTTTGAATTGTTTTCTCTTTGATTCACGGCATGGAAGCCATTAATGATGCTTGAGAGCTTGAGAGAGATAAGATTGAAAATGAAGAAGAAATAAAGTGAAAATGAAAGAGAGAGAGAGGGGGTGTATTTATAGGTAAACCTTAAGAAATACCTTAGCTTTATGTCACATTACCCACACCATACCGTCCTCTCTTACAACCCCACCATACCCATGAATCATGGACGTCCCATCAGGAAGCTTCTACACACCTTACAACACAGCATCCTCCATTAAATACTCCATACCCTCCATTAATGCATCATACCTTTTGATTTATATAGGTGGGACACATTTGAGGTTTCATTAACGCATATGCAGGTTATACGACATTCTGGTGACATTTGGCGACTTCTATGCTACGTTACGCAACATTTTACAACGTATTTTTATTCTCTTTATCCGTCACATATTTTATCATATACTCATCTTTGTACAAGCGTAAACAAAGTTTACAAATCATATTTCAATAATCTTATATCATTTAAACTCCCTGGATTAATTATAAAATTCTTATTTTGAATATACAAAATGTGCTGCGGATTTACGCTGTCAAATCTCAATAACGTTACAACTAATGTCATCTTTTCCAAGCATGATCGTAACTTCTTATGAATCATTATAATCTATTTCCTATCACTTTATAATATATAAAATGAATTATTAAATCATTAAATATCGATTTAATCCAATAAATTAATGACTAATTATTATGATGATGTCATAATTACTTTTTATTCCTAAAAATAAAATAAATTATTTTATTTCATATTCTCACTTATTTATAAATAAGTGTATCTATCCAAAGTCGTGCATGATTATTGACAATATCTCGTTGATTTCCCTTTATTTTTGACGAAAAATCTGAATATCTTTCTTTTGTTTCTAAACCTTTTAAACAAGTATTATCATTATTTATTAGGGTTTAGATTCTCATAACTTATGTTATAAAGACTTATATTTGAATATTTAAAAATAAATATAATTTAGCAAAATGATAAATTTGTGGATCTTTACATTCTCCCTTCCTTAAAAGAATTTTGTCCTCGAATTGCCAAGATTGGGAAATATGACGAGAGCCAACTTTCATCTTGTATGATGTATATAAGCCATCCATAAGCAACCTGTATGATTCGATCTACTATCCGAATTTATAACTATTCTTTTCGAACTAGTTCCTATCCCTTGATCCTCTAGTGCGGCTAATCAGAATTCTTATTTTCAAGTCCTTTGCTTTCCTTACATAGCGCTCAACTATGATAGAAAAATCAAGCATCCTACTCAAATATTCTTATCTACATTTTCTATCAAGAATTAAGTTATCCATACTCTTCTATACTGGTGTAAACACCTCAAGCTTTGTACTTGAATTTTCAACCGACCAAAATGCGATGAAGTGATTCATGCACATTATACGTACTTGGTTATCTTTCAAAGTACTTATAAAGTATCCCAAAATGGTATAGATCCAGAATTTCCAAAACAACTAGGATCTGGGTATTACCAATATTATCTTTACATTTCCTTAACAATTAGGGATATACTTAAGAGAAGTGCATACCATCCGAACACAGTCTCCTACCCATTTTCGCTACTGTTGAGACACTTGAACTATTCATCATTAAACCTTTTCTTCTTTTTCTAATTTCTACTTTGAAATTACTGTACCTTTTCATAACTCTAATAAGTTATTTCTTATCTTTAGGATTTGTCCGTACTGAACTTGTTTTCAATTGCCCATTGACAAAGAGGATTATCCACTATGTGTACAATTCCGATTTGCGAAACAAACATCAGACCAGTACTCAAAAAATTATTCCGATCATCAACAAACAAACTGAGACTTGCTTACTAAATTTTCCATATTTTTCACAACTTTGGAAATAATATTGTTATGATTTCATTTCCTCAACTTTTTTAAGAATTCTATATTTACAACTTATTCTCCATAAAGTATGACTTTACAAAATGCCTTTATCAATTTATTATCTTAATAATTTTTGTTGAACTTTCAAATCACAATTATTATCAAACACCTTTTTCAAATTGTGAAATTGAATTCACAAGGTGGTCGTTATTCAAATTCTTGTTCTTTGTACAAATGAGGGGTAGTCATTTTATTAACTAAGGATGTTGTTATCTTTTACCAATTTCAGATTTCTTAATCTTTTAAAAACTCTTATCTGTAGTTCTGTACATTCATACGAGAAAACTCTTTATCCTTATAGACAAGTGGGTATAAATACAAAGAGAATTGTTTTAATTTCGCAACTTATTACATTTTTTCTGCTTCATAGTCTTAATAAAAAGAACTTCAACACAAAGGTTTTTACTATACAGTACTACCATAGCCTATCGCTGAACATAATAATAATACATCAGTCTGTTTATCTATTCTACTCAAACTTCATTTTCGAACTCATCAACCTCGAACTCCTCCTTTACCTCAGGTTTTGACTCGGACTCTGATTCAGTATTAGATCCTTCTACCAGATCTTCGATGTTAGCTAGATTGCCGATGTCTTTCTCCTCCATCGCTTCCTCCTTTAGCCCGTATGCTACATCGTTTTCCCCGGTCTGGGAATGTGCATCCATGTACTGCTGCTGCCGTTGGGCAAATGCATCCTTCAAAAAAATGATTGCCTCACCGTTGCTTAACCATACCTCCTCATAAGGTTCCTCCATGTATCATGGGCCTCCACTGTGGTCGGTATCTATACCGAAAACCGGTGTCTCAGAGTCTTCTACCCACGGCTCAACCCACCTATAACCTACCACTGGCTCGAGGGGAAATCCTTGCCAATCCTCAAAGCAAAATCATAAATAGTCCTATGTATCGGAACTTGCTGGATCGGTGATCCACATAACACTCCTTTCCTCATAACAATGCATGTCGTTAAAGGGTATATCATAGTCTTTCGTCGTCGACCAAGTCTACTGCTTCTATTTCGGTGCAAGTGTCTTGACTTATCTCTGAACACCATATAGTCAAATTGTGAGATTCTAGTCACAAGATGTTCAGGATTCAATTTTATATTTAAGAAGCAATCATCATGCATCAATCAATCATTAATAATACAAATCTAAGTGTATAGAAATAAATTGATTACCTGTAACCCCGGTCGAAGATACGGTATCTTATTCTATCCACGATTATCAACCTTATCTCGGTTTAATGTATGATCCTAACCAACTTAGTGTTATTTACCAAACAACTTATAGTTGAACTGTGAAGTTCTAACCACAAGCTGTCTAGACTCAGATTGAATGTCTAACTTCAATACGCTCTTTTAAATTCAAAGAATAACTAATCATATCAATCAATAATTGATACTGCTATCATTCCTTTTGAAAGACATAATATAATTCTAAGGTAAATTATTTTATTTACCGTGAAAAATCATTTTATATATCAAAATAACAAATACGCGCTCATACACACACATACACACAATCAGACTCGTTCTGGCTTTATGTCACATCGACACTTCATGTCACATCACCCACATAATGGCGTCCTCTCCTACACACGCACCATACCCTCGAATCATGGATGTCCCATCAGGATGCTTCTACACACCATACACCACCTTACCCTCCATTAAATGCTCTATACCCTCCATTAATGCACTATACCTCTTACTTTATGTCAGATCAAGCTACACAATACCCCCACATTCCTACACACGGCCTACACCCTTTCACACACCCTTCTACACGTTACTTCATATGGGTGGGATCCATTTGAGGTTTCGTTGACTCGTATGCAGCTTGAACGATATTCTGGTGACGTTTGGTGACTTCTATGCAACGTTTTACAACGTATTTTTATTCTATTTATCCCTCACATATTTTATCATATACTCATCTTTGTACAAGTTTAAACAAAGTATACAAATCGTATTTCAATAATATTATATTACTTAAGCTCCCTGGATTAATTAAAATCCTTTATATTGAATATACAAAAAGTGATGCGGATTTACACTGTCAAATCTCAATAACGTTACAACTAGTGTTATCTTTTCTAAGCATGATCATAACTTTTTATGGATCATTATAATATATTTCCTACCACTTTATAATATATAAAATGAATTATTAAATTATTAAATCTCGATTTAAACCAATAAATTAAGTACTAATTATTTTGATGATGTCATACTTACTTTTTATTCCCAAAAATAAAATAAATTATTTTATTTCATATTCTCACGTATTTAGAAACATAAGTGTACCTATCCAAAGTGATATGCGATTATTGATAAAATCCCAAATTTACTGAAAGCTAATTTCTCGTCATTTTTGACGAAAAATCCGAATACCCTTCTTTTGTTTCTAAACGTTTTAAACAAGTATTATAATTATTTATTAGGGTTTATATCTTCATAACTTATGTTATAAAGCCTTATATTTGATTATTGAAAAATAAATATAATTTATCAAAATGACAAATTTACGGATCGTTAAAACAGTAACAGCGCGACATTGATAATTGATGTCATTAATAAGCAGCAATATTAGCAATGAGCGTAACAGATTTAAGTTAGCATTGACAAGAACCGGCATGGATGTAGAAGTGACATTGATAGGGACCAGAATCAATGTAGGTGCGGCGTTGATAAGAGCCAGCATTGATGTAGGCGCGACGTTGATAAGAGTCGACATCTATTTAGATGGAATTGATAATATGCAACATGGATCACAAGCAACATTGATAGTAGAAGAAATTGGTAACAAGCAGCATTGATAAAAAGTGAAATTGATAATAGGGGGCATTGATGATAGACGATATTGATGATAAGCTGTATTGATAACAGACAGCATCGAAAATAGGCGTCATTGATGATAAATGGCATGAATAAGCCATACTGTTGGTGACAAGCAGTATTGATAGGGGACGACATTACTTTAAAGGGTGACATTAGAATAAAGCGACACTGGAGAGATGCGGTATTAATCTAGAGTGACATTGATTCTTCCGGTTTCATGAAGTAAATGTTTCATAGATAGAATGTGGAATCAATATGAGACAACATCAATGTTATTATAATGTTGATGGCTTATGACATAAGATCCTTCGGCATCACTCATCCATTTTTCTAGGCGATATGCGGCATTGACGACCTTTGGCACTCTTTGCTTTATTGATGCAAGATCAAGACTATATCGCCATACCGTATTCCTTCGGATTTGATAATGCTAGTATTGAATGTGAATCCCCAGTGTGTCAAATAAAGTGCGAATAGATAGCTGAAAAGAGTCAACACCTTCGATAATTACTTTCATTACCTTGTCCACCACTGGCTGTGCACCCGAGCTATGGACCACCTCCAGTGCATAGCCCGGAGCCACCTGAGCAAAAGCTCTTGGTGGTGCTGTGTAAGCTCGCTTCACATGCCCAAATCGATCACAGTTATAGCAATTAACATTTAAAAGATCTGTCTTGTACTCCTTAAAGAAATTCCCCCTCCCGCCACCTTTTTTTTACAGTGCATGTCATTCTTTTGTACCTTTCCTTTGGGTCCACCTCCATCTTTATGCTGGTTATGCTATGCTTTCCCTGCAACCTTCTTAGGTTCTTCTTCCTTAGCTTCCTCCATGAAGATGGTATTTAGCAAGGTCATCCCCACTAAACCCTCGTACGTAGCTCCCATAGGAATTTGCCTTAAAGCTAAACCTTGAAGAGGTTGGTTCGGTCCTTTAGCAAACTTAAGAGCCTTCTTGCATGGTGTGTCAATCAGCCCCATACCAAATCTAACTAACTCATTGAACTAGTTGACATATTTCTTAACAGACAGATTTCCTTGATTCAAGCAAATGAACTTTTTCAATAGCACACCCTCCTCTATCCTAGATAGGAACTTCATCTCAAACTGCCTACGGAACTCTCCCTAGGTGATCACCCCTTCATCGGTCTCACCCACCACTACCTCCCACTAGCTCAATGCCTCACCCTATAATTACCATGTAGCTAACTACCTTCTCACCTTGTCATCCAATCCCATTAAGCCAAAAGTATTCCCACAGGTGCAAATCTATGTCCTTCAATCCACATAAGACTTCGTCCCTACATATGGCTTTCCTTCAAGATTTGAAAAATCCTTACATAGCTTAGCAAAGTCAGTAGCGATAAGTGAGTGGGTAGGAACCACACCTTTCGCTCTCTCCGCAATCTCTCTAGTTGGACTTAGCTTGGCATGTCCCTTTTCCTGAAGGTACCGATGAAACAATATAGGAATGTTCTCACCCAGGGCCTGGAATGCATCATTGGAGCTTGAACCTATGAGATTACTTTTCTTTTATCTATGAATTTTAAGAATTCTATTAGCACCTTTTCAAATATACTATCCGCACGAACAAGAGAGATAACACAGGCATGAACCAAAGATATCATAGGCATGAAAAAATAGATTACGAAAAATCTTCGGAAAGCTCTTGGAAAAAAATATCTTTACTTATATATATATATATATATATATATATATATATATTAAAGCCTATTTTTTAAAAATTTTAAAAGACATTTTTGGAAAACCTTTTGAAAAATTGTTTTTTTTACTTTTCAAATATGTTCTCTCAATACGGTTCTAATCCCTACGGAACTTTGAACTTATGCTCTGATACCAACTATGACAACCCGCACTTACCGACACATCGATCCAAAGCCTAGTGTGACTTTCGGACTCGCATCGTGTTGAGAAATGCAAGCTATTAGGTTTTTGTAACATTATGGAGACTAATATAAGTAATAAAAAATATAAGCTAAGATATACTATACTTTCAGAACTGACAGCGGAAGGAACAAAATATGTAGTACAGAAAAATATCCATCTTAGAAAATATCCAAATCATAGTCTTAGAAATACAAAGTACACAGCAAATATCACTCTAAGCTTCATAAAAGAGACAAATGTACTAATAGATAGGTAAGTACATAGAAAGAAAATATGGTAAAAGGAAATCTTCAAAGAGAAAATATGTCCACCTGTGACGGGGAAAAAGAAGGGAAAGAGTAGGCCAAACAAAATTCTAGTGAATGAGCACAAGTTTAATATGCGATGATCATGCACGGTTACTTTAATGCTACTCTAGATGACATAAGGTGTAATATAAGTGTCCGTGAATTCCTAAGGTCCATTATTTAAGGGTTCTTATCTAATACATACCTACATTACAACTTGTATTGGCTGCTACAAAAATCAAACTATGGATTGAACCTCATAACTAACAATCGACCACTGCTCCTAGAGCTACTCAATATGCAAAACACCACCCTCTTGGCTACTAATTATCGAAATGTTACCCCTAGGCTACTGTAGATATACGTTCCCGCTACCACCACCACCATTAGGCTATTGGGGATCCGATTTTTCCTTCGACTAACCATTTCTTAGTATGCTTGGAGAGGAAGATCATGAAATGATAAATTGCCGATGTTTCTTGTCTACACTCGTTTCCATCTCTCAATCGTAGTGTTGGCCTCTTATTGCATGCGATGGGATCCTCTATCGTTACTGTATCTTGTTGCATCAAAAATCATGTACACCAGGATTCTCGTTATGCCAAGCCCACTCCATCAAGCATCCTCGCCAGTATTGTACGTCTACCATAGAACCTCCTTTGAGTGCCATTTATGAAAATGCATCACCTCCAATAAATTTCTTGATCTTCAATTAGGAAAAGAACAATTACCCAAAACTACAAGGACCTAGCGTCCTCTCCTAGGGAACTAGCTTCCTCAGTACTCCTGGCATACATCCAAATGCCTTTAAATAGGTACACAAATAATCACCGTTTATGTTAATTTTTATTATTAAATTTGGGCCTTAGGACGAGGTTTGGATTTTACAATCTACAGTCTTACCGGTCAACCGTAGGGGATCAGGGGTTAATTGGTCGTAGGTTAACTTTTAGGATTTTTTTTTTATTTTAAATGTCAATTGCAAATTTTGGTCTAATTCATGCCATTAACAATTTCGGTGAATCCTAATTACTAATTTGACCAGTCCATATATTTTCAATTTCAGTTATCACATTTAGGGTCTGTAAATTTAGGGGTTTCTGACTTTAGGGTTTACAATTTAAATAGAAAGAATATGTTCGTTTAGTGTGATTTTAATTCCTTTTCTAGATTACGGTTTCCAATTTATGGTTTCTAACATCATTCTAGATCTAGAGAATAGATCTATTTTAACTTAAATAATCACCTAATTAAAATTGTTTCCACTTACCTTAATCCTAAGCTCTTTGTATTTTTCTTGCTTGAGAATCGCGCGTCGATACACTATCTTCGCTTGCTTCGTCTAGATCCAATTGATTATTTTCTTCTAGTTTTATTTTATTTTGATTTCCAAAGATTTTTTATGTGTTGGAGATTTAGAATTGGACAAAGTTTCATTATAGTGATTGATTATGTGGATTTTAGGGTTAGGACAGGATTGCATTTATAGGAGTTTGCAAATAGTTTAAACGTTAGATCTAGGCTACTGAATCTTTACAGTTATCTTACATGCTTATTAAAAACTTAGCTCCAAAGTAATGCATCTCAACCGTTCAAACATTTCACGAACTACCGATTTAACACAGCTACGGTCGACCCTACCCTCTTTGGTCGACCGCTACCGATCGACCATAGACCCTTTTGGATCGACTGGTCTCTTTGTTAATTTGTGAATTTTTATTTTTAAGTTTCTATTCTATTTTCAACTCATCCAGCATCCATAATTTTTCCATACTACCTCCGATTTCGAAGTGTTATATATGAAAATCATCTAGAAAATCACTATGAACAACAATGGTGAAAGTTTAATAGTCAAATTCGAACGTCTGCGAAAGTTTTCTTTTTAGTCCTTATTTTGTTTAAAATTAATTTCTCATTAAATTTTCGTTAAATTCATGGGGTGTTACATCAAACCAAACTGTCTGATTTCTTCATCAAAATACTTGTTCAATGCTATTTCTTATCACATGCCATTGTTGTAACCACTTTTGGATCATATCCGAATCATACAAATGATGTTGTCGCTCTAGCTTACTTGGAGGCATTTTGGTTGTTATGTGCATTCTCTTCAAAATCATTATTTAAAAGTTTTATTCTAATATATGTTATCCAGACTTATGACCAAACCATATTCGGATGAATCAGACAGGTCAAACAAGAGAATAAACAAGCAAGAATCCAAAGCTCAAATGTCAAGTAGAACCAATAGGTAAAGTCAAAAGCTAGCCAAGAATATTCAAGAATAGCCTACATATCTCCCACTACAAATGCCAAGCCCAAAAATCCAGTGAAGTCGTGGATCGGTACCAAACCATGGTCAGGGTTCGGTGCCTATTCCTAACGTTTGCCCAAGCTTGTGATGTAACCCATGCCATGAAATGTTAGAGTAATTTATTGTTAGTATATGCTAATATAGGATGGTTCATTAGCCCATCATGACTCAAATGATTGGTGGATATGTCAAGTGCTTTTTTCCAACCTTCGAACCAAGGAATTCACTCAAGTTCAAGCTCATAAAAATGCAATCAAATGTAGACGACAAAGATACAAGTCAACCAAATGTCCATATGAGGCTAGAGAAGGTTCATAGAGTAATCATATAGATTAGTACCGATCCATGGAGCATGGTTCGGTGCCGATCTCTGTATATTGATGAGTTAACTATGATCTTTTGAGAGTGGCTCCTTCAGGATATGCAGAATGTGGTAGAGATAATTCCTTCGACATGCAACTATAATAGAGGAGGAAGGGCATTGTTTAGGGGAGTTTTGGCTTGCTTAACAAATTTTAGTACTTTTCCTATAGTCACATAGATCACCTTCGATCCATAAGATCGAACTTGTAAAAACTCAGCAGAAACATAAATAAAGTTCAAGTGGACGTAGTAGAACCAATATAATTGGTGTGTGTTCTCTTTTTCCTCGTTTCCTATTTATTTTCTACATTCTATTCATCTCTATTAATCTTAGGGTGCTTACGCCAAATTTTGGCATAAACACTTTGGTGCTTTCACTGAAAGCATAACAATCTCAGGCTATTTGGATCTATTTTCTACTTTTGGATTGCCATGGGCCATAAAGTAGATCCACTAGTTCATTCCTATAATCCATTATTCATGTTTCTACAAAATATATCATAAGATTAACTAAAGTAATGACTCCATGAAATACTAGAGAAAAATATGTCGCCTCCAGACCTGCTAATGATGTTAAGAGTGTTGGTTCTTAATGTCTTGAAGAAATTTCTTAACCCAATGCTACTGAAATGACAAGCTATATGAAAGCCAAGAAGAAATGAGGAAAAGCCTGGATTTACTGAACCAGTTATCCCATAGTCGTAGAAGGAATAGAAGAGAGTTATCACCTTCTAATTCAAAAGATGGAAATAGTTCCTCATCATCTGGCGAGAAACATAGAGAAAGCTAATAAAAAAAGAAGAGCATGGAAACCGAAACTCTAAAATCAAG
Source organism: Allium cepa (assembly GCA_030765085.1). NCBI lineage: Eukaryota > Viridiplantae > Streptophyta > Magnoliopsida > Asparagales > Amaryllidaceae > Allium > Allium cepa. Next base: position 604,387,018 of record CM060943.1, on the reverse strand, counting down.
CTAGATAATGATCAAATTACAAGATTATGGATCGATGCCGACCCACACCAGGGATCGGTACCAAACCCTGTCGACATGATGCAGGTATAGGGTGTTTTTGGATTAGATGATGGTGTTGGTGGTGGAGACGGTTATGTTGTTGATGGCTAGAATGTTGAGATTCAAACAGATGTTGTTAATCCACTATATAGAAATCATATATACAGAACAACTGGACGAATGGTTCTAACTGAGATAGGGGAACCCAATTGCCATGAAACTAATTGAGACCATTTGTAGGGCCAAATTCTTAGAGCAGACCATGGTTATTGTCGTCTAGTAGATTAAATAGAGCCAAAATCATTGGTTTTGATCTTGGGATACATCCAGCCACTGATTTTAGAAGATTATGAAGATGAAACCCCCATCGACTATGGATGATATTTACAGAAGGCGACTCAGTTCTCGCTTGAAAGTGGAAAGTATGACCGCCAAAAAAGAAAATGGTGGATAATTGGCTGAAGTGATTGAACGTAATGCAGCTATGAAGCAATCCGAAGAAGGTTCCAAAATATAGTTGTCTATGTGGGAAACAAAGGCAATAACCAGAAAAGAAATAGTCAAGGTGATGGTGGTAGGAAGCCAGATTTCAAAAAATGTCAATAATATAAAAATTACATGCCACTAAACAATTCGGTTGATAACATATACCGATATGGGAAACTAAGAATTATAAAACGCCAGCTCTGAGGTAATTGATTAAGAGGTAAAATAGGTCTAGGGACATTTGTTACTTTTATAAGACCCATGGTTATAACACGAATGAATGTAGACATTTGCGAGTTGTGATTGAGAATTTGATCCGAAAGGAGATGCTTCAATAGTATGTGAAAGCCCAATAAGATGATGGGTAAGGGAATGTTCAACCCCGTGAGCAACTGCTCCAATGGGGCTTGGCTAGGCCTAGTGGTGACGAGCCTGGCAGCTTAGAAAAATACCTGTTATCGACACAATAACTGGTGGAGCCCATCTAGATGAGAAGAGCTGGAATGAGATGGAAAGATATGAGAGTTCTTTGAAGCATGTGATACAGGAGAGTTACTTTTCAATCGAAGACGAAGCTCTAGTGAAAAAACTGAAAACTATGAAAGATGACATTGTCTTCAGAAGACGTGGCATGGATGGGGTCGAGGCACCTACGGTTGATTCCTTGGTGATAACAGCTATGGTTAGGCCAACAACTATGAAGAAAGTGCTTGTTGATTGTGGAAGTTCTATCACTATACCGTTTAAGAGAGCTTATGATCAAATGATGATGGATGGTAAGGACCTGGAGCCTTATAAGTTCCAAATTCAGGGGTTTACCAAAGAGACTGCAGAGCCTGTAGAATGTGTGGATTTATCGGTGGTTTTAGGAGAAGGTTACCGCAAGAGGGTACAGGTTGTGACCTTCACGAAGATGGATATTTTTTCATCTTATAATGCATTTTTTGGGCCAACCCTCCCTTACTAGTTGCCAAGTAGCCCTAGCACCGTGGTGCTCAGCAATGAAATTTCCCATGGAAAACAAATGGGGGGCATTCAAAGTGATCAAAATTTAGGACGAGAGTGCTACGTCGTGGAGCTTAGAGAAGAAAATCAACATGGGAAGGGAAAGGATGTAGAGAAGACTCTCTACGTCAAGTCAATAGATGCATAGCAACCACCACCCAAGCCCTTGCTCGGTCGGCATAGTAGGTTACACAAAGCTATGTATCTAAGGAAAGAGCTAGAGGATGAGAGGGCGGCGCCGGCTAAGCTGACGATTTGCATCCTGGTCAGTCACGATGATCCTACTCAAGTTCTAAAAATCGGGTCTCAGCTCGGCATGAAGATGAAGGAGGAATTAATAGTGTTTCTTCGAGAAAACTTGGATTTGTTTTTCTAGACACATTCTGACATGTGTGGAATATCGTCGGAGATAGCATATCATGCATTGAATGCAAACCCTAGGTGTTTCCATGTGAAACGAAAGCGGCATAATCTGCGTTTGAAGCGATCCACTGCATTGAAGGAAGATGTAGATAAGCTAAAACCAATGGCTTCATCTGTGATGCTCTATACCTAGACTGGTATCCAATCTAGTCCTAGTCAAATGGAAAACGGAGGACATGCATCGACTATTAAGACCTGAATAAGGCACGTCCAAATGACGGTCTCCTGCTACCAAAAATTAATCAACTGGTGGATTCAACCGCTGGCCATGAATTGTTGTCATGCATGGATGCTTACTATGGCTATAATTAACACATTCCAGATAAGGAACATCCCAGCTTCATAACTGACTTGGGATTGTATTGCTACCTTTTCATGGAGTTCGGTCTGAAAACCGCCAGAGTCACCTACCAATGACTAGTGAATTCGACATTTAGAGTGTAAATTGGATGCTCAATGGAAGTCTACATGGACGATATGTTGGTAAAATCATGAAGATCGACGAACCAATTAGATGACTTGTTAGAAATGCTTGGCTTGCATTGGAGATACGTGATGAAGCTCAAACCACTAAAATTCTCGTTCGGAGTTGCATCTAGGAAGTTCTTGGGTTTTATTGTGAATTCAAGGGGAATTGAGGCTAGTCCAAAGAAGATTGAATCCTTAAGAAATGTTGAAGCCTCAAAGATTATAAAGGAGTTACAGAGTCTGAATGGGAAAATAGTCGCTAAGTCGATTCATCAGGAATGCTACAGACAAATGTATACCATTCATTGATGTCCTCAAAGTAGGAAAAAGAAACTTCACCTAGACTTAAGAATTCAAGGATGATTTTCAAGCCTTGGTTAATCATCTACAAAGGCTGCTTGTATTGTCAAAGCCTTTGGAAGGAGAGGATTTGTCTGTTTACCTGGAAGTAACTATTCACACTTTGAATGCTACCCTCATTTGTGAAGAAACCAGATCCAAAGGCCATTATACTATATTAGTAAGCAATTTTTAGGGGTAGAAAGAAATTATCCAAAGCTAGAAAAATTGTCCAATGCTTTCTTTGCATCGAGAAAACTCCGTCCCTACTTCCAAGCTCACCCAATTAAGGTGCTGACTAACCAACCCTTAAGACAGGTCCTGCAACGACCTGATACTTCTGGGAGATTATTAAAATGGATTATCGAATTAATTCAGTATGACATATCGTATCACCCTAGAAGAGTAATCCTAGGCCAAGCACTAGCCGATTTCATTACCGAGTTCACCACTCGAGATGATAAGAGAGAAGAATTATGGAGTGGGGTGCTCAATGGAAGTTGTACATAGACGGAGCATCCAATGAATGTTGCTTAAGGGTAGGAGTGGTTTTGGTAACCCTTGAGGAATGATCGGTTTGCTATGCCCTTAAGCTTGAGTTCCCCGCATTGAACTATGAAGCCGAATACAAAGTGCTAATGATTGAAATCAAAATACCAAAGGAATTAGGAGTTAAAGCTTTACACATATATAGTGACTTTTAATTGGTGGTCTGCCAGGTAAGAAAGGAATTACATCCTATGGGAGCAAGGCTAGCCCCTTGTATGACAAAGATTCTGGAACTGCTCAACAATTTTGAGTACTACACGATAACGCATATCCTTAAGGAGGAGAACATGAAAGTCGATTCTCTTGCTAAATTGGATAGCTCTAAGGATGTACAACTCATGGGTTTAGTTCCAGTGGAGGTATTATCAACTCCAAGCATCGAGCAGATGGATGTTGATATGATCTTAGAGGCTGAATCAGAGAGAGTCAGAGAGAATCATTGATGACTCTGATTAAGGAGTATCTCTGAATGGAACCCTTTCGGATGGAAGAGGAGAATGAAGAAAACTCATACGCTAGGATCCATGATTTATTGCTTAGGATGGATTGTTGTATGGAAGAGGTACCTATGCTCCCATACTGTGGTGTGTCGCCAACGAAGAAGCCAAAAAATCCTTGGGGATGTTTATGAAGGAGCCTATGGTGATCACACTAGAGGGAAAACATTGACAAAGAAGATTCTTCGCTACAGATATTTTTGGTTGAATATCAATAGAGATGTAGCCGATAACACAAGGAAGTGTGATTGGTGACTATAATAACACAAGGAATCGTCATCATTAGTGTGTTGCTGATGTCAAAGGGCGGAGCGAAGTACACCATTGTTGCGGTTTATTATTTCACAAAGTGGGCTGAGGCAGAACTGCTCACCATGATCACCATGAAGAAGGTGATAACTTCGTAATCAGAAACTTTATCTGTCGATTTAGGGTCCCACAAACGATCAGTTTCGACAATGTGACCTAGTTTGACAGTGCAAAGTTTAAGAACTTCTGGATCAAATACCGGTTAGGGAAAAGATTTTTTATAATAGCACATCCATGAGAAAATGGATAAGTGGAAGCAGTAAACAAAATCATCAAGTCCATTTTGAAAAAGCGATTAGCAAAAGCCGAAGGCAAATGGGTGGATGAATTACCTTTGGCACTTTGAGCCTATCGAACGACCCATAATGCGATTAGTCACACTCCATTTGCTTTGGCCTATGGGTCGAAGGATATGATTCCAATTTAACTAAAAGTGAAATCTCATCGAAAGATCCATTATGATCCCAAAATAAACGAGGAAATCACGTTTGAGTCCCTCAATATGATCAACGAGAAGCACAACGAAGCTGATTGGAGAGCAGTTACTGACCAGAAATGAGTAGCTCGACATTATAGCACAAATTAAGGTCAGGAATCGGACCTTCGAGATCGGTGATCTCATCCTTAAACGAATCTTCCCTACTCTAGTGAACATGAACCCAACTTGGAAAGGTTCGTATGCTATTAAACATAAGCTTGGAGATGGAATGTTCAAGCTAGCAACTGTCGATAGAATTTCACTTCCAAGGATGTGGAATAGCGAGCATTTACGATGCTATTCACTTAGAATTATCTTTGCACATACTTTGTTGATCTTAATGTAACAAGGCATGATTTGCCATCATTGTGGATATAAAACGAAGTGGCTTTGGTAATTGATGGATTTGTATCTCATTAGCTAAATCTTGCATCATAAACAATATCAGCATTGAATAACTTACACCTATATAATGCATGAATTTAGGTGCATTGAGATAGGTGCCCTGAGATAGGTTCCAATCGAATTATGCAGTCTATAACTTGACCTAAGGGACATGATTGTTTCAGGGAATTCAGAGTTAGATGCCAATTACCTCTGACTTGGGCATCGAAGTATAAACACACAGGGGTCGGATGAGATAGTGTGCCCCTAACAATCTTTGATCAAGGATAGGAAACCATCAAAACATTTCCTGAAGGTTAGAAAAACTAACGATTAATCCCCGAAGATAGGATTTGAGACACACGTCCGAAGATAGATGTTGCAAGGATTTGAGACAAACATCCGAAGATAGATGTGGCAACGCTTAGAGGTAGGTGTCACACTAACTTAGCCCTACGAATAGAGAAAAAGTGACCGATGACCAGTTTAGGTGAGATAAAAACAAAAAACATCTAAAAAATAGACGTTCGAAACACCGCTCAAGGTGATTGACCTCAGTCGATGCTCGGAAATTAGCGAGACCAAACACAAATGCTTAGAGTTAGGCACCCAAACTGTAACCCTATTAGTGTATAGAGTAATATAAACTCTATAGCTTTCACTAATCAAATGAAGCTCGGCTAAAATGGGCAAAACAAGCTACCAAGTTAGCTAAATAAAAACATTTATTGACACATTAACAGACCGTCACGGGATTTGAAGGGAAATAATTCTATTCTTTATTAACAAACTTTCCTGATAAAAAGTGGTGGTTGTGCCGGCACAAAACCAGCCTACATACAAAGATCACAAAGCTAAAATAATAAGCAACAAAAGGAAATAAATAATACCTACAATCAAGATTTCCTCCTCCTCTTCTTCTCTGTCTTTCCTTCTCTAGAATAATGATCACTGCTGCCTTTGCCAAGTTTCCTTTTTCTCATTCCTCTTCCTTTTCCCTCTGTCAAAAAGTAACCTTATGGGTCTTTTTCCTAACCATAATCGCTTCCTGGATAACCAAGAGGCTTACTCTGACTACTTCCAATGACCTGAGCATGGGTAGGAATGACAATGAGCACAGAACAGAATGAAAAGGATAAAGAAGGAACATCTTTGATCTTTTCTTATTTAATTTCCTTTACTAACATAGCCTACATTTTTTGTATCTCCAACATCTAATTTCCTGATGAGCGTTCGATAACCCCAATGATGGTTATGTCTTCCTCCTCCAAGCCTCTTGAAGATCACCTTTGGCTTCCACATCTAAAGCTTGAACCATTTCATCGCCAGGACCATGAATGGTACCCACCAAAAGGGCCAAGGTCGGGACAGGGGTAGACACAATGATTGATTTGGTCATTATTGCTTGTGTGGTCGGTGTTAAGTTTCCTTTAGCTAGAGAAATGGTGAGAGGTTTCTTGAAAAACATAAAAGTAGAGATTAGTAACGTCGACCGGTGTCATATTGTGACAATCTGCACCCCTCGATACACCACCTAAATCCAATGGTGACTTCCGAACCCCCATAGGTACCAAGATGTATGAGTTATCGGGTATTTCCATAACATTACAGAGACTAAGAACAAATAGATATGATCTAAGCTATATACACTTTGAGAACTCATAGCGAACGAAACAAAATATAAAAGTAGAAAGTAACTATCTCAGAAAATATCCCAAAACACAATATTAGAAAAACAGTACATAGTCAAATACAAAGTACATGGAAATACAACCCATAGTCTGATAAAATACTAAGTACTGATAAGATGTAGTTACATAGAGAGTGATAAAAGGATAAGTAACTCCTATAATGAGCTCGCCTCTCCATGTACTGAAATCGGGACAATCACCTACTGCGCTGTCCTCCAAAGGTTGGGGAAAGGAAAAAGGGTGGATCGGGCAAAAGTCTGGTGAATGAGTACATGTTTAATATATGGCGATCATGAGTAATTGACTTTGATTCTAATCTATGTGACCTAGGGTGCTCAACAAGTGTATGTGTATTCCTACGGTCCTTTATTTAAGGGTTTTTTTTTTACTTAATAGCCACCTACACTAACATCTTGTGTAGCAGGCTCTTACACGGATCGAACTATGGATCGAACATCAATAACTAACGATCAACCACCACTACTAGAGCTAATCAACATAGGGTCATCCCACTACTTTCTCGTATAGGACTACGTCTCATATTACGACTACACACAACTATCTTGCATAGGTTTCCTTATCATTTCCACATGGGAATAAATTTCCCACAACTCTGACCACACATACCTCAACTACGCATTGAATGGGAATCAAGATCGCCAACTCGTCGGTGTGCCTTATCATTTATATCCGTGTCCACCTCTCAATGGTAGTTGACGCATCTTATTGCACGCCTCGGGATCCATCAATAACAAAGTATCACATCGTGTCAGTATTTGTGTATACCATGTAAATCCCATTGTGTTGGGCCCATACATTTCGTTAGGCATCACTCGGTGTTGTGCATCCATCGTAGAATCTCCTGCGAGTGTCATTTGTGATAGAATCGCCCCTAGTCCAATAATTGACACCTATTGGGTAACGAGTATTTACCTAAACCAACGATGACTTAGCGTCGTGCCATAAGCTTCCCTACTATCTCTAACATCCACGTATGTATATAATATAACTGTACATACTATTAAAAAATTATTTTCAGCCTAGGTCTTAGGCCGGGGTTCAGATTACAAATCTAGGTTGTTTACCGGTCGATCGCAATACCTAACCGGTCGATCGCTTACGGTCGACCACTTTGAATTGAAAGTTCGATCGATTATAGAGTAAATTTAAAAGTTTTGCTTATAGTTAACTCGACTTTTAAATTTGTTATTAGTTTCATCAGTTCTAGGACTTCGACCCTGAACCCTAATTATCAATTTACAGTACTACAATCTTTGCAATTTACCCCACTTTCTATTCTGTTTAAACTAAGGTTTACACAAGTTTAAATAGATTATTTTAACTTATCATCAATAATTTTTAGGGACTTAATCTAGGTTAATTCCTATTTAACATGTTTACATCCTTTTAATTTAGCATCAGATTCAAATATGAACAATTAGGGTTTACAACTTAATTGATAATGTCCTAGATCAGATAGTGTAAACTAAAATTAACTGCATATGGTCAACTTATTAAAATATTCCTGCTCACCTCGGATCCAAGCTCTAACTCTATCCTTCGTTCGAAAACCGACACCCAATAGCTTGCCCCTTCTTAATTTGATCTACTTGTATTATCTTTATTTTATTTTTAATTTGTTTTCGAAGAAATTTTATAAGTGGAGGAGAAGAGATTCTGATACAGTTTTCCTGTACTAACAATTTTCTAATGAATTATGGTTTAGGTTAGGTGTATATTTATGGAATTTTTAGGTTAATGCAAAGCGTTAATTATCCTTAATAGAATATTTGCTTTCATCTCGAACACTCAACATTTACTTTGCATGCAAGTAAAATCTTTCATTCTATCGTGCACATCCATTCATCGCATCAGATCTGCAACCTTCAACCTCAATTGCTACTGGTCGACTAGTGGACCCTACGGGTCAACCGCTTTGGTTGTCTTATTTAGGAAAGTTTTATATTTTAATTTATTTCATTTGCAAATTTTAAAGTGCTCATAATTTCTCTATACTAACTCCGATTACAAAATATTATGTATGAAAATTATCTAGAAAATCGCTACGAGCTCAATGGTGTAGACTTCACAGCCAAATTTGAACATTTGTGAAAATTATATTTTTGTCCTTGTTTTATTTTATTTAACTTTTTTAATTAAATTTCCCGCTTAAATTTTTGAGGTGTTACACATGTGAGCCATCTCAAATGCAGTGAGGTTAATGTTATAACTACACGATATATAGACTCAATATGAGCTAGAGTGCCACCAGGGCCTCCCTTCAGAATGGAGATAAGATGGGCAGCTCCGGAAGTAATGGCTCATCAGCGCTGCATTGAGCATCTAACGAGGGTGCCGAAATAGTTGAAGTTTCAGAAGCTGTCTCGGTAGCAGAAATAGTAGTAGAGTTGGGAAGAGAAGTGATATTTTCAATAATTTGTAGCTCTAAAGTCAAAGGAGCTGTAATGCATACTGTTGAATCATGAAGAGAAGATTTGGAATCATCACCCTAACCATTTCGATCCTCAGTAACCAATTCAGCGTATAGGATGCATTCATCAACCTAGAGCGCTTTTGGGTCTTCGATATACACAAGGTCGAGTTTTAGCTCCTCTTTATTAGGTTCAACTCCGTCGAAGTGCTCTCGTTCCTGTCTAATTATTTCATCCTACGCCATGGCCAAAGCTTAGGGGTATTCCTCGTCCAACCATTTCAAGTTGCCAAACTTGATAATGTTTGCATTATACTACACAAGAATGGGCTCAAGCTCAGATTTAACTCTGTTCTCCACGGTCTTTACCCACTCTTCAATACCCTTCAGGTTTCTATGTTGTCTTTCGCTTGATAAGCTTTTAGCGATTCTTCAAAATAACTCTAAGCCTAGATGAAGGCATCGCCTTTTCCTTCTTTTCGTCTTCTAATAGCCTTTTAAATTATGCTATTTCCAAGGCTTTCTCCTCCACGGTTTTCTTGAATTATTTTTCCAACGATCGAGTGTGGCTCCTGTGATAAGCATCTTTGATTTCCCTTTGCTGGTTTTGGCGATCCTACTTAACTAAATTACTCAAATATTTTAGATTTTTTGGCTTCCACCAACGATTCATTAAGCTTTTCATCCTCCTTTTCAAGAGTGGAGATGATGCGCTCATCATATTCATGCAACTGTTTCACCCCATCCTGCTCCAGTTTTCTCTTGTATGAGGCATTGGAAATAGCCTCAGTTATTCTTTTCCAACTGAAGTATTGATCATATATATCTTCCACATAGGCCACGATGTCAACCTGACCTGCAAGAGATATCCTTTAGTTGTGGAACAAAAAGGACATCATCGAAGAAAATATTTGAAAAAGCACGCTTCATGGCAGCCATGTGAGGATTGGAAATAGTTTCCATGTCTACGGTAGTGGTAGGGGTTTCTATTAGCATCTTATTCGATCTCAAGCAAAGAGAATTGAAGGGAACTATCCTAAAAAACTGCTTAGAGCATCATGGCAAGTGAGAGGATGTCGTTGTTTGTGTCAATGCAGGAACTAAAACAGGAGTGATCGATACCTCAATGGATGAGACAAGATTGAGTCACATCGAGTGCTTATCCATGTTGTGTGGTAATGGTAAGCGACACCTGCATCGTAGATTTGACTCACGAGACCTATAGCCTTTTTCCGGGCTCCTATAATCTCGGATTGAGTGCCTTCCTGATTTAGAATCATGGGATGAACCATAGGAATAGCTAGACGATCCAAGCCTTTTGTATTCACTCCTCTAATCCTAGATAGTGTCGTATAAATTCTTGCGCTCCATAGAATTTGTAAATGAAACATAAATAAGTTATCACCAACTAGATGAAAACATAGTGCAAACATAGTAAGAGCGTAGTGTCATGTAAGGGTAAATGTGTCCTAGTGTCCTCGATGGACCATTAACTCGGAGCTTGGTAATAGTGGTTATCTCCCCCACACGAGTAGTAGGCACTTCATCAGTAGATGAATAAGAGATCCAATACTAGTTTTCTGAGACCAAAGGACCCAATTTCATCCAGGATGTTCCCAAAGGACCTAAAGATATTCCTAGAAGGAGAGATGGGATATCCTTTTCCACAGTAGCTGGCGGAGGTCGTACGAGAGTCCAAGATGAAATGATCTTTATTTTGGGTCGCCAAGATATGAGGAATGCATAATCACTGTTGCTCCCATTACTAGAGGAATCTTATCCAATGTAGGCATCATCGTTGCCTCCACTATTACTTTCTCTTTCCTCAACATGTCCTCTCTTTCCCTAACCATCTTTGGCCCTTTTACTAGGATCAATAACAGGTTCAGAACAAGGGGCACCTCATGAACTTTATCGACATCCGTGGAAGCATCATGTTCTTATGAAGAGTCATCATTGTCCTCCCTAACTTCTAGAATATAGATGACACTACGGCTTCCCTCTAAAAGGTTATGAGCATGCAGATTCTCATATATAAGAAGCGTCCTCCTTTCCCTTTTTTTAGGACCTGATGGAGATCCGTAAGGGTACTCGATAAGGCTATGTCGTTAGGCCTACATGAATTATCTATAGTAACAAGGAATGATGGTGTGATTAGACGAAGCTATGACATCCGCATCAAAAAAAGAGAAGGCAAAAATGAGCATATATCAGACAGCCACCTTTGTGCAAAGTCAAGCATACAACGTACAAAGAAGAATTCATCTTTGAAGTAACTTTACTTGTTCAAAAGGCCCATCACGATTGGGCATCCTTTAGAAGGTTCCAAGAAGATAAGAGAAGGAGATCCTTCTTTGTACTTGAAGCTGTACAGATAATGGATCTCCTGAGCATTGGGCTCATGATTCAGATGATGGATGAAAATGATGTACATGTTCTTAGGAAAAGCATAGGTGTTTGGATGTATTTGGGCCGGGGCTAGCTTCATAAATCGTAGGATTGTGCGAAGAATACAGTTGAATGGAAGAATACAACCATCCGTGCATATATGCCGATTGTAAGCTGTATATCCTACTAAAAAAAATATTGTTATTGGGTCGTACTTGAGAAAAACAGGCCATGCTTTGAATTTTGTTCGAGTCGTGCTTGAACTCATGAGGTGAGAAAAAACAGGCCGTGCTGGAGAAATCTTGATCGACTCTTACACAGAGCATACCATAGCACTCAAATTTCCAATGAAAAACTCCAAGTTGGATCGACGGTGATCCACAAGGGAAGAAGCATGGTGCTTTTCCCATGATCGTGTGTGGTCAAAGTGCAAATTGGTGGTGAACTTGGCCAATTGAAAGCACTACCCAACCAAAGCGAATAATGTAAATGGGTTCAATGGAGCATGAGTCAAAGGTCCAAATCATTTGAATTTGGTTTGGTACTCATGTGTTATGGCTGCAAATCGATGACGTTGATGGTGTTGGCGGTGAAGAGGGGCGATGGTCAAAGTTGAAGGCTAGTACGACAGTGCAAAAATGGAAGTTGAGTCAGTAATTCAAGGTTCAGCAATGTCGAACTCAAAATGGAAAGACTCGAGGCAGAAACAAATGAAAGCAAGTAAAAATGGAGAAGTGAGGGTTCGGTATATAAATAATAGCTAACCCATAAACTTTGCATATGAATCGCCTATGTTTAAGGTACCATAGATCGACACCGATCCATGGCCTATGCATCGGTGCCGATCCATGAATTTCATTAAAAGAGAGAGAAGGGGGAAATGATGATAGATCTACATATATAAATATATATGTGCATGTGTGTACGCATGCATTACAATAGACAACTGGAGCTCTAAGAGAATAAGGTCCTACCTGTGTAATCCGAAGAAAGAGGTCGTTGAAAATTTTCTGAGATTAGAATAAAGAACTCGAAGAGCACGTTCCAATTCTTATACACTTCAAGAGTTTCAAGTTTGAAACTGTCTGTAGCAACAAAGCAATTAGTAAAAGACTCGATGCTTCTTGAGAGTAATTCAAAGGAATGGTAGCACCTATTCGGGACAAACCTCGAAACTTTAGTATGGAATCTATAGCTTGTTTTGGTCCAAGCATATCTTGTTAAAACAAGATATCCTTTTGGGGGAAAATGTTATCTAGCTTCGTGACTAAGCCATGTTATGATGAGTTAGATTAGTCAAAAAGGAGAACAAACAAGCAGAATCTATATCGATAATTACCAAACTCAAATGCCAAGAAAAACCAAGAGGTGAAGTTAATAGCCTGCCAAGAATCTTCAATAATAGCCTTTGCCCACTACAAGTGCCAAGCCCAAAATCCAAAAAAATCAAGTGAAGTCATGGATTGGTTCTGATCCCTAATGTTTGCCCAAGCTTATCATATGACTCATGTGATTAATATTAGAGTAATTGCCAGCTAGTATATGCCAATATAGGGTGGTTAGTTGGCCCATCATGACTCGAATGATCGACGGATAAGTCAAGTGCTTTTTCAAACCTCCAAACCAAGGAATTCGCCCAAGTTCAAACTCATAACAATGCAATCAAATGTCAAAGACAAAGATACAAGTCAACCAAATATCCAAACAAGGCTGAAGAAGGTTCACAGAGTAAACTTATGGATCAGTACAGATCCATGGAACATGGTTCGGTACCGATCCTCGAATAATGATTTGTTGGCCATGATCTTTCGAGAATGACTTCTTTAGGATATGGAGAACATGGGAAAGAACGTAGTGGAGAGAATTTCGTCGGCTTGCAGCTATAAATAGAAAAGGGGGGATTATTTATGGAACTTTTGGCTTGCTTAAAAAAATTCTGTATTTTTCCTGTAATCACACGGATCATAATCGATCCATAGCTATCGATCCATAAGTTCTGCCTTGAAAAAACTCTGCAGAAATATGAATAAAGTTCAAGTGAATGTAAGCATTTGATTAGCCAAACCGCTATAATCGTTGTGTATTCACTTTTTTTCATTTTCAATTTATTTTCTTTATATTATTCTCCTCTATTAATCTTAGGGTGTCTGTGCCAACTTTTGGCCTAAACAGCATCAAACCGCCAAAACTCAAAATCAAATTATGCAATAGTTATATGTAGAATTTGAATGGTTTTGTGCACGTTGACTAGCAAAATTACACCATTAATTTCAATATTTAAAATCGATGAAGTGATTTCCTATTAACACTACTTTATATAATTTCAACTACATTGATCTTCTTGAAGATGCACTTACAGCCGATGGATCATACCCCATCGAGCACTACTATCAAAATCATACTTGGCTGTATTGTTGGAATTCATTTTTGATTTATAGTACGAGTCATCTGGTGTAGTCTATACTCTTTATGACTTATTAACAACTGAGGAAATCGTTAATGCTAATAATTCTTTTTCTTGACATTAATTATAAATTTATAGTTTCTCTTTAATATGAATTATCATTAGACATTTTTAATGTTTTGAGTGTTCATTCTAGGTTGGTTTAATTTTTATTCCATCTCATATATTCAGTCTCTATGCTCGAGTCCCTAAATCACACATGTCCATCGTACTACTACTAATTTCTAAAAGATGATCATTTGATTATGAAGGTAGTGTTTCTTGAAACAACAATTATTTCTCAATATGATGGAATTGGCATTAAGAAATACTTTATGAACTATATTTTATATGTATACAACTAGATTAATTTTAAGTTTACAAAACATATATCCATAACATAAATAAGACAACCGCACATCTTAAACTAATGAAGATCAGGGTTTCTTATAAATAATATCTCATATAAATATGATCTTGTAAATTATGCTTCATATGAAATTAAATTTAACCTATATACTTATGCTTAAGTACTTGCTTTACAAAAGGAAATTAACTTCACTCAACTACAATCATATTTTGTTCAATAAAGTTTGATTATTTCTTATCATTATATCGATATGTATCATATAGAGGAGTTATTAAGCTTGAATCTTATTTGTTTTAGGTACATTTAGAGCTCTTTTCTAATACCCTCACCTATTTGATCAAATCAAATTCCTGTATTTATTTGGCAAATATAATGTTTTGTACTTTCATTTCATATTCTATGAAGTTATCATAGGTGGATATAATTATATCAAATACACATGTTGAATTCAATGATTATTCATCAGTGAATTTTAATGAAGTAAGTGGATACAACTCTTTTGTTACTCCCACTAAATGGTTGATTTTGCCCTTAATCAGCTGAGATACAATTCATAGGTACCATATGATTTTAAAATTATTCTCAAAGATGTGGCTTGGTGCGTAATTCCAAAATAACTGTAAAATTTTTTAGATACTTCTATAGTTTCCATAAACACTTTTGTTATGAAAACAAATACTGTAGGTTTATCTTATAATGAATGCTTATAATTATATTTATATTAAAATAAAGCTCTAAATATTTTTAACCAGTATTATAAAAACTATTATTATTTTATATATATACTTGGTGGGTGTGTGTGTGTATATAAAGATAATCTTTCGTAATTTGATGCATTTATCAACAAGTGTCATATAGTATGCTCCCAGTATTTCAGCTATTATAATAATAGCTCATGAAACACAAGACCAGTCACTTACTGTGAGATTTTATTTCATCTACTATAGTTTATTTACAGACATGAGTTTCAGATCAAATATCTTAAACTTGTAGAAATAACCCTATAGAAAACAACTTTCTACACAGTATAATATATCTGGAATAGAACTCACATTTTTGACTAAGTACCTTACTAAAATTTATACAACTCTCATTTCCTATGTCTCTCCATAAAATAGAGGCAACGATTCACTCATTTCATCCCAGCTACGCCTAAGTTACATCTACTCACGTGCATTCGTTTTCCTTTTCCAAATGGTCTAACTATTAAGAAGGAAACTCTTACTGAAGTCCACATCAAATTCTTTAAAAATTGCATTAAATTATCCATAGAAAATAAGGATATCGAATATGTCTCAATTTACGTAAACTGATCAGACTGACACTTCAATGGTCAAATTCTTAAATTAATCTTGTAGCTCTTGGTTAGTGCTACATCTAACATAAAAAGATCCTTATTATGGTCAATGGTATTGAATACATGCTCCTACACTATGGTTTACTTTCTCATTTTGAATGAACCAATTTCATCCAAATTTCATATCAAGCGATTGTTCATTATATAATATTTATACATGTTTAAACATGAATCATATATGCATATCATTGTATCTCTTTAGAGTTCAAAACTCATAAAACACAATATATGGTCTTACGCAAATAAACACCCAAGTAATCAAGGTATGAATGGTTGAGTAGTTGTATAATTTGGTTCTTACATGGGTCTAGATGTGGCGATATGCCATAAGATTTATTGATAAGTTTATATTATATTTCTATGTCTATCTTAATTCATTTCATTGTATATCTTAGTTGATAAACATTTTATCAATTTTATCAGTCGCACTAATTTGTTGTTAGATTATTTGAACTTTTTGTAGCATATATTTTTACAATATTAGAAACTTTAAATTTTGTCATTTCAATTTTCTAATAAGGCTCCCACCAAATTTTTATGTTTGTCAAAAGTCGAAGAAATACATAGAAATCTTTCAATTTCTTTAGTAGGTGTTAGGACTCACTTGTCTTGGGAGTCTTATCTTAAGTTTTCTCAATAAATTATAGGCCAACAAGCAGTGAATAACACTTTATCAATTATATCATATACAACTCCTGATCCATGGTCTTGGTCCAAATCACAATCTCGGCCTTGAGTCTACTCAAAAAAATTGAAAGATATTATTTACTCATACCCATCATTTCGCAACGACCTAAGTATAATGCATATACCTTGAGTTTGCTCAACAAATATGTGCATGCATCTTACCTCATCTAAAAATATATTTATAGTACTACATATTACATCTATGGATTGAGTTTGCTCAACAACCAAAGAGTATGCAAGTGATCTATTGAAATATAATTGGGGAGAACGTCTTGTATAGTAGGGATTCATAACCTTTAATAGATATTGAGAGGTATCAAATTAAGGAGTAAAGTATTTCTTATGAAAGCGCCCTTATGATTCAGTTGTAGGATACAACTTTTTGAAGAAAATGAGTAATCCTCCAAAGGAGGAGATCACTCATATAATTTTATTCTACACCCAAAATGAAGCTACCAACAAGCATGTCAGGTAGCAATACCCTCTTTATAACGAAGAAAAAGAAAAACCCTCCCCAAAACATAAGTGCGGACCCATTTATCCTAAACTATATAGGAACCTAGAGGAAATGATAACAAAATGTAGAAAACCCAAAAGAGCTACGTGAAATGTCAATCAAGTAAATTAAATCATTCGATGGAAGTCAGACTGCAAGATTGAAGATCTGCATACACCACCTAGGTCGATATAGTAGATTAAAGGAGAAAATTGGTAGAATATAGCAATCTTCCCTCAATGAAGAGACGAGCGAGGGTACCTGATCCTCACAATCCAACATCCATAAACCAAAAGCATATCAAACTATTCTCCACCCTCCACTATAACCCAAAAATTCAACTAAAATGCGAGTCCAACACACATATATGTACATAATTATGGAATATATACATATTTATGTGATTGAGTAAAAATGAAAACACTAAATTGAACTAAATTAGTTATCAATATAGAATAAGGCGTTCAAAAAGGTGTCTTTTGAACAATATTTATTATAACATTGCTTAATGCCATATTGTGTCTCTTGTTGCTATAACCAATTTTTATCCTTAAGATATCTATGAGACTTTTTATCATTTTAAGAAAATCCATGAAAATGATTATTTTAGCCAATTAGTAATTGGGGTTTCGCAACCTAATTACAAATAAACCGTGAAATAGCGTAAATCAGGTTGTCAGCTATCAATATTGGATGTCAGACGTATCTAAAATCAGAGTATATATACTTTTCTTATTTACTTATTCCAAGGATCAGTTTTAAGTTTATTTCTGTCCACTTTACACATACATAGCTTTTATGATTTAATTAACTTATATCGTGTGTGTGTGTGTGTATACATATATTATTAATTAAATCATATTTAGTTAATTAATATTAGTTAAATCACATTTAATTAATGTTAGTTCTATTAATTAAATCACAATTAATTAATTTAACTAAAGTAAATTCTAAGAATTCATATTATTCATCTTAAACTATTTAAGCTAGATGACAATTATAACTTTTTTAGTTTGTTAATAAACAAACATCAATATGTATACATTTTAATCAATTAACATTTAATTAATTTTGTTTGATAAATTCAATTATTTAATTGAACAATTTAATTAATTCAAATTTTTTAATTTAATTTACCTTAAACAAATTTAAGATAGATATACAACTATAACAATTATGGTGCATACATACAAATATGTATGTGTGTTTTGTCTAATTAAATTTTAATTAATTTTTTAATTTAATTAATGAAATTAATTAAATATATAAAATTTTGAGATTAATCAGTTGTAACGATCGCGACTTTTCGACGCTCGAAAATCGACATTAATACGTCCACTGTATCAACTGCCGAGCAATCGAATGCCGGAAAATCGTACCGTTATGGTTAAAGAAGAAGAAAAAGATAGAAGAAGAGAGAAAAGGATAGAACAAAACAGAAAGAAACAACAGAACAATATCAGAATCTCACAATCGCAGCGGAACAACATATAATAGATAAATGAATAATCTTTAAACAAAGAACTATACAGTTATTACATTACATCACATTACATACATTATCAGAGTTTACAACAACAAACAGCGGAAAAGAAATACTATATACTAGTGAATACGCCATGCCATCCAGCTTGCCTCCAGCAACTCCTGAATTTCAGAATATCCTGATAACCTAACTCTAGACTACCCGTGTGGAAATTGGTGGGCACCCAGAGTTTAGGAAGGAAAAACAATAAACTCCATGTCAGTCATGAGACTGGTGTGAGAACTTAAAATAGTTATTTATCTTTAAACAAATAACAGGGATATTTTAAAATAGATTCACAATGCTTTTTGGAAAATGAGACTACCATAAGGCCTCCCGCACACACACACAATGCAAACGCAGAATCGGAGGAGACTTCTCCTTATGATAGTCAAAGATGCTTGATACGCATTAAAAAGAAATATTTGATATTATTACTAGTGCATAGTGTAGGAAAAATCATTTCGAAAGTAAAGATATAAATCTTAGCCAACATACGACCATTATCATATGCCTACTATAGCTACCATGTTCAATAGCAGGTTATCGCCACATTCCATGGCAGGTTGTACAACTAAAACCGTACAGGGTCGTATTGTTTCTTTGGATTTCCAACAAAAGGTCAAGCCAAGGAACTTCCCATTGCCACATGGGTACGCCTCTGGAAAGACGACCCGAGAACCTAACATTACGGTTAGATCTCTGCCAACACAAGGCCGGGTTACCCTTCAAACTGGGTAACTACTGACACGAATATGTCATTCCCTGATCGTAACCGATCTATATCTGAGGATCCTCGATTCCAACAACCACAAAGTAATAAATTTGCAACAACAACATAGGTTAAGTATCTGGGCTCCATACCATGATACCACCTCTATCCAGAAGTAATGACATACACTAACGGGGCGCTACCCCCTAATAACCTTGATGCATCCTTCCTGTTCTGACCATTTCCGGGGTGTGAGGTCCGACGAAGTCTCGTCCACAAAGCCACGCTTTATACAAAAGTTGTGCCTTGATTCAACAAATGCTCAACAGCACTTAGCATATCACACTACCAAATTGGGAATATATCGCTAATAACCTTCAACTACATAATCTCTGAGCTCGTATGTCTCAGAGAAGGGTGTTAAGCTAAGAGAATAAATTCTCCGCCACCAACAGAAATATATTTGAAAGAAATCAGCTTTATATCTCAATTTGTAATGTCAGACATACAATCCATACAAGTATGTTCCGGGCTCGAACAGAATCGAAAGCACTTCCAAAGAAGCCCTTGTAATCCGGATATTCACTAATCACGTCCGGACTTCCCGTCACGAAAGGTGATAAAACCTCCATATCGGAGATCAGCCGATGCAGAGTCATTCGACGGTAATCCTTCCGTTTTCAAAAATATCCGGTCTTCAACATCGGTCTTCAAATGCAATCCATAGTGACGCATCACATATTCTGAATGGGTTATACGACCCAAAGGTCCTTTCCCGCCTAACCCGAATAGTGAGTGCTTATTTTGAAAATAAGTGTGGCATTCAAATTCAAGCAAATCACAACAAATACCCATTTAAAGGTAAATATTGATGGTCGATTATTTAACTATCAATAGATATGCACAACATCACCAAGTTCCAAATAATTTTCCAAATTATTTATTTTCCAAAAATATCTTTACAAGATATATATTTTCCACACTTCAACATTTGAAAACGAATTTCAAATCACTTTTCACCTTTACAACTTTTGAAAACAAATTTCAAATCGTTTCCCTACACGGGATATATTCACGAATCTTTATTCATTTTCATTTCGAAGTGGTTCGTTTAAACCAATTAAATAAATCCTTACCGATTTACTTTATATTTACGTTCCAAATCCGTAAATTTATTTCCACACTTCAAAAATAAATCAACGTTTATTTTTAAACAAATTTCCCTTTCTTTTATAAATTCCATAGTGAATTTACAATTCCAAAATATCTATGAATATACGATTTCCAAATCGATTTCTATATTCATTTTCAATTTATCCTTTAAAAGATCTCAAAATATTCACTTCATATTGGAAAACATTTCCATACTTATTTAATAATAAGTAATTCACAAATCCATTTATTTTCAACACTTGGAAAATATTCAATATACTTAAATCAAAATTAAGTATATATTTCATTCTTTAAGGAAAACATTCTCTTAAATACATTTATTTGGGCCAAAACGAATGTTGCGTAAAAACATCGTTACGACGACCCAAAATCACTAGTATAGGGATTCGAACTTAAAATAGATATATAAATCCCAATACTATATAAAACATTTCCTTTCGGAAATCATTTACTATAACAACAGTGTTATAGTCCACATTTCCTTATTTCTCGAAAATGTCTATTTCAACAATGAATGTTGAAATCTATGGTTTCGATAGTTAATGCATTTTAAAACATCTTTAAAACAATTAACTTCATTTTATAATATCACTTCCCTAAAAACATATCCATTTTCTTTAATAATATATTCACTGTCCAGAATCGTGAATATAAATCATTAATCAAATTCAACACTTTTACATATTCAATTCAAAACTTATCCACTGTACCAAAATCGTGAATATACTCCTTTAATAAGCTATAAAATTTACTTATCAAATTCAATCAATCTTGAATTTATAAATCAATGTTTATAAATTCACATTTATATATTATAAACACTTCAAGTTAAAAAATCACTTTATTCACAAATTTTATCCATATCCCATTTACACGCCAAAATCCATTTATAAGTAAATTTAACTATAAATCTTTTATTTTACAAAATCTATTCATTTTATAACTTCTCAATTTATAAATCTATAAATTCCATTACTTACTAATCCATTCATTTACTATTTCATTTTAACACAAAAAAACTCGTTTTATAATTCTATTATTTTTAATTCATAAATATAAATTTTATAAATCTTTTATATAAACCGTTTATAAAAATTCAGAAACCCCAATTTAAACCGTTCTTTTTAATAATTTACAAATCGTTATTAAAGCTTATATATATAACTCCCAAAATTATACTTAAGTATATTTTCCAAAAATATAAATTTTATAATAATAATTATAACGTTTATTTATTTTAACAATTCAAAATTTAATAAAACTTATACTTTCAAAAAAAAATCACTTTAAAAATCCTTTTAAATTCAAAATCGTTACTTTAATATTTTTAAAACTCCAAAAATAGGCCAATGCTGCAACAACAACAATATATCAATCGCCACAATCAAAACATCATATATCAATATGATAATCAACAAATATCACAATATCTTTAATCAAATAAATATTGGTGAGGAATCCAGTTGGATCCCTCCAACCTGTTTCCCTGCATCAACAGATGTTAGCATAATACCAATTCCGTTTCAAATATCGCGGTATATGGGATTTATAAAATATTATCCGCTATTATACGGCGCAATAGGGTCTCATCCGCTATATAATGCGGGAAAATCAACTCAAAGTACATAAATAATACCAATTTCACTTTGCAGTAAAATATTCGCGGTATATGTTTTTAATAAATAACCTCCGCTTAATATACGGCGTATAATGTCTATTTTAACAATCAACAGATAGCAATCATCATTCAGGCATGCAATCATCAATTTTAAATCTAACTATTTAAAATTTAAATCGAAACAATTCGATTGAGTGAAAAGTTCTCACCTTGGTTTCCAATTTCCAGCATTTTATTTC
This sequence comes from Allium cepa, assembly GCA_030765085.1. Taxonomy (NCBI): domain Eukaryota; kingdom Viridiplantae; phylum Streptophyta; class Magnoliopsida; order Asparagales; family Amaryllidaceae; genus Allium; species Allium cepa. The sequence continues at coordinate 604,364,911 of CM060943.1, read as the reverse complement.
AAATAAAATTAAACGTGCGTTTAATTTCACCCAAAATTTTTACTAGCTCCAAACGGCTCCAAACAAGCTCCATTGCGTAATGCTTGAAAAAACGAACCCGACGCAAGTCGTTTCGTAATTTTCCGACCTCGTATGAACAAGTTATGATATTTCAAAATTTATACGTTTTAATTATATAATTATTTACTATTTTCTTTTATATTTTATACCATTATTGATCACTACCGTTGATTCCTACTCTGGAGAATCTGGGCCGCACCATGCTATCACTTTCTTCCCCAGGTTGTACGTGACAAAACCGAACCCATACACGGCCCTTAGGGCTTCAAATCGCCTCCTCTTCGAACGTCTAGGCAACGATCAACTTGCGCCACATTGAAGCACTACTCGAGAACCACCATCGGCTACAACGACAAGGAACTCGGCCCCCCCTGCACATAGAAAACCGTGCGTGAACTGCAGGCCAACGTGTCCCCCTAGCGGCCACTACACTGCTCCAATTCAGATCACCACCGTTGATCTTCAAGATCTCGATGCCCTAAGTTGATGGATTTGAAGAAAACGAGGGAGAAGGAAGTGTGATTTTCGGCCATTAAAACTAGGGCCGGCGGCCAGAGCTAACTAGGATTTGCAAATGAATTGATGAAGGGTTCCTTTTATAGAACTTTAACGAAAAACACTATTCACTCCAAAATTCCAAACTCTAAATCTCGCACGGTGACCGACATTTCTAGGGATCACCCCGCGTTCCGGACATAATGGAATAGGTTTCGGAGGCTAATTTGATCATCCGTGCGAGTTATGGAAATAAACGCTCAAATTTAAATTAAATCGATTTAAACCAATTTCTATGTGTTTTAGCTTGCCCCGGACAAACCGTAAATCGGATTGACGTGAAATTTAAAACCATACAATAATATAACATTACGGATCCGATGAAACTGGTTTCGTCGAAATCCGAGACTGTTTGAAAAATGGCTATTTTAACTCGTAAATTAAATACTAAAATATTCAATTTTCACAAATCAACTTTTAATTCAATTTTAAAAGTTCTATAACATCATTCTAACTCCAATATGATTAAATAAAATTTTACAAATCATTTTCAATCATATTTAACCCAATTTCCAATTATTTCTGTAATTTCAACTATTAAATTATCGATTTAATTATCCAATTAAATCCAGGTATTCGAAAAATAAATTATTCGACTTATAAGTTTCACTTATTAATATTTAAAATCAATTAAATATACAAATTTTAATTGACAGAAATTCTGGGTCGCTACATCAGTATAATTGCTTAAGATAATTTTAAAATTTTTGAACACACTTATAACTTTCGAAAAAAATTCCTTTTATAATTTAAACTTAACCTCTAATATAAAATATATTTAAAACTTATAAAATTACTTTTGAAAATTAGCCTAAGACTTAAATTAATTTGGTCTTTATAATTAGGCCAACCTTTTAGATTTACTCTACCCTTTGGGTCAACCATTGCCAAGGAGGAGAGAATACTTGATTATTCAATCCTAAGCCTAGATGCTATTTTTCTAGATATCCATCACATAAAAGGTTTAATTAGTCGATATAAAATTTGCTAGACCGCATAGACCATTTAGGCTTTGATTCCATTAAAGGAACCGACTAGACGACAACGGATAAATTGGGTAAGTTTCAAAAAATTCTTATTTGGATCATAGCGGGCCTATGAAGTCTACTTGGGTTTCGGTATATCCAATCTAGTTGTTTTAATATAATCATATTTTATTCAACATTGTTTTATACTTATTAATTGATCATACCAAGTAAATTAACTAAATGCGTTTTTAGCATATATATAGTCAATGATATAATAACATAACAAATTGAAATATGAACATATTTATAATTATATATACACATACGTATATTGGAGTTTTTATCATCATATATGTTATACTTACATATACATATGACAATTTCATATAAATATGAAAATAACAATGCCTAAGTATATTCATATTTTTAATATACTATAATATGTGTTTATGGATTCTATACAGATATTTATAGTAACATACATACATATAGTTTGGGCACACACATATGTGATATTTATATTGCCACTTGTACAAATACACACACACACACATATATATATATGTGATATTTATATTGCTACTTACACACACACGTATATGTGATATTTATGTTGCCACTTATAAATATAAACATAGACACACACACACATGCATAAACAAAAATAAATTTCCATAATAAAATTAGACATTTCGAAAATAAAAGAACGCTTGATGCAAAAATGAAGATGGAAATTAATTTTACATTAGATATAGATCTAATGTAATTAGAATTAAAAAGGAAATATAAAAGGTAATATTGTATATTTCCACTCCTACAAATACCAATCAATAATAGGTTCAGTATCTATACGGAAATAATTCTATGCTTAATCCTAATAAAAGTATTTTAGGTTTTAAAATTACAAATCTGAAAACATACATTCAACATGAAAACACAAATTGATAAAGTATTCTCACAATTAATATATGGCTTTAATAACATGATTAATTTTAAAACATTTCAAATATACATATACAAATACGTGTATATTTTAATTTAACAATTCAAATTTCAAATGCATATACTTGACCAAATAATAAACATTGAATATATTAATTTGAAAAACAAAATTAACTTAACCAAAAAAATTAACTTTAAATTGGTTTATAATTTTGGATAGCATGAAGATGAAGCATATGAATACACACACAAAATTCAACTAATTAAATATTAAATCCATAACCACAAGTGAATTAAATTGTGGTAACAAATGTAAATTTCATTGCAATAATTTAGATCTATGGTAACTAGTCTAAGATATAACAAACCGTTTGAATGCATAAAATAAATCAGACACAAGATTGATTTTATAATTAAATAACAAGATTTTAGATTAGGTTTAATAAGTGGCAACCTACAAACACATATATTTGAATTTGGTCAGGGTCAAACATCATGAATAAAGAAAATAAAATAGATGAATTAAACCTTAAAAGCCTTGCATTTTGTAACACCGTTTTTTTATTTTTCATCATATCTCTAAGTAAATCCACATCTGAATTTACAAGAGAAGGACGACCACCTAGCTTTTATTTTATTTGATGTTTATAATTTGATTTGGAATTGAATTTTTATGGAGAAGGCCGAATTTTTTCCAGCCATAACTTAAAGAAAAGGAGGAGAAACAAACAAAAGGAGAATACAATGATGAAATAAATAATCTATTTTAAGGGAAGAATAGAAACCTTTCATATTCTTTCTTTATAACCTTAAACTTTTAATTTTTTATTAGTTTCCATTTACTTCACCCTTCTTTTTCTTTTTGTGGCTGGCCATAAATTTCATCATATGACAAAAAGTTCTCAAATATCCCTTCAGGTAATTATCATTTATTTAAACCCCTTTGATGTTACACTGATTCCATATACAGATGCACACAAATATAACGTTTATATATGATCAAATAATTCCAAACAACCCTAAAACTCAAACAAATTAAATAATAATCAAAATTTCTCAAATATTAACTCATTTAATCTACAACATTTTATAATTGACTAGTCCAAATTCAAATTCACAAATACAGTTATGAGACCTAGATGTGCGAATTAAGTTAGTGACAATTCAAATATTAACGTTCACACGCTGTTAGTACCAAAATGGCACAAACACCCACTAGTTATGTAGAGAATAAAAAGTGATGAAAAGTAAATGGAAATGAGAGAAAATAAAACAACACTCATTTGTAGGGGTTTGGCTAATCGTTGCCTAAGTCTACTTGACATTTTATTGATGACATCTCTGTTTTACAACTACTGTTCTTATCTTTTGGTACCACTCGGTGGACAATTACAAGAAATATATGTAAAATTTCTAGAGAGCTAAAAAGATCCTCAAAATGATGTCCCTTTATGCCTATTTATAGTTGTAAGTCATCGAGAAAAGCTTTAGCATGTCTTCCTCACATTCTCTATGACGTGGCAATAGTTATACTCGAGATGACGTGGCCATGTCAGCAAAAAACTATGGATCGATATCAATACATAGGCATGAGATTCATAAGATGGACTTATGGATCGTCTTAGACATCATGGATCGAAGTAGTATATCGTTAGCTTCGTATTTCGTAACTTGTTTGTATGGTCTTAAGCATGTTCCTTGGCTAATGGGATGGATCGGTGGAGGAGTTAAGTTGTTAATTCCTTATACTTGAGCGATTTGATGTCAAATGGAATGCGAATGACCCATGGATTTAGGAATGAGCTTCTAACATCAATACCAGGTTGTAGGAGGAACATGGAACGAATCAGGGAAGATTCTATAGATCGGTACCGATCCATCACTTTGATGGATTGGGCTTTGATTCTTTTGGAGTGGCTTTGTTTCTACCTTGTAGTCTTGATTATACTTTATTTCTAGACTTTACAGCTATCTCTCCGGGCCATATACCTCGATAGCTTTTAAGTTCTATTCGTCAAGTCAGTCTATATACTGCCGGTCAAAAGGCTGGATAACACTTACCCTTCGAAGTGCATCTTGTCACAACCATGATGAGCTTTGAATCGAGACAAGTTTTTGTTATCCTTTCTTCGGATCTTTCGATGAAGTGTTGTGTCTATATCCATTCGTTATGACGCTTTGCAAGTATCTAAGACTATAAAATTGGAGCATTCTCTTATGATTCATCATTTCACACTCAATAATTTTGAATTGATTTCTTTTCTGAACTTTCTAAGTCTGAACCTGCTTTCATATGGCTTTAGTTATTAAATGTTGAGTGGCCACACATAGGTGTTTAGGTTATCCATCATGACTTGTATCTATGTACATATTGGCTCCTGTGAAGCAACAGTTACATAGGTATATGCAAATGTGTTTATATATTCATTTTCCATTTTTCATTTTTGAACATCGATCGATCAGTACCTATCCATAGGCATGGATCGGTACCGATCCATAGCCTTACAGTTAGGCAAGTCTGATGCCTTTTTCCATGGTTTGGGCCTTATGTAGATTGTTCAACACTGTTTCACTCTTTCACTTTTATTTGTTATTGCATCCATGCTTCATTGGCCATCGAAAAACCTCAACCTTAGACCAAGTGAAACTTCGTCACTCTCCACCTTAACAACCAAATGCCGCTATCTCGACTCGAATTGAATCTCCACCTGAACAAGCATTAAGTTTGTGCCTGATCCAAACTATGCTTGCCTCAATCCTTGGACTCGAGCCTTAAAACTTAAAACGAGGCTTTTAGATCGAAATCTAGTCAAACATAGGTAGGTGGTGGTGATGGAGATGAACGATGGTGTGGATGAAATGCATCGAGGACAAATGGCCATGCTTAGGGGTAGGGCTCCAAGTTGCCAAGGCTGGAATTTCCTTAAGGGTTATGGTACGGTATTGATCCTGCCCTTGGGATTTTCTGCCTCGGTTGATTTTGATAAATCCAAGCATATCCACTTGGAATCAAAACCCTAGGATGAAATCTCTTCAATTAGTGACATCTTAAATGCATGGATGATGACTCGAACCCCAATGGGACGGTCAGAGATAATGGTCACTTTGGATATCCTTTCGATTTCTAAATGAATTGTTGCACAATATCGAAAATCAGCACCGCATGACACTGCACTAGATTTTCACTTTGGCACAGGTACGACTTTCAATCAATCTGGTACCAATTATATGTTGCGTTTTGATGTCTATGGCTCATAGATGTTTAAAGCGTCTCTCTGCTCAAGCCGTAGGTCCATCAACTGTCAGATATGCTAAGTCAAATATCGAGTCAAACTCAACCGTGGCTCATTCTACACAGCAAACTCCGATGCAGCCTGCACCTCAACTAGACAATCCATAAGTAGAACAATAGGCTTTGGAAGTTTCAATGGAGCCCTTAGAGGGTCCAGAAGTTGAACCCGCACCAGATACTCTTGATGATGTAGTTAAAATAGATGATCCCGTCGATTCTCGTACTTCCAAAATCGAAAAGGGATCACTCTGCGAAAACCATGGTATCCCATTTGAGGATGTATTATTTCCAATACGCCATCGAGAGCACACCATCCATCAGATGGATATACAGTGTGTAATAGGCGTATATGCTTGGTAGGATGCATCCTACCGTTTAATCAATACATCCAACAGGCTCTACATTTCATGCGACTGGCTCTGGTCCAACTTCATCCAAATAGTTAAGCTTTCCTCTATAGCTTGTTCATTATATTTGCTCGCCACTTTGACCTAGTTCTTAGCAACTACGAGATCTGATATTTGTTTAGATTTAAGCGTCGCAATGGAATTCCTTCCCTTCTCTATCTGTAGCCTTTTAGAGGCTGCCGAATCATAGTCGGTACTTGGGATAAACTAAGCTATTTCAAGGAGGAATTCTTCTTTTTCCTTATCCTTCTAGGTACTCTAAACAATGGATATCTCCACGTAAGCTCCACTCTAACCTTTATTATGAGGTTCCACATCCATAACTTTATCACTTGTGAATGACTTTTCCGTTCTTTACAAATGTACCTCGTAGGCCTTCCAATGCAACTTTGGCGAAGACTATTAGACAACTCCATCTAATCCTGAAGGAAGAGGAAGAGGCCAAGATGTTGCTCAACGATGAAAATCTACGTTCATAAAATTTGTTGGAATTCAATCGCAGTTTCGTGCTACTCTAGACAGTGACGATCGTGAGGATGATTCTTTGTCCGAAGGTGATGGTGATCACTCGTCGATTCCCCTAGTTCAAAGTCCATTGATCGAGACTGGCCATGTTGTAGCACATTTAAGACGATGAAATCAAGGATGAAGGTGAAGGGGAAGTAGCACATGGTGAAGAGGGTGAAGGCGATGATCAACAACTTCTTTAGATGAAGAGTCTTAGGATTAAACTTTATAAAAAGAGGGTTTCAACCCCGCCTCCATCATTTCGTCTGCATTTGAGGCTCTTGTACAAACTTTATAAAAATCGACTCCTTTAGCCTCAGCAATATGAGTATTGGGGATGTTGGCTTCCTCATTCGTTTCCAAGAGAACATGCCTTCTACCAAAGTAGAGGAGATAACCGTTGTTGGCAAAATTCAAACCTACGGTCCATCGGGGGGACACAAGGACACTTGCACGCATGCACACATGCACTGTACTCTGAATAGCTTATGTAGTGCTCTTGTCTTGATAAAGATAATTTATTTTTGCTTTACTCATAGGTTCCATGGAGCGACGTGGATTATACGAGGATTTCCAGGATCAGATGGGATATTAGCCAAGGCGCAAACCAACTACATGACCTCACAAGCCTAGTCACGATTCTCATTCTAGCTGGCATTCAAGCCATGATGGTTCATCATCTAGGTATCAGTCTAGATCCAGGTCTTCCCATCCAGAGGTTCAAAATACAACCTAGTTGTCGTGACGACATCCGTTGTGAAGATCTTCCTCGTGCACCCCTCTCTATCAAGCAGGCAGTGTTGTCTCATATTTCTCAACATCCACATTGTCCATCGAAATCCACTACTCCTGATTCCTCTCGATACAGATCTGATAATGAGTCTACTGAGAAGCCAGTTGAGCATCCTGTTAATGAAAAAGAACAATTAACTGCTTCAAATCCTTGATTGTCAAATTATAGTAACATTTTTCGAAGATTAATTTAAAAGCCTGCAAGTTCATTCTAAACTTGAAAGATATTCTTGCATACATCAAGGACAAAATTTTCGCTTATGTCGATGATGTGTATGATCAGTATTTTACTTGAAGGAGGCTGGCTGAGGTAATCGTGGAATATTCTAAGAATCTAAGGTTGAAATCATAGGAATGGAGCTCATTGTGAACCAAAATGATGAGATTGTTGCCCATCTCGGCAAATAAGTTGCTAAGTTAAAGAAAGCAAAGGAGGATGTTGATCAAAAGGTCGAGGAATTACATTCTACAATTGAACAAGAAAGAAAGAATCACATGATCGAAGTGCAGTCTATTCACCACAGGAATCATGGTTTGGCTAAAGAGGTAAAAGCATTAAAAGCACGGTTTGAAGGTGAAAAGAAAGAGAAAGATGAGGCTCTTCGGACTACTTACAATGCTCGATGCCCACAATAAGAGAGACATTGCACGCAAGGAAAGTGATAATGCACTAGACAAAGCGAAAAGAGTGGACGTGCTTAGCCTTTGCAGAAAGGCGGATTAAGGATAACTTCAATCCACTCATCACTAACTACAACATCAACGTTCTTAAATTTCAAGACTTGGTACGGCTCGGTAAAGCTCATCCTTGCACCCTGGCAATGGCATGAGAGAAGATAGTGCGGGATGAGCATGAACATTCAAAAGAAGCTGAAATAGACTTGGTTGAGCTGGAAAAAGAAATTTTAAGTGAAGAGAATATCAAGATGCTTAGCGTGGGTAACTATCTTATATCCAGGGTTGGTTGGTTGACGTAATTTGGAGGGAAATTCGGATGCTATGCATGCCTACACGGGATCTCTATTTAGCGAAGATATATCATTGACTTCACTCATATTTGAGAAGGAACACATGACACTATTCGATGTTGCTAATTTCTCCTTTCATCTATCTCAAATTACAGGTCAACCTACAATTCTTATTTTTCCTGAAGGAAAGATCCCAACTGGGACAATAAGCAACAATGACTGATTCAACAGCCATAACTATCTCCATGACAATTTCGAGCATTATAGTTAGTGAAACTTCTTATATCAATGCACTGAAGATCCAAGCTTTGGATGAAGAAGGGACTAGTGAATTTCAAGAGATCCAAGTCGATAAGGACGTTTCAATGGTAGTCACTTTAGGGCCTGTTACAAAGCCCACCATGCAGGAGATCCATGATAAAAAAAAGTCCTAGATGCCATCACAATTAAGCAAGAATGGGCTGACTCCTTCCCTCTTCCGTTATCCATCGCATTTCCCAACGATCCTATTTTCATCCCGGTTATGCTATCTATGGCCAAGAGCACTCGAAGCGCGCCCATCACTTCATCATAGAGTACTGCAGTGAAGGGTCAAGGAAGTAGGGGATGAGGAGGTAAGAGAAAGAATAAAGGCTCGTGTTGATAGTCTTCCGATGATGGGAAGAAGGGAAAAAATCATAAGCCGAAGAAATGATCATTCAGCTCCTTTATGTTTTTTGTTGCAAAGAAATACTTAGTTAGCTTTTCATTTTTTCAACCGGTGTTGTGTGGATTCGACCCCTATTTTTGCTTTTTAGCTTGGATGTTAATAATACTTGTACCTCTTTGGATGTGAATAAAAAGACTTTTTGTTTCATTCAAGTCTTGTATGAATTTGAATTTGCCTAAGTGTTTAAGAATTGTGCTCTACATTCAATGTATTCGCGATCCACTTCTCATTATCTTCAACGAACTAAGTCTTTAGTCCATTTCATTTCTTGTGAGTAAAGAATAATCTCCAAGATGTCTATCTACATACGATCATGTTGAACTCCAGAACTTGGTCAAATTACAACTACTTTAAAGGTTGGATTAACATTCCTTTCAAGGATTTTTCGAGTGCGGTCGCACTTATCTACTTGCATTAATCGTATTAATTCACCTTTAGATGTCTCTATGGACATCCTTCCTTCAAGTGCATATGCTGACCATGCCAAATTATGTGTCGGTTGGAGTTAATCACTTAATCATTGTGGTTTAAACATCCTTTTCCAAGACGTTTACCTTCGATCGTGCCTAACTCAAGGCGTTAATTGAAGTTCGAAAATAAGATCTCACCTTTCTTTAGGTGTAGATCCTTCATCCTGTGTACTCCGGGTAAGGTATGAATGCTCCATGAAACTCCAAGAACGAGCAATAAAGGAAAACTATCTCGTTCATCCTATGAACGTTTATGCACCTTCCTCCAAGTCTTAGGTTAAAGGACTTGTTCGGCATCTCTCTGGACGCCAAATGTGGTTTAGCTTCGTTTGTCTACTCATAGACTACGGAAGCTTAATCTTCACCTACCTCTGGTTACATGCATATCTGCATTTTGTACATGCAAGTTTGTTTAAACATAACACCGGTTACACTGTAAAATCGAGTATAAATAGATTTATGAGCTCCAGAAGTCATTTCCTTTATAAAATGTCAGAAATGATAGCTTTTGTCTGGTTAAATGGAAAGTATGCACAAATTTACATTCAAGTGAGATAATGTCGTAAGTGTTCGCTAGTCCACGCATACGGGAGGGAGACCCCATCCACTGTTGCTAACTTGAACATGCCATCTCCAAGTTTTTACTCAATTGCATATGGACCTTCCCTAGTCAGGCCCAAGTTCCCAGGGCTAGGAAGATTTACCAAAGGACGAGGTCACCAATTTCAAAAATCCGAGTCCTAAACTTATATTGTAATATCGGGCGACTCGCTTTCAATGCACAACCGCTTTCAACTCAGCTTCTTCATGCTTCTTATCGATCATATCGAGAGACTCCGACAGGAGTTCCTCATTTGTCCTTGGATTATATTAAGTCACTCAAAAAGAAGGTACATTAAGTTCAACCAGGATCATATCTTTTGATCCATATGCTGACGCGAATGGAGAGGACTAGTCGCTGACTTGTGGGTGTAGGATCGATTTCACCCTGGAGGGGGGTGAATAGGGTGATGCTATTAAATATAAAAATTATTGCGAAAGCTTGTAATATTATTTCAACATAGATATATCAAAATAATAGCAGCACAGATAATAGCAGAATAATAAATGAAGAAATAGAACGACACGGAATTTACCCAGCTTCGGCAAAACCCTGCCTACATGTTGCCCCCAAGGTTTCTACTAGAAATTAAGTAGTCACACGCTTACACACGTAAACTCACGACACCCGCTACTGACTAACCTAACTCTATGCTCAAAACTCTGCCACAACTCAACCGTTGAGTTGTGAATTCTCAAAATACGCCACGTAGTTTGTGCCCTAGTCGCACGACTAGAAAATACAACGGTTTAATAGAGAAAATACAAAAACAACAATTTTAAAAAACAATTAAACCCTAAGCTCTATTAAAATAAGTTGGCCAAAATAATTTATCACTAAAGAAAATTCGGCCTCCTTTATCTCTTTTATCTATGTCGGCCCGTTATCTTCCTTTATCTATTTTGCTCTTTAAAAAAATGCCGGCCAGGTTCCTCTTTTTCTTTGCTCGAATTTAGGGATTTGTGAGGTCACCGCTTAATTGATGTTTGATGCTTCGATCACTTACTTCAATTGAATCATTCGTGGCTTCTCCTCCTTGATCGAGTTCGACTTTGATTTGGTATGTAAATTCTTCTTTTGCTTCTACTGATTTGCTTGCTTGAACTCGATGTCGATTTCCGATGATGTTTACTTGATTATATAGGATTCGAGATCCTTGATTTTCGTTTGTATACATTTATTTGAATTCGTCTTCGGCCATTCGATTTTATTTTAATGCTTGGGATTAATCTCTGACTTTTTCAATTCACTTGAATAACATGGTTTTGAATTCTCACTTGGTTTGATTCCTTGATTGCCAGGGCGTTGATTTCGTTCATTCTCGTTCTTGTTGTCTTCGGCTTTGACTTGATTTTGACGATGTTGATTTTGTTCGACTTTGGCCATACTGTTCACTGCCTCTGGTAGCACTTTCAACCTTGTTCAATTTTACTTGCTGTTTCATGACTCCGGCCATTATGTCTTTGACTGTTGTATCACTTTGATGATGCTTGAGATTGTTCGACTTTGCCATTTGTGTTTATTGCTTCTGGTCATTTGCAACCTGTAACATACTGACTTGTTTGTTAATTTTCATTGTGCATTCATGTGCACTTCGTTCACTTGATGGTTACTGGATGGATGCTTTGCTCATTTTTAACTTGTACCTGCTATTGTAGTTCCATCTGGTTCATTGTAGTTTGATTTGGGTTGTTGTGCCATTTACTGGTTCTCTTGAACTTCATGTAGAGGTTGCATTGTATATGTACATTTGGATTTTATTTGAGCTTGCACTGTCACTTGTATCAGTCATTGTTGTATCTTTTGGAGTTCTGGTTATGCTTTGACTTTGGTTACTGCTGCATATATGTATTCTTGTCCACTGTTTCTAGTTGTATTTAGTAACACTTGATGTTGTAGTTTTGTTTGCGGGTGCATATGCTTGCTTATTTGTCTGGTCATTTATTTAGATGAAGCAGTGTTGCATTCCTTTGTGCTCGACTCTGATCTGTTGGCACTGGTTTATATGAGTTGCTGTTTTGCCATATTAATCTGGTTGAACCATGCTTCATCACTGTTGAACTTTGAGGCATATCATATTGTATTTATGGTTCATGTCCACCAGTTAGGTCTAGTTCCTCCATGTGCATTGATCTTGAACTTGGTTTGGATTTTTGCTTCTTTGAGTTTGGTAACTTGTATACTTCATGTGTACTTCCAGTTAGAGTTGTACTTGCCTTTGAGTTTTGTTTGGAGTTCAATAGCTTGTCTTCATAATGTTGCATACTTGCCTTTGGTTTCATTTGTTTCAGACCTGTAGCATGCATGTTGCCATTCCTTTGGTGCAGTTTCATGTATTTTGTACCACTGCCTCTTTAACCTGAACTGGTCTGGTTGTATTCAGTCACTACTTGTATGTATACATGTGTATATACATATGTGTGTGTGTGTATTTGTGCATTGTCAAGTGATGCATCGCTTGGCTATATGTATTTGATTGCAGTTTTGCTCCTGTTTAGTTTGTGTTGTACTGATTTGGTATTTGCTTCAATTTAGTTTGATTCACTTTGAATTTCATGTTGATTTTTGAAATCACACCTGAGTTGAATCCAGCTTAAAGCTCAGGTTTGACCTTGTGCTGATATTGTGACATTATTTTTATTGCACTTGAGTTGAACCCGGCGTTTTGGGTTTGACCTGTGCTCACATGTCCCTGTAATTTTATCAAGTATATATATCGGTGTGCACGGCCTTGTGGCATATACAATGATACACTGTGTATGTTACAAGCTGTTCGTGTATGATGAATTCAAAATTAAATGACGACGGACAACCCAAATAACTGAGGCAAATATTATTTTCAAAATCCATATTTTATTTTATAGTGCAAAAATATTTTATTTTCAATTTTACCGTGTCAATGTATGTTTTTGCATATTGCTCAGATGTTGGATTCACATTGGAATGAAGTTGAAGAAAAATACGGGTTGAGTGAATGAGTGATATGTAGTGAGGTCAAATGTAAATGTGAATTGTAATGTAATCAAATTTGTATTGTAATTGGAATTGTGTGTATATATATATAGTGAGAGCTTGAAATTGTACTATTCAAAAATTGTAATAAATATTTGTTTGAATAAAATTTCTGTTTGAATTCAAATTCTGTGTTATTTATTTTATTCAGCAAAATATTTATTTAATCTATGAAAAATAAAATAGTACATTAACAAATACATTTAAATGAATATATATGTTTGTTATCATCAAACAAAAATCATATAGTCGCATATTCAACAGTGGGTTGTTCGATAAGCCCAGAGTGGTAATGGTAATTCATCGACACATTTGCCCTTAGCCTTTCCAACTGCTTTTTCAGAATGGACTTGATAATATTATTCACTACTTTAGCATGTCCATTCGCTTGGCACACTGTGGCAAATCTCTTCTTGATACTCTACCAATGGCAGAAATCTTTAAATTCAGCACTGTCCAATTGGGTCCCGTTATTGGAGATAATCATTTATGGAACCCCAAAATGATAGATGATGTTTTTGACCATGTAGTTGATTACTTTTTTATAGTGATTATGGCTAATGGCTCTACTTCAGCCCATTTGGTGAAGTAATCAACTGCAACGATGGGGTACTTTGCACCACCTTTAGATATTAGCAATATGCCAATTATATCGACTCCCTAGACAGCAAACGACTATAGGTTGACCATTTGAGTAATCTTTGGTGGGGCTCTCAGTATCTTGGAAAATCTTTCGCATTTGTCACACCTTCTGGTGTAATCAGCTACATCTTGGTTGGTAGTTAGCTAGAAATACCCGTACTAAAGGATCTTCTTCGCTAGAATTTGCCTTTCGGTGTGGTTGCCAAAGCCCCTTTATGAACTTCTTTCAAGACTTGCTTGGCCTCGTTATTAGCGACACACCAAAGCATAGGGATTGAGAATCCTTTCCTGTAAAGTACCCTTTCTTGCATGATAAATCTTGCAGCTTTATAGTGAAGTTGATGTCGTTCGTTCTTCCTATCTGAAAAGATTCCTTTCTATAGATACTTCTTTATCGGAGTCATCCATGACTCCTTCTTAGTTTCAGTCTCCAAGATCCAATCAACTCCATCGAGTCGATGCTCGAAGCTAACAGTACTTCCACCAGAACCAGGCACATAAGCTGCGCATCTTTGGAACTGGCTAACTTAGCTAACGAGTCAGCCTTCGCATTTTCCTCTCTGAGAATGTGTGTTATTATGTAATATTCAACATCACTAAGCAGCTCAAGGGATTGGTTGTGATAAGGAGATAACCTTTCTCCTTTCGCCTTAAACTCCTTCCACACTTGACATACAAGCAGCTAAGAATCATAAAAGATATGCAACCAAAACCTTCCTCACTATAATAGGTCTGATCATGGCTGAAATAACTAGCGAATCAATAGTTAAGGGATCTATCCCATCCACATCTCTATTACAGAATACGATATCATCTGTCATAATTTTGAGTTGCTTTGCTAGAGTGTCGTCTTTGACAACAAAACAGATCTCATTCACTACATGTTTTAAAACACCAACATACCGATTCATCTCGTTCCAACTCTTCTCAGCTAGATGCGGTCTACCAATTATAGTATTTGTCATAAGACGTTTCTCAAGTCGCCTAGATTCATCAGCACCAGGGACGGCTTGCCCCAATTGGGATGTCGACCCATGAGGGTTGGAGTTTCCTTGCCCGCCATCCTACAGGGATTTCATAAACTACCACAACTTCTTTTTACAGATCAATTCCTAGATCATATCACATAAATGTTGTCATTCATTTGTGTTATAGCCATGTGTTTCATGGAACCCGCAAAAGTTACTAGATTTTTTCTCCTTTTTAGTTGATTCCCTCGGAACCGGCTTCCTATACTGCTCATTGCCTTGAGTTTCCAAGTAGATATTCTCTATTGAGTTATTCAATTCATTATACTATCATACTTAGGGATCCTTGGACGGTTCCTATTATCTGGATTTCGCTTCCTAGCCCCATTATCACTATGCTTCTAACCATCATTCTTGTCGCCAACATTTATTTCTACATTCCTGGGACTCCCTTCAGACTGTTTTATAACAATATTGCTCTGTATCACTTCAGTTGAGTGCCCAACATCATCAATTCAGGGACGAGCACATTCCTCTTCCAGATGTAAGAACTGATTGGCCATCCTGTAAAAGAGGGTTTTATTTCCAACCATCTCCTGATATCAGTATCGGGATGAATTCCCCTGATCAGCACCATCAATAATGTCATCCTGAGCATTGCTTACTTCCACAGTTGTAGTATAAAATCTAGCAAAAAAATTTTCAAAGACGCTCCTGCTCCCTGAAGAGGTTAGAAATTAACATCGCGTCTTTCGAACATGTTGTGCGCATACGGAATTGCTCTATGAACTTTTGCACCGGTTGTTTAAAGGACGATATGGATCTCGATGGTAGTCGGGTAAAACACATCGTCGCTACCCTCTCCAGGAATATTAGGAAATAATGACATCTAATGGTATCAGTAGCCTTGGCCGAATCCATATGTCATTATACTTCACCAAATGTTGCATCGGATCTGTTGTTCCATTATATGACGACATAGTTGGCATTATAAACCGCCATGGGTACTTTTACAAAAGATATCTTCTACGAAAGGATTCCAGCTCGGGGAGGAACCTCACTCATCATTCGTCCAGTGTTGATTCCCACTTATCAGTCTCCTAACCATTTCAGTCAAATTTGGTTCAGGTGGATCTACTGAACGGCGATGAACATAATCTACTTATTTAGCCTGGTAAATGCTCTTGGTTAGTCACATGATACATGGGTTCCCTGACTTCAGTGGAACCGTTTGTTTAGTAGTTCCTTGCACATAGTCTCTTTGTGGCAGATTCGTAGCACCTACCCATGTTCCAACATTCTGACCGTCGATAGCACGCCCAAAAGCCATACTAGTAGCATTACCCGGGAGTCGAGCACCAAGACCCATGTTTGGTGGTTCGGTATCGATCCATAGGCCTAGGCTATGGCTTGGTCCCACCTTATGTTTTGACTTCTCGAATTCCTTCCTTAGTATCTTTTGCTGCTATCCATCTGCCTTTTTTCAAATGACAAGGAACTATTAGATTCTAAATCAGATGGCACTCTGCCCCTCATGCTCATCATGCGACTGCTGGATAGTTGATTTAACAAGTCCAAGCTCCGCTTCATGTATGCATTCAACTCATTACGGCTTTCTTGGAGCTTGTCTTCTATCTGCTTCCTCATGCGTTCCATCTCAACTCTAGTGACCATATCAGTTGGGTTATGAACATTCATAGTGGTTGGCTGTGTAACCTCGTCGACTTGTTGGGGATCTGTCTCCTCAATATCTTCGGCAGCATGCGAAATGGTAGAATGGTCTCTTCTAAGTGCCATTGTAGAAAGCTCTTGTGTGGAATCTTGAAAATATAAGTAGTTAGAAATTCCCAAAAATGAAGGAAACTAGATCTATCTTCCGAATTTAGACAATACAATAGTAAATGATGGATCCAAACAGGTCTGAGAATTGGCTTTCAATGAAAGCACCAAAATGTTAGTACAAAAATGACACAAATACCCAATAGATTATGTATAGAATAAAAAGTGATGAAAAGTAAATGGAAATGAAAGGAAACAAAGCGACACACGTTTATAATGGTTTGGCTAATCGTTTCCTACGTCCATTTGAGATTTTATTGATGATATCTCTATTTTACAATTGTTGTTCTTATTGTTCGGTACCACCCGGTAGCCAATTACAAGAAATATATGTAAAATTGCTAGAGAGATAAAAAGATACTCGAAATGATACACCTGCATGCCTACTTATAGCTATAGGTCACTGGAAAAAGCTCTAGCATGTCTTCCTCCACCTTCTCCATGATGTAGCAATAGTTATACTTAAGAAGACATGGCCTTGTCAGTAAATAGCTATGGAATAGTACTCGACCCATAAGACAGACTTATTGATGCTCCTAGCCACCTTGGATCGAAGTAATATATCATTAGCTTCATGTTTATTGACTGGTTTGTATGGTCATGAGAAAATTTTTTGGCCAATGATATGGATTAGTAGAGGAGTTAAGTTGTTAATTCCTTGTGCTTAAGCTATTTGATATCAAATGGCATGCGAATGATTCATGGAGTTAGGAATGGACTTCTAACATCAATACCTGGTTATAAGAGGAAAATAGAACGAATCTGGAAAGATTCTATGGATCAGTACAGATCTATAGCTATGGACTGGTACCGATCCATCACTTTAATGGATCGAAATTTGATGCTTTTAGAGTAGCTTTATCTTTGTCTTGAGTCTTGATTATACTTGGTTTCTGGACTTTATAGTTATCTCTCCGAGCATCTACCTTGATGGCTTTCAAGTTCCGTTCATCAAGTAAGTCCAGATACTGCCTAATCAAATGGCCGGATAACACATATCACCTTAGCTAGTGGTGTGATAGTTTAGGAGAATTCGTTTCATGCGGATCTTTACAGTAAAATCATATTTTATATTTTATCTTAAGCAGTACCGACGGTAATAATAATTTACGCATGTTCTCTTCACCAACATTATATTACATTATGATGTATGAAGTTCCGTATTGACCAAAAAGTCGAATATTATCTACATTCAACTCAATAAGTCCATAAAATGTCCTTAGTTCAATAATAATATTTATAATTAACCATTATAATATGGCCAGAGATTTTGACTTTGAGTTGACTATAGTTGACCGTGATACTAAACTCATATAGCTTAGGAGTCGAATTTTCTATTGAATAGTGTTCACTCGAATGCTTTAACTCCGACCCATCTATAGTCACTCAATAAATCGTTATGCCTTCATTTAAGATCAAAGTGGAGTATTCACATTGAAGCTCCATGGTATTCTCAAGTTGAGTGAACTATATAACATCATCACTATGAGATTTTATGTTTGACCAAGTTGTTATTAACTAACATGAATCTCTTGGACGAGTCATTCTATCTACGAGTATGTAATCCCTTAGTACCCCCAACAGCCATGAGTAATATATTACCTAGCATTTCGAAGAATTGTTCACTCTGGTAACAATGGATATATCGATATCCATCCTTGAAACATCTTGCCAAGAATATTCAAAATACTATGTTACTTTATGCTATGATAATCTTCTTATATTACCACTCCTTGTAATTTTTGTCACATAACATATCATAAGCATTTTCTATTTTAATAAACTTAAATTAATTACTTAATTTATATATAATCATATAACAGGTATATAATAGAAAAGCAAACACCTTTATTACGATCAAGATTGGTTATAGATTTATATATATGTAACAAATTACATAATTTTCTCTAGGTCTTACGCCTAACTCTCTTACCCATGTTACGACTATAGTTGGGTATGTGTTAAAACACTTGAAGTGACACGTTACTCAAGAGAGGAATCGTCTCCTTCATCATGGAAGGTAGGTTCATCGTAATTTGTAAGTTAATTTAAAGTCAAAGACTATGGCCGGAGCAAAACGATTAACCGATAAACATTATCAAAACAGCCAAGGAAATTGAGCCTATGCAATTGATAAGGGTATTAATAGAGTTTTAAATCTTAGACCATACTCTTAGTATCTACGTGATACAGTGATAATGAAAAGAATAGTGTATAAATTGTCATTACTCGTTGAGCTTATATTAGCTCAGAAATACACTTTATCCTAATTCATCTGTAAGCATTAACCTTGACCTTATACTGTACTTCAACAAAGCCCATACAAGCTTTGATATTAAAATTGTTTAAATATTGATTGTAGATTGAGTTCACAAGAGAGAGCCAACATAACCGCGTTGTTGATTATTTCAAAATTGACTGATGGTAAAAATTAATTAATTATAAATAGAAACTAAATTAACATAAACTTTGTATTAATATATTTATGAATTCTATGACAATGTTAATTGTTTGTATCAAAAAATGGAGTAGTCCACTCAAAAAAGCTACGAATACTATGATCCTGCAATATGTGGCAAAACGAAGAATTTTACAAGTGACTGTGTTTGATAAGTTCTTATAGACATCGGCTCCTAACAAAGCATAATTTGTTTACACGAAAGCAAACTTTTAGGGGAAAGTGTGGCGAGTAAATTTCTACTCGATCTTTATCATTGCTAGTTGCTCAAGGATCAAGAGCTAAGAAGTTCATCCAATGTCTTTGCACCTTCCCTAAGCTAGTTTTAACATTTTATTTATCTAGTCCGGCTTGATAAGAAAGAAACCCTGCTTGGAGCTTTTTTCATAAAAATTTGTCTCCTTTCTCTAAAAGAATCAACGGTAACTATATCGGATATCAATGAAGAACAATGAATCATGGAAATCATCAACGTATAATTCCATGAAAGATAATGTATAGAGGTAAACCTCGAAAGGGAGAAGAGACACGAAAAGATGAGAAATGAAAACATGAAAATACAAAGGAGATAAGGGCTGAGCTAACAACAGTTAAATGGGGTGGAAATAGGTAGAGTCGACAAGTATTATAGCAGTTAGTAATCAGGTCAGCTAACTGACCAAATCTAGCCGATCCTTAAAATTGAGTTGACTTAGTATTCAGATAACTGACCCAATACAACTTGCCAGGTTTGCCCTTGACTAACCAAGCCTGTCGAACATAAACGTTGCACCTTTGGAACGGTCTTCTTTGGCTTGATTTCATTCCCTCTTCTTGACTTGGATTTCTGGGTTGCTAAATGACATTATGATATATTTCTATGATTTTCCCTATACCCTAAGCTTTGGGATATAACTATGAATGCCCCTAACCAGTGAAAAAAGGGAGGGGTTTTAAAAAAAACACATGGAGGCCCGTTCAAATTATAAAGTGATTTGTTTGTATTTATAGAAATATTTTAATGCAACTGACTATATGTTATAAAAGTCAAAGTGGATAAAGAAAATTATTAGCCAAATCACTATAAAAACTACATGTTCAAGTTATTTCCTTTTTGCTAATCAATTGGGCATATTGTCTTTTTTGTGTTCTTATATTATGTTAAATCTAAAGATAAAATCCCTAAAATACAACCACATCTATTACATTTAAAGTCGATAGCTCTACTGAATCTCTATATGGTGTTTTCCTAAAATTGAGCAAACACATATATTCCTAAATTTTCACTACAATACCAAAAGTTAACACGTTTTTAAACAAATGCAGTTCCAAACTAATATTATACATTTGATAAATAGATATCTAAAGCATAATCCAACAAATTGTTCAAGATGCACTAAATAATCAAGAACTAAAATTCTACAAAGACAAAACACATATTATGATAAATGTAAACAATCAACGCCGTTTTGACTTTAAAATCTACATACAGTAGAAGCTCCTTGAACCCGCTATCTCTTTTTATATATTCCATATATAACAAGAAAAATTTCAAATAATGCTTTTGCATTTACCAAAATACCCTCTGTTAACTTAATTTGGTTTAAAATGACTACATCTATCATTTTTCTCCCATCCAGTATGTTTTAATTTTTCAAACTATCCTTTCTCACATTAGTTTCTCAACCCGTTTCTTCCCCAACTTTCATCACTTCACTTTCTAACTCACATAAAACATAACAATAAAAAATAAGTTAGACCCGACTAAGTGGTAGCTTAAATTAAATTACAATGTAATTTTGATTTAAATATGTAATTAGACCCAATAAGTTAGATTCATGAGTATAAAGATAAAGATATGAAGATCTTAAGACTATAGTATAGTATATAGAGTCATAGAATATTGTAAAGTCCCTGGTAGCATATTTGATCTCTATTTCTCATTTTATTATCCTTTACTTTTAAAAAAAATTAAAAAATATATTAAAAAATATTTTATAAAAGTTTTTCGAAGTTTAAATTATTTATAAACTATGTTTAAATTATTTTACACACTATCAAAATATTTTACAAAGCATAAAATTTTCAAAATATTTAAAAAAACAAAAGAGTTTTCAATTTTCAAAGGGATATATCGACATATACCCTATAAGTATGTCAAAATACATGCCACTAATTTGAAATTCAAATTTTGAAATAAAGTATATATTCGTCGAAACTCTTCTTGAATACACATGTCTATTTATTCTTTGTAAATAGAGGTTTCAAATGAATTATTAAACAACTAATTTCTTGTTTCTTGTCTCCTCTTGCTCTGCCATTATTTCTAGTGAAAAATTTATTCAAATCTCTTCAAATTCAACCAGAATCAATTCAATCCTCATTGTATTGATATCTACTATTTACCATCTGATTTCAATCATCTCTCTCTCTCTCTCTAAATTTAAGATCAAAGTGCTACTCAAGGGGCTATAGAATCCATTGTAACCCAAGATCAAGGATATTGTCTTTGAAAAAACCATCAAACTCTAGTTGTAATTGCTTGGGTGTGACTGTATCCCATTCAAATCAATTAGGCATGCTTGGTAGCCTGGAAATCTGGGTGGGTGTGCTTCTAACCTATCCAAACCAATTGGGCATACCTTGATCCCGAAAAATCAAGAGGGTGTGTCTCGTAGCCTTCAAATCGAGATTGGATTAGATTTGCCTTCTGCTTAGTGAAAGATTGGCATTTTGTAAAGAAATCCGTAAAAGAAATTGTACAGGATTGGACGTTGGGTAACTCCGAAGCAGTATAAAAATCCCTAGAGTAGTCTCTCTAATTCTCTACATTTTACTGTACTATATTTGTACATATTTATGTTTGCATCTATGATTGTTCATTCTGATTTTTTAATAATAATCTTGAAAGAATTTTAAAAAGATTCATATAAGTTAGAAAATACTATTCACCTCCCTCTAGTGTTTAATTAGCCTTATGATCCTTACTTCCACAACCCATATTCGGTGTTAGAGCACTAGGTTTTCAAAAACTCATAATTTAATTTTTGAAAAGTTTTAATGGCTAGCAACAATGTTAGTGCATTTGTCAATACTTTTTTCATAGGACAACCTACTACAAGACCCCCATTTTTTTAACGGCATTAATTACACTTATTGATCATGTAGGATGAAAATTTATTTACAGTCAAATGGTCCAGATATTTGGACTATTACACTGAATGAGTACACTGAACCCCAAACTAATTTTTCAGCTTGGACTGCTAACCAAAAGGCACTTGCCCAAGAATATGAAAGTGTTTGTAGAGTCATGTCTGGGTTCTCAGATTCATTCTATGTTGAGTTAAGAGCAATTCATGTTTAAGAACAATAAATGTAATATAACGCCCACTCGCACACATTATTTATATACGAGTATCTTATGCTATCACACTTGTGGTAGATGAATAGCTATGTCCTTGTAAATTTTGGAGCTATTATTGATACACTGATGAAAAATTAGGCTCTGCTTTCTTATGTTGCACTATAATGTATAATCTTTCTAGATGAAAGCGTTCTTTTCTAGAAATAAAATTCTTTCTAGGAAGCTTGCCTACTACCAAACTAATGAGACACCGGATCTATGGTTTTCTCCTGAACTAGTTTGGGAAATCAAAGGGTCGAGTATGCATTAAAACCACACCCTAAAAACCAGTTTCATATTACTCATTATATCAAGAAACTAAAATGTTTTAATCTATTTATTTTATTTTATAGACATGCTTTATTTCGATTGCTTTAGTAATTTGACATGGTCATTTGTGTTTGCACTAGGAAAGAGCCTGTCAACACATTTCATCTGCAGATAAGATTATCATCAAATGTTCCTAAATTTCAAGCCCAATCCAAGCTACTTTTTAAATCTGAAGCATCATCTAATTGCAGCCATGTTTCAAAGCTTGAGGATCATTTGAATATCTGGTAATTTCATATTTGATTGAATCAACTGAATTCACTATTTGTTATTTCATCTCTCCATGTTTGTACGATTCGATTTAAGAAATTGTAGATTTAGGTTCTGACCATTACTGTAGAACAATTACTGAATAAATTAGAAATTGGGTTCCCATCATTATTGCTTTATCTACCGTTCCCACCATATGGCCTTTAGCCACTGAAAATTTTTCTTTCTTCTTGTTCTGCAAAATATTTGAAACGAAAGAAATTTGGATATATGGTTAGTATTTTACGGATAACATGACTTGTCCCCGGTTTCCATAACTGATCCGTGCCAAGTTTAGTTTATTTTTACACATAATAGAATATGCAAGAATTGAGAAATATAATAATATCTATCACTAAAATAAGGGCATAGAAGAAATTCTGTTATGTAAAAAGAGTTTTTTCTTTAAATTATCACTAGAATTTTTTTTAAATTATAATCGGTAGGTTAGACATTCATAGTTTAAATTTTTTCTATTTTAATAATTATTAATATGCAGAGTTGGAATGAGCCACTGCTCACTTAGTTTGAAAACCTTGTAAATACTAATAATAGAAATTAATTTAATATATGACTTCTAATTACAAATTTAAAGCTTCCTAAACCATAATTTAGCAAATATTTAATGACAACAATAGTAGTTGGAATATATAAAATGAACTTATCGTAGGAGATTGATATGGTTGGTCAGTCAAATATTAAAATCACAAAAATAATATAAACTGAAGGGGAGTATTAAAAAAATTGATAAGCATCCTTTAGTCATCCATACCCTAATTTCTTCTCAACGCTTTCATTCAGCCACTCTAAAAAACACAAAATCGACTTGCGATTCCAAACGATTCGATTTCACCATTGCTCTTGCACTGGATTCAGGTGCAACTATCGACGTTAGGAGCTGGACTAAGTTAACCAAGTTTTTAAAAAATTAAAAAAATTCATTAACAATAATTATTATTATAATTAAGTTTGATAAAAATTAACTAAATTTGTAATAATAATAAATTAACTAAGTTTATAAAAATTAAACAAGTTAGCTAAGTATTATAAAAACTAACTAAATTTTATAAAAAAATAAATAAGTTTATAAAATTATTCTAAATAAAAAAGTCTATAAAAATTAAAATAAGTTTTATATAAATTAACAGGTTTATAATAATAGTAAATTATAGTTTGATAAAAATTAAATAAGCTAATAATAATATTAATTTGACAAAGTTTATAAAAATTTAAAAATTATCTAAGTTTTATAACAATTAACTAAGATTTATAAAAATTAACTAAGTATTATAAACTTTACCGTGTTTTAACCATTGAATTGCTTATTATTATTATCTATAATAATCCTTCGATTATCCGTCTAGTTCAACCTATGATATGCTATGTAAATTTTTAAAACTAGTTCGGGATGTTAGTTGGTGATTGGTTATTTTTTATTATTATATCTCACTATCATGTTTAGCAAATTAATACATGGTAAATTGTGAGACATACTAACCTGTAGCTTGAGAATAAGGCTCATATAGTCCTAATACAAATAATTTATACATACATGCTTCAATGATAAAATAGTGTACTTAAACCAGCTCAGCATGTCATACAATCCTGCTTTAATAATGATAATCATGTTACCTTTTAGTTTTAGCTTATTACGAAGCAGTTTGCAGTGAAAGTTGGGCTACGTTTGTCAGATTACTTTGTCAAGCAGATCATAGAGAAATCTCTTGTTGTTATATTTTTTTCGAAGTTAGGTACATTTGTTAATAAAATACCCAATTATTTTAATTCATTTAATTTTATTTTACCTCAACAGGTAACAAAATACGTGTAATTAATAGATATGTAAGGTACTCGGTGATTGCCATATGTGAACGAAAAATACAATATATGCATCTAATATATTTTTGAGTGTGGGGTTATGGACTACTTTGATAAATGTGAAAATGGGTTTCGGTCATTCTTATTATTACCATTCTTGGATCCAAAAATGATATATGTATAAAAGAATTATATGCGTAAACTTCAGAAAAATAAATTTGTTAATATATGAAGAGCTTATGTTAGAGGTTATTGCTTCAATCCTGTGAGTATCTATTAGCTATCCAATAAGATAGATTCACCAAATGTCCCCACTATGGTTTCTTTTTTATGAATATTAACTTAATTAATTACAAGAATCATGTTAATTGATTTAATTCGAAAATAGCATAATTACATATCCACCATGGCACTCAGTGTTTAATTGACAAATTTCGTTTCCAAAATAACATTTTTTCACTACAACCATTGACATCTACTATTTTACTTCTACTGCTACCGAAATAACATTTTACTTCAAATGGTAGTAGTATTATATTTATTCAATAAAGAGAGTAGATGTTGCTGCAACTTCAGTTGATTTTGAGGTCTTCCATTTTACGTAGAGGCTGAACGAAGAGCTTGAGACAATTTAATTAAAGAAAAACTGGAAGGGTTTACATGGTAGGATTAGTTTCAGAATGCAGATAGTCAAAGTAGGTGTTCTACTATTATAATTATTATAACATTGTAAAAATAACTTTGGTAAATTCTTGTATTTTGTGTAAACTCGGTAGCTTCATTGTAAGAGAATATTACTTATATTTTTGTTGATATCATTCAAACATTTATGTTCAGATTATATGAATTTTGTTTATTTCATTGACATCTTTGTATTGATGATTTTCTTGTATATTTTCACCTAGTGTATGTAGTTGAAAAAAACAACGCACGTAGCTCATGATCAGCACTATTGGCTGTTTTTAGTCGCATTATTTAAATGAAATTTGAATGATGTTATAAATGATGTATTTTAGTAACATACTTACCAATGGTTATAACTGTCGGTAAATACATTATATACCAACGGTTATAACCATTGGGAATTTATTCCCAACGGTTATAACCATTGGTATATACAATATTTACCAACGGTTATAACCGTTGGTAAATGCTGTATATACCAACGGTTATAACCGTTAGGAAATATGTTATAGATTTTATCACGTATCTATTTGTAACGGTTATAAGCGTTACAAATTTTATTGTAATGGTTATAAGTGTTGTGAATTGACAATTCTGGTGTTGTATTTATATCAGTTTATATGCACACACACATACAAGCATACATGCATGCATGCATATATAATACTAATCCATGTGAATCGTTCGATTATTATAATATGTAATTAGCATAAAAAATAAAATAATTGTGTACAAAAACGTTCGACCAAAAATAAAAAAACGGTTTGAATTAATATATATATTATTTTTTATTTAATTCTAAACATATTTTAGCAATATAAATGGTTTATTAATAAATTAAATTAAGTTTGAGTATTATGTAATTATTTTTAGAAAAATACCTACGAAAATAAAGCTTACGACCGAATTAATTATAATATAAAATTATATACATTATAAAACAAATTCATTTGTATAATTATGTATTTTATAAATAATAATTTTTTATAAAATATTTTTATTAAAATTCTTTTGGAAATAAAAATAAACTTTCAGCTGAACTAATTGTATTACATAATTATTATATGTAAAATAAATACATTTGTTTAATTATGTATATATAAATAATAATAAAATTATTTTCGATTAGAAAGAAATTTATTTTGCGAAAACATATATGCATAATATATTTGCTTATTTTATATATAAATGTATATATATATACACACACACCTACTTTTATACATATAAATATCACTTTACAAATAAAATTGTTTATATAAATATTTTGAATACATTTATTTTTGGATTTGATTTTTTGTGTGTATTATTTTAAATATTACAAAGTCATATTATGATATTTTAAAAATAAAATTTTGATTTTAGATCTAGCTTTAAATTTAAATATTGTTTTACTAAATCAAACTAGATATTTTAATTTGAAGTTTGAAATTCAAAACTTAGTCAAAAAAATTTAATGTCAATTTAAAATAATTTTAATTCATTTTTCAAAAATTAACATAAAGTTATATATAGGGAAAGTCTACTTGAATACAATTTGGTGACACAATTGGTGACACAAGGGATCTCTACCATTAGATTGCCCCCTGAATTCCACCTTCCATGTAAAGACAAAAGGATTCGATGGTCCAGATCTTTTATATTTCCATTTGTGTCATCAATTTGTGTTCAAATAGTCGGCCATATATATATATATATATATATATATATATATACACACACACACACACGTATATATATTATGAAATATTTTATTCACGTAGTTAACGTATATGTAAAAGCCAAGCATATACGTAAGAAGATTTAAATCCCAACATCTATCTATGTATATATTTAACCATGTATACTCTATGCTATTTGTATGTACACGATATATACATATGAGTATATTACGATATATTCATAAACTATATAAACTATCTTTAATTAATTAAATCATTAAAATTAAATAAAATATGATTTTATTTAAATTAATTAGATTGAATCAAATACAACTCTTTAGCATTTAGATTTTAAAGGTCCAACATGATCCAAAATATGATTTTATTTCCAAATCTACCAATTTCACGTGCTTCCGACCAGCCCAATTCCAAGACGTAGCATGATTTCATTAATATTCATATTAAACATTATATGAGTCCACCACTACTATGGTTATGATAGGTTTATGGATCATATCTCAACCTGACATTTGGCAAATTAACTTTGAAAACTAATGCTTAACTTACTAGAAGCATAGTCTTTAAGCGAAATTGTCGCAACGATTATAATTTAAATAAGTAAAGCATCGGTTTTTAAATACTTCCTCTCTTACCTAAATATTTGGTTTTCCTCCTGCTTTTGATATTTTAACTCTATTGAAATTTATTGCTACTTATTACATTTTTTTCTTAAATGTTAGCATGATATACAAACATTAACATTTTGTTTTTGTTTCTATCTGCACATTTTATTTACCAAGGTCATGTATGGTTTACCAGCAAAATTTGTTTTGTGAAGATACAAAAGACCAAAAAGTAATTTCATGATTGAAACTATGCAGTATACTCGATTTTTGTTTATTAAAGAAAATTCAAAATCTACACATATATAATTGATAAATACTACATTATTTTTTGTCTAAAGTGAATGTTTTTATAATTATGGCCACTGCTTATGTAAGCTTCAAATATTATAATTATTATAATCAGGCCGGGCCAAAAACATTCAATGACCTAGGTTAACAAAAAAAATGCTTTTTGTTTCCCTAAAATTTAATAAACAACAATACATTTAAATGTATGAAACAAAATGTAAATTCTATGATAGAAAGTTAACATTGATTACAAAATACTAGGCAAATCATTTAGATCACATAAAAAAACTAAATGTCAACTTGATATGAAAATACATAAATAGACAATAATGGAAGCAACTTCTTCTTGCATTTTTTAAGGCAAACTCATCTATTATCTCTTCATAGTTAAGCATATCCAAGTACTCATTTTCAATTGAAATCATAGCTAATCCACTTAATCTCTCTTGCGACATGGTAGTTCGCAGATATGTTTTAATTAATTTCAATTTTGAAAAACTTCTTTCTGCCAAAGCAACCGTAACTGGAATAGTCAATAGGATTCGATAAACAATCCAAACATTGAGAAATCCACTTACATCTCGATAAAATCTCAAGAAATTAAGAATACTAATTGATGTCGTAATTTCCTATGGTAGAATTCCTTTTAATTGTTGAAGCTCATAAAGAACTCGTTACCATAAATATCTTTCTCTTCCTCAAGTGTCAAAAAATCTTCCAAATTCATGCAATAGTCCTTCAATTTATCATCATCAACATTTTTGAATTTCAAATTTAGAAAAAAGCCAAAAATTCATTCATAATGTTTAAATTGCTCAAACCGATCTCCAAGCGAAGTTAAAGCTTGATCCATTATATGTAGAAAATAAGTAACTCTATGGAGATTGCCAATTACAATTCTCTTTTCAAAAAGTTTAGGATCAATGCCAACATCATTTGCAATTTCTTTAGCCTCCTCCATTATGGGTTCAAATCCATCTTCTCTAAGTTTTTCAAAAAAAATTGCCAGCTCTTTAATTTTGGAGATTGCATCTTCAATATGCATTTTCTTTCGTTGAAGTATTTTACTTACTCGATTAATATTGTCTAATATCTTATACCAAATACACAAGCTAATTAGAAACTCAAAATTTTCCAAAGCATTTTGGCACAATCCTTTTGCCTCCATCATCACAACGTCCTCTTTAGAGTTATTTGCAACATCAACCAAAGAATCTCTTAGTTCCGATGATTGAAATCTTATTGCTTTAACACTTTCAATATGACTTTCCCAACGGGTTGCAAATAATGTTTTGGAGTCAAACCTTTCACATGACTTCGGAGTATTTCCCACCGATGAATTGAGCTAGAAAATAAAGTATAAATCTTTTACACATACGCAAAAAAGTTTCTGGCTTTCATACATGATTTCGCCATATCACATAATGTAAGATTTAGACTATGACATTCACACGAAATGTAGAAAGCTCTAGGATTTACATCAAGTAGTCTTGTTTGCTGTTGAATATGCGCTTTGCGCTTATATGATTTTTGTTTGATGATAATAAACATATATACATTCTTTTGAATGTATTTGTTAATATACTATTCTATTTTTTCACAATTTAAATAAATATTTGTTGAATAAAATAAATTACACAGAATTTGAATTCAAACAGAAATTTTATTCAAACAAATATTTATTACAATTTTGAATAGTACAATTTCAATCTCTCACTATAACTATACAACTTTGATTACAATCACATCACATTTCACATTTACAGTTAACCTCACTACATATCACTCACACTCGTATTTTTATTTTCAACTTCCTTCTAGTTTGAATCCAGCATCTGAGCAATCTGCAAAAATATAAACTAACGCAGTAAAATTGAAAAAGAAATATTTTTGCAATATAAAATGAAATATGATTTTTGAAAATATGATTTGCCTCAGTTATTTGGGTTGTTCGTCATAATTTAAATTTGAATTCATCATACATGAACAACTTGTGACATACACGGTGTATCACTGTATATGCCACAAGGCCGTGCACGTCGATATATACACTTGATTGATTTACAGGGACAGGCGAGCACAGGTCAAACCCAAATGAAAAACCGGGTTCAACTCACGTGCAATAACATTGAAAATCACGATATGAGCACAAGGTCAAACCCGAGTTTTTTGAAAAAATGGATTCAACACAGGGCAGGTCACAAGTCAAAAACAGTGCAACAAAACTCAATGTCAAGCATGCATGAAACATGAAACAGTGGATTGAACCAGAAACATGATCAACACAGCAATGCAAAGACCAGACAACAATTTCATCAAATATGCTCAAGTCCAGATGCATCAGGTTGAAAATGTTCAAAGCACAAGTATACAACAAAGTGACTGAAGCAACTACCAAACAAACATAACATGCAGTTTGCTGTGATACGAGCTCGAGCACAGTTGAAGCTCAAGACATCAAGTGATACAAGTATGCAACAACAGTAAACCATGCTTTACGATGAACTTATGGTCATAAACACAGTAACACACACAGATGCATTAAAGAACAGCAGCCCCAAAACCAAGACAGTAGTGTGCAACTCGAGTTTCAAAAGAATCAAAGTAACACAACAGCAATAATGCAAACAACAAATGAACAGTGCAAGCATGAAGTATGCACAGCAAATAATGTGCACCGGTGAACAAGTATGGCAGCAGGCAAGTGCACACATTACAACAGACTCAAGGCAAATGAATAGACAAAGCAATTGACCACAATCATGTTCAAACATGGCCAGAGACTATATGTCAACAGAAAGTCGATCAGTAAGGCAATATCAAGTTCAGGTCATAATGGAGCAACTTGAGCTCAAGAATGATCAAGTGCAGACAAATGAAACAACAGGCAAATGCATATACAAACTATGGTAAATGCAGATACAACATGTCAAAGAATACTACAAGGCCAACACAGTGATCATTATCACTGACTCCATTAATCAAGACACAGCAGTGATCAGATGAATCATGAAATGCAACATCAAACCAGAGAATACATTACAGTGGTCATGAATGCAGTAACAACACCGCACCAGAATGCATCAAAAGCAAACAGAGAGCATATGCATCAACTACAAGCAGATACAACTCGACCAGTAACCAAGGCTACAAAGTTTAAGAAATCAATTGGCTGCAGTAAACACAATCAGTGAAGACAGAGTTCAACATCAAGGTTGATCAAGCCAAAAATTCATGTAATCAATCAAAGCCGAAGTCAAAATTGAACCAAGTCAGTATGTTGAACAAGTCAGAGATGTGGTGGTAAAGAAATGAAAATGAATTCAAAACCGTGTCAACCAAGAAACGTGAATTTGACAAAGTCAGATTCATCATAAATCGTTCAAGCATCATCAAGCGGCAGAGAAAAGGAATTGACAAATTCAAACACGAATATACGAACACAAAAATAGGATTTCAAATCCTATATAAGCCCAATCATCATCGGCAAATTAATTATCGAGTTCAAGCATCAACCCAGTAAAGAAAAAAGGAAACAGTACATACCGAAATCACAAACAACGAACTCGATCAAGCAGCTGCAAACGAGCGATAGTCGATCATCAGAGAAGCAGCGAGCTAGGGCAACATATCTCAGATCGAACGAAGAAATTGAAGCCCTGATTTACACAAGAGCCGAAGCCTTAATTGGAACAAAGGGAACGAAGCCCTAATTTCAGAAACAGGACGAAGCCGCCATTACTCTCACAAGCAAAGGAACGAGACAAAAAGGATCGGGTGAAATAAGGGAGTGGGCAGGCCTTATTATTAAAAAGGGGGTTTAGTGTTTTAATTTTATAAAAGGGCTTTATTATATTGTTAATTAGGGTTTAGGGTTATTTTCTATTGTCTTTTAATTATCGTTTTTATTTTTCGAATCAAAACTTTGTAAATCACCACCTAGGGTTTAGGTAGTGTCAGATTGTCTAGTTAGAATTAGTTCAATGAGCAGGGTGTGCGAGTTTGCAAAGCTCTATAGGCGGGAGCAGAGTTTGCGAGTAAGCGAAGCTCTATAGGCGGGAAGCAAAGTTTGCGAGTAAGCGAAACTCTATAGGCGGAGCAGGGTGTGCGAGTCTAGTAGAGTGTTTGTGAGCGGAAGCAAATGTTTGCGAGTCTAGTAGAGTGTTTGTGAGCGGGAGCAAATGTCTGCGAGTCTAGTAGAGTGTTTGTAAGCGTGATACTGTTTAATTCTAATAGAAATCTGTGAATGCAGCAGTAGGCAGGGGTTTCCGACGCTGGGTAAATTTTGTGTGTGATTTACTTTTCAGCATATTTATTTCTGCAATTTATTTCTGTGTTTAAATCGAGAAAATTTGCTATAACCCTATTCACCCCCCCTCTAGGGTTAATCTAGATCTTACAAGTGGTATCAGAGCCCGGTATTTTTCTTTAACTCTAGAGTCATGAATCCACCAGATAATATTTTTGAGGGTCATTTCAATATTATTCCTTCTATTTTCGATGGAACAGATTTTTTGAACTGGAAATTGAAAATGGAATTTTGTTTAAAATCTGTTAATATTAAATGTTGGGATATTATTGAAAATGGGTGTGATAAAACCAATAAGGAAAGTATCTCGATTAATGCTCTTACTATGCATATATTATATTCTCATATTAATCGTGATAATTTTAATTTTGTTTCTCTTAGTGAAAATGCACAGAAAATCTGCAATACTCTCGATGCAATATATGGTGCAAAAATCAATAGCAATGAGAAGTCCTCCACAACCGACTCAGTTAAAGAAATATGCTTAACAGGATTGGTAAATAGCAGTTGTGATGAGGATGATGATGATGGAGCAGCCGAGCTGGCATTACGAACAAAGAATTCAAAAAGGAAATTTGCAGCCAAGTGGAATAAAAGCGATAGCAGTGAAAGTGAGGAAGCAGATATGTGCCTTCATGGGAATATAACCGATAGTGACGACAACGAGCCAAGCGAGGTATCAAAACTTACTCACTCTGAATTACTTATTTATTTCCACAAAGTAAATGGCTGTTTTAAACGACTTAGGGAGAAGTATGCCAAACTTGAATCACAAAATGATACTTTGTTAGAATTAAATGAGCAACTCGACAAATTAGTTAAAACCTATCAAAGAAAGATCCCTAAGTGTGATAAGTGTCCAACATTCGAAAAGGAAATTGAAAAATCAGAAATCAATATAAAATCACTTGAAAATGAAATTCTGATTTTAAAAGAGAATGAAAATAATAGGAGAGAGAATTCTATTGAAAAGTGCACACAATTGATAAATGAAAATGAATCTCTCAAAACACAAGTCCAACAATTGTCAACGACTTTAGATAAATTTTCAAAAAGTGAAAAATCGTTGAATATGTTAATAGGAAAACAAACTATCAATATTGATAGACAAGGACTTGGATATACTCACTCTGAATATGTTAGAAATGAGATTAATCAAGAAAATTCAATGTGCACGATTTGTAGAAAATATGGACACAATCACAATAATTGTTGGTATAGACCCAAACATGTGAAAACTATACCAATTTGGGTTCCAAAAGGCACAAATATAAAATCTTTGAAAGTCAAACAAATTTGGGTGCCAAAAGGAACATATATAAATAGTTTTGGGTCTCCAAAAACATATTTTTCATATTCTGCCACTAACGACCATGGACCTATAAAAACAAATAGGTCACATAAATCTTTTCCCGTGTAGGTGTGGTGGCAGGCTAAGGAACAACAACAGTGTTCTCTGGATTTTGGCTATTCCAGAAACACAACGGGCGACAAAGCAAAGTTCCTTAGCCTAGTACAAAGGTGACAGAATCACAATGGACAACGACGAAAAATTATCGTAAAGGTAAAACAGGTAAAATTATTTTGAACGATATATTAAATGTGATAGTCTGCACCATACTCTAAATTAAAATCAGCCAATATTGAGATGAATAAAAGATGATGATTTTGATGCTATGATTTTTTTTTAAAATATTGACCAACCATCTTTAAATAGAATTACTTGGAATAATTATGATGGTGGACTGATTCGGACTTAATTGATATGATTTTTTTTGACTTGTTCTTATTTATGACATTGATTTGTGCTTAAATGATGACCAATCAGATTTTCAAATATGAACTAATCCATATAAATTTGTTTGGTCAAATGATGGTTACTCATGCTACACATAGATATAGTTGTTTTGACATTTTGGTCACTACTTGTAAATTCACACGATTTCAATTTTCATGAGAAAGTTGTTAAAAAGGATTTTAAGAATTTTTTTGAATTTTTTGAAACTTTATGAAATTGTTGAAACTTCAAGAGATTGTTTTTGAAATAATAATGAAGTTTTAATGACTGTTGATAGTTGTTCATCCTATGGTTTCTAAGTTTAACACTATGATATTTGTTTGAGTGATAACATGGCTTCATTTCAAATTTCATTCTGAGATAGTTTGTTGAAATTTCACAATCTGGTCGTTGACGTCCATCGAGTGAATATTGAGTGAAATTTAAATTCAGATGCAGATTACACTGGTAATATGTTGATAGGAAAATTACTAGTGGAACGTGATTAATTTTTGAAACATTCATTTGCTGCATCGTTTTTTTTCAAAGAAAATATCTGCATATTTTTCACTTGAAATAATTTTCAAATAGCAGAAAATTTTCTTATGAAACCCCCTCGAGAAAATCATGTTTGACCATATTTACAGATTAGTCATTTTTATTTGATTTTAAATTTTTGACTAATCTAACTCCCTTTGATTATCGAAAAGGTGAATAGTGATTGAAAAAGTGATGAGTGTTGATATTTATATTCAATTGAGTTAAATGTTTGATTCATGTCTATCACTTCATCCCTATTTTTACAACACTGTTATTCTTTTGCTGATAACAAAAGGGGGAGAGAAAAGTTAAGATTTTGTCAAATAGAATCAAGCAAAGGTCAAATAATTTTCACTTTGCATATAGGCTCATTTATATTTCTATTTGTATGCATATATGTAGGGGGAGTATTGTGTAGAGAGAGAGCATTCAAATAGGGGGAGCAAATTGAACGATCAAATACATTTAATACATTCAAAATCTTAAATATATGTTTGTTATCATCAAAAGGGGGAGATTGTTGAATATGCGCTTTGCGCTTATATGATTTTTGTTTGATGATAATAAACATATATACATTCGTTTAAATGTATTTGTTAATATACTATTCTATTTTTTCACAGTTTAAATAAATATTTGTTGAATAAAATAAATTACACAGAATTTGAATTCAAACAGAAGTTTTATTCAAACAAATATTTATTACAATTTTGAATAGTACAATTTCAATCTCTCACTATAACTATACAACTTTGATTACAATCACATCACATTTCACATTTACAGTTAACCTCACTACATATCACTCACACTCATATTTTTATCTTCAACTTCCTTCTAGTTTGAATCCAGCATCTGAGCAATCTGCAAAAATATAAACTAACGTAGTAAAATTGAAAAAGAAATATTTTTGCAATATAAAATGAAATATGATTTTTGAAAATATGATTTGCCTCAGTTATTTGGGTTGTTCGTCATAATTTAAATTTGAATTCATCATACACGAACAACTTGTGACATACACAGTGTATCACTGTATATGCCACAAGGCCGTGCATTTCGATATATACACTTGATTGATTTACAGGGACAGGCGAGCACAGGTCAAACCCAAATGAAAAACCGGGTTCAACTCACGTGCAATAACATTGAAAATCACGACACGAGCACAAGGTCAAACCCGAGTTTTTTGAAAAAATGGATTCAACACAGGGCAGGTCACAAGTCAAAAACAGTGCAACAAAACTCAATGTCGAGCATGCATGAAACATGAAACAGTGGATTGAACCAGAAACATGATCAACACAGCAATGCAAAGACCAGACAACAATTTCATCAAATATGCTTAAGTCCAGATGCATCAGGTTGAAAATGTTCAAAGCACAAGTATACAACAAAGTGACTGAAGCAACTACCAAACAAACATAACATGCAGTTTGCTGTGATACGAGCTCGAGCACAGTTGAAGCTCAAGACATCAAGTGATACAAGTATGCAACAACAGTAAACCATGCTTCACGATGAACTTATGGTCATAAACACAGTAACACACACAGATGCATTAAAGAACAGCAGCCCCAAAACCAAGACAGTAGTGTGCAACTCGAGTTTCAAAAGAATCAAAGTAACACAACAGCAATAATGCAAACAACAAATGAACAGTGCAAGCATGAAGTATGCACAGCAAATAATGTGCACCGGTGAACAAGTATGGCAGCAGGCAAGTGCACACATTACAACAGACTCAAGGCAAATGAATAGACAAAGCAATTGACCGCAATCATGTTCAAACATGGCCAGAGACTATATGTCAACAGAAAGTCGATCAGTAAGGCAATATCAAGTTCAGGTCATAATGGAGCAACTTGAGCTCAAGAATGATCAAGTGCAGACAAATGAAACAACATGCAAATGCATATACAAACTATGGTGAATGCAGATACAACATGTCAAAGAATACTACAAGGCCAACACAGTGATCATTATCACTGACTCCATTAATCAAGACACAGCAGTGATCAGATGAATCATGAAATGCAACATCAAACCAGAGAATACATTACAGTGGTCATGAATGCAGTAACAACACCGCACCAGAATGCATCAAAAGCAAACAGAGAGCATATGCATCAACTACAAGCAAATACAACTCGACCAGTAACCAAGGCTACAAAGTTTAAGAAATCAATTGGCTGCAGTAAACACAATCAGAGAAGACAGAGTTCAACATCAAGGTTGATCAAGCCAAAAATTCATGTAATCAATCAAAGCCGAAGTCAAAATTGAACCAAGTCAGTATGTTGAACAAGTCAGAGATGTGGTGGTAAAGAAATGAAAATGAATTCAAAACCGTGTCAACCAAGAAACGTGAATTTGACAAAGTCAGATTCATCATAAATCGTTCAAGCATCATCAAGCGGCAGAGAAAAGGAATTGACAAATTCAAACATGAATATACGAACATAAACATAGGATTTCAAATCCTATATAAGCCCAATCATCATCGGAAAATTAATTATCGAGTTCAAGCATCAACCCAGTAAAGAAAAAAGGAAACAGTACATACCGAAATCACAAACAACGAACTCGATCAAGCAACTGCAAACGAGCGATAGTCGATCATCAGAGAAGCAGCGAGCTAGGGCAACATATCTCAGATCGAACGAAGAAATTGAAGCCCTGATTTACACAAGAGCCGAAGCCCTAATTGGAACAAAGGGAACGAAGCCCTAATTTCAGAAACAGGACGAAGCCGCCATTACTCTCACAAGCAAAGGAACGAGACAAAAAGGATCGGGTGAAATAAGGGAGTGGGCTGGCCTTATTATTAAAAAGGGGGTTTAGTGTTTTAATTTTATAAAAGGGCTTTATTATATTGTTAATTAGGGTTTAGGGTTATTTTCTATTGTCTTTTAATTATCGTTTTTATTTTTCGAATCAAAACTTTGTAAATCACCACCTAGGGTTTAGGTAGTGTCAGATTGTCTAGTTAGAATTAGTTCAGTGAGCAGGGTGTGCGAGTTTGCAAAGCTCTATAGGCGGGAGCAGAGTTTGCGAGTATGCGAAGCTCTATAGGCGGGAAGCAAAGTTTGCGAATAAGCGAAACTCTATAGGCGGAGCAGGGTGTGCGAGTCTAGTAGAGTGTTTGTGAGCGGGAGCAAATGTTTGCGAGCAGGGTGTGCGAGTCTAGTAGAGTGTTTGTGAGCGGGAGCAAATGTCTGCGAGTCTAGTAGAGTGTTTGTAAGCGTGATACTGTTTAATTCTAATAGAAATCTGTGAATGCAGCAGTAGGCAGGGGTTGCCGAAGCTGGGTAAATTTTGTGTGTGATTTACTTTTCAGCATATTTATTTCTGCAGTTTATTTCTGTGTTTAAATCGAGAAAATTTGCTATAACCCTATTCCCCCCCCCCCTCTAGGGTTAATCTAGATCCTACATTTGCATCCCTTGACGTTTACCTATTACAAATTCAATAAAATTAGTTAACATAATAGTCAATAGTTTAAAATCAAGTTTAAGAGTATTATGTTAAATTTAACAATTTACCTTTCATATTCGAACCATTATCATATATTTGTCCTCTCACATCATTAATATCGAGTTTAGGGTTATCCAAAACATTTTCATGTTCTTTAAAAAGACCAAGTCTGCATGTATCGTCGACGTTTATGAATCCAAGAAATTATTCTTCCACATTGGTATCACTTGCATCGTCAACATTCACACATCTTATATAATGGACATTTGCTCCTTATGACTTAAATCTGGAGTGCAATCAAGGATGATGGAGAAATATTTTGCTTTCCTTATTTTTGCAAGCATTGTTATTTTGATCTTATTGGCCAACAAACTTATCAATTCATTTTGAATTTTATGGCTAAGATAATGATGATTTATTTCGTTGTTTACCACACATCTAAGATGGTCTTCCATAATTGGATCAAATTCGGCCACAAATTCTATAAGTTGACAGAAAAGCTCATTATTTTTCTCATAAATCTTTTCATTTGATCCACGAAATGGCAAGTTATTTCTAGAAAGTGTTTTGACAACGTCAATTATACGCACAAGTGCTTTTTTCCAACGTTGTCTTTCTTGGTCAATTTGAGCTTCCATTGCTTTATCAATTGTCTTTTGTTGAAGTCCCTTATGCAAATCAACCCATTTTATAAGATTTGCATTGTGCGATGGATTACTTTCATGCTCTCTTAGCTTTTTAGACAAATTATACCAATCATTGCATCCTTCGCCGGCCAATTGAAATACTTTTTGTGTATGCTTGAAAAGTTTACAACAAAAACAATAAACTTTATCACATTCATTTGAATATACAAGCCATTTTCTTTCATGCTCTTTTCTACGTGGATAGCCGCCAATGTAATGTTTAGAAGAAAAATGTCTACCATCAATCTTGCTTCTCGGAAATGCATCATTTTCTTTTAAAGTCTTGATCGGACCATGTTGAATTAGCATAATTCTTTTGGTATCACTAATTACTCCCCATAACCCCAGATCATAATTAACATCAACGTCTTTTCCAATATCGATTGTGGTTGCATCATTACTGTCTTCATCAAAAGAATTGCCAACATATGTTCATCCTCCATAACTTCTACTATATGTTAGATTATCAATTTCTACATCAACATTTTCATTTATAGGCTCTTCATCATTGTCAATATCATATTTATATTCTCACTCTTCTCCCAATTGGTTTCTTCAATTTGACTTAGAATTTTTTATTTCTTGCTTGAAATAAATTTGATATTGAGCCAACTAATGACTTTTTTTCTCCATCTCTCCGTTGCCCTTTTTTTCTATTTTGAAATCCAGAATTTCGTCTTCGATTCCTATCTCAAATTGTGATATAATACAATATTAATATAGCAAATTTCAATTGTGTATTATTTACATTCTAATTGCATAACACAACAATCAAATGTTTTGAATTAAAGTTTCATCAATTACTTTGAAAGAATTTTTTTTAAAACAATCAATTATTAACTAGCTAATTAGTAATTAACATCAAATAGCACAAAATAAATTATTAAGTAGCTAATCTGAACGAGGGGGCCTGCGCTGCAGCACGGGCTCGGGTGCTTTGCACCTAATTTTTTTTAGCCTCTATTTTTGTAATTTGGATCGTATCCGAAAAAATTATTTTTTGAAAATTTGAATTGTACCCGAATAAAGTTTTGTTAACATTTAACAGCCAATTCTTATGCAATTATACACTAATTAGTGAAATGACAAATCAAAAAATTAATTTAGAGATTAGGGCATTTGATTTCTCTTAAGTTAACTTAGTCTAGGATCTGGAAAAAAACAATAAACTAACATATAATATAATCCAATGGACGATCAATTGTTTTCAATTTGTTATATCAGTGAATTAACAAACTTAGTCCCGATCAATTGTTTCAGCTTAAAGGATTACAGTAAACTAAATCCTAAAGAATTACTTTAAATTAACAATCAATTGTTTGCGACTTTCATTGTCATTCATATTTCAGAAACTAACAAAGTTATCGAAATCAGTATTCAATCAACAAACAATCAATACCTCATAAACTGATAATTGATAAACATACTCACATAATTTAGAAATTAGGATTTGAGAATTAGGACGGAAGACAAATCGGCCTGACACAATTGGCGACGAGCCAGCGCAGCGATGGACCAAGACGAGGCAGCGACGACGGACTTAAGAATTGAGGACCTAAGGCGAAACTGATTTGTAAGTTGAACGGAATT
Organism: Allium cepa; assembly: GCA_030765085.1. Classification (NCBI taxonomy): domain Eukaryota; kingdom Viridiplantae; phylum Streptophyta; class Magnoliopsida; order Asparagales; family Amaryllidaceae; genus Allium; species Allium cepa. Next base: position 604,324,304 of record CM060943.1, on the reverse strand, counting down.
CGGTGTTTGCGGATTCACCTTTTGCTGTGGAGAATACGAGAATCGATTTTTTTATCTAGTTTGTTGTCGCTGCGTGAAGTGTTGCCCTACGCAAATGTATCGCTTGCCTATGTCATGGGCCGGGCCGGATTATAATATATTCTTTAAACTATCATAATGCGGTAATATCATGTCTTCCATTCCTAGAAAAGAAGAAAATACAAATGTGACATCACCAACAAAGTTAATGGTGATGCATGGACATGAACCTTGTTTAAAATACAAATTAAGTAACCATACATTTCTTAAGAAAAATAGATGTAGCGTAACCAACACAATTTTGATATTTAAAAAAAATCATTTAAAAACCCGTCAATATTTTAGTTACATTAAAAATACGGCAAATACGTTTTTTATTTTATTTTTATTACTCAAAATAACAAATAACATGTCATCATTATTGCCAACTGTGAGGAGATCGCTTTATTTCAACGCCTGCACTGCACCTATATTAGATTTCTCTATTGGTTTTATATGTACTGAACAACTTTCAAATACTAAGTACAATTAATGCCAAAGCGGATATGTTGTGTGTTCATCCTTCGTACATATACACATTACAGTCTCTTATTTAACATCCATTAGAAAAACGATATATTACTTAATACTATTATTTTATAAATAGTCATGGAAGTTTCAAGTGTTACTGGGAGCTATTTATTGTTATGCTCAAAGGTTAAGGCATTTTATATGCAATAGCTTTTCAGTTTTCATATTACATGAAAATAGCATGAAGGATGAAATTCATCAATTTTTTAGCTTCGATGACATGCTTTCAATTTTTTAATTAGAAGTACAAACTTTGCAATATAATATAGCAGAAGGACAATTTTTTAGCTTCAAGAACAGCGCTATTGTGTAGTATCAGTTTTGTGAATTGCAGTAGCAGTTTTGAAGTATTTAATATTATTTTATTTGCAATAATATTTTTATAATTTGTAATATAATTTTGTTGATGGAGTGTGTAATCTTAAACAACATGTTATTTTGTAGTAGCATGTTAGGAGTTGCAATAATATTTTTAATTGAATAACATACGAATAAAATAACACTATATAGTATTAGTTTTGTTCAATGTTTTTGGTTGTATTTTACTTGTAATAAAGATTACAATTGTAATATCATTTTATTTTATTTTTTAACGCTTAATATGCTTGTAGTAGCAGTTATTAAATTGTAGTTGTTTTTTTTTAATTGTAATAGCAGTTTATATAAATTTAATAGTATTTACGAATTATAGCAACAGTTTTACGAATTATAGCAGCAGTTTATGAATTTTAATGTGAGTTCTGAACAAATGTATCATTTTATAGATGAAGTGTGCATTTATTATGTCTGTAGTAGCAGTTTATGAATTTTTTTTTTTTTTTTGAATTATCGTGGTATACACATTTAATAGTATTTATGAATTATAGTAGTAGTTGATACACATTTAATAGTATTCATGAATTATAATAGTAGTTTTGTACACATTTTATGTTATTTGATGGTAGGAGTAACTGATACTTTATACACATTTTGATAGTAGCAGTTTTATACACATTTTATTGTAGCAGTTTTTGGATAGTAGATATAAATGACAATGTGCAGTATCAATTTTTTGTTTTTTCAGTTAATGATGCACCTTTTATTTATTAGAGTAGGATATGTATTGATGGTGATTATGAAAGAGTAAATTTAAATTGAAAAAGTACGTATATTTTAGCTTATAATGACATTCATGATACTGTCTAGTTACATTTTATTTGACCAAAGGAAACTGATACTACATAGTAGTAGTGTCGAACCTGCTATTCAAATTTCAGATTTTGGATATTGTGGTGGTGCTGGGAACGGCAGCAAGGTTGGTGGTGGAAGTGATGGCGGTGGGTGATGGTGCGAGGAGTGGTGATTGGTAATTTGGACGGTTTGTCCTTTTGACTTATTTTGGAAGAGTGTTTGTTGTGGCTAAGTTGTGTCATTCAGGTTAAAAATATAAATTTTTGTTCTTTTAAACTAATTCCTCATCTACATTCTTCAATCAATTTTTTGTGATATGAACTAATTGTTTGAATATTTTACTGAATAAGATGCAGTTGGTTTTATTGAATAAATCAGGCTCTGATTCACTTGGACTGATTGTTACACAATACTTCCTTCTTTTCATACAGTTAATAGCAACGGCTTTATAATGAACAAAATAACAATGAATAAAATTATATTACCACAGAGGGAATTAGCGAGAAAGACAAACTTTGAAGAAGGAAAAAGATTGAAGGGCAACAAGTTTCATTTTTGAACCGAAAAATAAAATTTGAAGAAGAAAAAATTAGACTGAAGGACGGTGCTAGTTAGTATTCAGCATTATAAAATACTAGCTATAATTAGCATTGTCCTTCAGTCTAATTTTTTTTTTAAATTTGTTATTCGGTCCAAAATTGAAACTTGATGTTCTTCAGCTTAATATTAAAGTTTTTCATTTTGTCTATTTTCCACTTTATCATATATGACGTTTGTTTTATATAAATTTACAAATATTTACATATTTTTCTCATCCAATGCTTACGTGGAAACCAATTTGACGTCCAAAAATATTAAGTTTTATGCATATTTGCTCAACTATTTCACAGTAGAAAGAAGGCAACTCGCATATTTATTAATGTCAAATATTACCTATGTATATGACATTATAACACGATAAATAAATTTGCTCTCAGTTTTCTTTACACACATCTGAGGAAGACGGACGTACCTAACGTACTAGTATAGTTATATATAAAAACGTACCACATCTGACAAAGAAAATAATAATAAATATGTAGGTATGTCAATTGATACATGAAAAATTCGAAATCCGTCCCGATCCGTATCCGATAAAACAGATATTATCCAACATCCGAAAAGCGGATGCGGATATCCGAAAAGAAAATCAGATGCGTATGCAGATATAGACATATCCGTATCCGAAAAACATCCATCCGATCCGAAATTTTATTTGTGTTGTCATTTTGTTATCATGTATGTTGCTATTTTATCATTTGAATTGATGTAATACCGTGTAAACTTGTTTGATATTATGTGTGATCATTTTGTCATTTGAAAAACTAATTAGTATTGTAGTGTGTGTATTGTCATTTAAGAAAGTGATTGTTTTAATTTAAAAATATTAATATAATAAGAATCTTATTCAATTTCAGACGTGGATATTTCAGATATTTTCGAATATCCATAAATATTCGTCTTTTATTTTCGAATGCGGATATTTTCAGATATCCGAAAAATATCTGCAGATACGGATGTTGATTCCCAAATATCCGCGGATAACGGATGCGGATTTAAAATTTCGAATGCGGATGCGAATACAGCCATATCCGCATCCGTTCGCATCTGTTAACAGCGAAGTCATTACAATTTTCCACGATTTACAGTTGGCTGCAAACATAACATGAATGTATTACAAAGATATTGGAGCTGATTGAATTTGCACTGCGTAAAGGGAAGAATTTACACACCATCCACTTCAAGATTCTTTCACACTACGATAAATGGTAAATAACCATGTATTTTATAAACTAAAAGCACGATAAATAATTTAAGTTTCTTCAATAATATAAAAACTACTAAATAGGTTAGGAAACCATATATGGTGCCTAAAGGGGTTACGCAATCTTGCTGAGACTGAAGGAGCCTAAGATATCATATGCTTTAGCTTGTCACAACGACTTGAATTGTAACCATTTTCTGTGCTGGCGACACAGATAGATAATATAGCAGGCTAGTCAGCCAACCATATCAACATCATTACATTCGCTGTTGTTGTTAAGAGTTGGTTGAATAGACGTTGTTAGATCCCCAAATCGCAATGGAGAGTGTCTTGCAGCATACTGGAACAAAACCTGCAGAAACGATGACTTTCATAATATTATTCCAAATACATTTGAGTATAATTTACATGTTTACTGACTAAATTTTCAATGTAGGTTGATGCCTGTTGTCTTCCTTTTTAGCTTTTAAACCGTGGTTTGAGGTTTCGACTGAAATACCGAAATTTCGGTCGTTCCGTTTAGGTTTCAGTAGAGCCGAAACGAAACCAAACTGAAATTCCGGTTCCCAAAAAAACCTATTGAACTTCAAATTATACAAAAAAAAAAAAAATCAAAAATGGAATTAATTTGAATTTTCAAATATAGGAATATTCAAAATATGAAATTTTAACTTAGAAAACATACAAATACACAAAATATACAAATGATGTAACTAAAAACTTGAAAATAAAGTAATGAATGAATATTTTTTAGTGTTTTAAATATTTATAATTAACCGGTATTGTTTGTGTATATATTTTTTGATTAAGTTTAAATTATACGTTTTGTTTTCAATAAATTAAACAAATATATGTAATAACAAGATCCGAAACCGAAAATGTAATCAAAATTTACGAATTAGGTCGAAATTTCTAAAATTACAAAGACCAAAACCGAGATCTCGAACCTTGCTTTAAACACTACCAAAGTTAAATATCTACTGTAGGGGGTACACCAGACAAAAAAAAAACATTATAAATACATTCGAAAAAACTTTTCATCGTTGTTAACTATTTTTTAACCTAATATTTAATTGTTGCACTTAAGAATATAAAACAAAAACATCCCACCTTTAAAATTTTGTATATTTAAATAATTTCTTACAACCTTCAATGATTGTTTTACCTATAATGCAATTCAAATTTATTTGAAAATATAATTTTTGCTTTGTTTATAAATGTTTATTAATAAAAATGAACACATCAATATTCAACCACATTGTCAGTTCACCAATTGTAGCACAAAATCACGATTTTAAGTATTTACAACTTTCTTCCTTATCGTCAGTTAACTACTTCACATGGTACATTTGCTCTTGCACAGGAATCCTGATCCAAGACGCAATCTTCAGCACATTTCTCTTTTCAATGCAGGTTTGAGGGTTATCAGCATTGTGAGTGATGATTGCCAACAATGTAGCATGTCATATGCTACTTAAGACTTATAGTACTACGTCCTATCACCTAATTATGTGCTAATTTCCAAAAAAAAAATTACATGCATGGACAAATGGAGGCATTTAGCATTTAATTAATGCTTTTGTTGTATCAAATTTATATATACCGTTATGTTGGGGGAAGTGTGCCTTTTTCCTACTTGAAAATCATTTTGCCTAAGCAGACGATATAAGTTACTCGTGTATGTTTCAGACGAGCCATGTGTGATTATACTAACCTTGGAATAACTATCTGCAAAAGCTCGAGTGCGCTTACATTTTCCAATAAATTGCATGTCCTCGAATTCCATCTTTCTATCTTTAAGTTTGACAGCTTCATCCCGAATAGCAAACCTGAGAAGGCTATTTAATTGCACACCCCACTGCAAAGAAACAAAGCACAAAATATTTAAAGGATATAAAACACAAATGTCAAATGCCAAGCGTGTTTAACCCAAGTTACGGAAATTTTAAGATAAAATGAATTTTATGCAGCATTAATTTTCAAATGTGATATACAACATAAGTTCAGATGAATGTTAACTGAAAGTTACTAGCTCAAATGATCAAGTTGAACGCACACAGATGGTGTGCAAATGAGTAAGAAGATACAAATTTATAACCTTCCGTAAAAGTTCTAGATCTGCACATCCAAGTGCTATTGGAGGGTCATCTGAAGTAGTTAATTTTCCATCCCCTTGTAACTCCAGGACGACCTAATAAATTCACCACAATCTCAAATTAGATGAAATGAATACAAATAAAAGTTTACAGATACAATTTTGTTACATTGTGAAACTGAAACTTTGAATGGAATAAATGCTACCAGAATAATTTGTATTCTACTATGATAAGATCAACTCAAATTTTACCAATTCATATACAAAACCATTTTGTCTGGTAAAAAAGAAGTTATTACACACCACTACAATAATAATTTGCAAACAGTCAAACAGTTTAGGAAACTACTTCACCTGTTGCTGTGCTGGAACTTGTCCACTGCTATCCGTATCAATAACATATTGGCTACAAAATTCATCCTTCCATACAAGCGCTAATGGAGTATTGCCGGTTTGATAATGTGCATGTCTGAGAGCGAAGAGAAGGTAAAGTTGCATGAATGATTAATGTCACTCACGAATATATGACAATTTTTATGTTGGAAAAAAAAAAAAAAAAAAAAAAAGATCTGTCCTTTGTCTCGATCATTTTATGTGTCAATGATACTTTGGAATAATAGTAATATATCTATCAGGTATAGTTTTGAATGTATTTACATGCTTCCATTCAACATTTGGGCTTGCCTGTAATGTATGTGATGTTCGATACAACAATTTGCGTTGGAGATTCAAATAACTTTCTTCAGCATATTTTCATCATTTAAGAATACATGACTTCTCAAATATGGATAACAATATTTATTCCACACTCCGCAGAATATACTGTATATACTATAGACAAAGAAATAGGACCATACTTGTTGTAGAACAATATACCATCTTTAGTGTAAGGCGCAGCACCGCAATATGCTATTTGCAAACCCATTTCATTACAGTCATAAACTGGAACAGCACTGAATCGATATCTATGATACGTGGAAGGAGGATTACATGCTCCGGATTCCCCAAGCTTAGAATTCAACCAAAAGAATCTAAACTCTGCACTGCAATCATACAATGAATATCCGCTCCAGCACACCATATCAATCACGTAGTATGTCTGATCAGCCTACATACCATTAATATTTAATATGCGTGTTTACATATGCGTGCATCAACGTGCGCGTGCGCGTTTGTGCATGTGTATTACACATAATGAAACTAGATTAAGACGAGACTGAAACGATTTTGAATGTGACCCTACTGACAAACAATTACTGTAAGGTTTTATTACAATAAATCTTATTGGCACCTGGTTGAGCTAACAATCACCAAGACCATATATAAACGATTAACCTCATAGAGCAAACAAATGGCTTAATTTATGTTATCTGGTTACATTCATTTTTTCTGCCACGCCATCAAATATTGACATTTTAGCAACTTTTGAAGCATCATTTAAAAGGTATACGGTCTAAACTGATAATGACTTCAAGAGGTATCACACTGTTAATTAACCTAAAATTATTTTATGGTTTATGTAATTTGCCTAAGAACATTTACCTCGGAGAAGATGCAATCAAGTATGCAGTAAGACTGTGCAGGACCTGATCTGTCTCTTGTTCGAGCACCACAAGGTAAGGATGAAGGGAAGTGGTGAAGGATAGTGCCATTTCGAAGCCTACTAACCGTATTACCATTAGAAGAAACCACGATACAACGTTTACCAGCAGGCCGTGGAAAAACATACCTATAATATTTGTATTAGCGTTTTTACAGTCAACAGATAGCTAAGAGTATGTGATAGTAAACTGGCACGAAATGTAAAACATGGTTTATCATCAAATGGAATCTACCTAGCTTGAAACATGTAAAAATAAAAACAAATAATTATGATCCAGGACACGCACACACGTCCTCCATATCCAGCATGAAGTCCTAAGAAGAGGTCGTGGCCAAGTCACCCACATTCCTCAAATCGGTCCCGAGTTGTACTTCTCAACTCGGCACCAAGTTGACTTGACTCGGGTTGAGTTGAGTTTTAACCCGAGACAAGTTAAGGCATGACTCGGGCCAAGTTGAGGTTGTTTCCAATCTTTGAGTTTTGCTTATTTATTTATCATTTTTCCTAGGGTTCACGGGTACGAGTCGTGTGGGGCCGAGTTATGAATTTTTGTCCAACTTTTGTTGTCTCCTTGACACTTTCCTACTTTGTTATCTTTTGATGTTTTCTGAAGTACTTGCATCAATTTCTCTATCATTCCTCAGTTCAACCGTTCGAGTTTGTTCGGAGACAATGAAATTTAGCCGTAACATTCATCCTCCAAAGCATACATTGTGAATATAAAGTGTGATTTGCCCAAAAACAAGTATCAGAAGTGATCAATCATCGACAGTTGAGCTTTCTGGCTATCGACTGGACCAACTGTGACGAATCATCTGATTCCTTCGGATTTACCTATAAATCTAAGGTCGTTCTAGATCGTTATAGCCGAGGTTTTAAATCTTGAATTTCGGTCGTGTTTCGTTCTGAAAATTTTACACACGTTATCTCGTATCGAACGAGATCTTAGGTAAGATGAGTACATCTCGGAGCGACATCTGGGATTTTAAAGTTCATCGCCGAACTATCTCGGAGTAGCATAAATAAAAATTTGATATTTTTAAGATTATTGTAAGAACTGTTATTTATATATAACAGTTTTTAATATATATAATCCATATAAAATGATAATATTAATTTTACATTTAGATCAAAGTGATAACACAATTGATTTGGCATTAACTGAATGATTCCCTACTCATCTAAATATTAAAAGTTAAAAAATAAATAATAAGTTTTTTTTGCTCACTCGTTAAACGGTAAAAAGAAGAATCAAAAGGTAAGTAAAAAGTCATTAGAATGTAATTTCTTGTGGACTCATATAAGAAGTTAAAATAAATGTATATGAAAAAACATAACTTCGTATGAGTTCTTCTATTTAGATCTCACCTCAAATTTCACTACCTTGGACGAGATGAGTGTCAAATAATATATAAACAAAATTTAATGTCTAGTTACACTAAATCTCGTCTCGTTCAAGTTCGAAAATGAGATCTCGAGCGAGATCTCGGGCAAGATGAACGAGATCTGAAACGGTGGTTATAGCTAACGAAACGAGCGATTACTGAAGTATTAGTTATAAATCACAATCATTCCATGTCCTTTCGACATTATTATATCGTATATCTTTAATCAAGGCCATACCATATTCGTCCAGGATCAAATTATCGTATATCAATGTCAGTATTATATCGTGTTCGTCCAGGATTATCATATCATAAATTAATATCACTATCGTACTATGTTCTCTTGGGATTACATCGTCATAAGTGTATGTATCATCCAATTAGATATCATTGTTGTATATTACCATCGATTGGAGCGTCACTTACAAATCATCCAGTATCGTCCAACATCCCATCATAAGTGGGTCCAACCAAATCGAGACGACGACATAATCCAGGAATCGTTATCAAATTGTCTCAAAATCAATAGGCATTCAAACCTTAAAATCCAGTTTTCAATCACTTCAGATCACAAATCGTTAATCCAGACTAGGCATAATCCGCTCGCTCTTCGACGAGGGCCCAATGTCCGAACAAATCCGTCCCCACTCTCGGGTAAGAGGCCTTGTTATCTTGTATAAGTCCATCCATTCGTCCTCCTGCAAGGGAACTCATATTTCACGGTTCATTATCCCGTCTCTTCGGTCGGGAACCATATCTAGTCAGTTCATATATATATATATATATATATATATATATATATATATATATATATATATATATATATATCAATTTTTTAAGGAGTAACCAAGCTCCGCTGGTGACCGTGATAATATCAATCATTACGTTCAAATGATTTTTAAATTCAAATATCCATTAGTCATTCATTTATCGAGTACAAATTAACATATCAAGCAAACATCAAACATCCAACCTTACGAAGGAATACTTTCAGACTTCCATCTCAAAGCGTACCATGAGACCGATTGAGATCCCGTACATGTGTAAGTGGTCTGAAAGTAGCACTGTATCATTTATTCAAAACAAAAGCAAAAGGCGAAAATCAAACCTGACTCTAATCCATCCCGATCATGGGATAATCATCCTCGACCCAAATCAATGGTCGCCTTCAGATACTGCCACAAATGATGATCACTCCTGCGTCACCACTCCATTTTGTGCTATGGTGATCAAATTTTTAACATATTCTTGTAGCCAGTTACTCCGAGCTTGTTCTTCAAACAAATCACACAAATATCTACAATCATTCGTTTTATGTTCATCCAGTCTATAGAATATGCGGTACTTTTCGAACTTTTTTCTCTATACGTGGGTTCTCTTATGGCTGGTTTTTTGTAAGTAATATGCCCTCCAATATTCAAGTAAATCCTTTTCGGAGTTTCAGTCAAGTCTGTGTAAGAAGAAATTTTCTGCTCCCTTTTTTGTCGCTTCGATCCTCCAAAGTTACCTTCAACTTTACGTTTTCCTTTATTCTGCCCTTACGCTGTTCTAGATGGTACATAACCTACATCATTGGTTTCAGCATTGTCAACTCATACATCCTCCTAACGTAAATATCTCTCTCATTGACAGTAAAAATCTACAAGAGTCACAGGGAGTCCATTTTCAAAGCTATTTTGAAATCAATTTTACTCGCAATTTTGGAAACCACCGCCATCAGGACTATCGATGAACCTGGTTTCTGCATTGCAATGGTTGCTTCGTTGAATCTAGTTAAGTAGCTCGGTAAGGTCTTTCCAGATCTTTGTTTCCAACTTGAAAGTATCATCACATTCTTCGATCGTGCTACATGAACTCAAACTGTAAATTGCCTCATGAAGTTTTTCACTAATTCGGTCCATGTGCTACTAGACCCATTTTCAAGCTAACGAAACTACATGGCCGCTAAATCCATCAAGTACAATAGGAAATATCGTCTTATCACTTCCACTGAAGCCCCCAACACTATCATATGTCGAATATATCTCATCAAGTGAACGTCCTTACACAGTACATCTACAGCATCAGTAACTTGAAATCGAATAGATTTCTTACGTCCGAACGTTTGGGGTGATTGAGTTTCTGTTTACCTCCTCCAAGCTCCCATCTCTTGGTACTCGTCTCATCTTTCAGCAATCTTGTTGTTGTCATCCATCGGAAATCTATGGGGCTCTATTATGCATCCCTAAACCAAATCCACTATTTCATATCTCGGAAATATTGGCCAATATCTCGACCGATATCTCGATTCGATCTCCCTCCAAAACGAAACGGTAAATCTCGATGTAAATATCATTTCGAGTATATTGTCCAAGGTATGATAATATCAGCTAATATATCGGTCGAGATGAGATTTGAAATATCGGTCGAGATTTTGTTTTTGTTTTTGTTAAAATTTAAGCCCATGTCCAACCCAAAACAATAATTAAAAAATTAAAGTCTAGCTGTTATAAATTCCTGCTATGTCAATAGCTAACCCCTTTCTCTTTTAATTGCTAAAATTAACCTTAAAAAAATTCCCTAAATCAAACAACCTCACGAAAGACATCTGAATCATATTCCGAGTCACTTAAAGAATATCCTTTTAAGATGTATCAATGGCTCTCTTTGCTAGTTAGCTTGTAATGGTAAAAGCCTGATTTTATTTTGGTTTACCATTATGCTCTTTTTGTATATTTTGTATGTAAATAGAAGACTTGAAAAGAATCATGTCTAATCTTTAATGTTTTATGTACATTTTTCATTTATATGACTACAACGTATATTCATATATGTCGTACAATCTTTTGCATTTTCACGTTCATCGTTTTTTTACATGCATGTTACTTACGAACGTATGTGTTTTATGTTCTACTTCTGCGTTATTTTTTAATGTTTTGGATCGTTTTTATGTTCTGTGTCTAACAATTACTCATGTTCATGTATCATAAATTGTAAGCTATAATCTATTTGTATTGTGTTATTCTGTTACTCTAAGCATATTATGATTTATGAATATGAATTTACTTTTGCAGATTAATAACAATGGAGTAATTTTGCAAATCGAGTTTAAGTTATTATTTTTATGGTAGTATTCATAAAAATTGTTGTGTAAGAATTGTCAATTTTTAACATACCATTTACCCCGAGATGGTCCCGAGATGTGCTTTGAGACCAAGATGGAACTCCGAGACAAATACCAGAGATGGACTCATGTCCGAGACCTCCTCCGATACAAGATCGAATCTCTAAAATCTTCGAGATGAAACGTGATTGAAACCCGAAATGTAAAACCTTGACCAAATCTATAGCCCACCCCTCGTTTCTACGAAGAACTTCTAGTTAAGCTTCTTATTGTTGTAAATCCGCATTCCGATATTCATTCTGTGGCTCAACATCATTTTGCGGACGTGTTCCATCTCGCCTGATTCTTAGATCTAACATCCCCATAAGCCCTCTTGAATCGGTACCGAGTTGTCTCAACTCGTTAGGAAGTTGTGCCCCCGGGTCTGTCAAGTCTTACTCCATCTTTTCTAATGTTCATATCTGGCTTCCCGACCTTTGATTTTGATTTCCAACTACTCCAGTTGTCCTTTGTTCTATTCTTCTAAAAAAACTCATTCATCATCTCATCCCGTGGGGACATTAGCCTATCTTGCATCACTATCATCACTCTCCATCTCTTCTCTAGTCACGTAAATTAATGGATTCGAATTCGAAGTTACCTCATGCTCCCCATGTCCCTGTTGACTTCCTCTAGCAACAGCTCTAGTATTAAGCCTCTTCATCTTCTCTTAATTAAATTTAAAATTCTTAAATCCGAGCCTTCACGGTGAAAGCGTCGAAATGTTTGGACCAAATATGGCACAAACACTTAATCAAACAATAAATGTAAAAGGGAAAGAGATTAAAGAAGAATGAACACAATTTTTATAATGGTTAGACGAATACTCCGACTTACGTCCACTTTATCATTTTTTATTAATCGTGCTTTATTTCTACAAGGTATATTTTACAAGTCGGTATCTTTCGACTTGGATATGAGTAGTAGTTCAGAGCTCAAATGAAAATCAAGAAAGAAGTCATCTTTCAAGCGAGTCCCTCCTCGTATTCATAGACAAAAATTAATGAATTAAGCTCTGAAATTCACTACATACATTCTCCATGTCCAGCAATGAATTCCTAGGAAGAGGCCGTGGCCAAGCCACCCACATTCCTCAACTCGGTCCTAAGCTGTACTTCTTAACTGGCACTGAGTTGACCTGACATGGGTCGAGCTGAGTTTTGACCTAGTCCGAGTTGAGGCATGACTCAAGCTCGACTTAAGGTTGTTTCGCACCTTCACTTTTTCATTCCAATCTTCGGGTTTTGCTTGTTTATTCATCACTTTTCTTAGGGTTCAACTCGTGTCCGATTTATGTGAGGTCAAGTTATGAAGCCTTGTCTAACTTTTGTTATCTCCTTCATACTTTCTTGCTTTGTTATTTCCTTCACACTTTTCTACTATGTTATCCTGTGATCTTTCCTAATTATTTGCATCTATTTCGTTATCATTCCTTAGCCAGACTCAATCGTTCAAATCATTTAGGAGACTGTAGAAAATTTGACTATAACAAATATATATAATTCAATTTTTGTCCTTAATTTTGCTAGTCTGTAAGAAAAGTAATGATGTTGTTTGTATCAAAATTGGGCACAACACTCTTCGGATATGTTTTAAGAGATAAAATGAAGAATATAAATGAAAAAAGAAGAATATCTAACAAACACAGCAATTACTAAATAGAAAAAGCACGTAGAAACACATGGATTTAGAGTAGTTCGACGTATGACCTACGTCCACTATGAAATAGTTGACTTTTATTAACTTTTGCATGCTGGTTACAACGAATTACAATATCAAAATTCGAGTACAACAGTGATTTCGGCAGAGTGGGAACGTAGAAGAGCCAAAAGTCCATTTTCAGTAGGTCCTATGCTGCTATTTATAGGCGTAGGTTGCAAATATCTCGCTCAGATCTCGAAAGACCTCTTCTTTCAAGTGAATGAGTCCACATGGTCGATCTCATGTCATTTACATTCGATCCGTGATCGATACGAACGAATTTCGTATCGATCAATATTTCGTCCGATCGTGTCGAGATCGATCATGATCGTTCTTGAGGATGTACGCAAGCTCCTGTGAAAATTTGGTGGCATCTGGACTTATAGATTTTGAGTTATGATCGATGCGAGTTTGGGTTTTTCTAAAGCTGTTGAATTCGTATCGATGATGTTCGTATCGATAGCTTTGTATCGATGGTTCTGCACGTGATGTCTGATGACGTGGCGCTTGCTTTTAGGATCGATCCACTTTTTATGCTGAGTGATCGAGTCTTTTACTTTAATGTGCTTTCTTCGTATCGATCTGGTGCATTCCACTTCGTATTGCTTCCTATGCTCCACTTCGTATCGATGCCATGTGCTCCATTTCGTATCGATCGTCGAGTATTTGATCGTAACGATGGGAGATGTTGATTTTGTATCGATCCATGGCTGATCGATACGAAGCATGCTTGAAACTGGATCGATATGAGATGGACTCCCATGCTACTACCGATAGATACGAAATAAGTGGTTATGAATGTATACGAAGTTGGTCAATTTCAATGGATACGAAGGAAGCCGCTGCTGATGGATTCGAACGAGATTGATGCGAAGAAGGTTGACCGATGGATATGAACAAGTTTATTCTCTTGGCTTGCATCGATCATATCTTGAGCATATTAACTCGGATTGACTTAAAATTTGAAACGTTGGCTTCCATAGATTTGTTTGTCGTGTCATGTTGATTTCGTGCACAGCTGGAACGCTTCCTTTATTCAACCAGTATATTCGAGAAGTGTTAGCTTTCTTCAGAATCTAACACTCGAGAAGTGTTAGCTTCCTTTATTCAACCAGTATATTCGTAATTACATCCAAATGGATATGCACTGTTCAACAGTTGGCAATTCATCGTTTTCATGGAACGTCTCTTTCGACCCCTGACTCCGGAAGAAGTCAGATACTTGGTTTTGTCAAGAATTAGGAAGACGATCCTTTCTTCACATTTCTAGAGGCAGTTAGGAATTGCCAAGTGGTGACGGGATCTTGAATTAGGCTTAGTTATTTTAAGACGGAGTGGTTTTACGTTCGATGCCCTGCAGGATTCGCCAACCGATGGTTAGTCAGACTAAGTGCTGCAACTTTTCCAGAAGCTAACGAGATAGTCATAACTGACATTGAAACTAATATCTTCTTTCCTTTACAGCCGCAATTCCGCGACCCGAAGGTGCTCGTTTTAAAGAAATAGTACGGATTCTTCAGGAAGTGCCGGACGAGATGAGAAACATGGACTCGGTGCTCATAGATAGAAACTTGATGATTGCCGTGCTAATCGATCGAAATCAAAGCATAAGACTGGAGGGATCGCTTAGGGCAGCCCCGGTGAGACGGACTGAACATAGAGCTCTCGGGATCGTAATAGCCGAGGAGGGCGATGAAGAGAACACGGCTACTGACGACGAACCCGTAGCTGGGCCTTCTGATAGTTTTCAAGATTTAAAGGGAAGGAGGAAAGGCAAGGCAGCAGCGCATAAGCGTCATAAGTCTTTGAGATGGAAATTCGTGATTGTGTCTTTGCCAATCTCCGGTGTTAGAATTTCGGAGGCTCCTCCCTCGCAAATAGAGAATCCTTTTGAAGGGTTTGCCGACATTCCAATCCCGGACTATGTGTCGCTCCAACACGACACCGGATTAGAAGGGCTTCAAAGTGCCTTAGATTTAAGCGAGTCATTTCCTACAAGTGCGGCTGACACATCCGGTTGGTCGGGGGGTTTAACACATACATACATACACATCACGGTACTACACGATTTACAATCATAAGTTATTCATTTCTGGAGATTACTGATCCTGCTTTTCTTTTTATTTTATAGATACGATGACTAGGCGAGAATCTAAGTTAGAAAGCCTCTGCTCTGCACGTCAGTCGTCCAGTTCATACAATGAGTACCGTAGGAGGAAAGCTGACAAAGACCGCGATCGCGGTTATTCTAATCAAGAACGTTACGAGAGGGAGAGGGATAGAGATAGAGAATACAGATATTGCTCCCGATCACGATCTCCACCTCCTCGAGCACTAACACAACCCTCCGACCATGATAGACAACCCTTAGAGCCTCCACGCCAAAAACTGTCTTCTCAAGTTCTCAGGTCTGATTCGCAGCGTCGCAAATCTGAGGCTGAAGCTCCCATTATTACAAAACAAGCCATTACCGAGCCCACAAGAGAAGGAGCAATTAAAGTCGTCCAGTTGAAAAAAGACTTTTCGAACATTTGTTTCGAGGGCTTTATCTTCCCTCCACACTTAACGAAAATTTCAGCTGAGGCAGAACAAACGATGCATGATTACATCCATGATATTTATACCCAATACAAGGAGTGGATGAAAGCCGCGGATAAAGCACCGGTGGTGGCTTTTGAGCGAGCAAAAACAATTGAGAAGTTAGAAACCGACCTCGCCCAAAAAGACCGTATAATTCAAGTGCTAAATAATGAAGCTGAATCTTCCCGAAAATCCGAAATAGAGGCCATCAAGAAAGCCGATGAGGCAAATCAATCCATGAAAAAGATGCGACAGACGCATTTTGCTTTGGTCGAGGGGATGGGCCACCGAAACACCAGTGGCACGACCAAGAGGGATGCTGCACTAAAGGAACTCAATGAGCTTAAAGCCAAACTCTCTAAAATCATCAAAGAAAAAGATGATGCAAACAAAGTAGCCCAAGAGGCGTGCAAACAAGCTGTGGCGCTCCGGGGTGAAAGGGATGCGACAACACTTAAAATTCGAAAGGTCGAGGCCAATGTTGAGGATGAAGTTAGAATGGCGAAAGCCAGGTTAGAGGCCTACATTGAAGATCTTTTGATTATATACAACACTAATGTCTTGAAGCATAGAAACCTAACCTGGCTCGATAATTATCCAACACACCTGTCTAATGCTGGGGGCTGATTGGTAGAAGATGAAAAGGCCGAACACCAAGCTGAATCGATTGATGAATTTGAGCTCAAGAACCAGATGTTGAGTGGAGATGAAAGGAAAGTTTTCCACGATATCATGATCACATATGAAAATGAGAAACTTGACACTCATCATTCGGAAGCTGGAAAAGGTTCCGCTGTTGAGCACTATGATATAAGTTCTGAAACTCTTACGCCAACTCAGCCTGAATCTATATCCATGGTTGATCCTCGGTCCGTTCCTGCTTATAATCCTGATCAACCACGGTTATCTCCAGTTCGTGAGCACGTCTCTGAAGTTGCTCCGCCACCCGCGAGCTAAACTGAAGAAGGTATTCTAAGCATTTCTTATATGCTCATCCAAAGTTTCGAACATTGATCGGAATAATTGCTAACTCTTTTTATTTGTCTATATTCAGTGATAGAAGCTTCATCTGCTATGCCTCCTGCAACCAAAGAGTTGCATCACAAGCAGGAGGCTATCATTACGGAAGCGACCACGACAACGGCTACTGCATTTACGGATGGGGTACAAGGGAGCATACTTACTTTCGATGAACAGATGATGGAGGAACTTCTCGGTCATCATAGTGACCATTTTGCTGATCTACCATTTGTCATGAGTGGAAGCGCACTTGTAACTAGCTCTTCAGCCTAACTACTAACGTCCCCGGCGAGACTCGGACAACTCACGAAGAGGAAATAATAACCGAAATTAAGGCCGAAATGGAAGCAGTTGTCGGGCTAGTAGCTTTGGAGGTGGAATGGCGGGCCCTGGTGCAGCCCCGTTGCGAATGATTTTTCCTGGTGGTACGGTCGTCGACACCAGTGTGCCTCTCCCGTCTTCTATTGTTGATCCTATCCCTCCGACTCCGTCTTCAGGAAGCATTCCAATACATGTGAGTTCGGAGAAGGAAGTTAATATAATGCCCCACCCCACTGGAGATCAGCCGCAAAAAGGCAATGGCTCAAAAAGGAAGCCAAGGAGCAGCTCCAGCGGGTCAATGCCGAAGAAGAAGCCGAGAAAAAAGAAATAATAGATATGCCTTTCCGACTCATTTTTGGTACATAGATAGGAATCTACTTTTGTTTTCTTTTTGTAGACCGTGTATAGACCGTGTATAGATGCGGGTTCAGCCTATGCTAGTAGGATTTTTGGTATAATTTTGTACTTATTCTTTTCTTCGAAAGAATAGTTGAAATAAAATCTCATTTTGTCTTCTGTACAACTTGTGTTCATCTGTTTAAATGTTCCAGTGTTTGAACTTCAATTCATTATACTTATGAAATTTTGGTCTCTGAATCAAGCCCGGGTTTAGTCGCTAAGTTCCGAGGCCACGGCTTCGGGTCGCGACCAAGTGTTAAGTCGAATTCCGATGCTGCACTATCTCACTCAGTGACTGGTACTTAAGTTCTGCCCCCAGATTAGGGGATACATTGGAAAGATCGGTCAGCGATCGCCATTTGCCTTTAACACAACATCGCAATCTTTATGAAACTAAGTTGAAACATGACGAATTCGAGTAGTCGAACCACACTCGCTCATCAATTGGTGATCGCATCCACACTCTGGGGATTGCACTTGTTCGTCAGCGGTCGATTGAGTCCGCTTAAGTTTTAGTGATATGTCCACGCTCCGGGGACTTGAGTTATTTTCGTGGGCGGTCAGTCACACCCGTTCGATATTTAGAACTGCGTCCACACTCTGAGAACTTAGATTGATTCGTGGGTGGTCAGTCACACCCGATTTACATTTATGCTCTGACCGCACTCCGGTGACTTAAAAATGTCTTACGGATGGTCGATTCGTATCTGATTTGTGTTTAAACTTCAATCCGCACTCTGCGGATTTAGAGTTAGCCGGTGTTTGTACTCCAGTCCATGCTCTAGGGACTTAGAGTTAGTAGATGTTTATATTTCAGTTCGCACTCTGAGAACCTGAAGTTAGTTGATGGGTGGTCGAACCACACTCACTCGGTATTTATGTTTATACTCCGGCTCGCATTCCGGGAATCTGAAGTTGGCCGACAGATGGTCAGTCTCATCTGTTTAGGCTTTAGGATTTCGTCCGCACTCCGGGAACGACGAATCTATCAGGATCGTGGATGGTCGGTTCACATCCACCCTGAGTTAACAAGCGAAGTCGTTTGATGAACGGATCCATCCTCCTCAAACTTGGTTAAGATACATGTGAAGTCATTAGGCGGACGGATCCACCCTCTTCGAAACCGCATTTACATGTTTATACTCCAGTTCACACTCTGAGAATCTGGAGTTAGTTAGAGAATTGTCGTATATCAATCCTTTTTTGGCTTCAGTGTGATGACTTATCCCCGAGCTCGGGTTCACTTAACGAGTGACCGGTCGCATCACAGTCACTCCCTATTTGAATAAATCTCACCTTATGGTGGAACTTAGCTCTCCGTGCATAGTGATGTCGTATGATGCATTTTAAAAAAATCACAGCTCTGCCTCGAAGAGATTGCATTTTATTGCTGAAATAAGAAAATACGGCAAAGTCAGCTGCCTTATTACGAATTCAAATTTCAAAATGCATAAACAAATTGCAAATGAAAAATAGACTGAATAAATAACAGTTTGTTATGTGTAATAGCGACGTAGACTTTCGTTGTTCCATGCTCTTGGCAGAACGAGACCATCAACAGTCGATAATTTGAATGTACCATCTCCGAGCTTTCGTTCAATGACATACGGTCATTCCCACAATAGTTTCATATGTGAAGGAGCCAGGTAAATTCTCTTGAGGACAAGATCGCCGAGTTCGAAGGTTCGGGGCCGGACCTTCGCATTGTATATCCAGGCGACTCGACTTCGATATGCGGCTGCCCTCAAATCAGCCTCTTCACGCTTCTCATCTAATAAATCCAAAGATTCGGCAAGTAATATAGCATTCGTTTTTGGATCATAATAAATCACACAATGAGAATGTACTTTCCTCTCGACTGGAATAACGGACTGCTTCGGAACCGTAAGAAAGAGAGAATGCAGTGTGGCCGGTCGTAGATTTGTGGGTTGTCTGATAAGCCCATAAAGCCATAGAAAGTTCATCGACCCATTTACCCCCGGCCTTTTCCAGTCGTTTCTTCAGAATAGACTTTATAACTTTATTAACAGCTTCAACATATCCATTCGCTCGAGGGTGTGCAACCGCTGAGAACTTCTTCTGCATGTGTAACCGATGACAGAAATTCTTAAATTCAACACTGTCGAATTGGGCTGCACTGTCTGTGACAATGGTATGTGGAAGACCAAATCATCAGATAATGTTGCGCACTACAAAGTTGATCACTTTCTTTGTCATGATTGTAGCAAGGGATTCAGCTTCCGCCCATTTGGTAAAGTAATCAACTGCGGCGATGGCGTACTTCGCACCACCTTTGGTTAGAGGTAGAGAACCAATAATCTCAATGTCTCATACTGCAAATGGTTATGGACTGACCATCTGAGTTATTTCTGCATGTGGGGCTCTAGAAATCCGAGCGTGTTTTTGACATCTGTCACATCTTCTGGCATAGTCCGATGCATCACGGTTTACAGTCGACCAATAGTATCAGTATTGGAGCACTTTCTTGAGGAGAGCTTGCCCCTCGGGGTGATCGCCACATTCTCCTTTGTGCACATCATGCAATACTTGTTTGATTTCATCGTAGGCGATACACCAGAGTAAAGACACAGAGTACCCTCTCCTATACATGACTCCCTTCTGAATGGTGAACCGCGAAGCTTTTCGAAGAACTCTTCTCTTTTCACTCCTGCGCTCTAGCAGGATCCCATGCTCAAGATAATTTTTGAATGAAGTCATCCACGACTCCTTATCGGGAATGACCTCAAATGTCCAATCTGTTTCCACCTGATTGATGCTCGGTGAAGATAATGTTTCCACGGGAACGATTCCCATTTGATGTGCCTCACCTATACTGGCCAACTTTGCTAACGAATCGACCTTTTAATTGCGCTGTCGGGGGATGCAATAGATGACATAATAATCAAACTGATTCAATATCTCTTGGACCCGAGCTAGGTAAGCAGCCAGCCTTCGGTCTTTGGTCTGGTACTCTCCCCGAACTTGACACACGACCAACCGCGAGTCACAATAAACCTCCACAGCGATAATTTTTAAATCTCTGGCAAGCCTCAATCCAGCAAGTAGGCTTTAATATTCGGCTTTGTTGTTTGTCGTATGAAAATCAAACTTTAAAGCATAACATATAGATCGACCTTCCGGAGTTTCAAGTACAAACCCGTCACCTTAGCAACGGTCATTTGACGCACAATCATTATGCAGCTTTCAGATATACTTGGGAGATTCACTAGTTTCGGGCAAGTCCTCTGTGATAGTAAATTCAGCTATGAAATCTGCTAGGACTTATCCTTGAATGGCTCGCCTTGGAGCGTAAGTAATGTCAAACTGACTTGGCTCGATATTCCACTTGAGTAACCTACCAGACGCCTCAGACCGCGTAAGGACCTGTCGTAACGGCTGGTCGGTGTAAACGGTGATAGGATGAGCCTGGAAATACGGACGAAGCTTTCTTGAGACGATGACAAGACAATAAGCCAACTTTTCCAGCTTCGGATAATTTCTCTTTGCGCTGGTCAGTCGTTTGCTAATGTAATATACTGGCTGTTGTATCTGGTCTTCTTCCCGAATTAGGGAAGCACTGATTGCGTTTTCTGACACTGCCAAGTAGATGTACAATCTCTCATGATCAATAAGCTTTGACAGAATGAGTGGTGTGGAAAGATGTTGAACCAGCATTCGGAATGCGCCCACAGATTCCATAGTCCATTCAAAATTATGTTTTCCTTTTCTGTTCAGATCGAAGAAGGAAATGCATTTGTCAGTGAATTTTGAGATGAACCTGCTCGGTGCTGCTACTTTCCCATTAAGGCTTTGGACTTGCTTTATAGTTCTTGGGGTCTCAAGGTTTCTAATTGCCCAGATCTTTTCGGGATTGGCTTCGATTCTTCGAGCATTGACGATAAACCCAAGGAATTTTCTGAATGCGACCACAAAATGGCATTTCAATAGGTTGAGCTTCATTTTATATTCTCGAAGGATGTTAAACATTGATTCCAGGTCTTTGATATGATCGGTGGAGAATCGCGACTTTACTAGCATGTCATTCACGTATACCTCCATGGTTTTTCCAATCTGGTTAACGAACATTCGATTAACTAACCGTCGGTAAGTTGCCCCAGCGTTCTTGAGTTCGAAAGACATATAACTTTGTAGCAGTAAAGTCCCAGATCAGTTACGAAGCTGGTATGCTCCTGGTCAGGTAAGTACATGGGTATCTGATTGTAAGCAGAATACGCATCCATGAAGGATAAGAGTTCATGTCCAGCCGTTGAGTCTACTAGCTAAGCGATTCGGGGAAGCGGAAAATTGTCTTTAGGATAAACTTTATTCAAATCTAAGTAGTCAACACATGTTCTCCATTTCTCATTTGGCTTTCGGACGAGTACGGGATTTGACACCCATTCCGGGTATAATGCATCTCTAATAAATCCGTTTGATTTAAGCTTATTTACCTCTTCTTTATGGACGACGGATCTCTCTGGATCCATGTCACACCTCTTTTGCTTGACTGGGACATGCCGCGGGTCAATATTCAATGTGTGGATCGCGATGTCCGTGGAGATTCCACACATATCAGAATGTGTCCAAGCAAACACGTCGAGGTTTGCCCGAAGAAATTCAAACAATTCCTCTTGCATCTGTTTGCTTAGCTGAGATCCAATCTTTATCATTTTAGAATCGTCATCACCGTCGATCGAAACATTTTATCGTCAGCTCGACCCGGGAAGCTTGCCTGTCTTTACTTTCGACTTCACTTTCGGTATCTCTAGGATCAAGATCCCTTGGGAATTGGTCGGAGTTCCCGGGCTTAAGCCCAAGCGTTAGCTGTCAATTTTCAACAAAGAGAACGCAGAGAGATTCCTCCACGCCTTTCCGTTTTTTCCTTTCGTTGCGCCTCACGCAGCTTGGCAACATAACAAGCTCGTCCAGCAGCTTGGTCTCCCTGAACGACTCTAACTCCGTTGCCGGTAGAGAATTTTAAAGTCAAACACCAAAGGACAATGACAACCCTAAATTCAGCTAGGGCCGGTCGTCCAAGAAAGTATTGTATGGCGAGTCTATATCTAACACAACAAACTGTAATATCCAAACTCTCCGGCGTTCTCCGATTCCCAACTCTACTGGCAGTTCCACCACTCCAGTGGGTATACTTGCACTCCCATTGAAGCCATGGATACGGGGGCTTCAAATCTTTTATTTTCATTTTTATCTGGTCATAGGCTCGCTTAAACAATATGTTTACAGAACTTCCACTGTCTACTAAGATCATCTTCATCCAAGCAGGACCAACTTGAACTGATATGACAAGTGGTTCAATGGTTGGGGCTTCGACCCTGTCGGCATCTCTGTCTCGAAATACGATGTCATCTGTCATCGTTTTCTGTTGCTTGGCCGGAGCCCCGTCTTCCAAACTACTACAACATTCGAAGTTCGCATGCCTGATAGAGCTGGCATACGACTTCATTTCCTTTCAGCTTCGTCTGCTGGATGAGGACCACCACTAACAGTATTTGTCACCAACATCCTGCCGGTTCGAGCGGGTTCCTCCTGTCTTGCATGGTTTGGTATATGATTTTGATTCGATAGGCCCGCACCTTCTAACTTCGACGCTCGGAAAAACTGCTCTAATTTTTTCTCACGTATCAACTTCTCAATGATATCCTGCAAATGACAGCACTCACTCGTGTTATGGCCATAGCTTTCGCGGAATCTACAAAACTTCTCTGTCTGAATCTATTTCTCCGATGATTGCTTCAGAGCGGGTTTCTTATACTGAATAGTATTGGAGGTCTGCAAATACACATTTTCCAACGACGTATTCAAAGAAGTATAATTGTCAAACATAGGAGCCCTATGTCGTGGCCCACGATTCTTATGTCGTTTCCTGTTTTGATTTCCATTATCTTTCTGTTGATTCTGTATGTTCAATTGCACTTTTCCGAAACTCACCCCAGTTTGTTTAACATCAACATTGCTCCGAATTCCTTCTACACTAGGCCTTGCGTCATCCTTTTTCCTAGACTGTTTCGCATTTTTCCTTCTCGAGAGTTGAGCTGCTTTGGAATAGAAACGGTCCAATGATACACAAGGTTTTCCGGCCAACCGGTTGCCGAACTCAGAGTCTGGATCGATCCCCTTAGTCAGTGCCATCAGAATTGAGTTATTATTGGGATTACTAATTCCAGCGCATGCAGCATGAAATCTCTCCAGACCGAGTGTCTCTCCAGGAGCTTGATTGACACTAGTTAAAGCATTAACATCTTTCGGCCTTGTGACATGCATGCGGAACTGCTCAACAAATTTTGTTCCCAACTGATCAAAACACAAGATAGATCGATGTGGTAAACGGGTAAATCATATAGTTGCTATGCCTCCTAGAGAAATCGAGAAGCTTCGACACTTGACCACATCATCGGCTCGTGCAACGTTCATCAACCATTCATACTTTAAGATATGCTGATTAGGATCAGAGCTTCCTTCATAAACGGGTAGAGTTGGCATCCTGAATCGTCGAGATGGTTCAGCGTAAAGTATATCATCAATGAAAGGGGTATGACTCCGGAAGATTTCCCAGTCATCGTTGGTGAGACCCTGACTTTCACGGATCATCTGACGGATGTCCGACATCTGGACATTTTGAACCTGCTGAGCCTAGGTGTGGTCGGGTTCCATAATGCGAGGATGGGCCAGTCGCGGTCGACAATCCATGTCTCGTCTCCTTGGTTCTAAGTTCTCGAGAACATACGGTCCAGGAGTGTATTCATGTTGGCGACGGTTCGGATCTGTCCGGTTTCGGGCATCGACTCCCAAATCAATGGCAACGGTGGCAGCACGATCGTCAGTAGTATGATAAGGAACAGTACCTCCCTAGAAGGAGGGCCCAGTCTGACGGCTAGTTGATGGACTAACCCTCGGTTGCCCAAGGCTCAAGGTGCGCTGCTATTCAGTAGCTTGAGTATAGCTTCCGTCCAGTCGTGGGCGCGTGGATCTATGGTGGTAGTCAGAAGAGGCTGAACTCTCGGTCGATGAATAAGAAGTCTGATCCCTTTTGGATCTCCTTCGTCTTTGATGATTCAGTTGATTGGTCAATTCTGCGTTGGCACGCGGTTGCTGAGTAAGTTGTTGTCGACTCTGCGCTGGTTCTTGCATTAGCAGTTGAAACTCTTCCCTGGTAACAGGGTCTTGTGGATCTGATGGTCCGACAGCATTCTGATCGGTAGAAGGTAGTTGTACGGGGTTCTATCTGTCCCGTCCTTCTGGATCGATAGTTGTTGAAGTAGTCCTAGTGTTAACCATGATGGATAGCAAAACTCTTTTCTAGACTGGATGCAAATCTGAATAGAACGGAAGAACTTTAAACTTGAAATCTGAATCTTCTCTTCAGATTTACGCAATCTGATATCGATAGTAGATCCAACGAGCAGGAGAAAAACTGGGTTTTCTCAGTGAAAGCACCAAAGTGTTTGTACCAAAATTGGACACACTCTTCGGATGTGTTTGAAGAGATAAAATGAAGAATATAAATGAAAAAGGAAGAAATCTAACAAACACACCAATTACTAAACAGAAAAAGCAAGCAGAAACACACGGATTTAGAGTGGTTCGACGTATGACCTACGTCCACTATGAAACGGTTAACTTTTATTAACTTTTGCTTGCTGGTTACAACGAATTACAGCAGTAAAATTCGAGTACAACAGTGCTTTTGGCAGAGTCTGAACGTACAAGAACTAAAAGTCCTTTTTCAGTAGGTCCTGGGCTGCTATTTATAGGCGTAGGTTGCAAATATCTCGCTCAAATCTCGAAAGACCTCTTCTTTCACGTGGGGTGAGCCCACACGATCGATCCCATGCCGTTTGTATTTGATCCGTGATCGATACGAACGAATTTCGTATCGATCAATATTTCGTCCAATCGAGTCGAGATCGATCATGAACGTTCTTGAGGATGTACGCAAGCTCCTGTGAAAATTTGATGACATTTGGACTTGTAGATTTTGAGTTATGATCGATGCGAGTTTGGATTTTTCGAAGGCTGTTAAATTCGTATCGATGCTGTTCGTATCGATGGTTATGCACGTGATGTCTGATGACGTGGCGCTTGCTTTTAGGATTGATCCACTTTTTATGCCGAGTGACCAAGTCTTTTACTTGAATGTGCATTCTTCGTATTGATCTGGTGCATTCCACTTCGTATCGCTTCCTGTGCTCCACTTCGTATTGATGCCATGTGCTCCACTTCGTATTGATGCCATGTGCTTCACTTCGTATCGATCGTCGAGTATTTGGTTTCATAACAATGGGAGGTGTTGATTTCGTACCGATCCATGGCCGATCGATACGAAGCATGCTTGAAACTGGATCGATACGAGATGGACTCCCGCGCTACTGCCGATGAATACGAAATAGGTGGTTATGAATGGATACGAAGTGGGTCAATTCCAATGGATACACAGGAAGCCGCTGCTAATGGATTCGAACGAGATCGATGCGAAGAAGGTTGACCGACGGATACGAACAAATTTATTCTCTTGGCTTGCATCGAACATATCTTGAGCATATGAACTCGGATTGACTTGAAATTTGGAATGTTGACTTCCATAGATTTTCTTGTCATGTCATGTTGATTTTAGCTCGATCCGGGCTCGGGCAAAATTTACTGACATCCATAGTAAACCTGCGTACATCTTTTCTTCGAGATGATATGTTCTTGATTTCTAGTCAATTTCTTAGTGTCACGGCCTTACCAAAAGATGGGATAACAGATGTATCAAGTTTATTTTCTTTATGAAATAGGAAAACTTGATTATTCACCAAAATGATGTCATATTCGGATCGTGTATGAGAGGACTTTTTAATAAAAAAATTGACAAGGAACATGTCAAGTCAGAACCAGGGATATTTGGGGTCAATTTTACGAGTCTTGGATACACTCTACTTTTGACTTAATTAACATCACAAAACTTAATCAACAAGTCGTTTGTGGAAAGCTTTACATATAAAGACCAATTGCGTATAATAAAAAAATTGAATAAAAAGGGGGTTCGCAAATTTGGATAGAATTGAAGTAGTGTTGGACCGAAGGGTATACGTTAAATGGTTGTTGGTATATGGAAGAATGAAGGGATGTAAATAAAAAACAAAAAATAAGTATTTGATAAATAGGTCATGTGGCAACATGTTTAAATAATTGAACAAAAAGAGCATAACGATACTCATTGATGAGCTTCCAAGTTTCAAGTTAATTGTTCTAATGCTCTTCAAACACCATTACCTTGTGCGTTAATAACTCAAAATTCAAAGTTATCATAATCACCAAAGGGGGTGCGTAGAATTGTAATCGTTGAGTAGGGAATTTTCGAGCCAATGCTCTTAAGCTAAAGTATTAGCAAAAACTTTTAATGATCATGATGCTAATCATGGTATGCATGTATTTAAGTTGTGTAGACCATTCAAATGCGCGTGTTTTATTTTTGTAGTCAAATCAATAGTCTAAAAATGTATATAGATTTCTCCAACAGTACAACTTTTAAAATGCTAGTTACAAGAACAATAAAAGCACATCGAATCTTCCACCCATGTGTATATAAGCACCATGTGCGTATGTAAGCATTGTGATGATGGTTGCAATGACAATGATATGCAATAAGATTTCTGTAGACACTTAGACCTTCAACACACATCTTTCCACATAGTTTACTTATGAAATAAAAACAGTCCTTTTAGTAAGTTTTTAAGCGCCATCCATTTAGGAAAGCAAATCAACTAGAAGTATCGCCCAGGCAAAGCTGAAATTCTTGAAACAGGATTGTGATATCACAACTTTAGTAAAGTGAACCTCCAACAACAAGTTACATATCACAAAATGTAACATGTAACCCCACATGACGATGCAACGTAGTGTTGATAATGTGACTGGATGCAAATTTAGAAAAAATGGTCCGGGATTTGAAATCATATATAATTTATAATTTGTGAAGCTTGGACACTTGTTCAACAAAAAGTGCATGGCCTTCAGACGATTTCTATTATCTTTGGAAATCAACAGGGTTGCATTTTGTACTACAAAATGTGATTTTGCACCAACAAATTGTTGGAGATGCTCTTAGTTAATTTCGTAGGAAAACATATTGAATTGGAATCTCATCTGAAAGTCTGAAACCCCGGTTGAGTTTAATTATATAGTTTCAGAAAAGCATATAGATATAACTTGGATGAAATTTTTCCAACGAATTAGAGTGACTTAACCAAAGAAGTGAAATTTGATTCATCGATTTTTTAAACTCAAGAAACCAAGCTCCACTTTTAAACCTGAGGGTTTGTGCCTAACACCCACGGTTGGATAAATTCTCAATATCAAAAGTTCAAATTTTGCACGTCTCCTTTCTAATCTATATCTTTAACAATCTCACTGCTACTCGTCAGGAGCCTTGAGATTAGGACAGTTTACCATCTCAGAATAACGCTTACGTGGTGTCATGCGGAGACAAACATTACAGTTCCAAATTATTTCAATGACAGTTAAGATTGTGAGCATAGATCTTGGCACAATGAGGTATGCATTTTGTATCAATCTAGCAACTTCAATCAAGAAATAAGATTTAACAGCACTAAGCCAAACGAAATACAAATTTGATCCAAAACGGTACCCTTATGCATCAAAACCAAACAAAAACTTCACATTTTTCATGAAAAACAAGAGCTAAGTTCAGTTACCAATCAGTAGACAAATCGGTTGGAACGTCAACCATCCACTCATGAATCATAAGCTGCCTCGAGAACCATTTCTTTGCTTCAACTCCCTTCAGTCTAGACGCTTGCAGTACGTTCAACTGCCTGTTATTGGACGTAATCGCTGTGGATTCTAATATATCGACTTCGATTGGTTCAGAATCGGGTTCTGTAGGTTCGTGTTGAATAGATTGGAAGGAAACGACGGAAGAGGCGAGGCTTCGAGCGCGGTTTTGGGAGTTTGAGCGGTTGTTCGATTGACGGAGTAAGGCAAGGTCGCGACGACGCTGTTGGTCGGAGATTGGAAGCCGTTTGAATGGACGCTGAAGATCATGCGGTGCCATTTTGATTCAGTTTGTGAATACTGATAAGGTATAAAAAAAATTCGAACTTCCCACCAGTCGATCACCAATTTTCTGATTTCAAGAATCTATAGTGCGGCCATGATATTGCGATTTAGAAATGGATCCCTCTATGTGGATTATCGGTCTATCGCAGATTACGATGGTAGTCGGTGTGTTTAATTGTATGGATGGTGAAAGTGGGTAGGGTTTAGGATGGTGAAGAAGAAAGTGAAAAGGAAAATGGTGGAATATGCACGGAGGAGTAAAAAAGAGGAAGATGCAGGAACTTGTATGGAAGGAAAGGAGAATACGCATCGAAGAATTTTAGGCCTGGGCTGCGGCTATTTGCTTCCACCAAACCTTCCATGCCCTCTGAGAGCAAATATCCAACGAACAATCTGCAAAGGGCATCAAAATCGAGCAACTTTTGAGGCCTTTTGATCCAAATTCTAGATGGCTTCGCTCCAGTTTGGTTTTGCCATTTTTCTTGGATGGAGTATGATTTAAACTTGTAAACTTGTTTATATTTTAAAATCTTTTAGATAGATGTTAATTTTTATTCTCGGTGGAAGTCGAATTCTTAACCGCTTGTTTGCATATAAGAAATTTTTTGAAATTCATGGTTGGACCAAAAAATTGTGTTTCTATTCTAACTATTAATAAAGATATTATAGGGCTTATTACGAAGAAATTTCATATAAAAAAAATTCAATAATCAATTTGCTGAATAATATATTTACACTAAATCATATTTAGTAGTTATTAATAGGGAGAATTAACTTAAAAGACAAAGATTTGTATGAAATAATATTTAATGTTTAACTATTATGATTTATTTTTATTACAAATAATATTCATTGTTATTTTAGTTTAACTTATTTTAATTTTTATATTTTAATTTATGATATGTTCGCATTCACAATGCAAACTGTATAACTAAAATCAACGTGATAAAATAACCAAGGATACACATAAACAAATATATGTCAAATGTGTGTAAATAACCATGAGATCTATGGTTATGATTGTACGGGATATAATGTCAAGGGATAATATGAAGCATCACATACACGAGCGCACACGCCCATATATATAATGAATATATAATTTATTGTTATTATTAGCTATTTAAGTATATTTTAAATATGTAATTATATTTATGTATTATTATATATGTGTGTACACTCAACATCCAAAAAAACATTTTTTTTCCTACGGATTTCATATTTTAAATAACAAATATATATGTCAAAACTAATTTAATATAGTTAACACACACATTATAATTAATTTGTTTATAAATTTGAAAATTAAAAACTTTTGACATGATCAAATATTCCATAACAATAATTTTTTATAGAACCGAAAGAACTAAAATTATATATATGAATATATATATATATATATATATATATATATTTACTACTAATAATGAGAATTCATTGAATAAACTTCAACCGTGTCTTTTTGAAATACCAAATATACCCTCGCTCCCCTACTCTCGTGATAATAATAATAACCACCACTAATACAATCTCAATTTATAATCTTATGAAAATGGTTCATCAGGTCCATACTTTGAACCCGTGGGCATTTGTCGAGAGAGCACAAGTATTCTTTCCATGTTGCTGCTCAAGCTAGTGCCTGGTGCCAAGCATGTTTATGTTGTTGAAACATAATGAGTTTGGTTATATTTGTTCCACTCATATCCAGTATGAATATGGTTGAAATACTTTAGCTTTCTTGGGTGGTATTTATCTTGCCACCAGTACACCTATTGAAGTAAAAAATTACCTGCAGTTAGCATCATCATACGAAGAAGTTTAAAGAATAGTCGAAAGGTAATTTCTAGCATCCGTTGCTTTGATTTGTCATTTACAAGTAGGCCTACGTAACTCAGATAATCAACTATGCACAAGGTATTTTCATATGACATGGGAGATTCACGGTTTAAATCAAATCATGAATCCAATGTTAGTTGTACTACTCATTCGTTTTATATGTTAACAAAGATTATGCGGTTTAAAGTGATAAATAGTGCAATTCTACGACTATACGTACAGAATGTGTTCAATGTTAACGCTTACTAATCAAATATCGAAACAAGCGAATGATTATTTTACCAAGTTCCAAAGTACAGTAATGCTAATATCTCTATCCCTATTATTAATAAAGAGAATTCATTAAATATATTTTCACGGTATTTTTTTGAAATTTCAAAAGTACACTCATCAATCAAAGAAATCTTACCATCGGTTTGCAAACTCAACCACCATCCCCTTTTCAACCACAATAGAATTTTGCTATTAATTTGCCACCAATGTCATTGACAAAATTGCTTCAAATAAAAGTGTTATGACAACCAAAGGTTTTGCGTTTATAGCACATATTCGTTCATTAATTTTTTATTAAATAAAAATTAAATATCTTCAACTATTAGATGCATGTACATGCGTTTTATACTAGTATATATAACTTTTCTTATAAAACGTAAGTTTAAAAATATTATTTTTTGTGAATCCGCAAACTTTTTTGAGTCGAGAAACAAAATCATATTTTTATTTAAAATCCATAAGTATTAAAATTGTAACTTTAATATATATATATATATAGCTCACACCCAATTTTTTTAAAGTCGAATTATTATAAATACAAAACTATCAAATATTTATCGTTTTAATTTCAAAAAGTATATATTTATTATTATTTTCACTATCAATTCTTTTTTGTCAAAATGAAATATGAACAAAAAATATATACATATAAATTATTTTATATAAAAACAAAATATATACCTGTTTGTTTTGATCCTGCAGGTTATCGACACTTTAGTTATTTGCAATTTTCTCTTCAAACTCCTAGTTCCTTGTCCTTGACTACGGTGTGCGAATTCCATCTTCTAAGCTTCACTAATTTATTCCAATGGGGGAAGGTATGTTATGTAAAGAATGAGAGAGAATGAGGGCTATTATAGTATAACAACACACACCGATTCAAAGCCCAAAACGCGTTTGAATTCGAGTCGTGCCAAAAAGTACGAATTGTTAAGTTTTATAGTTTTCATGATAGAGGCAAATATAATTTTAAAAACTTCTACACTTTGGTATCTCATAGTAGGAGGACATAAAATACAATTACTAGAAATAATCTCAAATCAACATTGTCTCAAAATAGTTGTGGTGCATACAAGTATTGAAAAAAAATATTTAATATAAGTGTGTATGATAGATAAAATAACATTAATAGCAACCAAAACTTATTGTTACTCGTCTTGTTCACCCTTCAATCTTTTATCCACTGATGATTTGCCAGTATACAATTTTTTTTTTGAAAACCCAAGAGGGTATAGTAAAGCCGTCCGCTGATTCAAGCCCCCATATCCCAGGTAAATTTATATAGGATAGGGAAGCGTATGGTAGGAATGGAACCTGAGTCTTTTTACCAGAATCAAAACCTCCTTTCCCCTGCGCCGCACCACGGACGCCAGTATACAACTTTAAACCATCTAATTTCACATCTTTCCCTTCATATGCGGACATCGTCAAACAACATCCTCATCATTACCCCACCCTAAATCACCAGCTTTGCCAAAAATAGAAATCAATAGATTCATCAACATCACCTTGGATTCATCGCCGCCCCCGCAAGCCTCGATGTCTCCGCTGCGGTGCTGCTAATCGCTTTGCCTCGACTTACCAATACCCAGTTAGATGCTTCTATTGTGGTAAGCTAGGCCATAAATAGTTCGTTTGTGACTTGCGTAACCTTCACAAGAACGTCGGTGTTCCATTAAAATGCTATACTGGTTCATCTGTGCCCAGATATGCTAAGGGTTTATAGTTCGACTTTTATATCGACTTCCTGTAGCTTCAATGCCAAATTTGTTCTAATGTATCACCTTCAACGGCTCACCTTCTCCTCTATAAAATGGAAATACTTCTCGCGACATTCAATAAATTTGCTTCTACCACCACCTCGATCCAGGTGAACAAGGAAACGAGAGTTTTACCGCATAGTGAACAAGGAAACGATGAGGTCTATGGGTTTAAGCGGTGGATAATTCACTCCTCTATCTTATTTAAATGCCATTAATCTGGATCCAAATGTGTTGTCTTGTCAAAGGATAGTCGATGAATTGTGCTCTAAAGAGTTAGTCTCTGATTTATTATCTCCTAGCACAGATGAAAAAGATTGTTTTATACTTAAGCCTATCAATAAGCAGCTTATCTATGTGAAATAAGTTAAACACTTTGAAATGAAATGTATCTGGAAGTATCGGTCTGGAAAATTATATGAAATAGACATCATCTCAATCTCAGCCATACAAAACCAGATCTAAGGATAATATAGCAAAAGACAGTATTACATAATGTATTGGGCTATGGGCCATATCAGCCCATTAGCATATAAGAGTCATATATAAATTACAGACTATTGTATCAATCGATGTAACAATTTTACAATATATCCTCCGTAACATCAAAGATTGTATCTGAATCATTTGTTGAAATAAATTCAGTTTCATTTCTTCTTTTATATCTGAATCACTTCATTGCAAAATTCAATTTGGTATTAGAGCCCAATAAGCTTAAGAGCTTCAAGAAGTTTTCAGAAAAGCAAAGAAGAAAATCATCAGCAGAATAATTTTTTTGGTTCTCTTCTCATCGGATTAGGTTTCATCACTTGAGAAGAAGATTCAACTAATAAATATCACTGCCTCGCTAGTTTTCAGTATCTGGCTGCAATAATATTCATCAGTGAATCAAAGTTTTCTTTGAAACAGAATCAAAGATCAGGAAATCAGAGTCAAGAATTCAGAAAACATCAACACAAACCAAACAAAGTGCCATTCCATAAAAGAACTCATCAGAGAAGCCTCATCACTTGAGTCTTTTGGGTGCAACAAACCTGTTTGCGATTAGTCCTTCATCCTTGATTCTGTTTTCTTCAAGAAGATAATGTTTCTGTCCTCTGTTTTTGGTGAATTTCTGTAATCATCATGTCAGAAGAACACTCAAAACCCCCAATCAGTGGAAGTGATCCCAGCATATCACCAGCAATGTGGAGAAACTGGTCAAAACCGTGATTAGTCCCCAAAGTCAACTGATTACAGTACATCTGAATGATGATAACTATCTCCTGTGGAAGCTGCAAGTAGAGACAGCCATTCAAGGATATAGTCTTGAAGGATTCATTCTTGGAACCCTTCCAATTCCTCCAAAATGTGTTACTGATCAAGAAAACAAGGTTGTTAATAATGAAGATTATGTACAACATCACAGACAAGATAGATTAATATGCTCATGGCTATTATCCTCAATCAATGCAAACTTGTTACCACATGTTATAGGTTGCAAAACTGCAAATGATATATGGTCAACTATTGAAAAGGTCTTTAATTCTCAATCAGCAGCAAGGTATTATTTCATAAAAGACAACTTCACAATATCAAGAAAGATAATCACAGTATGAGAGAGTATCTCTTCAAGATTAAGTCCATATGTGATACATTGGAAGCAGCTAATCAGGAAGTATCTGACTCAGAGCAGATCATGACTATATTAAATGGTCTAAGTGATGAATATGAAGCCGTGGTGGCTATTATAACATCTCAAAGAAATTTACCATCAATAGATGATGTGCATTCTATCTTGTTGTCACATGAGGCAAGAATAGATATAAAGAAACCACAAGAGTCTGATCTATTTGCCAATTTTGCTGCAAATTACAAAGTAAAGGCCAGAACAATAATAAAAGTGATTCGTCCACACAAAGGGGAACATACTCAAACAGATCAAGAGGAAGGGGAGATGGAACAACAATAATAGATCCAAATGCCAAATTTGTGAAAAACTTGGTCACACAGCAGCAAAGTGCTACTTCAGACTGAATCTCAATTATATTCCAGGTCAAGGGTCTAATAATCAAAGAAACCCAAATCACAGTGTCCATATGGCACATATGCAACAAGACACAAGCAATTCATCAGATATGAAATCATCTCAAACTGAAATAGCAAGGGCAGAACATGTTCAGGATGAAGATTGTACCCTGATTCAGGAGCAACCAATCATATCACCAACAACCTGACTAATCTCAATGTTGAAAACAAGGAGTACAAAGGTATGAATACTATACATACGGGTAATGGCAAATCTGTTGCAATTACACACACTGGTGGGTCCTATATCATGGGTAAAAGACAATTGTATCTTAATAATCTGTTGAGGGTACCACTTATCAAAAAGAACTTACTAAGTGTGTCCCAATTTGCAAGAGATAACAATATCTATTTTGAATTTTACCCTCATCACTGTTTAGTTAAGGATATGCTAACTAAGGAAATACTTCTGCAGGGTAAACAGTGTAGGGGACTGTACAAGTTTAGTGTGGATAATTCAAGAAAATCAGGCCTTAAAAGAAATTGGTGTAATAACTCAGAAGTCAAACAGAATGAAACTAGTGGGACATTTGATAAATGGCATTGTAAACTTGGACATCCAAATGTCACAATTGTTAAGCATGTATTGAATAAGAGTAATATTTCTGTTGATAATATATCATTGCCATACACATGCACATACTGTCAAATGGGCAAGAGTCATAAGCTACCATTCATAGATTCAAAAACACAATACAATAAACCACTTGAATTGGTAGCTAATGACCTATGGGGCCCTACTCCAATACATACAGATTATGGATATAAATATTATACTTCTTTTGTTGATGCTTATTCTAGATATGTGTGGATATATTTCTTAAAGTCAAAATCTGAAACTCATAATGCACTTTTACAATTCATAGCACTTGTAGAAAATCAAACTAACTGCAAAGTTAAAAACTTTCAGTCTGATGGTGGAACAGAGTATCTTCCTTTGAGAGAGTTCTTTCAAAATAGGGGGATTAATCACAGGACAACATGTTCATATACATCTGAACAGAATGGTCTCACTGAAAGGAGACATAGACAAATTGTTGAAACTGGGCTTACCTTATTAGCACAAGCATCTATGCCATTAAAATTTTGGCCTGATGCCTTTGCTACTGCAGTCTACTTAATTAATAGACTGCCATCAAAGGTTTTACACTTAAAGTATCCTATTGAAGTGTTGTTTAATATTAACCCCGATTATCCAGGCCTTAAAGTGTTTGGGTGTTTATGTTTTCCTTATATCAGACCCTATAATACTCATAAATTAAACTTTAGATCATTACCATGTACATTCTTAGGATATGCATCAAATGAAAAGGGATACAAATGCTTAGATAGCAATGGAATTTTTTTTATCTCAAGACATGTGGTATTCAATGAAAAGACTTTTCCT
Source organism: Allium cepa (assembly GCA_030765085.1). NCBI lineage: Eukaryota > Viridiplantae > Streptophyta > Magnoliopsida > Asparagales > Amaryllidaceae > Allium > Allium cepa. The sequence goes on along the minus strand of CM060943.1, from coordinate 604,288,094 downwards.
TTTAGAGAAGAGAATATCAAACCACATGTAAAGTGTACAACACAAAAGAGTCATTACCACCAATATCCTGTCCACCACTTGTAGTAATGCAGCCACAGAAAGAAACTACTTATCAGAGTAAGAGACAGGAAGCAAGCTGTACTAACCTCCAAAGTTATGAGTTCAGACATGAATCAGATGATATTCAAACTGAGTCAGTGCCTGTACCTGAGCAATCATCTCAACAAGGGACAAGTGCACAACTTATATCACATCAAACCCAAGTCAATTCACAAATCAATGATACTGACATTCAATCAGAAATAGAGAGGCCCAGTCATCAGCAAAAGCCAGATGATACCAGGCATCACATGATTACAAGATCAAAGAGCGGTATATTCAAACCAAAAAATTTCAATGCAGTTCTAGATAGAGTGGAACCAAGCACACATGAACAAGCCATGCAAAATAAAAACCGAAAAACAGCAATGCTCAATGAATACGAGGCACTAATGAGGAACAAGACTTGGAATCTGTCCCCAAGCCAAAAAATAAAAACATTATAGGCTGCAAGTGGACTTATAAGTTGAAAAGAAATGTCGATGGTTCAATTTCTAAGCACAAGGCAAGATTAATAGCTAAAGGTTATTCACAACAACATGGTTTTGATTTTCATGAGACATTCTCTCCTGTTGTGAAACCCACTACTATTAGAATTGTTATTACAATTGCCTTATGCAGAAATTGGAGCATCAAGCAACTAGATGTTAACAATGCTTTTTTGAATGGTGTTTTACAGGAAGAGGTATATATGGAATAGCCACATGGCTTCAGACAGAAAGGAAAAGAAGACTATGTTTGCAAACTGCATAAAGCAATATATGGTTTAAAGCAAGCAACAAGTGCGTGGTTCGAAAAGCTAAAGGATACAATGATCGGATTGGGATATCATCCAACAAAATCTGATAACTCATTGTTTACTAAATTCAGTAGTAACATAATAATGTATGTGCTAATATATGTTGATGATTTCATTATTATAGGAAACAACAAGCAAGAGATCAACAGTCTTACAAAGCATCTAAATCAAATATTCACAATCAAGGATCTAGGTGATTTGAATTATTTCTTGGGCATAGAAGTTAAAAGGATATCTAACACAACTGTTCTACTAAACCAGAAAAAGTATATCACAGAGATACTGGACAAAGCCAAAATGAATCAAGCCAAACTCAATCTCCACACCAATGATAAGCAATGTTCATTTGTCCAAGTACAAAGGTGAAACTATTCAAAATGACAGTCGGTACAGAAGCATAGTTGGTGCTATTCAGTATGCAATAATTACCAGACCAGATATTTGTTACAGTGTTAATAAGGCAAGTCAGTACATGCAAAGTCCAACAAATATCCATTGGAAGGCAGTAAAAAGGTTCCTAAGATATCTTAGAGGCACATAAAACTTTGGTCTAACCCTAGAATCAAGCAAAGTTATAAACATTACAGGGTATCCTGATGCCGACTGGGCCTCCAACCCAGATGATAGAAGATCAACTACAGGTTATTGTATCTACTTAGGTCAAAATCCAGTTTCTTGGTGTTCAAAGAAACAACCAACTATGTCGAGGTTGAGTACAGAGGCAGAGTTCAGAAGTGTAGCCAATGCTACAGCCGAGATTATGTGGATACAATCCCTATTAAGTGAGTTGCAAATCAAGACAGAGAACAAAACAACCATATGGTGCGATAATTTAAGCACAACACATCTAACTGTCAATCCTATCTTACATGCAAGAACAAAACATATCGAACTGGAATTATACTTCGTTCGTGAGCTGGTAAGCAAAGGAAAATTAAGCGTAAACCACATACCTTGCACTTACCAAACCGTAGACATTCTGACAAAACCTTTGTCAAAGTTTTGCTTGGTTCAGACAGAAGCTTAAAGTCGAAAGTTTTGACAACAGCTCTCAAGCTACTAATCAGAAAAGTGATGAAGATGAAGGCTTTCATTCTGTACATGAAGAAGCTCACTCAGTACAAAAAGAAGTTCAAAGTTGAAGACTTTTGACCTCTGTTGACTAGTTCATCATCAGAAAAGCAACAAGGATGTAATTTTCTGTAGATCCTCAATTTATCAAGCTCAATAATCGAACAAAGAGTCAAAAATTGCAATCCTTGGTTTCAATATAAGAATCGCACATCAAGTTTCATCATATCTTGCTGTAGAAGCAAAGATTTCTTCAGATCTCATCTTTTCTCTTAATGTACAGAGGAATTCTTCATGAAAAATCATATTATTTGAGCAATCGAGACTGAATAAGCAAATCGCCCAAGCCCTAGATGAGGTAGGGTTTGAGGGAGAGATGAAATATATTTGGAAGTATCGGTCTGGAAAATTATATGAAGTAGACATCATCTCAATCTCAGCCATACAAAACCAGATCTAAGGATAATATAGTAAAAGACAGTATTACATAATGTATTGGGCTATGGGCCATATCAACCCACTAGCATATAAGAGTCATATATAAATTATAGACTATTGTATCAAACGATGTAACAATTTTACAATATATCCTCAGTAACATCAAAGATTGTATCTGAATCATTTGTTGAAATAAATTCAGTTTCATTTCCTCTTTTATATCTGAATCACTTCATTGCAAAATTCAATTCTTTGAGATACAACACAAAACATGTTTGAGTATTAGTTGATTGCAATAAGGACTATAGGGATATTTCGGTTGTCTCTGATGTGTATTTAAATGAAGTAGTACTATCTTTGGATAACTTGGATAGAGATAATCATACTACATATACAGGATATGCCGAGACAGAAAAGCTGAGAGAAGGGGTAAGGTTTGTGGTTTTGGCAGCAGATAAGGTGGTGCTAGAGGAGGAAAGTGTTCTGGCTGCCAACCTAGAATGATGGTTGAGTGTGCGGAAGGATATGATGGTGAGGTGGGGTTTAGTGAACCTGATGCTGATAAGGATGAAGTCGCACCTTATGTAGTTCTTGCTGGTGAAACAGGGAATGTGGTTAAGGTCATAAACTTTGAAAATGATTCTGTGTTGCATGCAAAACCTTGTGCACTGCCTTATGAACAGGATGTGATTTAGTACCTTCTATTGAACCAATTGTTGAAACAAAGAGTGAATATGTTGAGAGTGAACAAGTTGAGGAATGTGTGCACGTAAAACGGTGTGTGCATAACAAACATTTATTACCTAAACATTATTCAGGATGTGAACCTGTTTGGAATGAAGGAGAGTTAAGGGTTGGTATCAATAATGCCTTAGTAAAAGAATTAACTTGTCTTAATGTCAACGCAGAAGTTTTGCATAAGAATAATGCAGGTCCAATACTAGAAAATGAGGTCAAACGGTGTGGAGATGGGGGTATGAGTTCTACCCAAGGGAATAAAAATGGTTTGTACTATTTTTCGAACGTGTGATGGGATTATTGCATGAGTAAAAAAAAGACGGCGACGTAGATGTGACCACTTTTGTAAATGATATAGACAAATTAGTGGTGAAGAACCATAATGTAGATATGACCTCTATGCAAAGAGCAAACTCTTCTTTGAATGAGTGTTCTTCAACAAATAGGACACATGTTTACAAAAGGGCGATGTAGAAACTTTTGATGAAACTTTTGAGTTTGAGTTTGCAAGCAAGCGAGATCGTTTTGATGGTTTTCCATTAAGTGGAGAGATATCGATCATATCTCGTAACCTCAGGTTGGAGCTCTATTCAAATATTGTGATACTAGGCTCACTTAGCGAGTACCTTTGGGGGACGCTTATGTGGGTTCAAAATGTTCTTCTAGGAAAAGATCTGCTCATCTTGGTAAGGGTAATAAGGAGCACAGGACTTCTTAGGAGCCTAACGACTACACATACTAGAGCATCAGGCTCTAGCTCAGGTTTGATGTTCAACTAGGTTGCACTTATTGTCCTTTTGTGTTAGATGAACTTCCTACTTCTTCTGTGTTAGATTTAGTCAGGAAGACGGGTTTCATTTTGGAATTGGATATGTCTAATATAGAATTTATTAAGAACAAGGAACTTAAAAAGAGTCAGACCACTTAGATTATGAGATACATTAGTTGGAATGTTATGCTCTACACGACCTAGATAAGTGTAATAAAGTTAGATCTTTTCTAAAGGATAATCATATTGATATAGCTCTACTACAAGAAACCAAAATAGATTGTCCCGATTTCCATTTTTACAAAAGTTTAGGGATTTTTATCTTAGTAATTGGGTTTGTCTCCTGGCTACGGGTACCAATGATGGTTTAATGGTGGGTCGGAATCACAACTGTGTTAAACTCATGTAATTTGTCACTAATGTTCACTTAATACATTTTGTTTTTATGAATTTAAGTGATAACACTCTTCTAAATGTCATTGATGTTTATGGACCTCATAATAAGATCGATAGAAGTTCCATTTGGAGTGAATGCCTAGATTTTAGATACCCAACCATCGGTCCATGGATAGTAGGATGTGACTTTAACATGACTAGATACATAAGAGAATGCTTGCCCGAAGAAAGAGACATTTCGGCTATGGTTGAGTTTGACCAGTTTGATATGAATGGTCTTGATTGAACTACCACTCAGTGATAGGCGATTCACTTTGTCAAATTCAAGGGAAACTTCTACAATGGCATTTTTAGATCGTATCACTACCGGGGAGATGAAAGACAAGTTCCAATATTGCATGTAAATAAGTTACCTTCTATATACGCGGAACACTGTCCCATTATTCTCCTCTAGGAGAATTACCACCTTCTCCATACTACTTTTAGATTTGAAAAGTTGTGGCATTAGAGAGTAATTTTACTGATCTAGTTACAAATAAATGATTTATGAGTTGTGATAGTAACAAATGTTCCAAAAATATCATTAAAATTTTCATAAGTATGCTTAAGGACATAATAATATTTCTTAAAAAAATGGAATAAGGATGTTTTTGGCACCATTAAAAATAAAACAGAGACCCTAATTTCTGAAGTATTAAAATCAAATAAATTGGAGGAAATAAGAATTTAAAACTTATCTGAAAAAAATGTCCAGTTGAACCTTAATGAAGAGCTTGATAAAGTCATTAAACATGAAGAAATAACGTGGAAGCAGAGGTCAAGGGTCCAATGGATGGACGAGGGGGGAAACACCGTTGTTTCCATAAGATACCTAATGGTCGTATGCATAGTAACATAATAAGCTCCTTGCTCATTAACACCGTGGAAATTTCGATCAAAATGAACTTAATAACGCCTTTACTAACTACAACAAAGTCATTTTTGGTACTGTCAAAGGGCACAAAATTAGTGCTAGTTGGACTGATTTATATCCCTAAACACCAGGATTGCTTTGGACGATCTGGATCGTCCATTCTCAAAAGAAGATATCTTCAAATCCATAAGCGATATGCCTAATGACAAATCTTCGGATCCTGATTGTTTCCCTATCCTTTTTTATAAAATATTTTGGCATGCCAAAAAATACGACTTGATTAAAATGTTTGATGAGTTTTACCATGACAACCTATAAGTAGGAAGATTTAACTTTGCTAATATCATTCTACTATACAAGAAAGTAGGAGCGGTATAGCTCAAAGATTTTAAACCAATTTCATTAATAAATTGTTCTCTTAAGATTATTTCAAAGGTAGGTTCTAAAATGAACAGTCCAATTGAAACCACTCAATCCGCTTTTATCAAAGGCTGAAATATCACAAATGGGGTCGCAATAGTCCAAGAATATGTTAATTATTGTTGTAAGAATAATATCACTTGTGCACTCTTCAAACTTGACTTTGCTAAAGCTTTTGATTCGATGGACTAGGCTGAAATATCACAAATAGGGTCGTAGTAGTCCAAGAATATGTTAGTTTTTGTTGTAAGAATAATATCACTTGTGCACTCTTCAAACTTGACTTTGCTAAAGCTTTTGATTCGATGGACTAGTTTTTTCTTAAGGATTTATTGTTGGCTAAGGGTTTTCAGATCTAGATGGGTAAGTTGGATTATGACTTACACAAAACTAAAAATTCAAGTATAATAGTCAACGATATCCCAGGAAATAAAATTTAACCAAAGTGTAGTTTTAGACAAGGCAATCCTTTATCACCACTTCTATACAATTTAGCTGCAAATTTTTTTGCTATGATCATTAAACATTTGATTACATATAGGGTTTTGAAAAATGTAGAAAATAATATTACTAACGAGGGGCTTTTGGTTCTTCGATTCACGATTGATACCATATTGTTTACTTCACACTTACCTCACCACATCATGGCTCTTAAATTTATTTTATATAGCTTCGAAGTGCTTTTGGATCTAAGAAATCATTTTGACAAAAGTTCAATTTTATTACTGAATGATACAGAGAAGGTTGAAAATCTTATTGCTAATACCCTCAATTGTAAAAATATGAAATTCCCTATAGAATATTAGGATTTTTTGTCAGGTCAACCAAATTAAAAGAGAAGGATTGGCAAACGATAATTGATAAGATTAATAAGAAATTTACGAGTTGGAATAATAGGTTTCTTTTTAGAGATATTAGAATCATCTTAACTAACTCTGTCCTATCAACTCCTCCAATCTGTTGGAGTTTTATTATCTTTCTGCAAAATAGTAATTGATAAAATAAATAAAATTCGAAGAAATTTATTCGGAACGGAGACCGGTCTTGCTCTAGTGTTGATTGTCTGGTTAATTGGGAAATGGTCTACATATCCAAAGAGGATGAGGGCCCAAGTATCATAAATCTACGTAACATTAATGTCGCTTTACTAGGAAAATAGTTTTGAAAATTTAATGATAGTAAAGAAAAACTTATTTGGAAGGAAACGATCTCAGTTTAATTTTATGATAGAACCTACAATCCTCATCATATTTCATCTAACCTCAATAATATATCACATTTTTGGAAATCCATTTTGAAAATTTCCAACATTTTAACTTAGGTATTAATAATATAGTACATTCTAGAAATAACAATGCCTTTTAGCATGATAGCTGGATCACGGCTATTTCCTTAAAAGTGGCTTTTAAGGAACTATTTGATATATGCAACTTCAAAAATGCATCAATTTTTGAATTTTCCAGTCCTGAAAATAGAACTTTACTTTCAACCGGAATCTAAAAGATTGTATCTTGGCTCAATTTCTAACACTTTTTTTCTAAGTTTCAGTTGTATAATCTAGACGATGAAAATGATACTAAGAGTTAGTGTTAGGAAAACAACAAAAGTTAAACATCATCCTTAGTTTACAAATTTTTAGATTTCTCCTACAACAAGCAAAAGATATTTGAATTAATTTGGAAAGCCAATGCTACTCCTAGAGCAATGTTACATATGTGGCTTATTCTACATAAGAAATTAGACACAATCGAATTCTTAAAGAAAAAACATATGCTAATAGATGAAAATTATTTTTCGTAACTCAACGTTAGAAGACATAACACATGTATGCTATGGTTGTCCACTGACTAATTCAATTCTCATAAATACTCTTCGTATTTCGACTCTAATATGAACATCTCCGATCTTCATTGTGATTACTACTATATTATACTTAGAATTTAATACAGTAAGGGTTACAGAATCATATTTGATACTATCTACATAATCACTTGTTGGTACTTATGGTTTGAAAGAAACCAAAGAATGTTTAATAACATTAACACTCCTTTTGATAACCTGACATATGCTATTGCGATGCTTAGTTACAACTGGATTGCAAATTCTAGATACAAACTAGCCAAAAATATATTCTTCAAAGAATTACTTAAAAAGGCAAAAACTCACATTCACAACTTAAAAGATAAAAATAGACTATGGTAGTGGGAGACATAGTATGGCCTTAAGTAATGTTAAAATTAATTCTTTTTAAGAGGATAACTTGCTAAACTTTTCTAATATATTAGATAACAGATTTAAAACTCAATTTTTTTAAAGTTACTTCTTCCACATATATATGTATATAAACCTTTTATTTACACAAATACGTATATATATATATATATGATGGTCTTATATTTTTTGTTGAGTGTCTGCAGGTTTAGTATGTTATCATTGCTTGCACGGATTGGGCTATGGATAGAGCAATTAAGACGAGGATGCGGGGCCGATGTCATATATTTTTCCCTTTATTTCGGATTGGCTCTCTCATGAATCGACTTTATCTTTAACTCTAGCTTTTATTACATTTAAAAAATTATTTTCATTTTATTTTTATTCAATTCTCTACGGGAGGGATTTTTTTATTTTTATTTTTGTAAGCGAGTTTTTTTGCTACATGTCAGACTTAGTGACATGCACATCTTTAAGTATGGAATAAAATTACATAAGTGCTCTTTATCTTAAGAGAATCTCTCGTTTTACTGAAAAGATAAATAAAATATGGTTCATAGGTGAATACTATAAAAAAAATATCTTTGAAGCACCAAATCACCTTTTATACGCACATTGTAAGACCCTGTAAAATTTAGTGAAAAAATCAAGTAATTATAATAAGGTTAAAATTGAAAATTTTGTAAATGTCGAAATTCGGTCAAGGAAGTTGCACCATTTGCGACCGTGGTGATTTTTTGATTAATTTTCATATATAATATGTTAAATTGGAGTTCAAACGAAAAGGTTATGAATGTTTGAAGTTTCAAGTTTAAAATTTAAATAATTGAATTTAAGTTTGAATTTAAAAATATGAAATTTGTATTTTAAAAAATTGGATTTGAAAATAACATTAAGAGAGGCTTAACGTTTAAGCAATGGTTAAAGTTAATGTGTAATGTTAAATTAAATTAAGTAATAAATAATTAATAAACAGTAAGAGATTAATTGGATGATAAAGGCCCTAAGAGGTCGATCGTCCCTAGTCAAAGGGTTGACTTCTAGCAATCGATTGCTTAGGTATAGGGTGTCGACCGCTTGAGGGTGAAAATGTCCAATTCAGAAGGTAGCGGCTGGTTTTTTTTATCTATTTTAACAGTCCAGATCTAATTAATTTGATCCAACGATTTTGGTTCCTTCCCACCTTTATAAATAGAACCCTAGACTCCCACTTTTCCTTCGTAAAATTTTGGGAACGCTAGCAAATCTCTATCAAAATTTCTCCTTAGGGTTTCATAAATAGTAAAAAATTTCTGGTAAGTAATTCTAGTTTCTAATCTCTAATTTAAATTAATCCTTCTTTTCCCTATCTTCTGATTTCTGAAACCTAATCTATAAATACAATTTATCTGTTGTATATTTAAAAAGAGAAAGATCTAATAGAGAATTATGGTCGGTAGAAATTATTTCTCTTCTTCCTCTTCTTTAGATTCTAGAATCTATTAGGATTTTCAGGTAAAAGGTTTAGATATTAATTTTTTGGTTCCTGATTCTATTCCTCTAGTTTCTGATTATTAATCTAATCTCTATATACAATTCACATTGTTGTATAAAGAGAGAGATCCGAACGAGAAGACGTGGTGTAATCAAATCCTGTTAGGAAGCAAATAATTCTCTATGAGGGGAAATATCGAATTTTTTCTTATTTTTGTAATTGAATAATATTTATTTGGATTTGATGTATTCCTTGGAAAATTTTCGAAATGAAAACACAACATCTAAAATCTCCAGAGTTTTCCTAAGTAAACATCAATCATTGTATATGTTGGAATTTTACTTGTTTTCGGTACTGGTATACTAGAATCTAATTAATTATTAGAATTAGAAAATGATTAATTTAACCTATTTTTCTTCTTTTGAATTGAAGTGTCAAAGGGTTTAAAAACTATTAAAGTATAATTGGCATGTAAATTATGAATTGTATTGTTCCTATTTTCTACCATCTATTTCTGGCACTTAAATAAATAAATAAATACCCTTCTCATTTCAAAATGTTGTATACGAAGGTTGAATTAAATATAAACGATCTAATTTGTGATGATTTGTTGTTTAAAACATAAAAAAGGATTCTAGTGTACTAATATGGAACAGGTGTAAATATTCCATGTTTGTACAAATCTATTTTATTTGGCTATGGTAGAAGCAGTTCTTGTTGGAATTGTAGATTTGTATGGAACTGATATTTCCAAATACCTTGTAAGCGAATTATTATCGAATTATTGCAACGTAATGATTAGAATTTAAATTCTATGTGTAAAAATACACACACACACACATATATTAACGTATTGATTAAGAAAGTTAATAACAATGTGATAATTATAGCATATTGAACATTATGATTAGAATTAATGAGGTAATAAATAGCATATTGAACATTATGATTAGAATTAATGGGGTAATAAATAGCATTAATTTATAGGAAGTAAGTTAGGGTAAATTGGGGAGTTAATCCCTATTTAGAGGTGTAATAAGGGGATAACTTATCTGGCCTCAATTATTATTCATGTAGGATGACGTATGTATATAGTGGATATACATATAAGTTATGACTAAGTTATAGGGATGCGATATTATTCGAAAGTTACATGGAAGGGTGTTGAGTTAAATCTGACTGCCAGTAGTGTGGTTTTGTGGACTAATGTGGGACATTGCCTATAAGAAATAACCATAGTGGACGCGAGGTTAGTCCCAACGAATGATCGGACTAATATGAGATGTCACACGTGGGTTATGGGTCATAAATTGCATTTTGGATGGGTAGGTGAAATCCTTCAGTGGGGTTCGTTTCGGGTTTGAGGTATTAAGTGGTTATAATAGGGCCCGTCTATTTTTAGAAGAAGTATTAAGTGACTTAATGGGATTTCTTACAATGTCAGCTAGCGAGAACCATGTAGGGACCCGCCTTGGGTTAGGTCTTAAATGATGGAGACCTGCTTATTTTATAGGTCTTAAATGGTCACAGTCTACCTAAGGCCCATTAAAGAGGTATTAAGTGGTTTGGAGGTTCTCTCTCTTGCATCGTTAATGATAGTTGCGCTAGAATTTGGTAATGAGTTAGATATTAAAGGATGGGTGTTAATGTAGTGTTTCGTCTACACCAACACCCCAAGGTCTAAAGATATAGCTTTGGAAGTTGGTTTGATTACAGGTCCCGGATATAGGGATACCAAGATGTGCTGTTGTATTGTTGGAGTTACTGGACATTGAACTACTGAATCAGGACAATAAATGAGCAGAAAGTAAAGTGGTAAAAGTAAATAACACTGAAACTTTATAGTGGTTTAGGCTGAAAGTCCCTACATCCATTGTCATTTTCTTATTTAGTCACTTTTATATAGCCGAGAGGCTTATTAAATTTAATCCACGTGTTTCCATCCCTAATGATTTTTTGGTAGAGCTCTAATATAGGAAAGTACATTTATGATTTATGCCAATTTTTATTATGCTAGAAGATCCCTTGTGACTTGGGATTGCCGCATGTTTATAACCAATAAGCTGTGACACCAGTGGTTGAGTGCCTACTCTTTGGATTAATGATCTGGCTTGCTATGAACAGTCTTGATTTGAATGCTTTTCATCATCTGGTTAAGCGTAACTTGGAACAGATTGTTGATGTATCACTTTTAAATATAGCTTTTGGATATATTCCATTCATCTTGACTATTATTCTCGGCCTGGGCTATCTAAGCCATTGATCGCTGTTATTTGTTGAATTGCTTTGGGCTTCGACAACTGATGCTCTTGGTCGAGCTTCTTATGTCAACTAAATAATGATCTTGGCTTTGGTTGACACTTTGATCATGCTCTCGGATTGCATGCTCTCATTAAAACTAAAAAATAAGTCTCGGAAGTATATGCCAAAGAGATTTCCCTTTGAATATTAGCGATTTTTACTTTGTAGAAATTATAGTGTAACACATTCCCCTCCCCTCTCAAAGTTCACCTCATATGTTTGACATGAGGTGGACTTTGGAAAGATTATTGTCAAATCAGATTCAATACTTGGCTTGTAATTCCATTCCCATCACGAGGTTAACTCCGAGGGGCACTGCTTCACTTATGCAACCCATAAAGATCTAACCTTAACGAGAGGGTTTTGAAAACAATTTGAAATCAGTGCCTAGGGGAGAAGGCTTAGCCGGTTGCCTTGGTCAAGTGATGAGCAATTAATGGTTTTGAAAATTAAAGATTTGAAATTTTAACCTGGACTATGAGATCAAAACTTTTAAAATCATATTAGTCACTTGAAGTTACTTGGGCTAGATGATAAGTGAAATTGCATGGACGCTAAAAAACGAAATTTAAACCAGGACCGTAAGGTCAAAACTTTTAAAAATCGTTCTTTCCATTTGAAGTCGTCCAAAAGAAGTGAAAATGTATAGGTGCTAAAAGGCAATATCTAATTTGGGACCGTGAGGTCAATTATTTTTTAAAGAATATGCTTGTCATTTGAAGCCATCTGGGCTAAGTGGTAAACGAAACTGTTACAATATCGAAAGGAAAAACCTAGTTTGGGGCCATAAGGTTAATTTAGGACCATGAGGTCAAAAAATTTTCGAAAATCGTGCTTGCCACTTAAAGCCATCTAGGCTTAGCGGTAAGCAAAATTTTATATGGTGCCAAAAGACAAAATTTAATTTGGGACCTGAGGTCAATTTTTTTTCAAAAACTATGCTTGTCACTTGAAGCTATCTAGGCTAAGTGGTAAGCGAAATTGTTATGGTAGTAAAAGACAAAATCTAATTTGGGACCGTGAGGTCAAAACTTTTTTGAAAACTATGCTTTTCACTTAAAGCCATCATGGTAAGCGAAGTCGTTACGGTGCCAAAAGGAAAAATCTAATTTAGGACTGCGAGGGCAATTTTTTTTAAAACTATGCTTGTCACTTGATGCCATTTAGATTAAGTGGTAAGCGAAATTTCTACTATGCTGAAAGGAAAAATCTAATTTTGGATCGTGAGGTCAAACTTTGTTTATAGTACGAATTCGTATATGATCATTTAGGACTAGACCATTGAAGGAATGGATTTTGGTTTTGCATTAAATGTTGGACTAGATGTTGGCAGTTGATTGGTCATCTTCAAAAAGTGTTTTCTTTTATCTGTTCAAGGATGACTTGGCATCTTACGAGGTGATCTTTTGATATTCTTTTTCAAATTAAATCCACGATGGAAAACTTCTTTTTCTTTAATTTATGTTGTTCCTTTTAATATAAACACTCATCCCCCCTTTCTCTCCTCTTTTCACTTATTCAAATTGTAAAGCCGCTTTTTTTATTTCCAAGATTTCTTTGATTCCTCTTTCGACATCTGCCGTACTTTCTTAGGGATGCTCCTATTTAGACTCGGCAAGAACTCGATGATATTTCGTCTTTGTATGCTATCATAGGAGTTGAGACACTCGCTCCTTGGTTTAGGATGCATTATAGCAGTCCTCCAAAAGAGTATTTTATATGGTCTATAGAGCATTTAGAGCATGGGATATTCTTTCCCCTAACGCCCCTATTTGTGACGTTCTTGAATTTTATCATGTTAATCCTTTCTAGTTTTTGGCTACTTCCTACACAACTTTATTTGCCATAGCGATCTTATATTCCGAAAGAGGTTATCGGGACATACCTGCTCTCGAGATCAATTACATGTTTAACTTGTTAGAATCAAAATCCATTAAGGAATGTCCTACATATTTTATTGAATTTCTAAGGCCATCTCCTCTACAAAATCCATTTAGTAAGATAATGCTACGCGGGTGGTTCCTTGTTAAGGCCACATTTGATAGAATTGTCGCCTCCTTGAACAATCCTAGTATGATTTTGGATACTTTTCTTTCCTTTAGTCCCATCCATAACCTATGTTGTATCTCCTCATTTTGTTAAATCTTAAATAGTGAGACCCAAGAAGATTAGTGATTCGGCTATCACGGATCAATATAAGGAGAGGTATAAGGAAGTTATAAAGATTCCTTTCTTACAGTGATTCCAACACCTGGTTCTTACCGATGCCAAACTAAAAGCTTGGGGATTGCTACCTCTTTTTGTTATATCTATCGAGCTCACACCCTCTAAGAAGTATGTGACAGTTTCTACCATAGTCATTGATAATGGAGGGGAAGCTGAGTCTGATCCTGGAGATAGCGAAACTAGGGGTTTTACTCTTTAACCGTTGAACTAAATTAATTTAGGCTCTTAGCGCAACTTAACCTTAACTTTGATTTTGACCTTATCTTTATTTTCAGTGTCTTCTTCTTCAAAGAAGTCCTGCTCCTTGGATAAGGGGAAAGAGATCAAGAAGAGATCTATGTTGATGCTTTCCGTACTATTTACTTGAAGAAACAAATGGTTACCTGATCCTCTAAGGTGAAGTGCCAAGGGGAAGGCTTTGGGTTGCTTCTGAGAAGAACAAGCAAGCAATGGGAATAGATAGAGCTACTTTTGAAGGTGACATTTTCAATGCCATTACCGATGTTAGACCTTCGACTTCTGCCCCGAGAATCCGAAAAACAATCGAGTATAACCTTTAGGAGAGCATCAAGGTAAAAATGCATTTTCACATATAGATTTATGATTCCAACATATGTTCTTACCTTTTCACTTCTTTTTACACTATGGCAGAAATCTCCATCCTTTAACATGGTAGTTAAAAATTAAAGAGACGATAGCTGCCGTCGAGGCAATAAAAAAGGAGTTTGCAAAATTCAGGATTAAAGTGCAAAAGGGAACTACTCGAATGGAATAATAAAAAAAAATTATGGGAAAGAAGGATCATAAGATTGAGATACTAGAGAAAGCTTTAAAGGTGGGGGATGAGAGGCTAAATAAATCTAAGGCCGGGGTGGTTGATTGAGATCATTATATTACTAGAGATGAGCATGAGAGAATGGCTGGCAGACAGTCTTTCAAGGTTTTATTCGATGCTTATGATCACCATGGGGATCAAAACATAACTTTCTCTCTAGCTTATCTTAGGGACTATGCTACCACAGTAGAGGCCAACTTCATCAAAAGGTATGAGGAGCATCAAAAGGAGAAAGTTACCGAGGCCCGAGCAGGATATAAAGCCAAAACCCCAATAGAGGAGGAGGAGGGAACTACTTTTGTTCGCGAGGAGATATAAAAAGATATTCCCGATAATACTCGTGATGAAGAAAACATTTCAAGACTTGCCATTGTAATAATATGGATTATATAAATTTTGATTTGTATAAATTCTAAAACTAAACATCCTTGACGAGTCGATTATATTTGACTTTTTGCTTGACTTGATGTGATTGTCATATGATGTCTAAAAATAGAGTAGCTAATATGAAGTATTTCTTTATATGTTGTCTTTTATCTTTACTAATCTTAAGTCGATGTTCCTTAGGAAGTATCTGCTTGAATTGTTCGAAGATTCGGTGAAATTATTCCTCTCTTTACATATCTTACGAGGATAAGGTAGCCTAGCTCCAAAAGTTGAAAGTAACCCTTACGACTTTTGAGGTTAAGAATAATTTCCTTAAGTCGGAGCTAGGTCTAAAAACTAAGAGCTAAATTATCCCGAAGAAAAGTAAGCCTAAATCAGTATCTAGTTTTGGGAGATGTCGTGGCTATTCCTTTTAAACAAAGAGAGGAAAGGAGGCTGAGGATGGTAGTGCTAATAGGCTCCTTCTGAGACCATGAATATCCATATTGTTCAGAGGGTTCTAACTTATCATCTCGGTTTGCCTATTTGGGGAGGATCTTTCCTTTTGCCCTTATACCTTACCTACCGGTGTTCTTGATTTTGTAATCCAATTTTGTAAAACAATCTCTATAGGCATTCATCTCGACCTATCCCTTGTAACATTTTCTTGAATAAATTTTATGTAAATAAACTTTATTCCTTTTGGTTTCACTTCTTATGCTATTACTTTGCTTAAGTGTGCTCTTTAAGACTTTCCTTCCTGGGGTATTTTTCCCTTGAGCATATTTTTGTTAAAATAAGATTTTGGTCCCAACTAATTTTTATATTTGGATGTTTGAAGCTTACCTAGTAAAAAAATTAAGAGTCTCGTCTTATTCTGATCCAATGTTCACCTTTACTTCTTTTCAGTTTACCAAGAATCTACTTGGTGTCTTAACTTAGGAACTTCTCCCAACATTCCCCTTATTTTGGGAATCTACTCATTTCCTATCTAACAAGGAATCTTTCCAATGCATGGCACTTCTCGTCCATGGCTCACTAACATTTGGAGTCTACCTCCCGTTCTAATCTAGTTGGAAATCTATCTGACATTCCAACCTAATTGAGAATCTACTCAACATTTTAATCTAACTAGGAATCTACCCATTATTCTAATCTAATTGGGAATCTATGCACCATTTTAATCTCATTAAGAATCTATCCAACATTCTCATCTAATTGAGAATCTACCCAACATTCTAATCTAATTAGGAATCTACCCAACATTCTAATCTTAATAAGAAATCTACCCAACATTCTAATCTAATTGGGAATCTACCCAATACATGGTACTACTTGACCATGGCTCATTATTATTGAGAATCTACCCAATATTCTAATCTATCTGGAAATCTACCTAGTGCATGATTCCACTGACCATGACTCACTATCACCATGCATTCTACTTTTCGATGTCTTTTTAAATCTAGGTGATATTGGCCTTACACTTTGTTGTGCATCACTATGGGAGTGCTCTTATGGCGAGGTCTACCAATTTTATCGTTGGGTCCCAATTTACTTACACTTATGGCTAGTGTCGGCCCTCTACAACCCTTTTTGGTGGGCATCTGCCATCTACAACCACTTCTGGCTAATGTCCGCCATCTATAACTCATTTTGGCGGGCGTCGACCATTTAAATTTATCTTTAGTTTTATAGTTTCGTAAAGGAAAACACAGATTTATAAGGTGAAGTGTTTCTAAGGGTATTTCATGAAAGACTTTGGAGATCATATGGCTTTCATAACCCATTATTCAATAGAAAGTTTTTACCTTAGTTTGACAAAAAGGGAACCATTGATATACATACAGATGTGTATATATAATTAATATAGATATGTGTGTGTGTGTTTCATAAAAAAGTGAAATTCCTCATTAATCTCATTAGATTAATGTAGGGGTTTCAGTGAAGTTCTCCACTATATCGTCAGATTAATGGAAGTACATTAGTCCTTAAATTCTAGAGCAAGTATGGATAGGAAATTTTAGTTTTTAAATTCTAAATACAAGTTTGATATGCAAAAGTTCTTTAGGTGAGAAAACATAGCGAAAGAGAACATACCGAAAGGGAGACCGTGAATAACGAGACATAAATATCTCCTCAGAATCTGAACCTGAGACAGGTTACGTCAAAGATGGATGTAACGAGGTCTATTGATTAAGCTTCCAACAATGTGAAACTATAAGGTTCTCTTCTCCTTTGGATTAAGACTTTTGAAGTAATAACCGAGATAAGCACTTTAATGGAACTAGGTCCTTTTACTTATCTTTAGGAATTTGACTTATGAAAAGAATCCTTATTGCAAATTCATCTTTTGCGGAATGAAATACCTTATGCATTCATTTGATAAGGGTTACATGGAGTTCCCTTGGAATCATAAAAGTAAAGAAAAATGAATAATTCTAAAAACAGGATATTTAATCTACTGCTTAATGAATTTAGTTAGCTTCCCTTTTTGTATGAATTTTTCGATCGCATAAGAGAGCTCTCGACATTTGTCTATGTCATGTCCGTTTGTCAAGTGGTAAGCGAAATACCTCTCACTCTTTAGATTTTCTTTCCTTAATGGAGTTAATCGAGGTAAGAGAGGTCATCACGAGTTTCCATGAATATACGAGATAAGATTTGATTGAATGGTGGTAAGGTCTTAATCACACTTCAACTTCTTTCGAAACTTACTATCTTGGGCATCCGGGAGGGCTCTCTTATCGGTAGAAAATAAACCTTAATATTTTAATAATTCGATGGATAGTCCCTAACTTCATCATTCAGGGCCTTGACAATCTTTTAGACCTGAACTGATTCATGAAGTGCTTTTTAGAGCTACCCAGAAAGTTATTTGATTCGAGAGGCTTGAAGTGCATAAACAGGATCATACTCTTAACCATTTTCTTTCTTCGAAATGAGGGTGACCATTCTTTCATTGTCGTCTTCTTCAATGAGTTAAATGCGAAGACTGAGGGGCAGTTCTGAGATGACTCTTTTATTTCTAGGACTAGACATAACTTGTTGAAAAGCTCTTGTTAGATCTTTGAAAGGAAAAGAAATGCGGAGGTTCGTGCCCTCCTTCTTACGCCCAAAATGTTAGTATAGAATTTTGTCTACACCGACACTCTAAGGTTCGAAGATATAGCTCCGAATGTTGGTTTGATTATAGGTCTTGGATATAGGAATATCGAGATGTGATGATGTATTATTGGAGTTATTGGATATTGTACTACTGAATTAGGACAGTAAATGGGTAGAAAATAAAGTGCTGAAAGTGAATAACACCAGACTTTTATAGTGGTTCGGGGCGAAAGTCCCTACGTCCATTGTCCTTTCTTTGTTTTGTCACTTATATAATCGAGAGGCTTTTACATTAAATCTAAGAATTTTCACCATTATTGATTTGTTGGATAGAGCGTTAATATAGAAAAGTACACTTATGATTTTATGTCAATTTCTATCATGCCAGAATATCCCTTGTGCCTTGGAATTGCCACTTATCTGTAGCCAATAAGCCGGGACGCCATTGGTTGAGCGCCTTCTATTGGAATGATTATTTGGCTTGCTATGAGCGATCTTTATTTAAACGCTTGTCATTATCTAGTTGAGTGTAAATTAATGCGGATTGCTGATGTGTCGCTCTTATATATATATTTTGGATATCTTCCATTCACCTTGATCGTTGGTCTCTGTCTGGGTTATCTAAGCCGTTGTTCACTGTTATTTGTCGAATTGCTTTGGCATGTTGCATCAACTAATGCTCTTGGTCAGTCTTCTTATCTCAACTGAATAATGATCTTGGCTTTGGTTGACACTTTGATTCATGCTCTCGGATTGTATGCTCTCATTAGAAACCAAAAGATAGGTCTCGGAAGTACAAACTAAGAAGATTTCCTTTTGAATTTTAGCTATCCGTACTTTGTAGAAATTATAGTGTAATAATGAGGACCTTCTTATTTATAGGTACTAAATGGTTAATGTCTTCCTAATCACCAATAAAGAGTATTTATTGGTTTGGATACTTTATCTTGCATCATTAATGTTGGTTGTGTTAGAATTTTTAAACTCCACTAGAAAGGCTTTTTGGCTTACAGCTAAAGTTACTAGGATTTATAGCACTACCATTTACGATGACTATTACATTTGGTATAGCCCTAAATACATAAGGCATATTTCTTATTTTAATAATACTTCCCAAGTACAATTATGGTAAAGCTTGGGACTTTTGTTTCATCATATATTTGTTGTTCCGACTATCTCCTCATTCCAACACGCTAATTAGAGGAGGTAATGCTAACTTTAGGAGGCGAAGGTGAGATGAAGACTTATGGCAGTTATATATATATATTTATGTTTTTTAACTATTTTTATTGTATTCAGTTCAAACAGTTATGTTATTCTGAGATATTGTACTATGGAGACTTTATGTGAACATGTTGTAATATTTAACATGTTATGTTTCTGAAATAGTTTTCTTTATGAAATGGGTACCGGTTTCTGATATTAATTTTATCTCTTGCGCTGTAAGATTCTGAAAGTATAGATATATAGCTCTATGTTCTATTTTTTTTTAAATTTTATCGACCTAGCATCTCGCCTTGTGATAGGTCTAAGGTTCGACGAGCTTTTATTATAACGAAATTAGGTCCATTTAGGGGCGGATTGTTACATTTGGTATCAAAGCAAGGGTACTCAAAGAGTGGCGTGCGTGTTATTTTTGAAACTAATTTTCAAAAATCTGCTATATATAAATAAATATATATACTTAATTTTAATTTACTGTATAGTTTTCGACCGTAGAAGTAGTTGCGACCATATTCCGAAAGGATGGAGGAGGCGACTATGGGTTGGAAAAATGAATAGAGTAGGGACTAGGCAACGAAGATCACATTGCAAGAAATATAAATGGAATAGATTATAACTCTAAGATTAATATGCAATAAGTGTACAATAAATATGGAATTATAATAATTTAATTAGGATATGAATAGACTAATTAAAGAGTCCGTTAAGATAATTATGAGATTATAGAATTGGAAAGGTTGTAACTCTAAAAATTTAATAGATAATGAATACGTAATAAGTGAGGAGTTACAAGGAATTAAATAGATTAATGAGGTTGCTGAATAGGTAAATAAATAGGAAATGTTCGTTGAGGTAATAACTATATAATACAGACCAAGTGACATTTATGGGAATAACAAATAAAAATGTTGGATATTGATTAAATATTATAAGGCAGGATAGTTGTAAACATCCGGAAGTAAGGGTGAAAGAATAAGAAAATGCAATAGAGAAGACAATTATTAGGAAGTTGTTGTTTTGAAAAAGATTTTCTAAAAATTTAACTCCATGTAAAGGATTTGATAAAATATTTTCGTTGGAAACTTCCTTGAATTTTTTTTCAAAGGATTTACTAAGGAGTTATTGTTTTGGATAATAGAATTTTTGAAAGTAATAAAGTATAGATTTTGTTAAGACAAAAGTTTGTGAATAAAAATAAGTTATATAGTCAAAAGTTTTGATTAAAAGGTTTTTGATTAAAAGGTTTTTGATTAAAAGGATTTTACATTTTTGAAAATCTTAGTTTACAATTTTGCTGGATTTAAAAGCTTTTGGTTTAAAGATCCTTATAAAGGGTTTTTTTCGTTTTGAGATAAATGTAAAATACAATATAGGTTAGGCTTGATTATTTTTCATATTTTATAAACTTATAAATTCTTTAAAATTCTTCTTTTTGAAATAGAAATGGAACTTGATTAAAAATAATGAAGAAGCCATTTAGGTAGGAAAATATAAACAAAGGCAATATTGGGAGATTTGGATAGAAATATCATTAAGAACTTAAAAAATATGATTATTAATGTAATTAGAGATAATATATGAGAAATAATGAGAACGTGGTAGAAAAATGTTTGGATAGGAGTTTATCGTGTCTACTCCACTTTTTATTGTTTAAAACTATACAAGATGTTTTTTAATATTTTGAACTAAAAGGCTATCTTTCGAAGGAATAAATATTTGATGTAGAAAGTTTTGAAAGAAGGAATTAAGTAATCCTTTTTGAATTTTAATTTAATAATACGTTTTGTTCAATAATTGAGTTTTTCAATGTTTGTGGTTAAAGACCCTACTGTTAAAGAAGAAGGTTTTTAAGGCAAAAGTGATTGAGAAAGGAAATTAGTTTACCAAGTAATTTTAGAATCTTTGAATTTGGGGATAAGAATAAAGCATTAAATGTTTTAAATTTTTTGAAAAGTTGGGTTCAAATATTTTTGGAAGGATTTGTCCAAATGTTTAATAAAAATGGGATAGATATATGGAATAAAACAAAACATGATGTTTAGATGTTTTTACTAATTCAGTTTCCCATAACTGTTTTTGGAAAGGTGGAAACTCTTTTGGAAAAGTATGCTTAAAAGTTTTGTTTTGAGATGTGGAAATTCTTTTGTACAAATGTCGCACACTGGTGTAATATGGATTTCTAAGTTTATATTTTATGGTGTAGACGGGGATCATTATCTAATTAAGAAGGGTTAAAGTTTTTAGGATATGAATAAAAAATGAATATTATGTACAAACTGATCTAGAAATTTGAAATCAGTCCTAAGCAATTATTTGTAAAATATGGTAAGGTTGTAAAGGTATTCCAGATCTATAATTGGGTTTGCCCTTAGAATATGAATTTCCATATTTTCATTTATTGGGAGTAGGCTCCATGTAATTTCCATAAATTACCTAATTCCTTAAATGCATAAATGTGCGACGTTTGAATTTACAAGAGATATAACAAAAAGGGAAAGAGATGTGTAAGATACAGATATTCTTTTCCGTAGTTTACACTGTTTGTTTTGATAAAAGCAAAGGAAACAATCCTTGTAATTTCAAACAAAGCAAAGTATCACTTGTGTTTGATTTAAGGAAATTTTTTAACGGTAAACCGTTATAGAAGGATTACTCCGATAAAATAAAATATGGAAAGAAATGTTATAGTTTAGAAATTAGTAATTAGAAATAAGAAACATATAAACAACATAATTTATAATGGTATTTGTATTAGCTATAATTAGCGTAGTAATATAGGACTAGGATTTATGGACATTAATTATAGATTTAATTGGCGACAAAATTTATAATTTATAATTAATAAAATGGAAATTGGACAAGGGACCGATTAAGAAATCTAATATGATAGTTATGGAAGGATTGAATACTCATAATCAAAAGATTTTGAAACTGGTAATGGATTGAAATTGATTTAATAAGGATTGATTAGAGATTGTCAATTTTGACACTAATGACAAATTATTATGGGTAATGGATATTAACTAACAGAATAAATTAAGAAAGGTGCGTAATAGTGGAATGACATTCTAGGAATGTCCATCTTAAATTGGTAAGAAGTATTAGGACCCCCACATCATTAACACCTGTTCATGATTAAGGGTAGTTTCCAGCAAAAGATTTATTTAGAGTTTTTCGATCGAAATTGCTAAGCCGTCTCCTTTAGGAAAAAATATTTGATATGGTATAAGCCGTGTTCATGTTTTATCATTATGTTAATTTTAGGGATGGAATTAGACCACTAAATAAATATTAAGGAACTTCAAAAATTAGGAAATTTCATAAGAACACTTTACTAGTGATAAACTGAAAATGTGACTGGAAGTTGTAAGAATATTAGATTAGAATGCTTCAAACCTAAAACTTTTGCAATATCACCATTCACCCAAAATGTAATAAGGTGTATATAGAATTTTCTAATTGGTCAAGGATGAAGAAAGAGCCACTGAATTTGCTTTAGATATTTGACGTGCCAAAGAATTAAGCTATGCAAGGCAAGCCTGGAAGGTTGTCATTACCATTGGAGGTTCTGACTTGAAAATGGAAGCATATATCGATGGATTTTATAGGTGGGTTGGCTAGAACAATAAAGCTATTTAGGTTATAACAGATTGGATCATTTTACATCCATTGGAAGTAATAAGATTGCAATGTCTCTAGTGCAGAACAAGGAAGTGGTGCAACTGCATGGAGTTCTATTTAGCACTATTAGTGATAAAGACTCCTTAGTCACTAGGAATTTTTGGAGGAGTCTTGCAATCTGCTTTGGAAACGACTTTGGATCTTAGCACCGCTTACCACCCACAGACCGATGGTTAGATGGAAAGGGTGAACATGAATTTTAAGGATTTGTAGAAAAATTGCATTGTGGATTTTATAAGTCCTTGGAGAAGGTAGAAATCCTAAGGTGATAGTTGAAGGCCGCACATGTAACGTCCCATATATTTGATCATTTTGATTTTTAATATTTGATTTATCTAAACATTGAAATAATTAGAACTTGGAATTCAATAATTTATATTCAAATATAAAGATATCTTAAATATTTGAATTTGTGAATTGAACATTAATTAAACGAGTTTAATAATTTAACTTCTTTTAATTCATAAATAACATTAGTGAACTCATTTTTGTAAATTTATTTACGATAATAAATAGTTTAGATAAATGTCAATATTATGATCGAAAATATAGAACGATATTTAAATATGTGAAATTATTATTTAAGGACACTGCCTCAGACTCCAACAAAACCAGTGCCATCGGGACCGGGATAATAAAGCGATATACGCCAATGAGTGTCGTGAAAATCATATGTATCATGCGATCGAGCGAGCTCGAAACACATAGCGACTAAATTTCAAAGAACTAAAATAATATAATTGAATTATCGAAGCTAACTTTTGTATACTTTGGAATTTTCCCAAAAATAGTTCCATTAAGTTTGAAATGTGGGTGATTGGCTAGGAACGCCAGTGAGAACGCCTCAATTGGAATTTGTGTGTTTAGGGGCATGAATAGTGTTAGTTAGAGGTCTATATGAGGACCTTTGCTCTCTCTCTCTTTTGGCCCAAGCAGAGAAACCTAACCCTATCCCAGTTTTAATCTCCATCATCCAACGGCCCTCCTCCATCACGGCCACCAGAGGCTGAATTAGGCCTCGACCTCAACTAAGGAAGTGTTCGTCGTGTGGAGGTAAGGAGAATAATCGATTGGATTGAGTCGAGGTAGGGCGAGGCAGCGAAGATCTCGATTTGAACTCAGCCAAGAGGGTTCGCATTTTGGAGGATTGGCAAGGGGTTAGCGGTGTCAGCAGTCGCCAGAGGCAAGGCTGCCTCCTACAGTGGAGCGGTGGCGATTGAAGCCATATGGCGGCGTGGGGAGCAGTTGAATGAGGCATCTAAGATGATGTTTTAGACGGCCTAGGTTATACTTCGATCCCAATTAGGGTTTTTGAGCCGGTAATTGTGTTAAACTAGGTAATTAAGATAATTAATTATATTACTAAATTTCTTAAATTGTATAATATGTATAGCTCTCTCATACAAGGTCCAAATTGAACACGGTCGGTTATGTTGCGCTCGTAGGAATGATATCAACGTTATGGAATTGGATTGGTGGGGTTTGGAGCTTGTAGAATTTTAAGCTATTTTAGTTCAAACCGAAACGCATTGGCATCAACTGGAATTTCGATGAGCAAACTCGCCTTTACATATACTAGATAATATCTATGATGCTATAAATTATTGTTGAATGTTTGGATGTTAGTTTACGTTGTTGTTCCATTAATTGTTTTATTTGGTTCCCATTTTGGAAAATGGATGACATATTACCTAATTTGCAGGGAATGTATGTGACTATAAATATTGTTCGTAACCATTGTTTTGCAGGAAACATTTCTACAGAGACCCTGACGGGTTTCTTGCTAATATAAATTTTATTTACATCCTTATGCTGCTTAGATTGATGTTTAATTGAAATTAATCATGATATTCTATTTAAATTGTTTAAGTATCATTATAGCCATTTTCACTATACTGACATTTATATCATCTCCCTAAAAACTTTGTGTGTTTTATCCCTAGCTTGTAGTTTCACAAAATAAATCCTAAATTTATCAATCCTTTTTATTAATGATATTTAAATTAATTAATCTTTTTGATTAATGATGTTTAAAATTTATCAAATCATTTTAACTAACGATGTTTAAATCTAATTAGTCATTATAATTAATGATATTTAAATTTAACCGATTGTTTTAAGTTAATAAATCATTTTAACTAAAGAGGTTTAAATTTAATTAATCATTTTAATTAATAATATTTGAAATTAATAAATCATTTTAATTAATGATGTTTGGATTTATTTAATCATTTTAATTAATGATGTTTGAATTTAATTAATCTGTCTAGTAGTGACATTTGGATTTAATTAATAATTTCAATTAAAAATGGCATTTGAATTTAATTAATCGTTTTAACTAATGATATTTGAAGTTAACTAACTAATTTACTAAAGGTGTTTTAAAGTAAATTAATTGATTTAGTATAAATTTAATTAATTGATTTAATAAAGGTTTCAAGTTAATTTACTAATTTAATAGAAGTGTTTTATAGATAATTAACTGTTTTAATAAATAGAGCCGGTTGGTTTATTAAAAGAGATTATAAATTTGATTAATTACCTTTTAGGATAACTAATATTGTTTTTAAATTTATAAATTTTTATAAATGTGATTAATTATCTTACGGGATAATTAATGTTGGTTTAAATTATACAAAGGGTTTTGAATTTGATTTATTTTCTTCTGGAGAATTAACGTGTTTTTGTAGTAATAAAAACAGTATTATTAATTATCCTTCAGGATGATTAACATTTATTTTAATTTATAAAAGTAATTTAATTGATTTATTATCTTTTGGGATAATAAATGTTAAAGAATTTTATGTATAATAGTTTATAAATGAAAAGATCTTTTAAAAGGAATTATTTCAAAATAAAGCTGAGTGTAAATAGATTTGGGTTTATAATAAACAATGTTTCGGCATTTGTTTGATCTTTGTTTTAACACACTTAGAAAATATAATTTTCCCTTTTAAAAGAATATTTTAAAGAGTGTTTTTAAAGTGTCTTTAGAAGTATCATGATGTGAAAATCAAGCGCAACTGTGAACAACCATTTTATCATTTTCGGTAGTTTTTATCAACTATCGACTTTGATTTTGCTTTCTTCTTTGTGTTTCGTCTATTCAAAATGATTTGTTGCTCTTTTGAGATTTGTTATCCATTATTGAAAATAATTAAACCCAAATAGTAAGTGAGAACCATGTTATGTGGGTTGCTTCCGTTAAGGTATTTTCACATCCACTCTAGATTGGATTCGGTTTTACTCATAGAAATGTGAAATAGAAATGTGGAATACGCTGATACTTGGTAATAGTTGGCGGGGTCCAGGCTGGACGTGTCTAAGATTCATCCGAGTTCTCAAGTAGATTTCTAGAGGTACATTCGATAAGTGGGGTGCATCCATTTAGTCATTTTTGGAAAAACTTCTCTTTTTTCCTTATCGTTAATTAAATCTTTGAATCTTTTCCTTAATTGCATTGAGAACTGCCTTGTGCTCTTCTCAGTGCTTAATTCTTTGTATCCATTCTTTCCAGTTTGGATTTTGTTCAGATTATTTTCGTTCTTTCAAGTCTGGATTTTGATATTATTTATGCTCATTCATTAAGTATGAGATTTGTTCTTACTTGTACCCATCATTTATATTTGGATTTGTTTCTATTGTTTATTTCCACTCTTTCATGTTTGTATGTTGTTCTTGCATAATGAAACCTCGTTCCACATTTGCGGCATGGTCCAACCAGTTGTTTTTATTTATCCCATTATTTGAGTTTACTCCTGCTGGTTTTCCAGACTAACCCATGTGTTATTTTATTATAATGCTTGGGTCAGACTGAGTATTTTTCCAGGTTGGCTTTGGTGATATGGAGTTCTTTGGAGAAGAGCTGGATGTTCACTTATCGTCATTTTTATTTCCATTGTATTATATTGAATACCTACAGCAATTGTAAGGCTAGAATTTTATAAGTGTCCAGCTGATAATGTTTGTTTTTAACTCCGATGTACTATGTATTTTGGAGTGATAGTTTATACTGTCTTTATTATCTTATATGTTGTCGTTTCCGCTATGAGATTTTGTTTCCTCTATTCTTTGTTCTTTCCTTTTTATTTTACCCTAACAATCCGCCTTTTCGACGGTTTGATGTCCGACATTTGAATACTATAGTTGTATTCGATGTCGACTTTCGATGGTCGAAAAGGCGAATTGTTACATTTGGTATCAAAGTGAAGGTTAAACGAGAACCTTGGCTTTGGTAGGGTATAACTCATCAGAGATAGGATAAGTGACACCCTTGAATGAGTTTGAGGGTATTATATATATGAGAGCATTTTTTTATTGCTGTAAAACATATTGTGTTAATTGGTCTATTGAGTGGTTTTTGAATTCAGGTCGAGAATGTGGGATGCCACGTTGTCGAAGGGATTTCTAGATATTTGAATAAGACAAACGAACAGGATATTGGTTTTTCAAAATTGGTAAATGAAATATTTTGCCTTTATTTAAAATAAAGGAATAATTTTCAAAATTTATATAGTTATCTAGGTATGTTTTTTTGAAAATGATAATATTTATTTATTATCATAATTGTTTGATTTGTCATGCTAAGATAACTTAGGAGCATTGATTATTGTTTGTTAATTTACGCCCGTCCAGTTATGAGAAATTATTGAAAATTATGAGTGCATTAGAATGAACCAGTCTATGAATTAAGTTTTACAATTTAACTATAAGGTGTTTGGAGAAATTGTTAAGTTAAAATTCATCTTTTAATAATGTTGAGTTAAAAGTGAACATTTAATCAAAAGCTATTTAATATAATCTAAATGGTAGGATAAAACATTTAAAGAACAAATATTTGAGAAAATTTATTATAATAAAGGAGAATCATTATAATATGAAATGATTTTATATAAAGGTAATTTTATATAAATTTAATTTATAAAATGTGTTTATATATATATATATAGTAGTACTATTTAGAAGTATTTCTAAATATAAATATTTTGAAAGATAAATTTTAAGTGGAATGCATTATCTTTAGGGTTATTCGGAGGAAATTGTCTCGATTAGTTTTATTGCAATCCAAATAATCTTCTAAGTGACGTTCGGATATTTGCTTAGGCGAATGTTGTGGGGCACTTAGTAAATTATTCTCTTTATCATTGTGCGATCGAAATGAGTTCAAATCCAGATGAATGCAAAGTGAGTTTTAATAAATAAATTTTTGAACTTATTTATATAGAATATTTGTGAAATGTTTTCAAAAATGAGCTTTGAAAAAAACCGAGTATTTTTTTTTTTAGTTCCTATAAAGGAGATTGATTTCAAAATAAAAAGGTAACTGTGGTAACATAATAATTTGATAAATGAAAATTTAGAACTCTTTGGTAGAAAAGAGATATTTCAACTCAAATTTTAAAATAGGTTAAAGTAGATAGGGAGCATTTAATAGGCATTGTTTTACCAAAAAGGTAGCTTTTGATAAAATATCTAAATAGTGTAAACTATTCGATGTCATTGAGTCAACCCATAGACTTCTTTTAATATAGTACTTTAAGTTAAAGAGATCGAAAGATTGACTCAATTTTAAAAGACCCATATTTTGATTAGGTCTCCATCTAAATTTTGAAAAGTAAAATAAAATTGGTGCTTTATATACTCTTAGGATTTAGAACGGTATTATTCAAGTGAATAAAGTAGAGTAAGTTTCTGTTTAAAAATTTATAAAGAAACGACTTTATAAAAAATTTACAAACCTAAGTGAAAATTTATGAAATAATTTTTTATTGAATAAAATAATAAATGAAAAATCTAAATGTTTCGAAAAAATTTGGTGCAGTTAAGAAATCAATATTTCTAGAAATTAACTTTCAGTTGTGTCTGAGGAAGCCTAGATAATCTTCTAAGCAATCACCACGTGCTGATAAGCAAAATGTATGCTTAGGAAATTATCTATACTCTTGGACAATCAAAAAAGTTTTGAACATAAACTAAGATTTGGTTTTTAGTCATTTAACATTTTAAATAATCTTAAATGTTAGATTATTCCTTTACAGAATTTGATTGATGGGTTGTGTGATTTTATACACCATAGTTTATATAGTTGACTATATAAACCAAGGTTTTTGAATTGTTATTTATTAGAACTTAAATCCTGGTACATTTGAAAAAGGTAATTTGAGAAAGAATTTATGAAAGAAATAATAAAAATATTATTTAGGAATTTTTTTGATGAAATGTTGTTATTTCAGAATGTTTGAAAATAATATTTTTGAAATGGTTTTTTTCAAATGTTTTATTATGAATAAAGTAGGGCAATTGAAGGTTTTCTGATATAGAGGACTCGCCAGGTATATTTGTTTTCTCTAGTTTTTATTTTAAGAGGGACCAAATACCACTGGAATGTCAATGTTGTTTTGATTCTAGGGTTATAACATGCTTTGGTAGGAGGAGCCCCATCCTTGTCATAATTGATTTTGGTTTTTGATTTATTTCTCTTTGAAGAAAATTTGAAAATATATTTTGAATATAAATCCCTGGAATTTAGTTGAAAAATTTATCTTTTGAAACGTTTGGATGCATAGTATTTTATTACAGGATAATTTTTGTATTTTTGATTGCATATGATTATTATGTTGAATTTGGTTGCATGTAAATTTATATCATGTAGAGTTGCATCATATTGTCTTATTGGATATAATTTTTACATTGTTTATGCTATTTGAGCTTATGATAAAGATAGCTAGTGTATTACTCCTTTGTCAGCCTGACTTTCTTTTGGATTGTGTAAGTATAGGTAAGAAAGAGATTACTATTTGATTCTTATGTGCCTGCATTTGCATCAAGATAATAAGTTGCTTGTAGAAATTTAAAAACTAAATGCCAAAGTTACATTGTATATTTAGAAGTTGGAATTTTTTAATGATTTTATGCCTCGTATATGGGAGGCAATTTGGATTTTGTTTTCTTTGGTTGGTTTGGGGCCCATAGAGGCAATTTGTAGTATTATGGATCAAGCAATGCAAAAGAGGTGCTGTCGAAATTTTCCGTAATATTTTGGAATTGGTTAACTAATAAGTTTAATAAGTCGTTTTAATTAATAATTTTAAACTTAGGGGTATGCAGACATTTTCTTACTTGGGAATTTTGGGGATGAAATTCTATCAATGAGGGGAAAATGTAACATCCGAGAAATTTGATCATTTTGATTTTTAATATTTTTATTTATTTTAAACATTTAAATAACTGGAACTTGGAATTCAATAACTTATATTCAAATATAGAGATTTCTTAATTTTGAATTTGTGAATTAAATAATAATTAAATGGATTTAATAATTTTATTTAACTCCTTTTAGTTAATAAATAATATCGGTGAACTCATTTTTGTAATTATATTTACAATAATAAATAGTTTAGATAAATATCAACAATATGATCGAAAAATAAAACGATATTTAATTGTGTGAAATTATCATTTCGAGGCATTGTCTCTGATTCTGACGGAACTAGTGCCATCGAGACCGAAATGATAAGGCAATATAAGCTAATGAGTTTCGTGGCGATCGAATGAATTGTGTGAGCGAGCGATCTAGAAATGCAAGGGATTAATTTCAGATAATTAAAATAATGTAATCGGATTATAAAGCTAACTTTGTATACTTTGGAATTAGGTCTTGAAAATAGTTCAATTGAGTTCGGAATATGGGTACCTAGATAAGAACACCAGTAAGCACGTCTCATTTGGAGTTTATGTGTTTAGGGGTGTGAATAATGTTTATTAGAGGTCTATAGAAGGACCCTTGCTCTCTTCCTTGTGGTCGAATCAGAGAAACCTAACCCTAGCCGCATTTTAATCTCCATCATCCAACGACCCTCCTCCATTATAGCCATTGGAGTCCAAATTGGGCATCGACCTCAACTAAGGAAGTGTTCGTCGTGGAGAGGCAAGGAGAATGATCGGTTGGATTGGGTCGAGGCGGAGTGAGGAAGTGGAGATCTAGATTTGAAATCGACCGTAAGGATTCGCATTTTAGAGGTTTGGTGAGGGGTTAATGTCTTCGGTGGTCAGCATTAGCGGGTCCACGGACGCGTCGAAGGCTGGGTTGCTTCTTACAGCGGAGCAGCAGTGGTTGAAGCCGTACGACCAGGGGAGGGGGGAGGGGAGGGGAGGGGAGGGGAGGGGGCGGGGATGGGGAGGGATGTGGTTGAACGAGGCATCTAAGATGATGTTTTAGGTGGCCTGGGTTATGCTTCGATCGAGTTTAGGGTTTTTGAGTGGGTAATTATGTTAAACTAGGTAATTAAGATAATTAATTATATTATTAAAATTCTTAAATTGTATAATATGTATAACCTCCCTTACATGGTCAAAATTGAACGCGGTCAATCGCGTTGCACTTGTAGGAATGATATCTATGTTATGGAATTAGATTGGTGGGGTTTTGTGCTAAAATCAAACGGCGTTCGATTTTAGTTCAAATTAGAATGCCTCGGCATCAACTGGAATTTTGGCAAGTAAACTCACCTTTAAGTAAACTACATAATATCTGTGATGTAATAGATTTGAATATTTGGATGTTACTTTGTATTGTTTCTTGATTAGTTGTTTGGTTTAATTCCCATTTTGGAAAATGGGTGACATATGACCTAATTTGCAAGGAACTCATACGACTATATATATTTTTTGTAACCATTATTTTGTAGGAAACATTTGCAGAGAAACCCCAAAGGGTTTCGCCCCAATATAAATTTTACATCCTTATGCTGCTTATATTAATGTTTAGTTGAAATTAATCGTGATATTCTATTTAAATTATTTAATTGTCATTATAACAATTTCGCTGTGCCAACATTTATTTAATATCATCTCCCTAAAGTCTTTGTATGTGTTGTCTTGGGCTTGTATTTTCACAAAATAGACATTGAAACTCATTAATCGTTTTGATTAATGATATTTCAATTGATTAATCATTTTAATTAATTGTGTTTAAAATCTATCAAATCATTATAACTAATGAGTTTGAAACTAATTAATCATTTTAAGTAATGATATTTGAATTTAATTAATCAATTTAAATAATGATGTTTTAAATTAATAAATCATTTTAACCAAAGAGGTTTAAATTTAATTAATCATTTTAATTAATGATATTTGAAATTAATAAATCATTTTGATTAATGATGTTTGGATTTAGTCAATCATTTTAATTAATGATGCTTGAATTTAATTAATCCATCTAATAATGACATTTGGATTTAATTAATAATTTCAATTAAATGGCCTTTGAATTTAATTAGTCGTTTTAATCAATGATATTTAAAGTTAATAAACTGATTCACTAAAGGTGTTTTAAAGTAAATAAATAAAAGTGTTTTAAAGTTAATCAACTGATTTAATAAAGGTTTAAAGTTAATTTATTGACTAAATAAAAGTATTTTAAAGATAATTAACTGTTTTAATAAAGATAATTGATTGGTTTATTAAAAGAGATTATAAACTTGATTAATTATTTTTCAGGATAATTAATTTTTTTTAAATTTATAAAGATTATGAATGTTATTAATTATCTTTCGGGATAAGTAATATTGGTTTAACTTTATAAATAGGATTTTAAATTTGATTTATTTTCTTAGGAAAAATTAACCTGGTTTTGTAGTGATAGAAAACAGTATTATAAGTTATCCTTCGGGAAGATCAACATTTGTTTAAATTTATAAAAGTAATTTAATTGATTTGTTGTCTTCTACAATAATAATTGTTGATGAATTTTATATATAATAGTTTACAAATGAAAAGATATTTTTAAATGGAATTATTTTGAAATAAAGCTATGTGTGAGTAGTTTTGGGTTTATAATAAGTAATTTTTTGACATTTGTTCAATCTTCGTTTTAATATACTAAGAACATATGATTTTCCCCTTTAAAAGAATATTTTAAAGAGTGATTTTAAAGTGTCTTTAAAAGTATTGTAATGTGAAAATCAAGCGCAAGTGTGAACAACCATTTTATTATTCCCGGTAGTTGATTTGTCGACTATCGACTTTGATTCTGCTTTCTTCTTTGTGTTTTGTCTATTCAAGATGATTTGTTGCTGTTTTGAACTTTGTTATCTTTGTCGGAAATGATTAAATCAAAAGAATGAGTAGAAGCCTAGCTATCTAGGATTGCTCTTAGGGTACTTTCACATCCACTCTAGATTGGATTCGGTTTTGCGCATAGAGATGTGAAATACTCGAATACTCGATAATAATTGGCAGGGTCCGACTTGGACATGTCTAAGAGCCATTGGAATTCTCAAGTATATTTCTAGAGGTATATTTCGGTAAGGGGGATGCACCCTCCTAGTCATTATTGGGAAAACTTCTCTTTTTCCTTATTGTTAATTCAGATCTTTGAATTGTTTCCTTAATTGCATTGAGAAATGCCTTGTTTTGGATTTTTTCCTTAATTGACTTATTTCCTTAATGTCCATTCTTTCACGTTTTGGACTTTTATTTTGTTTGTCCACTCTTTCCAATTTGGATTTTTTTCAGGTTATTTCCATTGGTTTAATTTTGGATTTTGATATTATTTGTACTTATTCATTAAGTACGAGATTTGTTTTTACTTCTACCAACCCTTTATATTTGGATTTGTTTCTATATTTTATTTCCACTCTTTCATGTTTGGTTGTTGTTCTTGTATGATGAAACCTCATTCCGCGTTTGCGAAATCGTCCCATTAATTGTTTTGTTAATCCCATCACTTGAGTTTTCTCACCCTGGTTCTCCAAACTAGCCCAGATGTTATTTTATTATAATACTTGGGTCAGATCAAGTATTTTCCTAGGTTGGCTTTGGTGACATAGAGTTCTTGGAGAAGAGTTAGATGTTCACTTATCATAATGTTTTATTTCCACTCTATTATATTATACACCTATCGGTAATAAGGTCAGGATCTTACAACTCAAGCTGATAAATTTCGTTTTTAACTCTAATGTACTCTGTATTTTGGAGTAATAGTGTGTATTGTCTTTGTTATATTATATGTTGGCATTTCCACTATGAAAATATGTTTCCTTGTTCTTTGTTGTTTTCCTTTTATTTTACCCAAACAAACTGACTTTTCGATAATTGGATGTTCGACATTTGAATATCGTTGATGTTTTCGGTGTCGACTTTCGATGGTCGAAAAGGCAGGTCGTTACAGCACAGGACCATCAGTAGTCGTTAAAGTTTCCCTTCTTAGAAAGATTATGAGGTTTGGTCTTCTGTGAAGTTGGCGCGTTAGGCCTTTCCCAATTTTAAAGTAGGTGGGGGAAACTTGCTTGTAAGTGGAGCTCACGGACTAATTTTTGGGAGTCCATGACGTCTTTCATGTTCCATATTTGAGGAAATGTCTACATGACATTGCCTCTATAGTAGATCCTAATCAGTTAAGTGATGTTGAAATGGAGCCTATCGCCCCTCACGCTTCGCCCACATAGTGGAGCATGGTATTGAAAGGCTTCGTAACAAAGAAATTAGGTTGATTTGAGTAGATAGAGGATAAACCAGCGGAAAACACATAGGAAACCGAAGGAAAGGTGAAGGTTTCTCATCCTGAGCTTTTCTCTAATAAATATTTCTCTTTAAAAATATAGGTTTTTAGTTGCATCGTAGTTGTTAAATTGGATGTCGGAAGATGGTTGCCACATATTTTACTGTTGTTTTTGCACCTGTGTAGAATTTTATTTATATTTGTGATGCTTGCGTACATGCCTAGGATTGAGCTCACCTATAGCATATTTGCATAGATAATCACATTGCATTTTCGGTTGAGTAGATGGTTGTGTAGATTATTTTAATTAAATTGGTCGTATAACATGGTTGTTGAGTGCACGTTACAATGTCT
Organism: Allium cepa; assembly: GCA_030765085.1. Lineage (NCBI taxonomy): Eukaryota > Viridiplantae > Streptophyta > Magnoliopsida > Asparagales > Amaryllidaceae > Allium > Allium cepa. The sequence goes on along the minus strand of CM060943.1, from coordinate 604,253,168 downwards.
TACCTTGGTGATTTTGGGGGAAAAATCCTTTTTTAGTGGGGATAATGTAACACCTCACAAAATTTAATAAGAAGTCAAGTAATTATAATATGTTTAAAAATGGAAATTTTATAAATTTTGGAATCTGTTCATAGAAGTTGCACCATTGCATCCATGATGATTTTCTGATCAATTTCTATGTATAATATGTTGAAATCGAAATTCAAACATAGAACTTATGAATGTTTGAAGTTTCGAGTTTAAAATATAAATAATTGAATTTGAATTTAAAAATATGAAGTTTGAGTTTTAAAAAATTGAATCTGAAAGTTAACATTAAGAGAGGCCTAACATTTAAGCAGGGGCTAAAGTTAATGTGTAACATTAAATTAAATTAAGTAATAAATAATTAATAAACGGAAAGAGATCAATTAGGTGATTTAGGCCCCAAGGGGTTGATCGCTTGGGTATAGGGTGTCGACCACTTGAGGGTGAAAATGCCCAATTTAGAAGTGGCGGCTAGGTTTTTTTATCTATTTTAATTATCTAAATCTAATTATGTTGATCCGACAGTTCTGATTCCTTCTCACCTTTATAAATATACTCTTAAACTCCCACTTTTCCTTTGTAAAATTTTGGGAATGCTAGCGAAGCTCTATCGAAATCTTTCCCCTTAGGGTTTCAAAATAACAAACTTTTCTAGCAAGTTCTAGTTTCTTATCTCTAATTTAAGTTAATCATTCTTCTCTCTATCTTCTAATTTCTGAAACCTAATCTATAAATATAATCTATTTGTTGTATATTTAAAAAGGGGAAGATTTAACCGAGAATCAGGGGCAGTAGAAATCAGATCTCTTCTTCTTCTTCTTCTTTAGATTCCAGAATCAGTTTTGATTTTCAAGTAAAAGGTTTAAATGCTAATTCTTTTGATTCCTGATTCTATTCCTTTAGTTTTTGATTATCAGTCTAATCTATATATACAATTCACTTTATTGTATAAAAAGGGTAACTTGACACAGAGGCATGGTAGAATCAAATCCTGTTAGGAATAAAACAATTTTCTGTGAGTGAAAATATCAAGTTTTTTCACATTCTTGTAATTGAATAATATTTATTTGAATATGATGTATGCACTGGGAAATTTTAAAAACGAAAACATAACATCTAAAACCCAAATAATTTCCCTAAGCAAATATCAATCTTTGTATATGTTGGAATTTTAATTGTTTTTGGTAGTGGTATATTGGAACCTAATTAATTATTATAGTTAGATAATCTATGATCAGTTAACCTATTTTCCTTCTTTTGAATTGAAGTGTTAAAGGGTTCAAACACAAAATAAAATAGAAATGGTGTGTAAATTATGAATTGAATTGTTTGTAGTTTGCACGGCCTATTTCTACCACTTAAATAAATAAGGCTTCCATTTTTCAAAATGTTGTGTACAAAGGTTGAATGAATATAAGCGATCTAATTTTTGATGATCTGTTCTATAAAACAGAAAAAGAGATTCTAGTGTATTAATATAGAACAAGCGTAGATATTCCATATCTGTACAAATCTATTTTATTTAGCTATTATAGTAGCAGTTCTTGTTGGAACTGTAGATTTATATGAAATTGATATTTCAAAATACCTTGTAAGCGAAATTTTTATTGAATTATTGTAACGCAATGATTAGAATTTAAATTCCATGAATAAAAATGTATGTATATAATAGTAACGTACTAATTATGAAAGGTAATAATAATGTAATACTTATAGCATATTGAACGTACTGATTAGAGTTAATGGGGTAGTAAATAACATTAATTTGTAGGAAGTAAGTTATCGTAAATTATGTTGTTAATCCTAAATTATGGGTCTAATAAGGGGAAACCTTATATGGACTCAATCATTAATATGGACTCAATCATTATTCGTGTAGGATGATGTATGTATAAAGTGGATATACATATAAGTTATGACTAAGTTATAGGATGCGAGGTTAGTCCAAAGCTACATGGAAGTTTACCCAGTTAAATCTGGCTACCAGCGGTGTTGATCTATAGACTAATATGTGAAATCGCTTATAATAAATAACTAGTGGATGCGAGGTTAGTTCCAACTATGTAGGGTAAACATGCCCAGTTAATCTGGTTACTTGTACCTACGAATGGTTGAACTAATGTGAGAAGTCATGAGGGTTATGGGTCGTAAATTACATTTCGAATGCCGTAGGAGAAATCCTTCAAAGGGGTCCAATTCAGATTTTAGTTATTAAGTGGTTATGGTAGGGCTTGCCTCTTTTTAGGAGAAGTATTCAGTGACCTGATGGGATATCTTACGATGTCAACTAGTGAGAACCATGTAGAAACCCGCCTTGAGTTAGGTTTTAAATGATGGGAACCTGCCTTTTTATACATATTAAATGGTCAGAATCTGCTTAAGTCTCATGAAAGAGGTGTTAAATGGTTTGGAGGTTCTCTCTCCCATCATTAACGATAGTTGCATTAGGATTTGGAAATGGGTTTGTTATTAAAGGATGGGGACCTACCTATTTATAGCTATTAAATGGTTAGCATCTACCTAATCATCAACAGAGGGTATTTATTAGTTTGTATACTTTCTCTTGCATCATTGATGTTAGTTGCATTAAAATTTTGGAATTAGACTCGAAAGGCTTTTTGGCTTACAATTAAAGTTGTTAGTGTTTGTAGCACCACCATTTAGGGTGACTGTTACATTTGGTATAGTCTTAATATTTCTTATTTAAATAATACCGCACAAGTACAATTATGGTAAAACTTGAGACTTTCATTTCAGTTGACATTTGTTGTTCACACCCACTCCTCATTACAACACACAGTTAAAAGAAGTAGTGCTGACTCTAGGAGGCGAAGGTAGAGATGAAGACTTGTGGTAGTTATATATATATACACACACACACACATATGCTTTTTAAGTAATTTTATTGTACTTAGTTTAGACAGTTATGTTATTCTGAGATATTGTAATATGAAGATTTTATGTAAACATGTTGCAATATTTAACATGTCATGTTTCTGAAATGGGCACTTGTTTCTAATATAATTTTTTATCCATTCCACTGTGAGATTCTAAAAGTATAGATAAATAGCTTCGCGTACTATGCATTGTTTTAATTTTGTCAAAATAACAGCTCGCTTTGAGATAGGCCTAAGGTTCGATGGACTTTTATTAGATTGAAACTAGGCCTGTTTTAAGGCAGGTTGTTACACACATTATCATGATCCCTTCACCTACTTCCCCATCCTCAAGTAATAGATATAAAGAGGAAGAAATGGAGGAGAATAGACAAGTCGGGCAAGTGAATTACATCACCAGTGGTATGGTGTTGATAAATAATTAAAGTTCAGTTATAATCTACACGACCTAGGGTGTTCTTTTGTGTGCGTGTCCTATGTATAAGGAATTAGTTAGTTACTTTTCACATTATAGATTGACAATTCTTAATGCGCCTAAATCTGATACTGACCTACGGAAGCTTCCACCCAAAGATTATTCTCTTTACTACAATGATTTAATATCCTTAATGGTCGTCTCTTGAGTTGCACCAAACCGAGTATGCATCACCATGCCAATTTTACACATCAGGTTAACAATCCTAATATAATCATTAAGTTGACAATCCTAATGATAATTTTTCACCTAAGCATTGAGTAACATCCTCATTAGTGCTTGTATCCTATGCCCTACATCATTCAACTTGTAGCAACAAGGGTCAATTAACTGATCTGACTCCACTATAGTAACTTATCCTACTATGACAAATGTTTCCGCTTACTCTCTTTCGCTTTCACTGATATGTGACTAGAATGGGTAATAGAACAATAAGTGCATCTAGTTATGACATAATCACACACCGTGTTGAGTGTCACGCTTGACAACTTGATGAAGTGTGAACCTAGGTACGTTTTCGAGTGTGAAACTGATCTATCTTGTTGCATATCCCTATGTATTTAGGTGCACTCCCGAAAGACAAGAGAGTGGGAACAAGTTTTCCCGATCCATCCTACCTGGTATGTATCTATTTCAGGTTCAACTTAGGTTGCTTCAGCAATTCAAACGTCTAAATTTTGGTTCAGACTTCTGATCCTTTGCACAAAGTTTAGCTACATGTATTTGGACTTTTGACCTTATATTTAGACTTCTAACTTCGATTCCAGAAATCTAGATAGAAGTTTAGACATTTGAATCTTGTTAGATTTGAACCATTTCCTAAAATCCAAATGTCAGAATTCGTATTTTCCGCTCTATTATGTTACTCATTTTGTTCCTCTTCATCATGGATTAAATTTTAACTATAAGGTTCGTTTCTTTATGGTTTATAAATATTTTAGTAAAATTTATATTTTATTCATAACCAACTTTATGCAGTTTATCCATATGTTGTTTGAGGTAGAGCGGACCGCTGTATGCTAAAGTTTGCTTTAGAGTCTAGGTAGAGTTTAGGCAAAGCTTGGATGAAAATGGCATTTGTCACATATATTTTGTGCAAACAATATTTGCGTTAAATAATTACAAAAAATAACTAACTATTTATTAGACTATACCGTTGTTAATTAGATATCGCTACATACTAGTTTATTATAAGTGATATACATACATATATATATATAATCTATATGTGTGTGCATGTATGCATGTGTGTATGTGTATATATATCTATGTGTGTATATGTATATATGTATGTATACACATGTAAATATTTCATCAATCAAGTACAATTTATAAAAAACAAAATTTATATTAGTAAAGTTTGTGTTATGGCAATAACTGAATATTTGTACACCAAATAGTCTTAAAGAACTCAGGCATAATATTATGAATAATGTAAATTTTAATTTATATTTAATTATTATTATTTTGATTTATAAATTATTTTCAAATAACTTAAATGTCTAACAATATTAAAATAAAAAAAATTAAGAAATTAGTAACGCTAAATTTCAAAGAAGTGATAAATTAAAGTGTAACTTTTATTTTTAAGTCAAATATAAAGAAGTATTGTTATTATTTACTAACGAATTTTTTTAAAAGGATATATAAAAATGTTTCAAGCATTGAAATTCTTGAAATACAAAGATATATAATAAATAAACAAAGTAGTTAGGCGATTTTATTCTAAATGTATTTGGTTTACCCGAGCAAAAAATAAAGTTACACTAAAAGCGCCTATTTTCTGGAGCCCCAAGAAAAAATCAATGCTCAAACAGTGCCTGAGACAAAGAGTGTAATAAAGCGCTATTATAAAATGACAGGTATTAACCTAAAAAATGGATCAACACCCTGATTTGAGTATGAAAGCACCAGCCCTGTTCTGGCAGGGAAATAACACAGATAATAGGTATAGAAAAAGATAGTAAAAGAAAGAAGACAAGGAATTTTTATAGTGATTTGGCTGTTAACGAAGTCTATGTCCACTTTATAGTTTTATTATGACTGACTGTTGTTACAAGTAGTGTTTGATTACAAGGCTTTTGGTTATCCTTAGCTAGATTGGTTGGAATCCACTAGAGAATCACAGTGAATCCCTTTAGAGATTGTCGTGAGGGAGATGGAGAGTGAAGAAAATTTCTAGTAGATCTTCAGCAACCGGTCTAAAGAAGATCATGTTAATGTTGTAGGTAGGACGATATATATAGAGATCAGAGAGCTTTTGGGCTAGACCACTTTGTCAATTGATCACAGACGGACATAGGATGACCTAGGAGAGTTTAGCTCACGACCCAAGCCAAAACCATGGAATGCTAGCGATCCATAGACTTAGCTCGCTCGCAGGCTAATGAATTAGCTGCTTTCCCATTGCTTTACTATGCTAGCTCACAAGGAAGCTGTGTTCAAGTAGGGATTGCCCTCGGTCCATGGTGTATGGATCGCTGGCGATCCATACATTTAGCATACTTTTGCTTCCATCTTTTAGGCATTTTTTTCTTTCTTCGTGCCATAGTGTTCCATGACTTTGTATGGATCGCTAGCGATCCATGCACTTATACTATTTTTGGAGTTTGATGTCTGGAATGACTTCGTTGCCTCCTATTGACGTTGCACGTGTTTTGATGATGACTTACTAGCTGATTGTATTTGACTACTTATTGGAATGAACGGACGCTGGTCTCTTGGTTTAGTCAAACTCAGTCATTGCCTTTGTAATAGTACTTGGCTCTCTTTAACTCATTGCTTTAGCCCTTTTAGTTGAGTTTCAAGCCGTTCTGACTTCATCAAGTTGTTTCGTCTTCTCTTAGATGCTGCTAGGTCAAAAATCTAGATAAAATTTGCCCCCAGAGTACGTCTTCATTGGAGACAAGGCGTGCTCTGCAAGTTATCGCTTTTAACATCTGCTTGTTAAATTCCAAGTGATCGTATCTGAGTTTTGCGGGTACATAGTAGGTCACACTACTGATCGCTGTCCTAACAGATTGAATTTCTCTTGATAGCTATTCGATATGCTTCAAAATGATGGGTAGATGTCGTAGCACAAGTTTGATAAAAATTCACCTTCAAATTCATGGGTCGCTAGCGATCCATGGGCAATGGGTCACTAGCGACCTATTTGTTCCAAGTTGTCTCTGACTGTAGGGGTCACTAGCGATCCATGGATGATGGATTGCTAGCGACCTGTGTACTTAGAAGATTTTTTGCCCTTTTCTTATTTTTAGTTGCCTATATTACCCATTCGAACCGAGCTAAAATTTATTCAAGCCGAGCCACTTCATCTCCTTTACACGACCCGAGTGCTTTGTCATCGTGCGATCCAACCCTAGGCGATTCGATCCTTCTCAGTGCCTCAATCCATCCTTCACCTACCATGATTCCATCCACTGACTAACCATGACTCTTCCTAGTGATTCTCATATCATTGTTAGCCAAAACCCTAGCTAGCATGCGCCTTGGATCGCCTTTGACCTGCCATTAGATCGCTACCGACCTGATTCCTTAGCTCGTCCCTAACTTGTCTTTGGATTGCTGATTTAATTCTTCAACCAATTTCGTGTTTAGAGTTTAATCCAAGGTGGGTCGCTATGATAGTGTTTGTTTAACAATTTATTAGCGAGGTCGCATTTGTGATGTTGATCGTGAGAAGTTTGAGTTGATTGCGGTCTAATGGAGGAAGATAGTAAATCGAGTCTTGAGTTTTTTCAAAGTGACATTCGGGCCTTGGCCCAGTGCTTAACACATTTTTATCTTCATCCATTAGGCCATAATTGACTCGTGCTAAATTCCATAGCTGATACTGCACGACACAACGCTAATTGATCCCGACTCTTCCGGAGGATTTGGACTTATCTTGCTTGCTTGTTGCACGTTTGGTGTCCTTGTAGTGAGAAGATTTTTCTGCATCGCTTCGAACAGCGGATCCGTTATCGATCGTTGATCGATAACGGGTAAGTGCATAGGAAGTAAAAACAAGTGGGTATGATGTGGGAAACCTTTTCCTTTTCCATTGCTAGCGATCTATCTACATGGGATAGAGCATTTGTAATATCCAGACACCGAGCTCACCCTAGCACGTTGCACTTGCCCTGGTACACACTTGAAGTCCGTTGCATGGGCCTGAATCGATATCTCTTCGGAATTCAAGTGTTGTGGAGGGAAATTGCTAAATTAGAATAAAATCACCTGACCATTTTGAATGCGAGTTCATTTGTTTTAGAATGAAGCAACCATCTTCGCATCGTAAATCGAGTGAAGGAAGTCCGACACTTTCAGCAGCCGAGTCGTCATACATCGCTCTTTCTCCACCACTACAGGAAAAATACAGTTAGTTGGTCCCTGTTGGGCCGGTCGTGGATCGAACGCCTCCCAACTTTAGAGTTTTGCTCAACCTGCCAGAGAGAGCTTCTTCGATGGTCTCCGCTAAAGTTCTGCACAATATCTACATGCAACATGGTATACTAGAAGTGGACGTACGTTTACTGAAAAAGACGAGTTTTCTTACATGCCTTCCCCAAGATATACCGCTTGCCATCGATACATGTGCTTGAATGGAGCTGCAGTTCAATTTAACTAATTTCTACACGAGACTCTTTCCAACTTAGGCATTGCCCCATTCCAAATTCATCCTAACGGCTATGCTATCTTGCGTGCTACATGTTTTTTCATGCGGAAGTTCAACCGCGCTCCAAACTTTAAAGAGTTGCAGTACTTTCTATCGTTCAAAAGGAAGGATGAATGTCCATCCTTGAACGTAATTGAATCCTAGAGGAACCGAAAAATCATTTTGCGACTGTAGAGCAACTTTTCACGGTGCAAGAAGCAATATTTCATTGTTAGATGCCCTAAGGGGTTTACCGTGTTTGGACGGCAGAGGGTAAGTTACTTTTCATACTTATCGAGTTCTGACGCGTTGCTATGGAGTTCCTAAAAGTTCTTCGGACCCTAAAAGCTATTGATGCTGAAGAAAGGTCTGTCAAAGTCTTGTTGACCGACGAAAACTTGCTTCAATACGGATTGTTGCATCCGAGGAGATTCGCCATTCAAATTGAAGTCCCCTCCCTTGCTCGATCCAAGGTTCACACATGATCTACCTCTTCTTCTTGTAGTTCTGAAGAAGGCGCTTCTCATGAGAGAGAAGGCATGTCTAGAGAATCAACCGAAGAGGCCCATGAAGGAAGAGACGCTACTACGACTAGAGCTAGCAGCTCGGTTAGAATTGCTTCTATTGTAGAAGAGGAAGAAGAAGAGTTCCAATAAAGGGAAGGCAAGGCCATAGTGGGCATACATAAATAGGAGGGAAACTCTAGAGTAATGGTGACAAGTCCACTTCCAGTGACGACTTCTATGAAGAATCCAATAAGGAGGAATTAGAATCGTGCGATGAGACTCCAGGCATGAGTCCCGTCCTTCCGAGCTCTCCTCCTCTGGATGCGAGCGATAAAGATAATGCCCCCGAAAATGGAGAGCGTTAGGATTCCTCATGTAAAGATGTTGGCATAGAGTTCGAAGATTTGAGCAACGTCTACGTCGATTTTGATGCGCTTATGCAGCAAGATTTTAAATTTGAAGAGGTGCCCCTCCATTCAAGCAGTACTACGCTCAAAGTTAGTCCCGTTTTTCCCATGATGGCCGCTCGATCTGGTTCGTGATGATGCTTTAGGCCTTTCCCCAAAACACACTACACATCTCATTAGGATTACACTCACTTTCTTACACTCTTTTTATGTCTGTTTTCTGCTTCTAAAATCTTTTATTTATGCCTTGTGCCATGTATGACGAGAGGACGCAGCCTCTATGATGACTTCGAGGAATTTACTGACTACCCGCACTAGTCTAGGCATTCTTCTGGTCGTCATCTGCCCCGAGAGTTGGAGGAAGAGTATAGGAGAAGAAAGGATTTGGAGGTTGAGATCCATCACCAAGAGGAAAGAGATCGTAGCTGATTATATAAAGGCAAGTACGAGAAGCGGAGGTCTTTTAATGAGAGGGAGGAGCCATCGAAGGGATCAAAGTTTGATCACCATGCACCCTTCAGAATAACAGGTTTCTGCTCCGATGCGCTCCTTAGCGAGTCAAGAAATCCCTATCACTTCTGCTTCTGCTCCACCTTCAACTTACATCCCGCTATCTTCCATTGTTATTGCCTCTGGTGCTTCATGTCCTCACCGAATACCTACCTACGTTCTTCCTTCGGGCTCCCCTAAGCTTGAGGTAGCACTTCCCAGTTGGTTCTTGAAGGGTGTTAAGTTTGACCATTATTATCACCCGGTTCACAAAGATTCTTACATGCCACACCTTCAAGCTATTCAACATGACTTAGACCAAGCTGAAGGGTGGAAAAAATTGTGTGAGCAGCTTGCGGATACCAATCGCAATAACTACTATGAAATCCTCTCTTTAGAGTTAGAGAGATGATTTCGAAAGAGCAATATCAGAACGCGACACCAAAATTGAACTGTTGGAGGAAGAGAAAGAACCTGCACCACATGAGGGCAAGAGGAGCGCCAACTTGCTAAAAGAAGTGAAAGAGGTGCATGCCAGAATTGAGATCGTCTATAGAGATGAGATAAAAAAGGCACAGGCCAAAGAGGCGAAATTAAAAGAAGAAGTGGCTACCTGCAACGTGACTATTGAGGCTCAAAATGAAAACCATTGCTGATCATGACCTCATCATTGAGGGGGCACAATAAGACTATTTCCGACCAAGCTGAGACAATTGCTAGGTTAAAGGCTCAGGTCATGCAGCTTAGTGCCGATAAGTCTACTGTTGAAGTTGAGAAGGCCGCCGTTAGAGCGGATTACTTGGAGATTTAAAATGCTTTTGAAAGAGAGATGGAAAAACTGGACGCAATCGTCCTGAATTTCTATGTTAACTTCTAGTTGCACCAAGGAAGTGTTGGCTACCTAGGTCCGAAATTCCCACGCACCCTCGCTTTGGTCCGGGAAGAAATCTTGTCCCGTTTTGCTGATAGCGGTGTCTTCTACACCGAGTGGGAGTGGGAGGATGCTTACCTTAACGAGGAATCACTACTACAAAATATGCCATTTGCATCGGTTGTTTACCCACCTTTTGCATCGGTTCAATATCCGATGCATATGCAACCGATGCAACAAGCTTAACAGTTTTGCATCAGTTCTAAAACCGATGCAAAACGGACCTTTTTGCATCGGTTGTTGTTGGAAACCGATGCAACATAAGAGTCTTTGCGTTTAAAAGGCTTCTTTGTTGCATCGGTTTTTTATAACAACCGGTGCAAACTAATCCCTCTATTGCATCAGCAATTTATATCTGATGCAAAAAACCATTCTCAGAAATCATTATTACAGTACTCAAATAAAAAATATATATGTATATTATTGATTATAACTAACAATTATTGCATGTAATATTACAATCATTCAAAATTAAATTTGATGGCAAATACAAACTGAATAACATAATACCAAAATAAACATATATCAATTATAGTGTTAATAATCTATACAAAATAATGGTCCATACATTCATTTTAGCAGCATAATTCAGATCTTTAGTACAATCATTAAGTTATCTTACTGCCACATTTCATCTGTCCACCATCCAACCTCTGCTGCAACCATCGCTACCCTTCCTCTGCCCAAACTCCTTCCCACTTCATTCACCTGAAACCATACAACTTACATAAATCAGTAGCAGCATATCATCTCCACCACACTTCAAACAATTTACAATCAGACATCCCCTTGCTACCACTTTATACTGCTAGCAGCTACCAAAATACTGCGACCACCAAATCATCTGCTCCTGCACTATCATCAATTCCCTAACCACAAACCTCCCTGTCACATAAATCCCACTACCTACAATTTTGACATTCCACCCAACAACTTAACACACCATCCTCCATATCATCAATCTCTACATCAACATTTCTCTGCACATTACATACAACAAACCCACAAAGATAATCACCTCATCAATATAACCTTCACAGTGCAAAAGACCACCCCTCCACCATAACCTTTTGATCACCCAAACTAAACCACCACACCCCAGTTCAAACCACACAACAGCAAACAACTGCACACAACACTGCCATACCTACATTACTTCCACCAAACGTCCACTGCAACAACATACTTCACAACCACAAACAAGTTTTCTGAACCTTTCCCTTTGCTTCTAGGAGGTGGCAGTGGTCTTGGTGGTACACCTCCAGGTGTCGGTGGATGTTTTGTGTTTTTCCAGTAATTTTCTTTTATTGAAATAGGAATTGTACAGAAGCGGTGATTTTCTCATAAATGAGAAATGTGAAATCGGTATTAATAATTCTCCGCTTAATTGCATCCCATGCCAATTCTCTTACCGTGCGAATCAGCATTAACAACACAGGATTTATATTTTACATGATGAATTAAAATCAAGTAAATACAAGAAATTATTTTGCAACCCCAAAATACCTTGTCATGAATACAGGAGAAAAATGCATCTCCTTTTGTGTCAGAATCAACTCGGCGCAACCGCAATACTCAAGAGGAGCGACACTGATTGCACCAAAAGTGATCATCAGTTTCCTGCTTAATACATATTGCCCAGTTTCCTACTTAGACTTTGAGTCTCTCCTTAAAGCACGAATAACGAATCTACCATTGGATCAGATAGATCCAAGCTTTTAGATCAACGGACTAAGTGATTTAGATCATTTGCTCACTAAAAAAATAAGCTACCACCAACATGGAATTTTTTATGGAACCAAAATAGATAATATTTTAAGGAATTCATTATTATACCGAGTAAAAAAATAAACGTTTGTGGATAAAAAAATCATTATCAGGAAGTTGGTAGTTTTCAGATCTCTTAGAATTTATCTGTCTTTGTATACGAAACATATTATACATATAATGCACTAATTATCCATAAGAAGAAAAGGCAATATATTGATCGATAGATTAATCTGGATTACATTTAAAATTACACATACCGATCATAATTCACAGTTGTCACATTGTTCTGATTGAGATATATTTTTCCAAAAATCGGTACCTGCTAAAAACAAGCAAATGGTTTTTAGTGGCTGAGGAATAGATATGGATAAGTATGTCAAAGTTGAGAGTTTATACGCTGACAATTGTTAATCAACTATAGTACAAATATGTCAATACTAATCAGGTAAATATTGACAGGTCAAAGAGATCAGTACCAGTTATTCAATTATTAGTCTAACATATAGCAGCATATAGAAGACATGTTTGATATTATAATAAGTAAATAAAAGGAATGAAATTGATTACTTTCGTAGAGGAAGGCACTTAAATAATTTGTCACGTGAATCTTTAAGGATGAGTTGTATACTATATTATCCAAATAACTTGTGCAGTTCATTAATATGTAGGTTTAGATAAGGTTTTCCAAATGCACTAGGAAATTCGGAGATAATACCTGAAGAACTAAACTCTACAGTTAAGTTACGTATAGACTACACTTAAAAGGCATTTAAATGTAACAGACTACATAGTGGATTTAGTCTTATCTCGTCGAATAATTACATATGTGAAGAATGATAGATACGTATGTAAAGAATGGATTGACTATACTACAACAGAAATAATCTTTAGTATTTTGTATCTACCAACTTAAATTTATATATAACTATCAAAATCTAATGAGTAATCTACCAACCTTAAGATGCAATTGTACATTAAATAATAATGTTGAACAAATTCTTTACCTTCAATGTCATAGTTGTAGGAATCATTCACAGTAGGGGTAGAGTACCTGTACAAAAAAGCATGTTCAGCATATTAAAAATTGCAGCTTATAACACTACCATGGGCAGTTGCTGGTGATTTCAACTGTACTCTGTTTAATCATGTTCGCATTTCAAATGTATAATAATCTTAGTGCAGACTCCAACTTTCAAGCATATATAAATCTGGATGGCCTCAAAGATATCAGTACATGTGGGAATAATTACAACTGAATCGATTAGTAACCAAATTAAGCCATTTAAATTAAATAATTCTGGGATTTTTCGATCTGGATATCAAGAATTTATAAGTGGATGCATCAGATATAAAAACAGTGGCAATCCAATTTTTAGAGTAAGCTCAAATTTGTTAAATGCTTTTTTAAATCTTGGAACAAAGGTGTGGCATCAAACAACAATGCAACGGTCTTAAGGATTACTCCAACTCATTATATGCTCTCTTGATTAATGACCCCAGTGATGATGAACTTATATAAGAATATAGGGGTTGCATCAAAAATTACACAACCTATTAAATGCTAAAGCACAAGATAACTATCGGAAAACTAAAATTAACTGGTTTACACTAGGTGATCAACCTACCAGAAACAGTAGCAAGAATGATAAGTTCCGTCGCTACATTCACCACTTGATCCAAGAGCAACGTTGCACCAGATTTTTTAAGTGCCGCTTCAGCTAATTTTTTCCCTTTGTCTCCATTACCACAAAGAACAAATGCCCTTGCTTCTAAGAAGATTGAACGGGACACCTTCATGAATATAGGATCGTTGCTTTGCAAGATCTTCGTCAGTAATCGACCAATCATGTCTCTTCTGCTTTGCTGATCTGGATTTGAAGATGATTCTGTGTTTGATATTGTGTTGATGATATCTTCAATGCCTAAGTCTGGCTTTTTGCTTAAAAGCACGGTGAGATTTTTGAATGTTTCGGAGATGATGGTCTCTAATTTTGATGATGATAGAGATGGATTCTCGCTCACAAGGATTTGTCTAAGCATCAATATGCTACATTGTGAACAAAAAAGATTCATTAGTCTTCCATTTGAATTCACAGAATAAAATACGTGCATTATCCACCATAATACTGTCTCCTTTTTCCAAAAAGCAAAAAACAATATATCTGATCAAAAAAAAATTATATTCCTTCCATGAGCAATAAAAATTTATTCCTTTCAAAAGAAAATTAACAGCAAAAAATCGAGAATATAAAAGGACATGACAACACATAGAAAATCATCGCTGATGCACAACAATATATCTATTTTAAGAATGGGAAATTTTGTATAAAATAAGAATTACCTAGTTGATATAACAATGACTTGCTGAAGCTGGCTCTACACGGATCTCAATCTCAAAACATTAAGCCTAAAAGTCTGAGGAACTATCTCGAGGGTCAATCCCTCTATCCCACTAGCTAGTTTCAGCAGACCTAATCTCAGTAACAAATCGAGCTTTTCTCCTTTGCACTCTGCTAGCGCTTTAACATCGATTAGCAAAATTTATTCCAACAAGGGAGGATCAGATTAATAAACGATTTGACGAAGAAAATGACTTTATTCACGAATAGATTACATGGATTGTACCTGATCTAGAAGAAAGAAAATTAACACCGAAAGTTTCTGTTTATCACTTTTGTATTGACTTTTGGATTGTAAGCAGGCCACCAAACAAAACTATGTTGGTAAGGGATGCAAATTAATGTAGTTGCATCAGTTGACTTTAAAACCGATGTGACTAAAACTATTTGCATCGATGTATTTTCTTCGGTTGTTGGTGACAACTGATGCAAATTTGATTTTTTATTACCTATTGCTTTCCACATACCAATTGCACCGGTTATTAAGATGGAACTGATGCAAATAGTTCGATTTGCATCAGTTTTTACTTCAATCGATTCAAATGAGGCGAAAAAATATGCACTTTTTGTACTAGTGAATCAAATAAAGTGTTGCTTGAGGGCCAGGAAATTTTACAATTCGAAAGAGAGAAACAAGCCACCGATGCTGCCTTGACAGCTGCAACTAAAGCGCTCACAATCCTTTTATTTCTGGCGCTAGCAAATAATCAGGGTAGCCCCATGACCTGCCAGCAAGTTCAGAGCTTGAGACTCTTCCTAGGTAGTGGAGCCATTGAAGAAGGCGAAGGTGGTGAGTACGCAGTCGACATTCTCGACTATTCCTCCGGTGTAGGTAATGTTCTTGCTTCCTCTGAGTTCGGTAGTTTCCAACTTATGCCGCAAGAGCAGGAATAACTTAATGCTATCATTTTTGATCTTACAACTCCATCTACCTTTCCCGTTGATGTGCCAGCTTCCTCAAAGGCCGAACCTACTATTGGTACAGCCTCCGTGGTCGTCTCTATTCCTGTTTCCATGTCCTTGTTTGTCTCACAGCCGTGGCCGGAGTCCAAAAAGATAGCCGCGGTTTATGGCTTGAATGGCCCCTTTATGTCTTTGGAAGGTGACATAACAACGGTAGACGTTAAGGAGCAGGAAGTTCAAACGAACAGCCTTGTAAGACTTAGCACAAACTGATCGCTATCAAAAAGGAAAAGGTCGAAGCGATCAAAGCCTCGAAGAGCTCCTGCAAATCATAAAAGCGCAAAGCAAATGGCGAATCTTATGAGAAGGCTAGGGGGCAAGAGGAGGACAATGCCCCTGAGGAATTTGTTGATATTACCGGCAGTGACACCATTCCTGAGAAGAAGCATAAGCTGCAACAAAGGACGGAAAGGGGAGCGGTGGAAGGAAGCGTTGAGGAGCTTGTGTGTAGACCGATTTTATTTTGGTTTTCTTCGAATTTTATGCATATGAAGTGTGTGCACTTAATGTTTCTATCGTGGAGTCTGTCTTTTCTTGTTGTTGGCCTACGTTGTATGGGTACGGCCCCCGTGTTTTGACCTTGTACAAAGAAAATTATAAGCAATACGTAGATATTTTACTGTATTCTTGTCTGTCTGTTCATATGTGTTATGTGTACTTGTGCTTGTTTTGTTTACACTTATCCAATTTTGTAACTGCCTCCAAATTTTTTATTTGGAGCAACAATTTCTGTTTGGAGTAACAAAACTTGTGCTTATTATTTTTATTTGTTTTTATTTGAGTACCGGTGTATGCCCCCTAGTCCACGCGGCTGCTACTTCAAATGACCGGTAATTATAGTATAGATAACTTTCATATTAAACTCGAAATTTGGCTAGCTTGATTTTAGTTTTTTCGAAAGTTTTGCAACTTTGGCATGTAATCCAAGTTTCTTGTGATATTCCGATAGGCATGCAACATATGCATGTTTTTGAGGAGCATGTTATATGGGTTGACTGGGGGCAACATTAATCATTAAGTATTGTCAGTTGGAGCTTTCCCGTTAGTTCATAGCATACCGAATTTTTTGGAATTATGCCCATTATTCCCAATCATTAAAGTGGCTGACGCGTTGGTTATAGGATGTGTGATGGGTGTTCGGGGTCGATATGGCTCATTGATTCGGTTTTGATGCTCCTTAGCTTTGCCTATCTTCGGTCAACATGAGGAGTTTATGCTTTAGGAGCGTGATTTTTTGATGATGTTCCTCAATGTTTCCTATCCCCGAGCACGTAGGAAACTTGTGTTTTAAAGAGTTAGTGCATGACTTACGAAATGCATGGCTTTTGGTACACCTCAGTGTTGCCTACCTTTGGGCAACGTAAGGAGTGTATGTTTTGGCGAGGCTTATGGAATGCGCGGCTTTTGGTGCTCTTCGGTGTTACCTATTTTCAAGAAACACAAGGAGCGTATGTTTTAGCATGGCTTATGGAATGAGCGGATTTTGGTGCCCCTCGGTATTGCCTATCTTCGGGCAACGCGAGGGGGCGTATGTTTTTGTACGACTATGGTGTGACACCCCACCTCTATACTCACACTAGCCAAGGACACTACAGAGTAATGTCGTCGACTAGTATGAAGAATAAGGTTGTTGAGGAGCGACCACCTGTGTAATTGCTTTGTGCGAGTACCGATATGCCAAATAGTATCTCACACATTTCATTTCAAGAGAAAATCCGGCACATCAATTACAAACTCAAAGCTACTGCACAGCGGCTTTGTGATTTTCGAAAACAAATATAAAATAAACATAACACAAAATCAGTCACAGATATTCATATCACAAAGGTGGAAACAAATATGAATAAAACACATAAAAGTGTATATCAAAGTAGTGGTCATGCAGGATCCACTACATCACAAAAGAATAGGTACAAGTGCTAGACAAAAGAATATGCATACATCAAGGAGTCTCTATCTCGAATGTATAAAAACAAAAACTACTAAGCTAAGTACTTAGCCAAAAGTCAGATGACAGACCCTGATAAGATGTCAAGTAGAAGCACCTGAAATACCTCGGTATGAACCGAGTACTATTTAAGAAAAAATTAATAAATGGATCAGTCTAACTATAAATATCATATAAAATGAGATAGGATAAGAGATATGACAAGAAAAATGTTTGATAACAATAATGCCATTTTGGGATAAGTATACATTAAATAACAACAAAAATCATATATATCTCAAACTTTCTCAAACACCAAAAAGAATGTCATATTTTTTAACATATTCACCAAACCACAAATATTGATAAAACTTATCAATGTAAATCACAAAAATTGGTGAAACACAAATTCTAGAAATCATCCATTAGAAATCCAGAAAATACAAAGGGGAGGCCTATCACAAACGGGAGCATGAATACTCACCAACACGTGCATCACAAACAGAATGCTATTTCATGGTCGCTAACCATCAATTTTGAGCCGAAGCTCCACAAACGGCCCAAAGACCTTTAAGCTGAGGCTCCACAAACGGCCCGAAGACCATGGGTCGCTATCCCACCAATTTTGAGCCTAAACTCCATAAACGGGGTTTAGTCCCCTACGCGGACAAAGAGACATAGCACATCGCTAGTCTAAATCACAAAACGATCATCATTGATAGATAAGTGTAAATTACACTAAGATAGTAAATAAATGAGTTTAGCTTCATGTCCCATAATCACTAGCTTAACTTAAGTATTTTCGAATAAACTGTAGATTTCCACTCGAAAATTGTAATGAGATTTCAATCGAACAAGTCCAAGAATTAACCGACAAAGTAAACGCAAGCGTTTCATACCACTTGTTTTGGTAAGTCTTTTAACTAGATTTCTCGAACGAATGAGGTAAAATTTGTATATACTAATAGAATGGAAAACGGTTTTAAAAGCAAGCTTGATAATTGAGGTAAATGTTGAAATTGTTTTGATAAAAGAGTTTTAATATTTACTACTAGTACAGAAACCTTTGAATTTTAAAGTGACAAATCATGTAAATGATTGTAGAACCAATCAATCTCAAAAAATTCACATATGAAGACGTGAATCAAATCCACAGAAATCGATATGAAATCCATCAAAATGGATATTCCCAAAATCCAGAAAAAGAAGTCATCAAAGTCGATAAAAGTGATAACAACTAATCGGATCAACAAAAATCGATAAACAATAGAAATTCACTCAAAAAATAGCCAAATAGGAAAAACTGAATAGTCCTAGACGTCTGGGGGTTAATCCAAACGTCTGGATTTGGGTATTGGAAATATTTCAGAACCCTCTCAAACGTCTGAACTCTAACCAGACGTCTAAAAACTAACCAAACGTCTGGAAGACTCGGACCAGACGTCTGGTCCGAGTCTCTGTCGTTTTTTAATTTTCTGCCGGGACCATAACCAGACGTCTGGACTTGATCAATCAAACATATGGTTGCCTGATCTAGGCAACATTTTGCCCAGGTCAATGATGGCCAAATTGATTCGAAAGCATCAGTAGAGCGACAAAGAGTAGGGATTTATGACAAGCGATAACCCGCCCTTATAGGCTCTTCGATACACATCAAATAACATGTCCAAACATCCAAGATATGATTTTAAAGATTTTGGCTTCAAAACACCAAAATTGGAAAATTCACCAAATCATTTCAAATCAAAAGCAAATGAACATGGAATAGATGTTAGGAATTCATACATAATAACAATGAAAGCTATAGACATTGATGTGAGTTCAAGAACTCACCTTCAAACCTAAATATAGAAATGAGAAGCTCTAAAACAAGCAAAGATTAATTTCTCTTCAACAACACCTTTAAAATCTTCAATCTATTGTCAAATGAAATGAATTTCCTAAGTTACAGGAATTTCTAAAAATTTAAGAGAGATTGAGATGGAGAGGATGAAGAAGATTCTTACCTAAGCCTCTCTTTGATTTTGAAGCTTGAATTTGAATTTCCTAGCAAAACTAGGGTTTAGGAATTTTGTTTTCTTCTCTCTTCCCCCATTTTTCTTTAGTTAAAGTGTTAGGAAAATAATAGAATGAATGAAGAGGAGAGGGGGATGGAGTTAGGGTATTATGTGGGGTTAATGGGCTGAAACCCAAACCCAAAGCCCAATAGAAAAAATAGCAAAATTCAACTCAACTCTAAACATATTAATGTTTATATTCAAAAAGTCGCACATGCCATTTTGAACTCTATGGAAGTGGTCTCGAGTCCTAATTCGACTGTTTACTAAAAGTAGCATTTCGGATTTTAATCCGACTAGCGATGCTATATTTAAATAAAATATTTAAATATATTATCGTAAAATATGCGGGTTGTTATAAACTCCCATCCTTAAAGAAATTGCATCCTCGCAATATTTATGAAGAAAACAAAGAGTAACAATCATAAAAGCATATCAACACAAAGAAAATTTGAAATAAGAAGTTCACCTTAAAAAACACGGGAGAGTAAGTCTGGATGTGTTCGCTCTGGATTCCCAAGAGCAATCCTTAGGATTTGCGGACCATTGAACTTTCATAAGCGGAACATCCTTATTTCGAATGCATTTAACCTCCGTAGCAGTGATAATAGGATGTTGCTCATAAGTCAAATTAGGTAAAACTTCAATTTCTTCAACAACATCAAGCTCAAGAATAAAATCGGAATTCCTAAGGAATTTCCGTAGTTGAGAGACGTGGAATACTTCATGAATAGTAGAAAATTGGGTCGGTAATAAAAGGCGGTAAGCCACAGAACCAATGCGTTCGGTGATGGGAAATGGACCAATATATCGAGGTGCTAATTTTTGCGATCGATTGAAATGCACAACGCCCTTTATAGATGAAACATGAATAAATACCAAATCTCCCACAGAAAATTTCAAATTCCTTCTTTGGTTATCAGCATAGGATTTTTATTTGCTTTGAGCTTCTTTCATCCTCTTACGAATAAAATCTGGACCTAAAGCCAGTTTCTCACCGGCCTCAAACCATAAGAAGGAGATTGGCATGGCCTTCCATAGAGTGCCTCGAAAGGTGCCATACCAATACTAGATCGGAAGCTATTATCATAGGAAAACTCAACAAGAGGAATATGATCTTCCCAACTTCCACAAAAATCAAGAACACATGCATGAAGAAGATCTTCAAGAGTTTGATTCACACGCTCGGTTTGTCCATCAGACTGAAGATGATAAGCAGTGCTAAAATTAAGCTTAATTCCCAAAGCTTTTTGAAGACCTTTCCAAAACCCACTAGTAAATAATGGATCACGATCGCTAAAGATAGAAGTAGGAACTCCATGCAACTTAACAATCTCTCTAACAAAGAGTTTGGCCAAAAGGAGGTACGGTCCGATTAGATCGAACGGGAATAAAATGGACGGATTTTGTAAGCCTATCAACAATCACCCATAAACTGTCATGTCTCGAACGAGAACGGGGAAGACCGTCAATAAATTCCATGGAGACTTGATCTCGCTTCCAAATGAGAATGTCTAAAGGTTGCAATAACCCACCGGGCCTTTGATGCTCGGCCTTTATGAGTTGGCAAGTCATGCAACACTTAATAAAGTTTGCAATATAAGATTTCATTCCATCACAATAATGAAGTCGCTTCGTATCTGCATACATTTTACTACTACCGGGATGAATGGTAAATTTAGAACGATGAGAATCTTCTAAAATGTCCTTACGAAGATCACTAATATTTGGCACGATAAGTCTACCAAATTTTCGAATGCCGCCACGAGCATCGATTTCAAAGTCTTTCAAACCATCAAAATTGCTATCCCGACAACTTTAGCTAAGATGAGCCAATTCGGGATCATGCTTTTGAGCATTAAGAATGCGGTCTAAAAGAGATCGATGGGTCTCAAGGCTATATAAAACAAGAGATGAACATGAATTGAGTTCACGATCTCGACTCACAAGTAGACAAAGTCTCAAAATCATTCTATTCGGATATCATCAAAGAAACAACCGATTGTTGCTTACGATTAAGGGCACCGACAACACGATTTCCCCTTTTCGGGAGTATAAAGAATTTCAAGATCATAAGATGCAAGGAACTCGAGCCAACGTTGTTGATGCAAATTAATTTCCTTTTGAGGAAATAAATACTTCAAAGATTTATAATCGGTGTAGAGAACAAATTTTTCTCCCAAAAGATAATGACGCTAAATTTTAAGGGCGAAAACAATAGCCGCGAGCTCTAAATCATGAGCGGCATATCTAGTCTCAGTAGGCTTTAATTGCCTAGAAGCATAAGCGATAACACATTCCCTTTTCGCATGAGGATGACACCCAAACCAATACGACTAGCATCGGTACAAACAGTGAAGTCTTGGTTCCCATTGGGAATCACAAGAATAGGAGCATCGGAAAGGAGTTCTTTTAAATGATCCTCTTTCTCGAAAAGCTTAAAACTTTCAAAATTATAACTAACTTTATGTAATCGCCTTTTTAGAAAATCTTACTTATTCCAAGTCAATTTACTGTGGCAGACTGTCTCCTCATAGCGTTTAAGAGATTCCTATTGATAAAGTTGATCAGGCGCATCGACCAGGATTCTTAAAGCACTCAATGGGCAAAACAACACAAAATCATCTTCTATATGATAAAAATATCTCTTAAATTTTTTATGAATATTCTTTGTTCACTTTAAGAACAAAATCCAATTATACTTATAATGTATCTTATTAAAAAGATTCACAAATTTTAAATTGCTTTTTCCATCCATAATCAATGAATACAAGGCGGACTCATCGAGATATTCATAGAATACTCGATTCATAAGATGGATAAAATAAGCTAAACAAACCAAATGACATCACGAGTCACTCCTAAGAATTATAATGAGTGTAGAATGCGGTAAGTGGGATGCTACCTCCGCAACTCGTAGCTGATGAAAACCGGTGGCAAGGTCGACTTGAAAAGACCTTAGCACCACTCAATAGATTGCTTAGGTGATAATCCTAAGACAAGCTCAAAGATACCGGGAAATTCACGAACTACTTGAATGAGGGAAGTAACATTTCCCTCATCATGTGGGTACAAAGAATAAAATGACGTCACCTAATTGGAATCGGAATCATTAATAAAAATAGAAATCTGCTTAACAGATTGAGAATGTTGAAGATGAATAGTCTTATCGGGTCATAGGATATGGGGTTCATAATGACAAAACCAATTCTTTTCCAAAAATCAATTCCAAAACCTAAGTAGCACATAACATGTAAATCGGATCGGAAAGCATAATCACATAAAATAAATCTCGACATTTTTACAAAATAAACCGAGTTTTGTGGATCCACCAACCGGGTTAGCAAATCTCAGTGAAGTCATCAAGCCCAAAATATTTAAAGAAAAAGTATCAATAAGTTCTTTTGATATAAAAGAATGAGATGCACCCGTATCAAAACGAACTCGATTAGGGTAATCACGAAAAAATTTAGTGTCATCAAGGACTGAATAAGAAATACCTTGACCAAGAGAAGTGTTACTAGGAGCTTGTACAACATTCAGCTTTCCCTCTTTCTTGCCTTGAAGTTTGGGACATAAAGATAAAAGATAACCCAAACTTTTACAATAAGGGCAAACAAGGGGTTTCAGACACTTATTTGCACAATGGTCCTTAGAACCACAATTGTAGCATTGTCCACGACTAGAGGTAGGAGCCTTTGCTATCGAAGTTGCCTGCTTCCCTTTCTTGTTGGGAATACGACTTTTGAACTTAATATGCTTCCTCTTGTTGTTATTGAGGCTCTTTTTGGAACCTCTAACATCACTATCACCTCCTTTATCGGCCTCTTCAAGCCGAAGAGTGATATCTACAAGCTGATCGAAAGGAACTTCTAGTTTCAGAGGTAAAACCTTTTTGGGGTTCTTACTCAAAGCACAGATAAACCTTTGATTCTTTACAAGATCCAAAAGTTGTTAGGCAGACATGATACGCCATCTAGAGAAGGACTACTGGATTGACCAACACTAGGATTGCTGTAAGATCGATTTCACCCTAGAGGGGGCGAATAGGGTGATACTATAAATTATTAAAAATTTATTGTGTAAGTTTATAAAATATTTTCAACACAAATATATCAGAATAGCAGCATAGATAATAGAAGAATAATAAATGCAAAAATAGAACAACACAGAATTTACCCAGCTTCGGCAAAACTCTGCCTACGTGCTGCCCCCAAGGTTTCTACTAGAAATTAAGCAGTCAGACGCTTACACACGTAAACTCGCGACCCCCGCTATCGACTAACCTTAACTCTATGCTCAAAACCCTACCACAACTCAGCCACCGAGTTGCGAATTCTTGAACAACACCACTGTAGCTCGTCCCCTAGTCACACGACTAGAAATTTCAATGTGCAAAAAGGAAAAATAGAAATTTTAAAATAATTAAAACCAAAACACTAATTTTAAAATATTAAATTCCAATAAAAACAAGGCCAGCCCAAAATGTTTTAGTGATAAAAATAGATCGTCCCTTTTCCTATTATTCCTTCGGCCCGACTTCTTTCCTTAAAAAATGGTCTTCTTCCTCGTTCCACTTTGCTCTGAAATTAGGGTTTTGTGGTGCCGCTTCAATTTGTCGATAATGCTTCGAATATTTTCCTCTATCAGTGATTGCCTGTGGCTGCCTCAATTAGGTCGAGTTCGATTGTCAGAATGGTATGCGATTTATTTTTCTTTTTCGATATTGATTCTGCTCGACCTTTGATTCGAGTTTCGATTTAAGAGTATACGCTGAATTTCCGTCTTGAACTCGAATTATTAATTTGCCAATGATGTTCATCGTTTATATAGGGTTCGAACCCCTATATTTTCGTTCGTATACATTTGTTTGAATTCATGAATTGATTTATCTCGGCCATTGATTTTCGTTGAATGATTATGATGATTTCTGACTTGTTCAAATTCATGTGTTTTGTTACTTGATTAACAGCTTTGAATTGTTGTGATTGATATCTTGACCACCACGTTTTCGAATTTTGACTGTTCGATTTCGTTCATTTTTCTGTTGACTTCGGCTTTGACTTGAACTATTCGATGTTGGAAACTGCACTGTGACTGGTTTGCTTTGTGCTTGTTTTTCCTGTCCACTGCTTGACTTTGTATTCTTTGTCTTTGATCAAAACTGCTACTTGATGCTTGCAACCCTGTGCTTCATGTTGTTCGGTCTTGTTTTTGTATTGTGCGATTGAATTGAGTCATATGCATGTTGCCACCATTGTTGTACGTGTCTAGTTCAGTCTTCATTGAGTCTGACTTGGAGTATTTTGTTGCCAGTCTTGTGTTCTTCATGGTTCACCTGAATTTTGCTTCACTTGATGCATTTATCAACTAGTTCAATATTGATTTCATTGTTGTTTTACTGTGTACATGTACACTTGGTTGTACTTGATGTTGTCACATATGGAAGCTGCTTTATCGACTTGGCTTTTAACATCACCTGACTTTGATCATTTATTACTATGATAATATTTGTCACTGTCACTGACTATATGCATACCACTTGATCGGGTTTGACTGCTTCATGACATGTGTGCATGTATACATATGTGTTTGTGAGAAAATACTTACTGCATCCAATTTACTGCATATATACTTGAGACTGTACATTTGAGTCTTGTGCCTTGTATGGTTCATCTGGTCACAGTACTGTGGTTTGTTTGTCCAGTGGCATTTGATCTTGCACTACTTGCATATCCATATAAACATGATGTATCACCATATGTACACATGCATATACATGTGTGTGTATGTTGTTGGTGTACTTGTCTATGTGTGTCTGTTGGGACCATGAAGCTTGTTCAGACTAGTTCATTGATCTGTTTGACTTGAGTACATATGTATATGTGTTATTTTGCTGGTTCATTCCATTTGATCTGAGCATTTCTGGTTTGTAGCTTATTGTGACCAGACTTGAGTTTTATTCATGTATACACTGAGTTAGAGTTGCTCCCGACCGTTATTGCATTTGTACATTTGGATTTTTGGTCGAGGCTTGTTTTAGTTGTCTTTACCATTTTCATGAACTTGCACCTGTGTTGAATCCAGCTTATAGCTCGGGTTTGACCTTGTGCTAATGTCATGACTTTATCTATATTGCACTTGAGTTGAACCCAGCTTTTCATTTGGGTTTGACCTGTGCTCACCTGTCCCTATAATTTTATCAAGTGTATATCGGTGTGCACGGCCTTGTGGCATGTACAGTAATACACTGTGCATGTCACAAGCTGTTCGTGTATGATGAATTCAAATTTAAATGATGATGAACAACTCAAATAACCGAGGCAAATATTATTTTCAAAATCCATATTTTATTTTATACTGCAAAAATATTTTCTTTTCAATTTTATTGCGTCGGTATTTGTTTTTGTAGATTGCTCAGATGCTGGATTCAGTCTGGAATAGAAGAAGAATAATACGAGTGAATGAGCGAAATGTATTGAGGACGGTTGTATAAATTGAAATGTATTGTAATTGAACTTTTGTATATATAGTGAGAGCACAAATTTGTACTATTCAAAATTGTAATAAATATTTGTTTGAATAAAATATCTGTTTGAATTTAAATTCTGTGTTATTTAATATATTCAGAAAATATTTATTTCATTATGTGAAAAATAAAATAGTATATTAACAAATACATTTAAATGAATATATATATATGTTTATTATCATTAAACAAAAATCATATACTCGCATATTCAACAATCTCCCCCTTTTGATGATAACAGACATACATTTAAGATTTTGAATTTGTTAAATGTATTTGATCATTCAATTTTCTCCCCCTATTTGAATGCTCTCTCTACACAAAGCTCCCCCTTCATATATGCATGTAAATAAAAATATGCAAATAAGCCTAGACGCAAATATAAAACATTTGACCTTTATTTATCAAAATCTTAACTTTTCTCTCCCCCTTTTGTTATCAGCAAAAGAGTAATAGTGTTAGAAAAATAGATATAAAGCAATAGACATTAATACAACATTAAAACTCAATTGAATATAAATATTAAATTTCAATAAAAAAATCAAACAAAAATCATAAATACTCTGTTTGATGCATATTCCACTTTAGAATGATAGGAATGTTGTCATCATATAAAACCATATAATTGTGTCTATTTACGGTATATTTCTATCAGGAATTTGAATATCTACTAACCATGCATAACTGTTAGGACTTTTAAATGAGATTAGTAGTATTCCATTTTTTTTTATAAAAATGAATTCAAGTATCTTCTCACCACGCATAACCGTGAGGACTTTTAAGTGGGATTAGAATCAAACTGTCTATTTAATAAATCAATTTTGATATGCATTTCATACATGCATAACCGTGAGGACTTTTAAATGAGCGTGAAAGCACATAATCAAAAATTCCAAGTAATTCACCTATGCATAACCGTGAGGACTTTTAAATGAGAGTGAATACTTTGGATGTTTGTAAAAAAAAATGAAAAACCAATGATTCCTGTTTAAAATACCACATATTGACAAACTATATTGAATCTTGATAAGTGATGGTCGATAGAAATATGATAGAAATAGAGATGATTATGGAATTTTAGCCAACAAAAAGTTTTTATAACCCTTGTTTCTTATTTCTAAAGAAATATACCATCTTAAGTTATAATATATGATTAATATCAACACTCATCACTTTTTCAATCACTATTTATCTTTTCAATAATCATTAGGGGGTCAGATTAGTCAATGTAGTCATTTAAAATCAAATCCAAAAATAATTATAAAATCAATCTTTCTAAAAAATGACTAATCTGAAAACAAGGTCAACTATTCCCTGAAGGGGTTTTATGAGAAAAATGTCTGCTATTTAAAAGCTATTTGAAATGAAAGCTATGCACATTTTCTCTTTGAAAAACGATGCAGCTACAGAATGTCTCAACATAAATGACGTTCCATTTGTAATTTTTCTATCAACTAGATTACCAGTGTAGTCTACATCTGAATTTTTCTTTCACTCGAGTTATCACTAATTTGATGCCATAGACCAGACCGTGATGTTGCATCTAATACTTTGAAATCATTTTTACATCTTTTGAATTTGAATTGAAACCGTATAAACAAAACAGTGAATATAGAGTCAGCCAATTGTATTATCATCAATTAAATCTATATGAAGTAGTTCAGAGACTCTAGAGATTTTTAAAGTGTTCTCGACATAAAAGAATAATTTGGCCAACAATTTTGAAAAAAGTCAGAATCATAATCAACATTTTTAAAATCAAAATCAGCTTTTATTTCATTATCACATTACTTGCTGAATTAAGGTGCAGATTATCACATTTAGTAAATCGTTCAATATACCATTACCTATTTTACCTTAGTCGCTAATATTTCATTGTTGCCCATTGTGATTCTACCACCTTGATACTAGGCTAAGGAACTTTGCTTTGTCGCCCGTTGTGTCCATAGAATAGCCAGAATCCAAGTAACGCAATTGTAGTTCCTTAGCCTGCCACCACACCTACACGATGAAAGATTTTTGTGACTTATTTTTTTATAGGTCCATGATTGTTAGTGGCAAATGATTTTGATAAATATGTTTATGGAGACCCAAAACTATTTATATATGTTCCTTTCGACACCCATATTTATTAAACTTTGAGGGATATTATATTTGCGCCTTTTGGAACCCAAATTGGTATAGTTTTCATGTGTTTGGGTCTATACCAATAATTATTTTGATTGTGTCCAAATTTTTGTACAAATAGTGCACATTGAATTGACTTGATTAATTTCATTTCTAACACTTTCAGGTTGATTATATCCAAGTCTTTGTCTAACTGTATTAACAGTTTGTTTCCCTAATAATATATTCAACGATCTTTCACTTTTGAAAATTTTTCCTAAAGTCGTTGACAGTTGTTGGACTTGTGTTTTAATGATTCATTTTCGTTCAATAATTGTGTGCACTTTTTAATAGAATTTTCTCTTCTAGTATTTTCACTCTCTTTTAAAATCAGAATTTCATTTTCAAGCAATTTAATTTTAATTTCTGATTTTTTAACCTCTTCTTCGGGTGATGGACACTTATCGTACTTAGGGATCTTACTTTGATAGTTTTTTACTAAATGATCAAGCTGTTTATTTAAATCTATCAATGTATCTCTTAGTGATTCAAGTTTAGCGTATTTCTTCCTAAGTTTTTCAAAATAGCCATTTACTTCGTGGAAATACATAAGTAATTGTAAGTGAGTTTTGATACCTCGCTTGGCTCATCATCATCGCTATCAGTTATATCACCTCTAAAGCACAGATCTGCTTTCTCACTCTCACTACTAGTACTTTTATAATCATTACCGCTTTTATTCCACATGGCGACAAAGCTTCTCCTTTTTGATTTCTTTTCTTGGCTGTGTTGAAGTCGAGGATAATTGGGCTTGATGCTTCTGGGTTTGTTGCATTTGTGACATATGATCTCCCATTCTTATGGGTTGTCTAGTGCTTTGGCTATTCTGCTTTTCAATTTCTGATTTAGAGCTGGAATTCCATATTTTTGATTCCACTTTTTGAATTTCTTCATTAATATTGCTAGCTCAGCTGCTCCATCATCATCATCACTTTTCGTTGTTCCTTTAAGCGCTATTGATTTATTTCGAGTATCACATACTTCTCGTTCTTCCTTGAATTTCATTTCTAGCTCGTAAGTGGTGAGATTTACGATAAGCTCTTCAATTTTGATTTGTTTCAAAACCTTTGATTCATGAATGGCTGTAACTTTTACTTCAAAATTCCATGGAAGGACTCTAAGGATTTTTCGGATAATTTCCAACTCTGTGTATGATTTTTCAAGAGCTGTTGATTTGTATATGAGATTGGAAAGTCGTGTATACATCTCTTTAAAATTTTCATCCTTGGCCATTGTGAAGTTCTCGTATTCGCTATTAAGCATTGTAAGGCGAGATTCCTTAACTTGGGATGTTCCTTCGTGAGTCACTTCAAGTGTGTGCCAGATTTCCTGTGCAGTTAGACAATGTGAGACACGATTATATTCAATATGATCCAATGAACAAATAATAGAATTCATAGGTTTAGCATTAGCATTCTGTAACTTATTTTCTAGATCTGTCCATTGATCAAATGGTTTTTCAAATTCCTGATTATTTACTACTATAGTTGGCGCTCTCTAACCAATCTCACTAATATTCCAAGCATCAATGGTTTTTAGAAAAAAATTCATCCTATTTTTCCAGTAAGCATATTCACCTTTGAACATTGGTGGTCTAACTGTGGACTGACCCTCAGCAAAAGAGTTATTTAAAGAAGTCATTTTAAAAATTTAAAATAAAATTTGGTTTTTGAAAACAAATCATTTTTTTTTATAAAAAATTGCTTTTGAACCTCGCTTTGATACCACTTGTAGGATCAATTTCACCCTAGAGGGGGGTGAATAGGGTGATACTATAAATTATTAAAAATTTATTGCGGAAGTTTATAAAATATTTTCAACACAGATATATCAGAATAGCAGCACAGGTATAGCAGAATAATAAATGCAGAAATAGAACAACATAGAATTTACCCAGCTTCGGCAAAACCTTACCTACGTGCTTCCCCCAAGGTTTCTACTAGAAATTAAGCAGTCAAACGCTTACACATGTAAACTCATGACACCCGCTATTGACCGTCCTTAACTCTACGCTCAAAACACTACCATAACTCAGCCACTGAGTTGCGAATTCTCGAACTACACCACTGTATCCCGTCCTCTAGTCACACGACTATAAATTGCAATTGTTTAGAAAGAAAAATACAAATTTAAAAACAATTAAAACCAAAACCCTAATTTTAAAATATTAAAGTCCAATAAAAACAAGGTCGGCCCAAAACGTTTAAGTGATAAAAATAGACCGTCCCTTTTCTTTTTATTCCTTCGGCCCGGCTTCCTTAAAAAATGGTGCACATTCTCGTTCCTCTTTGCTATGAAATTAGGGCTTTGTGGCGCCACTTCAATTTTTCGATGATGCTTCAAATATTTTCCTCAATCAGTGATTGCTTGTGCTTGTCTCAATTAGGTCGAGTTCATTTGTCAAAATGGTATGCGATTTATTTTTCTTTTTCGATATTGATTCTGTTTGACCTTTGATTGAAGTTTCGATTTAATAGTATACTCTGAATTTCTATCTTGAACTCGAATTATTAATTTGCGGACGATCTTCATCATTTATATAGGGTTCGAACCCCTATATTTTCATTCGTATACATTTTTTTGAATTCATCAATTGATTTATCTTGGCCATTGATTTTCGTTTAATGATTATGATGATTTCTGACTTGTTCAAATTCATGTATCTTGTTACTTGATTGACACGGCTTTGAATTGTTTGTTAGTCCGTGAGATGATGGTTTTGATGACAATAACCTTAGAATAGATTATAAAATATAAATACTAATAGTATAAGTTTAGATATATATATGTATATGCATGATTTAATCATGCAGGTACCAAGAATGAAGACTGTACGGTATAGAGATTCAAGATATCAAGATTGAAGACTCACGAGCATCAAGATTATCAAGAGTTCAAGTAATTTATCTTTTAGAAATTTTGTTAAAACTCCTAGAAAAGCACTGACATCTTAAAATCCAATTTATTCGTGGAATGCAATCCACTTCGAGCCTGTTAAAGGGATGGAACCCTAAGTAGGATGGAACCCATGAAAAATCTAGTGGAACATTGTTTTGTATCCGCTAACTTTTTATTAAAAATGATTTTTCAAAATTATATCTTATTTTCAAATGATTTCAAAACCTTCCTTTTAAAAGCATCAAAAACATCTATCCTGATTTCAAATACTTTTAGCCTCAAAATAATTTTTAATTTCAAAATCAAATTATTCTTGTTTTTAAACTATTTTTTAAATATAACATATTTAACTTTTAAATATTTATACTTAGATTTTAAATATAAAATTATAGTAAAATTTTGTATATATTATTCTATATATTTACTTATGCATTTTAATAATAGTCAAGTATATTTACAAAGTTTAAAATAGTTTTAATATAAAATAAAGGTTATTTTTAAAGAAAATCAAAACACCAAAAATCCCTTTGGGATGTCGACATACTCATGTACCCCATGTTGACATGGTGTCAGTTGAGTTCAAAATTTAAATTTCAAAAGAAGTGTCTATTCGTCATAACTCTTCACGAATGGACATGGCTGTTGTTTCTCTATAAATAGGGTTGGTTTCAACGAATTTTAACATAGATTTTCTGGTTTTTCACTCCTTTTCTTCTTCCACATTTCTATATACAAATTCTTACCATTACTCTGCCGAAATCAACATTGAATCTAACTAGATTATCTCTGGTTTGATTCTCTATCACTATCTCAACAGGATCCTCAGTGCTATTCAGAGTTATAGGTTGTTTGTAATCAACTTAGCGAGAAAAGGTGTGATTGTAGCCTTGGAAATCAATCAAGCAAGATAAGGTGTGATTGTAGCCTTGGGAAATCTATTAGGTGAACTTGTTGCCTGGAAAATCAAGTATCTCTACCCAGAGGATTGTGATTCTAGAGGGTGTACCTCGTTGCCTTGAAATCGAGGGTGTAATTGTAAAGATTGTTTTTGAAAGGAAATTCGTATTTGTGTGCGGGACTAGATGTAGGGTAACTCCGAACCAGTATAGAATCCGGTGTGTTCTTTCCTTTACTGTTTTTACTTTATTTCTGCATTTGTGTTTGTTTCTGTGACCATATCTGCATCTAAATATTGCATACATTTGTGTTTAAATTAACAAAAATTAAAATGATTTAACAATTCTCTAAAGCACTATTCACCCCCTTTAGTGTTTATCCTTAGCCTTAAGATCCTTAATTTGCATTTCTCACATTTGGTATCAGAGCAAGGTTTTCAAAGTTTCATAATCTGATTTTAGAAAAAGTCCTAAAATGGCTATGTTTTTTAATACTAGCTTAGAAATATTCAGATCATCATTATCTTTTGAGTCTGCATATAATCAATGTTCAAATTTAAGTTGTCTATCAAAATTGATTGATATGCAAGAATCATGCTTTATGGCTATTGAGGAATCAATACACAACGAACAAATTGTGCAGATCAGAAAGGACAAATGGATACTCGATAGTGGATGTTCTAGATACATGACTGGCAATCCAGATATGTTAAATGATATAATATACAAAGACGGAGGACTGGTTAACTTTGGAGACAATTCAAAAGGATATGTGATGGCGTCGGCAAAGTTGGTAACTTTGAAACTCCTATTATTACTAATGTTTTGCTAGTTAAAAATCTAAAACATAATCTGCTTAGTATAAGTCAACTTTGCGATCAAGGATATAAAATTAAATTTGAAAAGATGAATGCCACATTGAAGATAACAATTCAACCATAATATTTGAGGGAGTTAGGAAAAAGAATATTTATAATCTTAGTATGAAAGTTTCAAATGATAACTTATGTCTTTTGGCAAATACAAGTGACCCTTGGATTTGGCATAAGAGATTTGAGAATTTGAATTTCAAACTCTTATCTAGACTATCAAAACATGATCTAGTAAGAGGTCTCCTTAAAATGAATTTTAAAGTAGATAGTCTATGTGATGCATGTCAATTAGGAAAACTTAGAAAAAGTTCCTTTAAATTAAAAGATATGATTTCAACTTCAAAACCTCTTAAATTACTTCACCTTGATTTATTTGGTCCATCTCAAATTCTGTCAATAAATCATAGTAGATATGTTTTTGTAATTGTAGATGATTATTCTAGATTTACATGGATAATATTTTTGAAACATAAAAGTGATACTTTTGAATGTTTTAAGAACTTTACAAAACTGATTCAAAATCAACTTTCTCTAAAAATTATAACCATTCGTAGTAATCACGGTGGTGAATTTAAAATTGAAAAGTTTGAGGAATTCTGCAATAAAAAGGGAATTACTCACAATTTTTCATTTCCAAGAACTCCATACCAAAACGGAGTAGTAGAATGTAAAAATAGGACGATTCAAGAGTGTGCGAGAACTATGCTTTCAGACAGTAAATTACCAAAGAATTTTTGGGCAGAAGCAGTTGCTACCGCCTGTTATATTTTAAATAGAATTTTAATTAGATCTTTAACTAATAAGACTTCTTATGAACTTCTTCACTCAAAGAAACCTAAAGTATCTTATTTTAGAATTTTTGGAAGTAAATGTTTTATTTTAAATACTAAAGATAACTTAGATAAATTTGATCCTAAATCCGACGAAGGTATCTTTATCGGATATTCTAATAGAAGTAAAGCATACAGAGTATTTAATTTAAGAACTAACATCATCGAAGAAACAATGCATGTGTCATTCGATGAAAATTTCAAAATTTTTGAACATACAAATGATGAAGACGATTTAATTACTCAAAATCAAGAGTCAAATGGAACTAATAATGAAATTAATTATCCTAATAAAAGGACTAAACTTTCAAAAGATCATCCTATTGAAAATATGACAGGAGATATGCAGTCTGTATTTAAAACTAGAAATCAACTAAGTCAAATGAGAAATGTAGCTTTTATATCGACTATTGAACCAAAAAACCCAAAAGAAGCATCAACTGATGATTCATGGATTTTGGCTATGCAAGAAGAACTAAATCAATTTACTAGAAATGAAGTTTGGGAACTTGTTCCTAGACCTGAAAATAAAACTATAATTGGAACTAAATGGGTTTATAAAAATAAAATGAATGAACAAGGAGAGGTAGTTAGAAATAAAGCACGTTTAGTCGCTCAAGGTTTTTGTCAAGAAGAAGGAATAGATTTTGATGAAACCTTTGCTCCCGTAACAAGATTAGAAGCCATCAGGATTCTACTTGCTTTCGCAAATCATAATAATTTCAAATTATATCAAATGGATGTTAAAAGTGCCTTTTTAAATGGATTTGTAAAAGAAGAAGTATATGTTGAACAACCACCACTTTTTGAAAATGAAAAATTACCTAATCATGTTTACAAACCTAAGAAAGCTTTATATGGTCTAAAACAAGCTCGTAGAGCCTGGTATGAAAGACTAAGATCTTAGTTATTACAATCAAATTTAGAAATTGGTAAAGTAGGTAATACTCTTTTTATTAAAAGAAATAAAAATGATATTCAACTAGTACGGTCTACGTAGATGATATCATTTTTGGATCAACTAATTTTGAAATGAATAGAGAATTTTCTGAAATAATGACAAAAGAGTTTGAGATGAGTCATATGGGTGAATTAAATTTCTTTTTAGGATTACAAATAAAACAATTAGATAATGGTATCTTTATTAGTCAAGAAAATATGCTAAAGACCTAATTAATAAATTTGGTTTGACTACTACGAGCGGAAAACCCACGCCCATGGCAACTAATGAGTACCTTAGTAAAGAAGATCTCTCGAAAGATGTAGATCAAAAGTTATATAGAGGAATGATTGGATCACTACTCTATATTACTGCTAGTAGACCTGCCATCATGCATAGTGTTTGTCTCTGTGCAAGATATCAATCCCAACCTAAAGAGACCCACTTAAAAGCCGTAAAACGTATCATAAGATATGTTAAACACACCTATGATTATGGCTTATTTTACCTTAAAAATGATTCCTTTGACTTAATATCTTACTATGATGCTGATTATGCTGGTTGTAAATCGGACCGAAAGAGTACAAGTGGAACTTGTCACTTTTTGGGGCATTCTCTGATTTCCTGGTTTAGTAAAAAGCAAAACACAATTTCTTTATCAACAACTGAACAAGAATATATTTCTGCCGCTTTGGCTTGTTCTCAAGTAATATATATGCAACAAACTTTAAAAGATTATGGTTTAAAATTTTCAGAATCACCAATTTGTTGTGTAATACTAGTGCGATAAATTTACCCAAAAATACTACTCAACATGCTGGAACTAAACATATTGATATAAGACATCATTTTCTCAGACATAATATAAATAAGGAAGTAATTACTCTAGATTATATCAATTCTGAGAATCAAATTGCTGATAGCTTAACAAAACCATTAAATGAATCTATATTTACTAATTTAAGAAGAGAATTAGGTATTTGTTCAATAACTGAAATATAAAATATAAATAAATAGTATAATTAAAAATTGATTCAAAATAAATTAAATAGGAAAAAATTCAAGAACCATGTCGACATACCCCTCTACCCTATGTCGACATACAACGTTTTAATTTTTTGAAATTTTTCCCACCGAAATCCAAATAATTGGTTATATATTCTTCACATTTTCGAAATTTTATTCATCCTTTCTTTTATCTCTCTGTTCTTTTCTCTGAAATCAAATAATCAATGGCCTCCTCTTCCAAATCAAACATAAAATCAACCTTTTCGTTCTCCTCTCCTACGTCTAGTCCATTTCAACGTACTACTCTCACTTATGTGACTAAAATGGAGGATTCTCTAAAGGATATACTTCAGTTAACGGCCGAAATTCAAGTAATGCAACTTCGAATGGCCAAGGAACACGAGAGGCAAGGCAAAATCCTTAGGAATTTGCAAAAATTTCTAATGGACAATCATGCTAACCAAATCTTGATTGACGAAGACTCATCAGGAGATCAAGAACAAGAGGCCAACGAAGAAGAAGAAGAAGAACCCATGGAATAAGCGCATGCGGAAGATGACGACAAGGTCGTTTGCATTGCTGAAGTGTGTTTTGACAAGAATGGTAATCTTTTCGAACACCGTGGAAATTTCTGTTTCCGCTATCCAAACTGTTCGATTCATAGATCTCCGATGATAAAAAACACACATTAGTTTCTTCTCTTTCTTTACATTGTTGTATGTTCCTTCACCATTGTTGTGTGTTCCTTCTTACGTTTCCCACGAAAATGTAAATATAACTATATGATTAATAAATAAATTGTGTTCTTATACGAGTTCTTCCCTATTAATAAATTTAACTATATGGTTATTATATGCTTAGTATAGTTAGTAGTTTAGGAGTAGGTTTATTTTTAGATCTAAGTGTTGATTATTTATGACAACACTATCATTATAATCACATATGATAGAGTATTAGATTTAGGGGGAGTTCTATAGTTTGGTGTTATATTGTTTAGAGTTAGTTTTTTTATTGATGAAAAAGGGGGAGAAGTATAAAAAGGGTAGTTAGGCATATATTAAGGGGGAGTTATTAGGATAGAAGTAATATTTTATAAACAAAGGTTGTCATCGTCAAAAAGGAGGAGATTGTTAGTCCGTGAGATGATGGTTTTGATGACAACAACCTTAGAATAGATTATAAAATATAAAAACTAACAATATAAGTTTAGATATATATGTATATGCAGGATTTAACCATGCAGGTACCAAGAATGAAGACCGTACAGTATAGAGATTCAAGATATCAAGATTGAAGACTCATGAGTATCAAGATTATCAAGAGTTCAAGTAATTTATCTTTTAGAAATTTTGTTAAAACTCCTAAAAAAGCACTGGCATCTTAAAATCCAATTTATTCGTGGAATGGAATCCACTTCGAGCCTGTTAAAGGGATAAAACCCTAAGTAGGATGGAACCTACGAAAAATCTAATGGAACATTGTTTTGTATCCGCTAACTTTTGATTCAAAATGATTTTTCAAAATTATATCTTGTTTTCAAAATGATTTCAAAACCTTCCTTTTAAAAGCATCAAAAACATGTATCCTGATTTCAAATACTTTTAGCCTCAAAATAATTTTTAATTTCAAAATCAAATTATTCTCGTTTTTAAACTATTTTTTAAATATAACATATTTAACTTTTAAATATTTATACTTAGATTTTAAATATAAAATTATCGTAATATTTTGTATATATTATTCTATATATTTACTTATGCATTTTAATAATTGTCAAATATATTTATAAAGTTTAAAATAGTTTTAATACAAGATAAAAGTTATTTTCAAAGAAAATCAAAACACCAAAAATCCCTTTGGGGTGTCGACATACTCATGTACCCCATGTCGACATGGTGTCCGTTGAATTCAAAATTTAAATTTCAAAAGAAGTGTCTATTCGTCATAACTCTTCACGAATGGACATGGCTGTTGTTTCTCTATAAATAGGGGTTGGTTTCAACGAATTTTAACATAGATTTTCTGGTTTTTCACTCCTCTTCTTCTTTCACATTTCTATATACAAATTCTTACCATTACTCTGCCGAAATCAACATTGAATCTAACTAAATTATCTCTGGTTTGATTCTCTATCACTATCTCAACAAGATCCTCAGTGCTGTTCAGAGCTATAGGCTTTTTGTAACCAACTTAGCAAGAAAAGGTGGAATGTAGCCTTGGGAATCAATCAAGCGAGATAAGGTGTGATTGAAGCCTTGGGAAATCAATTGGGTGAACTTATTGCCCGAGAAATCAAGTATCTCTACCCAGAGGATTGTGATTCTGGAGGATGTAGCTCGTTGCCTTGAAATCGAGAGTGTAACTGTAAAGATTGTTTTTGAAAGGAAATTCGTACTTGTGTGCGGGACTGGATGTAGGGTAACTCCGAACCAGTATAAAATCCGGTATGTTCTTTCCTTTACTGTTTTTACTTTATTTCTGCATCTGTGTTTGTTTCTATGACTATATCTATGTCTGAATATTGCATACATTTGTGTTTAAATTAACAAAAACTAAAAAGATTTAACAATTCTGCGAAACACTATTCACCCCCTCTAGTGTTTATCCTTAGCCTTAAGATCCTTAATCCGCATTTCTCACATTGTTGTGATTGATATCTTGGCCATCACGGTTTCGAATTTTGACTATTCGATTTCGTTCATTTTTCTGTTGACTTCGGCTTTGACTTGAACTGTTCGATGTTGGAAACTACACTGTAACTGGTTTTCTTTGTGATTGTTTTTCTTGTCCACTGCTAGACTTTGTATTCTTTGTATTTGATCAGAACTGTTACTTGATGCTTGCATCCCTTTGCTTCATGTTGTTCGGTCTGGTTTTTGTATTGTGCAGTTGAATTGAGTCATATGCATGTTGCTACCATTGTTGTATGTGTCTGGTTCAGTCTTCATTGAGTCTAACTTGGAGTATTTTGTTGCCAGTCTTGTGTTCTTCATGGTTCACCTGAATTTTGCTTCACTTGATGCATTTATCGACTAGCTCGATATTGATTTCATTGTTGTTTTACTATGTAATGTACATTTGTTTGTACTTAATGTTGTCACATATCGAAGCTACTTTATCGACTTAGCTTTTGACACCACCCGACTTTGATCGTTTATTACTGTGATAATATTTGACATTGTCACTGACTATATGCATACCACTTGATCAGGTTTGACTGCTTCATGACATGTATGCATGTATACATATGTGTTTGTGAGAAAATACTTGCTGCATCCAATTTACTGCATATATACTTGAGATTGTACATTTGAGTCTTGTGTCTTATCTGATTCATCTGGTTACAGTACTATGGTTTGTTTGTCTAGTGGCATTTGATCTTGCACTACTTTCATATCCATATAAACTTGATGATCACCATATGTACACATGCATATACATGTGTGTATATGTTGTTGATGTACTTGTCTATTTGAGTCTGTTGGGTCCATGAAGCTTTTTCAGACCAATTCATTGATCTGTTTGACTTACGTACATATGTATATGTGTTATTTTGCTGCGTGGTTCATTCCATTTGATCTGAGTATTTCTGGTTTGTAGCTTGCTGTGACCAGACTTGAGTTTTATTCATGTGTACACTGAGTCTGAGTTGCTCCCGATCGTTATTGCATTTGCACATTTGGATTTTTGGTCGAGGTTGTTTTAGTTGCCTTAACCATTTTCATGAACTTGCACCTGTGTTAAATCCAGCTTATAGCTCGGGTTTGACCTTGTTCTCGTGTCGTCACTTTTATCTGTATTGCACTTGAGTTGAACCCGGCTTTTCATTTGGTTTTGACCTGTGCTCACCTGTGCCTGTAATTTTATCAAGTGTATATCGGTGTGCACGGCCTTATGGCATGTACAATAATACACTGTGCATGTCACAAGCTGTTCGTGTATGATGAATTCAAATTTAAATGATGACGAACAACCCAAATAACTGAGGCAATATCATTTTCAAAATCCATATTTTATTTTATACTGCAAAATATTTTCTTTTCAATTTTACTGCGTCGGTATTTGTTTTTACAGATTGCTCAGATGCTGGATTCAGTCTGGAATAGAGTTGAAGAGTAATACGAGTGAATGAACGATATGTAATGATGACAGTTATATAAATTGAAATGTACTGTAATTGAAATTTTGTATATATAGTGAGAGCATAAATTTGTATTATTCAAAATTGTAATAAATATTTCTTTGAATAAAATATATGTTTGAGTTTAAATTCTATGTTATTTATTTTATTCAGCAAATATTTATTTAATCATGTGAAAAATAAAATAGTATATTAACAAATACATTTAAATGAATATATATATGTTTATTATCATCAGACAAAAATCATATACTAGCATATTCAACAACCGCCAGATCTAACCTTCTCTTCTTTTTTAAGAAAGAAAGAAAGAAATGGAAAAGTTCTATCCTCAGAATGAATATCAAACAAACTTGATTGATAAAACAAGGCGTCATAAAAGAAATTAGAATAGAACGGGTCCAATGACTCGAATTGAATCCTAAGGCACGATTCCTAAGAAAGACTTAGGACGATGATCCTTGGTATAAAATTCTATATTATTCCGAAGTTTGGCACTGATACCATGCTGTGACGCCCCACCTCTATACTCACACTAGCCAAGGACGCTACGAAGTAACGCCATCGACTACTACAAAGAATAAGGCTATTGAGGAGCGATCATATGTGTAATTGCTTTGTGCAGTACCGATATGCAAGATAAAATATCACTTTCATTTCAAGTGGAAATCCGACATACTGGTACAAACTTAAATCTACTACACAGTGGCTATGAGGTCTTTAGAAACAAATATAAAATAAGCATAACACAAAATCAGTCATAGATATTCATATCACTAAGGTAGAAACAGATATGAATATAACACATATAAGTGTACATCAAAGTAGTGGTCATATAAGATCCACTACAACACAAAAGAATAGGTACAAGTGCTAGACAAAGGAATATGCATACATCAAGGAGTCTCTATCTTGAATGTATAATAACAAAAACCACTAAGCTAAAGTAGTTAGCCAAAAGTCAGATGACAGACCCAGAAAAGAAGTCAAGCAGAAGCACCTGAAATAGCTCGGTCTGACTCGAGTATTATTTAAGAAGAAAATAATAAACAGACCAGTCTAGCTATAAATATCATTTGAAAATGAGATAGGATAAGAGATATGACAAAACTGTATGATAGCAATAATGCCATACTGTAACAAGTATACATTAGATAACAGCAGAAATCATACTATATCCCAAATGTTCTCAATCACCAAAAACAATGTCATATTCTTTAGCACATTCACCAAACCACAAATATTGATAAAAATTATCAATGTAAATCACAAAAATTGGTGAAATAAAAATTCAAGAAATCATCAATTAGAAATTTAGAAATCACAAAGGGGGAGCCTATCACAAACGGGAGCATGAAAACTCACCAACACATGTATCACAAACGGAACGCTATTCCATAAACAAACATCGATGCAACTAGAAAGATATGCCCCATGCATAATCAAATATCGATGCACCTAGAAGGATATGCCCCATGCATAAACGAACATCGACGCACCTAGAAAGATATGCCCCATGCATAAACGAACATCGATGCACCTAGAAAGATATGCCCCATGATCTGACTTTTCGAGCCGATTGCTCCATAAACGGTCCAAAGACTATGGGTCGCTAGCCCATAAAAGTGAGTCGAAACTCCAAAGAGCCCATAGTGTAACGATTGCGACTTTTCGACGCTCGAAAACCGACATCAATACATCCACTGTATCAACTGCCGAGCAATCGAATGTCGGAAAATCATACCGTTATGGTTAAAGAAGAAGAAAAAGATAGAAGAAAAGAGAAAAAGATAGAACAGAACAGAAAGAAATAACAGAACAATATCAGAATCTCACAATCGCAGCGGAATAACATATAATTGATAAATGAATAATCTTTAAACAAAGAACGATATCAGTTATTACATTACATCACATTACATCACATTACATTACATTACATCATCAGAGTGTACAACAACAAACAACAACAAACAGCGGAAAAGAAATACTATACATACTAGTGAATACGCCATGCCATCCAGCTTGCCTCCAGCAACTCCTGAATTCCAGAATATCTTGATAACCTGACTCTTGACTGCCCGTGTGGAAATTGGTGGGCACCCAGAGTTTAGGAAGGAAAACAATAAACTCCGAGTCGTCCACAAAGCCACGCTTTATATAAAAGCTGTGCTTTGATCATCAAATGCTCAACAACACTTCGTATGTCACATTACCAATTTGGGAATGTATCGCTAGTAACCATCAACTACATAACCTCTAAGGGTGTTAAGCTAAGAGAATAAATTCTCCGCCGCCAACGGAAACATATTTGATAGAAACCAGCTTTACATCTCAAATTGTAACGTCAGACACACATCCATACAAGTCCGTTCCGGGATCGAACGAAACCGAAGGCACTTACAAAGAAGTCCTTGCAATCCGAATATTCACTAATCACGACCGGACTTCCCATCACAAAGGGTAATAAATTTCTATATCGGGGATCAGCCGATGCAGAAACATTCGATGGTAATCCTTTCGTTTTCACAAATATCCGGTCTTCAACACCGGTCATCAAATGAAATCAAGATAACGACGTATCACATATTCGGAATCGGTTATACGACCCAAAGGTCCTTTCCCGGCTAACCCGAATAGTGAGCGCTTATTTAAAAATAAGTGTGGCATTCAAATTCAAGCAAATCACAACAAATACCTATTTAATGGTAGATATTGATAGTCGGTTATTTAACTATCAATAGAGATGCGCAACATCACCAGATTCCAAATAATTTTCCAAATTATTTATTTTCCTTAAAATATCTTTACTAGATATATAATTTCCACACTTCAACCATTTGAAAACAATTTTCAAATCACTTTTCACCTTTACCACTTTTGAAAACAAATTTCAAACATTTTCCTTACGTGGAAATACTTTCATTTCAACATGGTTCATTTAAACCAATTAAATAAATCCTTAACGATTTACTTTATATTTACGATTCAAATCCGTAGATTTATTCCCACACTTCAAAAATAAATCAACGTTTATTTTTAAACAAATTTCCCTTTCTTTTATAAATTCCATAGTGAATTTACAATTCCAAAATATCTATGAATATACGATTTCCAAATCGATTTCTAATATTCATTTTCAATTTATCTTTAAAAGATAAAATCTCAAAATATTCACTTCATATTGAAAAAAGCATTTCCATACTTATTTAATAATAAGTATTTCACAAATCCATTTATTTTCAACACTTGGAAAATA
The DNA here is from genome assembly GCA_030765085.1 of Allium cepa. Classification (NCBI taxonomy): domain Eukaryota; kingdom Viridiplantae; phylum Streptophyta; class Magnoliopsida; order Asparagales; family Amaryllidaceae; genus Allium; species Allium cepa. The sequence continues at coordinate 604,210,142 of CM060943.1, read as the reverse complement.
TTCAATATACTTAAATCGAAATTAAGTATATATTTCATTCTTTAAGGAAAACATTCACTTAACACATTTATTTGGGCCAAAGCAAATGATGCGTAAAACATCGGTACGACGACCCAAAATCAGTAGTATAGGGATTCAAAATTAAGATAGATATATAAATCCCAATACTATATAAAACATTTCTTTTCGGAAATCATTTACTATAACAACAGTGTTATAGTCCACCATTTCCTTCTATTTCTCGAAAACGTCTATTTCAACAATAAATGTTGAAATCTATGGTTTCGATAGTTAATCCATTTTAAAACATCTTTAAAACAATTAACTTCATTTGATAATATTCATTTTCGCAAAACATATCCATTTTGTTTAATAATATATTCACTGTCCAAAATCGTGAATATACTTCACTAACCAAATTCAATATTTTCTTCATATTTTATTTCAAGGATAATTCGCTATCCGAAATCGTGAATATATCTCCTTTAATAACCTTCTATATTAAATTTATCAAATTCAATTGATTTCGGATTTATAAACAATGTTTATAAATTCCATTTCTATTTATAAAAATTTAATTATAAAATCCCTTTTTTAAATCAATTCAATTTATAACTCAACTTTATACCCAAAATCCGATTTATAAGTTAATTATTTATAAATCTTTTATTTTACAAAATCTATTCATTTCATAACTTCACAATTTATAAATCTATAAATTTTATTCACTTGTGAAATCCATTTATACTTCATTTTAACACTTAATAAAACTCGTTTCACAATTCCTATATTTTTAATTTATAAATATCAATTTTATAAATCCTTTTACATAAATCTTTTATAATAATTCAAAAATCTCAATTTAAATAAACCAATCCTTTTAATAATTTACAAAACGTTATTTAAAACTTATATAACTCCAAAATCATACTTAAGTACTATTTTCCAAAAATATAACTTTTATAACAATAAAATTATAATGTTTATTTATTTTAGCAATTCAAAATTTAATAAAACGTATACTTTCAAAAATCACTTTAAAATTCTTTTTAAAATCAAAATCATTATTTTAAAACTTCAAAAATGGATCCGATGATGCAACAGCACCAAATAATCAATCACGACAACAAAGACATCATATATCAGTATATGATAATCAACAAATATCACAATATCTACAAATAAATCAATATAGTTGAGGAATCCAGTTGGATCCCTCCAACCTATTTCCCTGCATCCAAAGATGTTAGCACAATACCAATTCCGTTCAAATACGGAATATCGCGGTATATGGGATTCATAAAATATTATCCGCTATTATGCGGCGCAATAGGGTCTCATCCGCTATGTAATGCGGGAAAATCAACTCCAAGTACATAAATAATACCAATTTCACTTTGCAGTGAAATATTCGCGGTATATGTTTTTAATAAATAACCTCCGCTTACTAACGGCGTATAATGTCTATTTTAACAATCAATCGATAACAATCATCATTCAAACATACAATCAAGAATTTTTAAATATAACTATTTAAAATTTAAATCGAAAACAATTCGATTGAGTGAAAAGTTCTCACCCTGCTTTCAATTCAGTTTTCGCGCTTTATTTTGAATAAAATTAAACGCGCGTTTAATTTTGCCCGAAATTTTCACTAGCTCCAAACGACTCCAATCCAATTCCATTGCATAGTATTCGTTAACACAGTTCCAACGCAACTGGTTTCATGCGTTTTCGACCTCGTAGCAAAAAGTTATAGCAGTTTAAAGTTTACATAATTTTTAATATAACTATTTTACATTTTCTTTTTATATTTTACCCTCAAACTGATCTGAGCCCTTCACTCCAAGCTAAGAAATCACGGCCACTCTTTCTTTCTTCTCCCTACGCACGTATGCGTTCCAGTTATTTCGAACGCAAGATAAACCCATCTCACGAAGCTAGGGTTTAAGGCCGCTCCCTCCACGTTGACCAAAACCCCATCACTCCACCACCATTCAAACGCCATCACCAGAGCCACCTTCGGCTGGAAGGGCTTGCGACTCGGCCTCCCCTATGGCGCGCAAAACGAGGGCGAGCGGCACCCCTTTGGACGCAAATTGCCGTTGAATCCTTGCTCCAATTACGATCATACCCGTTGAATATCTAGATCTTGGAGTGCTCTACAATATTATAGTTGACACTTTTTGCTAAATGTTTGTGGATTGATCAAGAATTGAAGAAGAAGATGGAACATTTTCGGCCATTGGAAAATCACTGGCGGCTAGGGTTAGAATTAGGGTTTTGATAAAAATTTTGTGAATAAAGGGTCCTTTTATAGAAAACCGACGAAACACTATTCATCCCGGATTTTCCGAACGCCAAATCTCGTGCGGTGACCGGCGTTTCTAGGGTTTACCCCACGTTCCAGACACAATGGAATAGATTTCGGAGGCTAATTCTATCGTATGTGCGAGTTACGGAAATAAACGATCAATTTTAAATTAAACCGATTTAAACGAATTTCTAGGCGTTTTGGCTCGCCCTGGACAAACGATAATTCCGATTGACACGAAATTTGAAACCATACAATAATATCACATTATGGATCCGATGAAACTAGTTTTGTCGAAATCCGAGACTGTTTGAAAAATGGCTATTTTAACTCGTTAATTAAATATTAAAATATTCAATTTTCACAAATTAACTTTAAATTCAATTTTAAAAGTTCACAAACATCATTCTAACTCCAACATGATTAAATAAAATTTTACAAATCAATTTCAATCACATTAAACCCAATTTTCAATTATTTCTGTAATTTCAACTATTAAATTATCGATTTAATTATCCAATTAAATTCAGATATTCGAAAAATAAATTATTCGGCTTATAAATTTCACTTATTAATATTTAAAATCAATTAAATATACAAATATTAATTAATAGAAATTCTGGGTCGTTACATACTTCCTCCTTAAAAGAATTTCGTCCTCGAAATTACCAAGTAAGAAAAAGTTACAGAATCCATTAACTTTCCAAAACAAACCATTCAATTTAGATTTTTCAAATCTCTTAAGTGTTTAACTTCCCAAAATTCATAGTTAAACTTCTTACAAAATCTTTACTAAGTTTCCCAATTCATACTTAGTTTTCAAAAATTTCCCAATTTTCTCAAAAATATTCTAACGCCTTAAATTTTCGGAAAAATTCGCCACAGTCTCCTTTGTGCGGCTTGATCCGGAAAAAAAATGACAGTATATATATCACAAATATACATCCCATCAAGTAATGAGGCATCCCGCAGGGAAAAAAGTGTAAAAGTACGATATTTAATCCGAGATATGTACCTTATTTATTATTAGTGAGCGTATACGGCTAATATAGCGCGAAAGCGAGCTGCAAATGCGAAGCAAGCGCAATCCGCACCTACTAAACACTCAACAACAACATGAGAAACATGTATATACGAGAATAATATCAATATAAAACATATAGTAACATAACAACTAAATGTGCCAACATAGCAATGCATTCAATCAACAAATGCAACCATCAAGCAACTATCATCCAACTAACCAAATAAACATCCAACAAATCAATGTCTATCCAAATCAATTCATAACCAAATCAATATTCTTTCATTTCTCATTAATATTCACTAAATTGGTTTTCCAATTTAAATCACATTTGATTCATTTACATTGGATTTAATTAACATTCATTCATTCGTTTCCAATTAGTTTATATTCACTAATTAAATTCACATTAGTGCACTTTCAATATGAATTCAATTCTATTCAAATTCATTTACTTCCAATTTGAATTTAATGATTTATAGCTTTCCATTTCATTAATTCATTTCATTCACTTTACACAATCAATTTACAACCATATAACAACCAATGTATATTCAACATAACCAAATTATTTAATTTGCATTCAATTTGGTCCAACACTCTTAATTCCAATTGGTTGATATTAAATTGACTTCCATTCAATTATTCAACTTCCAATAACATTAGCTTTTAATGAATCAACACTTACATTCATTATCCCATATCAATTCTTTTACATTCGATTGATTTACATTCCATCCATTTATCAATTCAATTGCTAATCCATTTAACATTATAAGGTTGAATTTCATTTATATAACTCAAGTTCATTTCACTTCACTTTATTAATTTACTTCGATACCAAAATCAACTTTATTCAACTTCACTTAAGTTATATTCCATTTCAGACATCATTTGTTTACATAACTTAAAATTCCACTTATAAATCCAATTCAGATTTCATTTCTATTCAACTTTTACCAAAGTCAAATTTTCATCACTTATTCAAATTCAGATTTATTTTTCTTAACAAAATTGTTTAACCATTTTCAACAATTGGTTTCACTTACATTTTCTCATTTTATAAGTTATACAACTTATATTCAACAATTACCACTTGGATTTTATTGATTTACTTATACTTCCTTTAATTTAACTCCATCCTTTAAGTTAAATTTATTCTATCAAAATTCAAATTGTATAAGTTATCAACTCATTTATCATTCCCATAAAAAAAATTAAATAAGATTCCAGAGTTTTTTCAACCTTTCAAAACCATTTTTGAAACCAATTCAATTATCCTTTGAATTTCAAAACCCGAACTCAAATTTTCCAAACAACTTTCATTTAAAACAATTTGGCAGCAATCTCTCTTTTGAAAACCCGAAAATGAACACCGATGATGTTGCAATCATCATCGGAATTATTTTCCAGCGACCGAATAGAGTTTAGAGCCTTCATCTCCCCAAAACAATTCTCCAAAATATCAAATCCTTTCAAAACACTTCTCTGGAATTTTATTTTTAGATTATAAATCACATTTATAAATCTTTTACTTATATAATTTCATTTCTTATATATAAGATTATTCCACAATTGCAAATCATTTTAATTATAACTTCATACTTATAATTCTTTTGCTTATACAATTCTTCTTTTACAGCTGTTGTTTTTATTTAACTTATTCAACAACCAAACAATCAATTCATATACACTTTAATAATTCTGAAAAATTATTCCTTTATATATAAAAAATAATCAAGGTAAAATTATTTCATTTACCCAATTTAAAATGATACTATGTCGGTCTATCTCGTTTAAGAGTTTAGAAACCCCTATCGATAATATGGCGTCCCATCTACCGACAAGAATTCACAAACAGCTCCACGGATAAGCAAACACAATATAAAACATTTTTATATTCACTAACAAATACACGCTCATATCTATTATTAGACTCACACTCATTCTAGAGTACTATTGACTCTATCTCTAATGAGTAATTCCCAAACAGAGCCATGGTTGTCGCTTAACCATATGCTCTGATACCAAATGTGATGATTGCGACTTTTCGACGCTCGAAAACCGACATCAATACGTCCACTGTATCAACTGCCGAGCAATCGAATGCCGAAAAATCGTACCGTTATGGTTAAAGAAGAAGAAAAAGATAGAAGAAAAGAGAAAAAGATAGAACAGAACAGAAAGAAATAACAGAATAATATCAGAATCTCACAATCGCAGCGGAACAACATATAATAGATAAATGAATAATCTTTAAACAAAGAACTATATCAGTTATTACATTACATCACATTACATTACATTACATCATCAGAGTGTACAACAACAAACAACAACAAACAGCGAAATAGAAATACTATACATACTAGTGAATACGCCATGCCATCCAGCTTGCCTCCAGCAACTCCTGAATTCCAGAATATCTTGATAACCTGACTCTTGACTGCCCGTGTGGAAATTGGTGGGCACCCAGAGTTTAGGAAGAAAAACAATAAACTCCGAGTCAGTCATGGGACTGGTGTGAGAACTTAAAACAGTTTATTTTTAAAACAAAGAACAAGATAATTTTAAAATAGATTCGCAATGTTTTTTTTTGAAAATGAGACTACCATAAGGCCTCCCGCACACACACACAATGCAAATGCAGAATCGGAGGAGATTTCTTCTTATGATAGTCAAAGATGCTTGATACGCATTAAAAAGAAACATTTGATATTATTACTAGTGCATAGTGTAGGAAAACATTTCGAAAGTAAAGATATAAATCTTAGCCAACATACGACCATTATCGTATGCCTACTATAGCTACCATGTTCAATAGCAGGTTACCGCCACATTCCATGGGAGGTTATACAACTAAAACCGTACAGGGTTCATATTGTTTCTTTGGATTTTCAACAAATTGTCCGGCCAAGGAACTTCCCATTGCCACATGGGTACGCCTTTGGAAAGACGACCCGAGAACCTAACCGGATCTCTGCCAACACAAGGTTGGGTTACCTTTCAAACTAGGTAACTACCGACACGAATATGTCATTCCCCGATCGTAACCGATCTATATCCGAGGATCCTCGATTCCAACAAACACAAAGCAATAAATTTGCAGCAACAACATAGGTTAAGTATCTGGGTTCCATACCATGATACCACCTCTATCCAGAAGGAATGACATACACTAAAGAGGCGCTACCCCCTAATAACCTTGCTGCATCCTTCCTGTTTTGACCATTTCCGGGGTGTGAGGTCCGACGAAGTCTCGTCCACAAAGTCACGCTTTATACAAAAGCTGTGCTTTGATCATCAAATGCTCAACAGCACTTCGTATGCCACGTTACCAATTTGGGAATGTATCGCTAGTAACCATCAACTACATAATCTCTAAGGGCGTTAAGCTAAGAGAATAAATTCTCCACCACCAACGGAAACATATTTGATAGAAACCAGCTTTACATATCAAATTGTAATGTCAGACACACATCCATACAAGTCCGTTCCGGGATCGAACGGAACCGAAGGCACTTACAAAGAAGTCCTTGCAATCTGGATATTCACTAATCACGACCGGACTTCCCATCACAAAGGGTAATAAATTTCTATATCGGGGATCAGCCGATGCAGAAACATTCGATGGTAATCCTGTCGTTTTCAAAAATATCCGGTCTTCAACACCGGTCATCAAAAGAAATCAAGATAACGACGTATCACATATTCGGAATCGGTTATACGACCCCAAGGTCCTTTCCCGCTAACCCGAATAGTGAGCGCTTATTTAAAAATAAGTGTGGCATTCAAATTCAAGCAAATCACAACAAATACCTATTTAAAGGTAAATATTGATAGTCGGTTATATAACTATCAATAGAGATGCGCAACATCATCAGATTCCAAATAATTTTCCAAATTAATTATTTTCCCTAAAATATCTTTACTAGATATATAATTTCCACACTTCAACCATTTGAAAACAATTTTCAAATCACTTTTCACCTTTACCACTTTTGAAAACAAATTTCAAACATTTTCCTTACGCGGAAATACTTTCATTTCAACATGGTTCATTTAAACCAATTAAATAAATCCTTAACGATTTACTTTATATTTACGATTCAAATCCGTAAATTTATTCCCACACTTCAAAAATAAATCAACGTTTATTTTTAAACAAATTTCCCTTTCTTTTATAAATTCCATAGTGAATTTACAATTCCAAAATATCTATGAATCTACGATTTCCAAATCGATTTCTAATATTCATTTTCAATCTATCTTTAAAAGATAAAATCTCAAAATATTCACTTCATATTGGAAAAAGCATTTCCATACTTATTTAATAATAAGTATTTCACAAATCCATTTATTTTCAACACTTGAAAATATTCAATATACTTAAATCAAAATTAAGTATATATTCATTCTTTAAGGAAAACATTCACTTAAACACATTTATTTGGGCCAAAACAAATGTTGCGTAAAACATCGGTACGACGACCCAAAATCACTAGTATAGGGATTCGAAATTAAGATAGATATATAAATACCAATACTATATAAAACATTTCTTTTCGGAAATCATTTACTATAACAACAGAGTTATAGTCCACCATTTCCTTCTATTTCTCGAAAACGTCTATTTCAACAATAAATGTTGAAATCTGTGGTTTCGATAGTTAATCCATTTTAAAACATCTTTAAAACAATTAACTTCATTTGATAATATTCATTTTCCCAAAACATATCCATTTTGTTTAATAACATATTCACTGTCCAAAATCGTGAATATACTTCACTAACCAAATTCAATATTTTCTTCATATTTTATTTCAAGGATAATTCGCTATCCGAAATCGGTAATATATCTCCTTTAATAACCTTCTATATTAAACTTATCAAATTCAATTGATTTCGGATTTATAAACAATGTTTATAAATTCCATTTCTATTTATAAAAACTTTAATTATAAAATCCCTTTTTTAAATCAATTCAATTTATAACTCAACTTTATACCCAAAATCCGATTTATAAGTTAATTATTTATAAATCTTTTATTTTACAAAATCTATTCATTTCATAACTTAACAATTTATAAATCTATAAATTTTATTCACTTGTGAAATCCATTTATACTTCATTTTAACACTTAATAAAACTCGTTTCACAATTCCTATATTTTTAATTTATAAATATCAATTTTATAAATCCTTTTACATAAACCGTTTATAATAATTCAAAAATCTCAATTTAAATAAACCAATCCTTTTAATAATTTACAAAACGTTATTTAAAACTTATATAACTCCAAAATCATACTTAAGTACTATTTTCCAAAATATAACTTTTATAACAATAAAATTATAATGTTTATTTATTTTAGCAATTCAAAATTTAATACAACGTATACTTTCAAAAATCACTTTAAAATTCTTTTTAAAATCAAAATCATTATTTTAATACTTCAAAAATGGATCCGATGATGCAACAACACCAAATAGTCAATCACGACAACAAAGACATCATATATCAGTATATGATAATCAACAAATATCACAATATCTGTAAATAAATCAACATAGTTGAGGAATCCAGTTGGATCCCTCCAACCTGTTTCCCTGCATCCAAAGATGTTAGCACAATACCAATTCCGTTCCAATACGGAATATCGCGGTATATGGGATTCATAAAATATTATCCGCTATTATGCGGCGCAATAGGGTCTCATCTGCTATATAATGCGGGAAAATCAACTCCAAGTACATAAATAATACCAATTTCACTTTGCAGTGAAATATTCGCGGTATATGTTTTTAATAAATATCCTCTGCTTACTAACGGCGTATAATGTCTATTTTAACAATCAATAGATAACAATCATCATTCAAACATACAATCAAGAAATTTTAAATATAACTATTTAAAATTTAAATCGAAATAATTCGATTGAGTGAGAAGTTCTCACCTTGCTTTCAATTCAGTTTTTGCGCTTTATTTCGAATAAAATTAAACACGCGTTTAATTTTACTTGAAATTTTCACTAGCTCCAAACGACTCCAATCCAATTCCATTGCATAGTATTCGTCAATACAGTTCCAACGCAACTGGTTTCATGCGTTTTCGACCTCGTAGCAAAAAGTTATAGCATTTTAAAATTTACACAATTTTTAATATAACTATTTTTCATTTTCTTTTTATATTTTACCCTCAAACAGATCTGAGCCCTTCACTCCAAGCTAAGAAATCATGGCTACTCTTTCTTTCTTCTCCCATGCACGTACGCGTTCCAGTTATTTCGATCGCAAGATAAACCCATCTCACGAAGCTAGGGTTTAAGGCCGCTCCCTCCACGTTGACCAAAACCTCATCACTCCACCACCATTCAAACGGCCATCACCAGAGCCACCTTCGGCTGGAAGGGCTTGAGACTCGGCCTCCCCTATGGCGTGCAAAACGAGGGCGAACGTCACCCCTTTGGACGCAAATTGCCGTTGAATCCTTGCTCCAATTACGATCATACCCGTTGAATATCTAGATCTTGGAGTGCTCTACAATATTATAGTTGACACTTTTTGCTAAATGTTTGTGGATTGATCAAGAATTGAAGAAGAAGACGGCACATTTTTTGCCATTGGAAATATCATTGGCGGCTAGGGTTAGAATTAGGGTTTTGATAAATTTTTTGTGAATAAAGGGTCCTTTTATAGAAAACCGACGAAACACTATTCATCCCGGATTTTCCGAACTCCAAATCTCGCGCGGTGACCGGCGTTTCTAGGGTTTACCCCAAGTTCCGGACACAATGGAATAGGTTTCGAAGGCTAATTCCATCGTATGTGCGAGTTACAGAAATAAACGATCAATTTTAAACTAAACCGATTTAAACGAATTTCTAGGCGTTTTGGCTCGCCCTGGACAAACGATAAATCCGATTGACATAAAATTTGAAACCATACAATAATATCACATTACGGATCCGGTGAAATTGGTTTCATCGAAATCCGAGACTGTTTGAAAAATAGCTATTTTAACTCGTTAATTTAATATTAAAATATTCAATTTTCACAAATTAACTTTAAATTCAATTTTAAAAGTTCACAAAAATCATTCTAACTCCAACATGATTAAATAAAATTTTACAAATCAATTTCAACCACATTAAACCCAATTTTTAATTATTTCTGTAATTTCAACTATTAAATTATCGATTTAATTATCCAATTAAATCCAGATATTCGAAAAATAAATTATTCGACTTATAAATTTCACTTATTAATATTTAAAATCAATTAAATACACAAATGTTAATTAATAGAAATTCTGGGTCGTTACACATAGGTCGTTAGCCTACAAAAGAAATGAGACGAAGCTCAATAAAACGAGGTACAGTTCCCCACGTGGACAAAGAGATGTCGCACATCGCTAGTCTAAATCACAAAATGATCATCATTAATCGATAAGTGTAAATTACACTAAGATAGTAAATGAATGAGTTTGGCTTCATGTCCCATTGGCTTAACTTAAGTATTTACGAACAAATTGTAGATTTCCACTCGAAAATTGCCACGAGATTTCAATCGAACAAGTCCAACAATTAACAGACAAAGTAAACGCAAGTATTTCGTACCACTTGTTGTGCTAAGTCGTTTATATAGATTTCTCGAACGAATGAGGTAAAGGTTTGTATATACTAATAGATTGGAAAACGGTTTTAAAAGCGAGCTTGATATTGAAAGTAAATGTTTAAATTGTTTTGATAAAAGAGTTTTAGATACTAGTACAGAAACCTTTGTATTTTAAAGTGACAAATCATAGAAATGATTGTAGAAACAATCAATCACCAAAAATTCACATACGACGACATGAATCAAATCCATAGAAATCGATACCAAATCCATCAAAATGGATATTCTCAAAAATCCAGAAAAAGAAGTCATTAAAGTCGATAAAAGTGATAACAACTAATTGGATCAACAAAAATCAATAAACATTGGAAATTCACTCAAAAAATAGGCAAATAGGAAAAACTGAACAGTTCCAGACGTTTGGGGTCTAATCCAGACATTTGGATTTGGATTCTGGAAATATATCTGAACCCTCCTAGACGTCAGAACTATAACCAGACGTCTGAAAACTACCAGACGTCTGGAAGGTTTTGACCAGACGTCTCGTCCAAGTCTCTGCCTTTTTTAATTTTCTGTCGGGACCATAACCAGACGTTTGGACCTCCGGTTGCCTGATTGAGGTAACATTTTGCCTAGGCCAATGATGGCCAAATCGATTCGGAAGCGATAGGCCGAGCGATGGAGACTAGGGATTTATGCCAAGCGACAACCCACCCTTATAGGTGTGAGAAATACGGATAACGGATCTTAAGGCTAGAATAAACACTAGAGGGGGGTGAATAGTGTTTTAAGAAATTATTAAATCTTTTTTAGTTTTTTTAATTTAAACACAAATGTATGCAATATTCAGACACAGATACGATCACAGAATCAAACACAGATGCATAAATAAAGTAAAAGCAGTAAAGGAAAGAACACACCGGATTTTATACTGGTTTGGAGTTACTTTACATCCAGTCCCACATACAAGTACGGATTTTCTTTCAAAAGCAATCTTTACAATTACACCCTCGATTTCAAGGCCACGAGGTACATCCTCCAGATTCACAATCCTCTGGGTAGAGATACTTGATTTTCCGGGCTACAAGTTCACCCAATTGATTTCCAAGGCTACAATCAAACCTTCTCTTAATTGATTTCCAAGGCTACAATCACACCTTTTCTCATTTAATTGATTACAAAGAAGCCTATAAATCTGAATAGCACTGAGGATCTTGTTGAGATAATGATAGAGAATCAAACCAGAGACGATCTGGTTAGATTCAATGTTGATTTCGAAAGAGTAATGGTAAGAATGTGTATAAAGAAATGTGGAAGAAGAAGAGGAGTGAAAAACAGAAAATTACGATTGAAAATTTGTTCAAAACATCCCCTATTTATAGAAGAACAACAGCCATGTCCATTCGTGAAAGGATATGAAGAATGGACACTACTTTTGAAATTCAAAATTTTGAAATTAACTGTCACCATGTCAACATTGGTACCTTGGGTATGTCGACATGCCAAAGGAAATTTTGGTTATTCATTTTTCTTTGAAAATAACTTCTATCTTATATTAAAAATATTTTAAACTTTATAAATATACTTAACTATGGTTAAAATACATAAGAAAATATAAAGAATAATATATATATAATTTTACTATAATTTTATATTTAAATCTAAGTATAAATATTAATATACTATTATTAAAAGATAGTTTAAAACTAAGGATAATTTGATTTTGAAAATAAAGATTATTTTGAGGCTAAAAGTATTCAAAACCAGGATATATGGTTTTAATCTTTTTAAAAGGAAGGTTTTGAAAATATTTTGAAAACAAGATATAATTATGTAAAAACATTTTGAATAAAAGTTAGTGGATACAAAACAATGTTCCACTAGATTTTTCGTAGGTTCCATCCTACTTAGGGTTCCATCCCTTTAACAGGCTCGAAGTGGATTCCATTGCATGAATAAATTGGATTTTAGGATGCCAGTTCTTTTCTAGGAGTTTTAACAAAATTCATAATTAAATTACAATCTTGAACTCTTGATAATATTGATACTCATGAGTCTTCAATCTTGATATCTTGAATCTTTATGCTGTACAGTCTTCATTCTTTGATACCTGCATGGTTAAGTCCTGCATATACATATATATCTAAACTATAATATTAGTATTTATATTTCATAACAAGTCCTAAGGTTGTTGTCATCAAAACCATCCTTCTCAAGGACTAACAATAGGCTCTTCAATACACCCCAAATAACATGTCCTAACATCCAAGATATGATCTTTAAAGATTTGACTTCAAAACACCAAAATTGAAAAATTCACCAAATCAATTCAAATCGAAAGCAAATGAACATGGACTGGATGTTAGGAATTCATACCTAACAACAATGAAATCTATAGATATAGATGTGAGTTCAAGAGCTCACCTTTAAACCCAAATATAGAAACGAGAAGCTCTAAAACAAGCAAAGATTGATATCTCTTCAACAAGACCTCTAAAATATTCAATCTATTGTCAAATGAAATGAATTTCCTAAGTTAAGTTATATGAATTCCTGAAAATTGAAGAGATATTAAGATGGAGAAGATGGAGAGGATTCTTACCTAAGCTTCTCTTTGATTTTGAAGCTTGAATTTGAATTTCCAGGCAAAACTAGGGTGTAGGAATTTTGTTTTCTTTTCTCTTCCCCCATTTTTATTTAGTTTTAAGTGTTAGGAAAATAATAGAATGAATTAAGAGGAGAGGGGGGTGGGGTGGAGTTAGGGTATTATGTGGGGTTAATGGGCTGAAACCCAAACCCAAAGCCCAATAGAAAAAATAGCAAAATACAACTCAACTCCAAACATTTTGATTTTTATACTAAAAAAGGTCGCAAACACCGTTTTGAACTCAATGGAAGTGGTCTCGAGTCCTCGACTGTTTACAAAAAGTATCATTTTGGATTTTAATTCGACTGACGATGCTATATTCAAATAAAATATTTAAATATATAATCGTAAAATATGCGGGTTGTTACATATGGAGTGCACAATTTTTGGTGCTCCTCGGCATTGCTATCTTCGGGCAACGCGAGGAGCGTGTGTTTTGGCGCGGCTTATGCAATACGCGGCTTTTGGTGCTCCTCGGCATTTCCTATCTTCGGGCAAAATGAGGAGCATATGTTTTGGAACGGCTTATGGAATGCACGACTTTTGGTGCTTCTCAGCATTGCCTATCTTCGGGCAACGCAAGGAGCGTGTGTTTGGCGCAACTAATGGAATGTGCGGCTTTTGGTTGTCTTCGGCATTGCCTATCTTCAGGCAACGCAAGGATCTTATGTTTTAGCGCGGCTTATGGAATTCGCGGCTTTTGGTGCTCCTCGGCGTTGCCTATCTTCATGCAACATGAGGGGTGTATGTTTTGGCACGGCTTATAGAATACGCGACATTTGGTGCTCCTCGATGTTGCTTATCTTCGGGCAACGCGAGGAGCGTGTTTTTTGGCGCGGCTTATGGGGTGCATGGCTTTTGATGCTCCTCGGTGTTGCCTATCTTCGGGCAACGCGAGGAGCGTATGTTTTAGCACGGCTTATGGAATTCGTGGCTTTTGATGCTCCTAGGCATTGCCTATCTTTGGGCAACGCGAGGAGCATGTGTTTTGGTGTGGTTTATGGGATGCATAGCTTTTGGAGCTCCTCGGCATTACCTATCATTGGACAATGCAAGGAGCGTATGTTTTGGGCCTTCCCAATGTTGTCGGAGCAAAACCGGTTTTTTAGAAGGCAAGGATCGGGCTCTGCCAATCCAATGGTTTGAGTCGATTTGCTTCCATCGACCCAACGGGTATTTATTATGAACACGGTTTTGTCTGTTCAAAAAAGCGAATCAAATTTTATTAAGGAAAGCAGGGTAGATATTTTGCATATTTACAATACCCTCGGCATTCTTGGACGGCTTATTTGTTGACAAAAAGAGAGTACATAAAGTAGTTTTCAAATGAAGTAATGGCGGAGTGATTCGTTATTCTAGGCCCTGGGAATTTGAATTCCATCGGTGGTTGTTAGCCTGAAAGCTCCATCTCTTACCTTTTGATTGATGATGTACGGTCCTTCCCAGTTTGGCCCAAAGGCTCCTGGAATAGGGTAGACTCACTTGAGCCCAAGATCTCCCACTTCAAAAGTTTGGTTGTGAACTTTGGATTTGAAGTATCATGCGATCAATTTTTGATGGGCGGTGGTTCTCAACTCTGCTTCTACCCTTTTTTCATCAATCATATCTAGCAATTCGAGTAGTAGTTGCTCGTTTTTTTTTGATTGAAAATTTTCCTTCGGTTCGAGAGGAGTTCCAATTCAACAGGGATCATTACCTCTGAGCGGTGCGCCAGGGTGAATGGAGTATGGCCGGTTGTTGCTTTGTGGGTGGTTCGATAAGCCCATAGTGCGAGTAGAGGTTCATCAACCCAGTTTCCCTTGGCTTTAGTTAGTCGCTTTTTGATGGTGGGTTTAATGATCATGTTTATTGCTTCTACTTGCCCATTTGCTTTCGGATGTGCTACTGCTGAGAATCTTTTCTCGATCGTGTTTGTAGAAGTTTTTGAACTCGGCTCTTTCAAATTGGGTTCCATTGTCAGCGATAATTTTCTATGGCACACCAAACCTACAAACAATGTTTTTAGCAACAAAGTTAATGACTTTATTTGTGGTTATGGTGGCCAACGGTTCCACTTTGGCCCATTTTGTGAAAGAATCAACGACATCAATAGCATATTTGGCTTAACCTTTTGCCATTAGTGGGATGTCAATCAAGTCTATTCTCCATATTACGAATGGCCACGGGCTGACCATCTATGTTGGCCACGGGCTGACCATCTATGTTAGCTCTGTTGAAGGAGTTCTTTTAATCTTGCTAAATCTTTAGCACCGATCGCATCTCCTGGCATAATCTACAATATCCCGGTTTATTGTTGGTCAGAAGTATCCATATCGGAAGACTTTCCTCGCCAGGGTTTTCCCACCAGTGTAGTCTCCATATTCGCCTTCGTGCACTTCTTTTAGGATTTGTCGAGCTTCGTCATCGGACACACACCTTAGGAGGGGGTCGAGAATCCCCTTAGGTAGAGTACTCCATCTTGTCTCATGAATCGTGATGCCTTTTGGAGAAGCTTTTTCCGTTGATTCCGGTCAATTAGAAGAGCCCTATAAGTAAATAGTCCTTTATCGGTGTCATCCACGTATCTGGTTCGATGGTGATTTCGAGGATCCAGACGATGTCCATTTCGTCTATGCTTGGGTTGGTTAGAGTTTCGACTGGGAGTAGTCCTAATGACCGAGCTTCTCCGGAACTTGCCGGTTTAGCCAAATAATATGCATTGGTGTTTTGCTCCCATGGAATGTGAGTTATAGTGTAGTGTTCGATGTCGCTTAGTAGTTCTTGTACTTTGGACAGGTACGGGACAAGATTCTCCCTACGTGCCTAAAGCTCCCCTTTTACTTGACAAACAACCAGTTGGGAGTCGCTATATATGTAAATATTTTATCTTAAGTTCTTTCACAACTTTTAGTCTAGCAATTAGTGCTTCGTATTAATTATTTGTAGCAAGGAATTCCAAGCGTCAATCATAGCTAATGGTTCGCCCTTCGGGGGTTTCAAGCACTACTCCTGCCCCCGAATAGAGGTTGTTAGATGTGCCATCGACTAAGAGTTTCCATTGCTTGTCTACTTCTAGCTGAACTTCGTCCTCCTCATCCCGTAAGGTGAATTCAGCGATGAAGTCAGCTAATGCTTTCCTATTGATGACTTTCCTTAGGTGGTATGTGATATCACATTGACTCAACTCTATATTCCACTTGAGTAATCGTCCGAAAGTTTTTGGTCGGTATAACACTTGCTTCAGGAGCTGGTCAGTCAATACTTTAATTAGATGGGGCTGAAAGTACAATCGTAGCTTCCTAGATGCGATCAAGAGGCAATACGCTAGCTTTTCCGGTTTCGGGTAGTTTTTCTCTGCTCCAGTGAACCGCTTGCTAATATAATACATGGGTCGCTAGATTTTTGCTTCTTCACGCACCAGAGCGGCGCTCAATGCATGGGGTGAGATTGCTAAGTAAATGAACAAGTCTTCTCCATCCACGGGTTTTGATAGGATCGACGGAGCATCCATGTGCCGCAGTGGTCCTTCGAATGCTGTTTGACAAGCTTCAGTTTAGTCAAAGTACTTCTTTCCTTTCTTTAACGCATCGAATTATGGTATACACTTGTCGGTAGCTTTCAAGATAAATCGACTTAGTGTTGAAACTTTTCCATATAAACTTTGTAGCTCCTTCTTATTCTTCAGAGCTTGGACTTCTCGTAGTTCCATGATTGTTCAGGATTTTCTTCGATGCCCCTGGCACTTACGATGAATCCTAGGAATTTCTCGAAGGTCATTCTGAAATGACACTTGATTGGATCGAGTTTCATCCCATACTTTTAGAGTATTTCAAACATTTCAGTAAGGTTGTCTAGGTGGTTAACAACTGCTCGTGATTTGACTAATATGTCATCTACATAAACCTCCATCGTTTTCTCGATCTGCCGCTTGAACATGGTGTTTACCAACCTTTGATAAGTTGCCCTTGCGTTCTTCAAACTAAATGGTATTACACTGTAGCAGTATAGGCCTAGGTCGGTGATGAAGCTGGTATTTTCTTGATCGGGTTCGTGCATTAGGATTTGGTTATACTTGGAGTATGCGTCCATGAATGATAGCAGCTCATGTCCCATTCCGTCCACAAGTTGGTCTATTTTTGGGAGAGGGAAGTTGCCTTTTGGGAAAGCCTTGTTTCAGTCTGAGTAGTCTATATAGGTTCGCTACTTCCTGTTGGACTTTTTGACTAAGACCGGGTTAGAAACCCACTCCGGATAGGTTGCATCATGGATAAAACCATTGGCCATTAACTTGTCCACTTCTTCTCTTAGTGCCTTGGATCATTTGGGGCCTAGGCTGTGCCTTTGTTGCTTTACTGGTGTGAACTTAGGGTCTATATTAAGTGCGTGACATGTGCTTTCTGAAGACACCTCATACATATCGGAATGTCCATGCAAACACATCCAAGTTGGCGTGGAGAAATTAAGTAAGCTCCATACGCATCTTATTTCCAAGGTGCGATCCAATTTTCAAAACTTTAGTTGGGTCGTCCATGTTGATAGGGACAAACACCATCAATTCTGCCGGCCCCGCCTGTTCCTCCCATGAGCACTTCTTTCTAGGATCCAAAGCCTTGTTGAATCGCTATGGTCCCAAAGCTAGGGCGGCTCTGTAGTTGCTATTCGGAGGGTTCACGAATATGGAGAGCTCTCCCCACGTCCTTCCCCTTTTCCTTTCTTTAGGATTCGCGTAATCCTGCAATGTAACATTCTCTGGCAGCACACTGATCTCCTTGTTTAACGACGAAATTTATATCAAGCTAGAAAACCGTCAAAAAATTTCAAATTAAATTTTAATCGCAAGCGTACAACGTACAAAAGTTAGTACATGGCAAGTACGAGTCGATCCGTAGGGAATTGTTAGAGATTAAAAATCTATTGAATCAAATTGTACCAAATGGAGGGGAAATTGTTAAGTAGAAGCAAAATGAATCTAAAACTAGAATTAAAATAAGATTAAAAACTATGAATTAGAAAACAATTTAAAGGCAAATCCACTCTCGTATTTTTGTAAATTAACAAACAACTAATTTATGATCTCTAGTTTTGGGAATAAGTGAAATAATCATTGCATTTATCATAAGTATGGTTTATTTATGTTATTAATTAACATAACTTAAACCATCAAACTATAATGCAACAAATAAACCACTCATAGATTCTCATGAAAATGAAACCAAAGCAAAATTCATTTTTAAGTATGATCTATTTACTATTGTAATTAGTAATATTGATCATCAAATTTTGTTTTTACTTTCTTTTCAAAATCAAAAATCAATTAGAAAATGATGATGTAAATTGTGTTTATGTTGAATAAGAATAGATCATTTGCAAATGCAACATAAGCTGTCAAACCCGCTTGTATAAACTTACATCAAAATCTACTCTAATGAAGCATAAATAAAAGAGACAATAAATCATGGAAATGTTGAAATTACATAATATTTGAGAGCTTCATTACCCTTGAAGGGGTTTAGCTACTCATTTGTGTTATCAAATCAACACATGTAAGTTTCAACATTGAAAATGAAAGAAAGAAGAGAATAAACAAAGAAAAAGAAGATTAACCACTAGAAGAAAATTAATTGGACTAGTGCATAAATGTAAATCTCAGCTATGAACATGAAAAGAAAGAAAGCATAGAAATAAACAATAACATGAAAGCACAAAAAAGCATGTAGAAAAGAAAGAGAAAGATGCTTGAAGCCATTTTTATTTCATGTAATATTGAGTTTATAATTTTATTGCTTAATTTTCTAAGTAAACGAAAGGTAGAAAGATATTTATACGTACATAAGAGGACTATTTATACATGCATAAAACCCTTATTCCATTTTTAGGGATCTTTCTAAAATGCCCTTTAGGAAGTGTGGCCACCAAGTAAACATTAGCCACTAATTAATCCATCATTTAATATGCATGAAGCTTTAACCTCCACTTAGTTGTCCATTAGCTTCAAATTATAGATTTTGGTAAGTGGGTGGGGTCCTCCATGATCATGAACTTAAATTATTTCCTCTTCATTCCTTATTCCCTTGTGCATGCATATATCTTCACAAATCTCTCTTCCATATGCATCAAAATTTCCTATAAAAATCATAAAAAATGTCCAAGTAAAAATTCTCAAATTTACACATGCATAAAAATAACCATTTTTCCCCTGAATGAAAATGAATATATGATGATTTAAAAATAATTGAATTTTGGCTTTAAACATGTTAAAATGCCCAAATATGATATTTATTTAAATAAAAAGAGATAAAATATGGATGTTAATATATACACATTTACGTGCATGTCAAATACCCCCACACCTATCATTTTATTCATCCCCGTATAAAGAAAAACTAAGATAAATCCATTTTCATAGGAAGCATGATTGCATTGAGCATATGCAATAAGCCATTAAGCCTCTGGGTGTCCCCAGTAGGACGAATGTTGTCTGCCGAGGGTTTTCAGCTGATACTACCCACAAAATCCATAAACAAAGTGAAAATATTTAAAAATGCAAGAGTTATTTATAATGGGATGAATGCAAGTTTTTGAAAATATTCACAAATGAAAAGATTTACTTTCAAATTGACATGAATAAGTTAAATATAAACTTTGGTCAGTATCAATAATTTTAAGTCCTTTTACTTGTCAAAATTTCCAACAAAATTAAGTTATCACAACAAATAGACAATAGTTTAACTCGTTGTTTCGGTCGATAATATAGTGTAACTATAAAATAAATCCTTAGTTAATTATCAAAGTTTATCAAAGTGGTATTTTCATTTCTTTCCAATAACAAGTCAAATCAAACAAGTTAAAATGGTGCTTGGATTTCAATTGCTTACTCTCTCTTATTTGAAAATTTATTGATATTAACAATATTTACATATGTTTAACTCAGGTAAACTGAGGCCAGATATGTTACCCGTGCACTGCCTTGCATACTAATGTGAGGGGAATATAGAGCATGGCGAGTGAACGCACAAGTGTGAACACTTATTGACTGTAGGCGTTATTAAAAAGAATTTTTATATACATACACCTAACTTAGATAAACCAAGACCGGATATACTGATCATGCACTTCCTTTTGGGCTTACGTGAGAAGGGTACAGAGCATGTCGAGTGAACACACGAGTGTGAACACATGACTCTAGGTGTTAAAAATATATACATATATACAAAAGTGTTTTTTTACTTATATATTTTTTTGTTTTTTTTATATATTTTTAGAAAGAGAGAGTTTTGCAAAATCATCTTAGCACCTTTTAACTTAGATGACAAAAATATTATATCCTTTACTTTAAATTTTCTACT
Source organism: Allium cepa (assembly GCA_030765085.1). Taxonomy (NCBI): domain Eukaryota; kingdom Viridiplantae; phylum Streptophyta; class Magnoliopsida; order Asparagales; family Amaryllidaceae; genus Allium; species Allium cepa. The sequence goes on along the minus strand of CM060943.1, from coordinate 604,189,215 downwards.
TTTTTTTAAACAAAGATTTTCAATTAGAATATACTTTATAATTAACGTATATGAACCTTCCTATATACTAGTTAAACCATTGTTATTTGTAATCAAATTTCATTTTTATTTTTGTTAAGACAAATAAATTTTCAAAATTTTCAATTTATTGACCAAAACTTATACTTATCCCATAGTGTTTGTTCAAAAATAATTCAAAATGCAAAAAGAATTTTTTTTTGAGATTTAGAAATTTGGAGAATTTCTTTTTGTCGTTAAAAGAAAATGAAAATTCAAAAATGCCATGAGCTAAAAAAATGAAAATGAGACTCCCATCCACACTTAATTTTGACTGTGTCCCCACAGTCAATGAGTGATATAATGGGTGTAATGGGAAAAACTATGTACATATTTACAAAAGAGGGTTAACATTCTTACTGGACGTAGCTTGGCTGATGAAGGATCATAAGGTCCTCCTCTTGGTTATTTGGCAATTTCAAGAAAGGTTTCAAACGATGACCGTTGACTTCGAAAATCGATTCATCCCAAGGTTTTCTATTTCTATGGCACCGTGTGGAAAAACAGTTCGTACCACAAATGGTCCGGTCTATCCCGATCTAAGTTTCCTAAGGAATAAATGAAGTCTTGAGTCATATAAAAGAACTTTTTGGTTAGGAGAAAACGTTTTCCTTAGGATTGACTTTTCATGAAAAACTTTTATTCTTTCTTTGGAAATTTGCTCGTTTTCATACGCGTCGTTCCTAAGTTTTTCTAGTTCGTTGAGTTGTAGTTTTCGGTTTTCGCCAGCTTTCTCAAGATCAAAGTTTAAGTTCTTTATTACCCACAACACTTTGTGTTCAATTTCAACGGGTAAATGACAAGCTTTAGCATAAACTAAATGAAATGGGGACATCCCAAGGTTAGTTTTAAAAGCAGTATGGTAAGCCTAAAAGCACGTCCTTCAGTTTCTGATACCAAACTTTTCGATTTTTGTTAACTGTTTTCTCCAAGATTTTTTTATTTGTCAATTTGAAACTTCAACTTGTCGACAAGTTTGAGGATGATATGAAGTGGATAACTTGTGGGTTATCGAGTATTTTTTCATTAATGTTTCAAAAGACCGATTGCAAAAATGGGTTCCGTTATCACTGATTATTGTGTGAGGTGTGTCGAACCTTGAAAAGATGTTTTCTTTGAGAAATTTAACAACAATTTAATGGTCGTTAGTTTTGCAAGGAACGGTTTCAACTCATTTTGAGACGTAATCGACAGCAAGAAGGATATACAAGTTTCCAAAAGAATTGGAAAAAGGTCCCATAAAGTCGATGTCCCAAACATCAAACATTTAGATCGTAAGAATAGGGTGTAGAGGCATCATATCTCGTCGAGAAATTCGTCCAAGCATTTGACATCGATCGCAAGTTTTACAAAATTCAAACGAGTCTTTGAAAGTGAAGGCTAATAGAAACCACACCGAAGCATCTTTTCTGCAGTTTTTCGAGGACCGAAATGTCCACCACACGCTTGATCGTGGCAAAACGAAAGAACACTCCTGGTCTCATTATCCGAAATGCAACGTCAGATGATTTGGTCAGAACAATACTTGAACAAGTATGGATCGTTCTAATAGAAATATTTTACTTGGGACATGAATTTATATTTATCCTCTTTGGACCAAGATGAGGGAGTTTCTTTAGCGACTAAGTAGTTCACTGTATCAGCATACCATGGATCGATAGAAATTGAAAGGATTTGATCATCAGGGAAGTTTTCATTTATTGGCAAAGAAGATGGTGCATTCGAAAGACGAGACAAGTAATCGGCTATGACATTATTGGATCCTTTTTTGTCTTTGATTGTAAGGTCAAATTCTTGAAGTGAAAGGATCCAACGAATCAAATGGGATTTAGCATTCTTTTTAGCGAAGAAATATTGAATCGTAGAGTGTCCATGTACACAATAATGTGTGAACCTATCAAGTAAGTTCGAAACTTTTCGAGCGCAAAAATGACAGCTAGAAGCTCTTTTTAAGTTATTGTGTAATTGCGTTGAGCGTCGTTTAAAGTCATACTCGCGTAGTAAATAACATGAAGGATTTTGTTGATGCATTGTCCTAATACAGCACCAACCGTAAAGTTAGAGGCGTCACACATTATTTCGAAAGAAAGATCCCAATTGTATGTGAAAATGGATGGAGCAGAAATAAGTTCGTTTTTGAGACGTTCGAAAGAAGAGATACAATCAGGGTTAAAATCGAATGGAATGTCTTTTTCAGGAAGAGTCGTCAAAGGACAAGCGATTTTGCTAAAGTCTTTCACAAAGCGTCGGTAAAAGCCAGCGTATCCTAGAAATGATCGAATGTCCTTAGCAGATTGGGGAATGGGTAAATTTGCAATTATATCGATTTTCGCTTTATCTACCTCAATGCCGTTATTTAAGATGATATGTCCAAGGACCATGCCTTGCTTGACCATAAAGTGGCATTTTTCCCAATTCAAAGTCAAATGTTTTTCTTTACATCGATTTAAAACCAACTCCAGATGATGTAAACATTGGTAAAAAGAATCACCAAAGATAGAGAAATCATCCATAAAAACTTCTAGGAAGCATTCGGTCATGTCAAAAAAGATGCCAAACGTACATCTTGGAAAGTCGTAGGAGCATTATAAGGTCGAAATGGCATACGTTGATAAGAAAAGGTACCGAATGGACATGTGAAAGTCATTTTTCCTTAATCTCTGGGAGCATTGGTTTGGTTATAGCCAGAATAACCATCAAGGAAGCAGTAGAATCATGGCCAGCCAACCGTTCAAGCATTTGCTCCATAAAAGAAAGAGGAAAGTGATCTTTTCGTGTTGTGGCATTTAGTTTTCGATAGTCAATGCAAACACACCAACCTGTTTGAGTACGAGTTGGAATAAGTTCGTTTGAATCGTTCTTGACAACGGTTAGCCTAGACTTTTTGGGTACAACATGAATTGGGCTAACCCATGAACCATCAGAGATTGGGTAAACGATTCCGTTGTCGAGAAGTTTAAGAATTTCATCATGCGCCACATCTTTCATTTTTGGATTAAGTGTTCGTTGCGCATCACGAACAGGCTTGGCATCGTCGATTAAATGGATGCGACGTTGAACAATAGCAGGGCTAATTCCCTTTATATTGGAGATCGACCATCTAATTGCTTCTCTATTTTTTGAAAGAATAGAGAGTAACGAGGTTTCTTGATCAAGAGAGAAAGTTGTGGAAATTATGACGGACAACGTTTCTTTGTCACCTAACTATGCGTACTTAAGGTGATCTGGAAGTGGTTTGAGGTCCAACTTTGGGAGTTTCACGATCGAAGAATTAGGTTGAGATTCGGACTCAATTGGAAGTGATTAAAAAGGAAGAATGTATTCAATCTCATTGGGTATTTCGTGAAACAACTTTTCGTACTCGGCCTCGCGTTCATCGTTAAGGTCCAGTGTCTCATTTTTGAAGTTTCCGTAAATGGCACTAACTTCTAATGTTTGGTCACGAGGTTCAGTTAATTGGCTTTCAAGATTGAAAATGTTAAGATCCAAAGTCATGTCTCCAAAAGAGTTTTTCATCGATCCATTACGACAATTGATTAAGGCATTTGAGTTGGCTAAGAATGGTCAGCCTAAAATCAATGGAATTTGACTTGGACGCATTTGTCACGGGTTGGGTTTCGAGAACGATAAAGTCAACTGGGAATATGAATTGCCCTACTCTGAATGAGCACGTCTTCGATTTCTTTCACAGGCTTCTTAATGGAGTGATCGACCAATTGAAGCGTGACTTTTGTGAGCTTGATCTCAACTAAGCCTAATTGTTCGTACACGGAGTATGGAATCAAATTGACACTCGCACCAAAGTCTATAAACATTTGTTAATCGTCTTGTCTTCAATTGTACACGAAATTGTAGGGCAGCCAGGATCTTTGTATTTCACGAGTATGGATTGGGATAAGACTTCACTCAAACTGGCAGCTAAGAAGACATTTTTGGGCACTTGAGCATGTCATTTTGAGTATACATGTCCTTAAGAAATTTTGCGTACATAGGGACTTGGTAAACGATGTCAAGAAGCGGAATGTTAACTTTGAAATGTTTAAAAATTTCCAACATCTTTTCCAGTTGGTCCGAGTGTTTCTTTGGTCGAAGATGGTGTGGAAATGGAACACTATACGGTAGGAGTGTCTACTCTAGTAGAAGAAGAATTTTGATTGGCATTTGATTCAACAATCAGCTCCACGTTTTGTTCAGATTCGTTCGTTGTTTTAGAAGTGTCAAGAGAGGTTTTTGGTAAATCGTTTAGGTTAGCGACTTGATTATCAATTGGTTTACCATAACGTAAAGTTGTGATAACATTCAATTAGGTGACATTGCTATCCTGAACAACATGGGCTTGATTTGGATTTGCGTTGATTTCTGAGATTTGGAAGGGGCTGACTTGGGAATGTGCCTCGTTTGCATTCACTTACAAACGTGGCTAATTGACTCATTTGCATTTCAAGTTTTGCAATTGATTGCTCGTATTTTCCGTGTATAAGGTCAATAAATTTTGCAAATTGTTGTTTGATTGAAAACTTTGAGTAGTTGCTTTAGCCAACGTTTTAAGAGTTTTCTCAAATGAACTTAAACGTTTATTGTCTTGGGGAGGATGAGCAAAATTTGGTTGAAAATTTGATTGTTGCAGTTGGTTATGAGACGGACCCACAAAGTTTGGTTGGAAATGGTTGGGCTGAAAGGGAGGATTCGAAGAATTATTCGAGAATGCTTGAAAATTGGGACGAACCGTATTCGTGTTGGGGTTGTTTTGGTTCCAAGCAACATTTGGATAATTTCTCCAACCAGGGTTGTATGTTGGAGAAAACGGATCGTTTTTGGCTTTATTGAAAGCATTGGTTTGTTCGACAGAATTGGAGCACTGATCGGCTATATGATTAGGATCGTTGCATTTATAGCACATCGATTGGGAAGCTTGGTTCATTTGATTCGATGAGAAAATGTTATCGAATTTTTTAATCATTACATCGATCTTAGCTTCTAAAGAAAAAGATGATCCTATCGAGTGTGCACTTGATCGTGAGTAGATTGATTTTTCGTTTGAATGTTCCCATTGGGACGACTTTTCAGCGAGGTTTTCAAGAAATTGCCAAGCATCGTCGTGATGTTGGGCAAGAAGGTTGCCTTGGCGCATTGATTCGAGCATGGTTCGTGAGCTGTTTTCGAGTCCATCGTATAAGGTTTGGCAGATCGTCCGTTTTTCAAAGTTATGGTGTGAACATTTTATCAAAAGCTCTTTGAATCTTTAAAAACATTTTCCGAATGGTTCCCCCTTGAATTGATGAAAATTTACAATTTTATTTCGGATTCTACTTGTTTTTTCCAAGGGGTAGAATTTTTTAAGAAAGCTTTTACGTATTCTTCCCAAGTTTTAATCAAGTTCGATGGTAAGCTGTACAACCATTTTTCAGCGTAATCCGTAAGAGCGAATGGGATTAATCGAAGTTTGATTCCGTTATTGAAAAGTTATTGGAGTTTAATGGTTGCGCAAACTTGTTCGAATTTCGTCAAGAAATTGTAGGGGCCATCGTGCTCGAAATTGCCAAATTTCGGAAGCGTGGCAATATGGTTCGAGTGAATTTCAAAATGGTTACCCGTTAGGGCGGGTAATGTGATGCAAGATGGAATAGAAACTCTATAGGGAAAGATTCTATCCATAAGAGTTCAAGGGGTGTTTTCGTTCGCCATTACGAGAGGATCGTCTTTTCAAGTTAAACGATTAGTTGTTGTATTGCGAGTCCAACGATTTGTTGTTGTGTCGCGAGTCCAAGTACTCATGCACAAGTGAAAGTTGAGAAGAGAAAGAAGTTAGAATCGAGTTTAGAGAATGAAAGAAGAAAAAAACGACGTGAAATATTGGTTTTTGTTTTTGTTTTTTTAAAGAGAAGAAAACTATTTACCAAGTGAAATTTATTTTCAAAATAACAGTTTGATTTTTGTTTTGTTTTTGGCTTTTCAAATTTTTTATATGTTATTGTTTTTGTATTTTTTTTTGTTTTTGAATTTTCAAACTTTCAAATATTTAACAAAGTGAATTTTGTTTTTTGTTTTCGTTTTTAGAAATGGAAATTTGGTTTTTGTTTTTGAAAAGTTTTCATTTTTTTTTGGATTTTTGTTTTTGATTGAAAATTATAAAAGGAAAGGAAAAAGGATTATTATTTTATTTTTGGGATTAAAAACTAAGTTAAGTAAAATTTACAAATATTTATTTTGGATTTTGGAGTTTTCTTGATTTTTTGACTTTTTTTATTTTAAATATCTATGAACTAATGCAACTAAATGAACGCAAGGAACTTAATTAGAGGTTTTTGTCCTTAGTGGCTCCTAACCCAAAATTGTATAATCACACTTTGTCTTAAATCAACAAAAATATTTCTCAGCCAGGTAACGGGCAGGGGTTATCGGTGCACCACGAATCACCATAGCATTGCAACTAAAGTCTTAAGTACCTTCAGAAGAACGAGCAGTATAATATTTACGAATCACCATAATTTTTATAACAGGTTATTACTCTGCCGTAGCCTAGACACCATGAAATAAAATTGTTCAAATAAAACAATTGTGAATATACAATTAAGCCCTAAGTGAGCCCTTGACACCCTTAAGTCGAATGTCTAACCTTTATTATTAGTCAACTTCTATGATGAAATGTGATTTGTTGGCTAAGGAAAGGGTGATGAAATCCCGCACCTTATGTGAATTGGGGTATTGCCCTTAAAAAATAAAATAAGGTTAGATAAATACAAAACAAAAATTAAACGTGGATTTACAATGCAACTAAAATAAAGTTTATTTTTGTTTTTGGATTTTGATTTTTTTATTATATATAAATGCAAATGCAAACAACCAAGAATGCAATTCAAATAAAAAAAACAAGAGATGAAAGCACGGTACCGGAGCGTGCAGAATTATTAGCAATTTATTATTATTATTTTTTTAACGGCAATTTTTAAGCAAGCAAAGCAATGCAAGCAATTCCTCTTGATTTTCTGCTTTAGCAACCTGAAAATTAAAATGAGATATATATATATACAGTTTTTTTACAAGGTAAAAAGAGAAAACTAAAAATAATAATTAAAAGAGAATGTTTTTTATATTAAACAAAGTAAACAAAACCAAAACAAAATAAATGAAAACAACGCAAATCGAATTTTTTTTAAGAAATGAAATCGACAAACTAAATCTTTTTTAAAAAAAGGAATAATGAAAAAAGAGAAATGAAAGACCAAAATTCAAATGAAGCTAGCCTTCTTCTAAACGGGCTGAGCCCAATTCTCTTGGTTAAAAAATAAATTCAACTGAAAAAGAAGTTCTCAGTAAAATTGCAACTGAAAAAAAAAAGGAAAAAAAAAGGGTCAAAATCAGAATCGAATTCAGGCAAACACGGTTTCGATGGTGAATATGGGCTGGCGATTTGGAGGTGATGGATTCTGGTTGCTGGTGGTAGCTCGATGGTAGAGGCGGTGAATTATTTTGGGTTCACTTGCGTTGCTGAGTTTCGCTCGCGATTGAAGGTTGGGGAAAAAGCGGCGGTCACGACTTTCTGTGAGATGAAGGATTGGCGACAATTTTGGTTAGTTGTAGCTGGAAGGATTGCCGTGGGCTTGAGGAGGGCAGTTGCAAGGCAGTAGTGGATAGGCAATTGCAGCCAGTTGATTTGATTTGGTTGAAGTGCAGATTGGTCATGATTTGTTTTGGTTGATTGACAGTTGAATGACAGTGGAGTGTGTGGTCGATGAAGGAGCAATGGTTGCGGTGGTTTGCAACTGTGGGAGGAAGTCGGGTTGTTCGATGACTAGAAGTAGAAGGTGTGTCACTGTGCCATGTTGTCATTGGTTGGTTGTCATTGGGTTACCGGAGTTATGGAAATGGTTGATGTCGAGGTTGCGGTTTTTATAGTTGAAGTCTCAAGCAAGATTAATGTGAAGTCTGTTTGATGAAGTGAAGTATGGAAGTGGGTTTGAATGACTGTGGTTGTGGTGTGGATACGTAGAGGTGTTTGCAGAGGCAACCTTTGATGTAGTTCTACAGTAGTCAGAGAAGGTTTGATGAAGTTTTTGTGGTGGCTGAGGTGTAAGTTATATGGTGATGTATGTGTAGTGGTGGAACTGTGGTTGTGCAGGGGATATGACTGCTATAAGGTAGTTTTGTGGTAAATGGTAGGCGAATGGTTTGAGGAGCAGAGAAGAAGTATGTATGTGGTCGCAGCAAGGAGTGTGATGGAATATGAGATATGTTAGAGGTGATGCAGTGCACAGTTATGTAGTGTAGGGGAGATATGCACTGTTAAGGGTAGTGTGATGGTAAGTGGGTTTGATGCAGCAGGCAACAGTACGATGAAGGTGAAGTTTGTATGAGTAGGGATGAATTGCAGTTTTGTGTAATGAGATGGCCAGGTGGTTGAGCCTGGTTGAGATGGTTGGTTACCTTGCAATTTTGAATGTGGATTGGTAGTTTGGAAAAGGAGACGGTAGAGGAAAAGTCTGGTATGTGGGTGGAGTTTGTGGTGTGTGTGCAGGGCAACTGATGGTTTTGTTTTGTGAATGGTTCACAGTTTTGATGGGAGTGTATTGAACTGGCTGATGGAATTGTTTCAAATGAATAGTGAAATGTTGTAAAATCAAAGCAAAATTGTAAATGTAAATGAAAATAAATGAAATAAAAATGTTTTTTTTGTTGTATGTTTTTTCTAAAATATGAAATACAAATGACACTAGAAAACTAGAAATAATAACAACACACAAACAAAAAGGCAAACAAAATCAAACAACATACAAATTTTTTTAAATGCAAAGTAACACACAAAACAAAATAAAACACAACAAAAATCAAACAAAAATAATTCGAAGAATATAAAATCAGAATCAAAACAAATTCCCCGGCAACGGCATCAAAAACTTATTTAACGGTGAAATTTCTATCGAGTTAGAAAACCGTCGAAAAGTTTCAAATTAAATTTTAACCGCAAACGTATGGCGTACAAAAGTTAGTACGTGGTGATTACAGATCGATTCACAGAGAATTGTTGAAGTTTAGAAATCTATTCAATCAAATTATACCAAACAGAGCGGAAATTGTTAACTAGAAGCAAAATGGATCTAAAACTAGAATTAAAATGAGATTAAAAACTATGAGATTAGAAAACAATTTAGAGACAATTCCACTCTCATATTTTTGTAAATCAACAAACAACTAATTTATGATCTCTAGTTTTGAGAATAAGTGAAATAATTGTTGCATTTATCATAAGTATGGTTTATTTATGTTATTAATTAACATAACTTAAACCATCAAAATATAATACAACAAAAAAACCACTCATTGATTCTTATGAAAATGAAACCAAAGCAAAAACCATTTATAAGTATGATCTATTTGATATTGTAGTTAGTAATATAAATCATCAAATTTTGTTTTTACTTTCTTTTCAAAATCAAAAATCAATTAGCAAATGATGATGCAAATTGTGTTTATGTTGAGTAAGAATAGCTCATTTGCAAATGCAACATAAGCTATCAAACCCATTTGTATAAACTTACATCAAAATCTACTCTAATGAAGCATAAATAAAAGAGATCGTAAATCATAGTAATGTTGAAATTACATAATATTTGAGAGCTTCATTACCCTTGAAGATGTTTAGTTATTCATTTGTGTTATCAAATCAACACATGTAAGTTTCAACATTGAATGTGAAAGAAAGCAGAGAATAAACAAAGAAAAAGAAGATTAATCACTAGAAGAAAATTAATTAGACTAGTGCATAAATGTAAATCTAAGCTATGAACATGAAAAGAAAGAGAGCATAGAAATAAACATTAACATGAAAGCGCAAAAAAGCATGCAGAAAAGAAAAGAGAAAGAGGCTTGAAAGCCATTTATATTTCATGTAACATTAAGCTTACAATTTGATTGCTTAATTTTCTAAGTAAAATGAAAGGTATAAAGATATTTACATGTACATAAGAGGGCTATTTATACATGCATAAAACACTAATTCCATTTTAGGGAGCTTCCTAAAATGCCATTTAGGAAGTGTGGTCACCAAGTAACCATTAGCCACTAATTAATCCATCATTTAACCGTGCATGAAGCTTTAACCTTCACTTAGTTGTCCATTAGCTTCTAATTGTAGATTTAGGTAAGTGGACGAGGTCCTCCATGATCATGAACTTGAATTATTTCATCTTCATTCCTTTGTATTCCCTTGCGCATGCATATATCTTCATGAATCTCTTTTCCATATACATCAAAATTTCCTAAAAAATCATAAAAATTGTCCAAGTTAAAATTCTCAAATTGACACATGCACAAAAATGACCATTTTACCCCTAAGTGAAAAAGAATATATGATGATTTGAAAATAATTGAATTTTGATTTTAAACATGTTAAAATGCCCAAATATAATATTTATTTAAATAAAAAGAGATAAAAAAATAAATGTAAATATATGCACATTTACATACACATCACTCCTTTCACCACTTCGATTCCATTTTTAATAGGGAACTTCATGGTTAGACACCATTGGGCAAAGATATTTTGAAATTTGCTAAGGCAGGCTGCCCTAAGAAGGCGTTGTATGCTGACATTTCATCCACAATTACAAAAGTTTGAATGAGGGTGACTCTTTGATCGCCCTCTCCCAGCTCCACAGGTAGGTCGATCGTTTCCACAGGTTGCTTAGGCTCACCAGTAAACCCTTGGATCTTTGTTTGGCATGCAGAGATGCTTTTCAAGCTGATTTTCATATGGTTGAAAGTACGTTTGAAAAATATATTAACAGAACTGCCTCTATCGACCAACACTCGTCAAACTATGGCGGGTCCGATTTCAACTGTCACCACCATCAGATCGAGAGTTGGAGCTTCGATCCCTTCGGTGTCTCGATTTCGGAACAATGTATCGTCACTCAAAACCTTTTGTAGCTTGACTGGGTATTATCATCTATTGTGAGACATGAGTCTTTCGAAGCATGTTTCAACGAACTCGCGTACCGTTCCATTTCTCCCCAACTCCTTTGCGCGGGGTGTGGTCCCCCAGATATCTTTCCAATAAATCCTATTTCATTACATTCATTGATGGGTATTGCATTGAAATCAAATTTATTAGCTTATATCACAATATTACCATTAGTTACAATTTGCTTACAAATTCTTATTCAATGCCCTAAATAAATAACATATTATTCAATACTTACTCTTGTTTTCTCATATTCCATCAAAAATCAAATCACAGCTTTTTTTTCATTATCTTATTGAATTGGAATTTCATTTTTAAATTGTTAACCTTTAATTACAAACTTATTTATTTAACCAAATTAAATCTTATGAAATTTACGGGTCGTTACAAGTTCAATACCGTGGTGACAGAAGTAAGCAACTCCAATGAGGATATGGTTTTTATAGCGTTAATCTGTGCTATTCACTCGGAGACTAAGTTTAGGAAATGGATTAAAATGAAGCTGCCTACCACCAGAAATGACTTCAATCGTAAAGCAAGTCAATACTTAAGGTTGGAGGAAGCACCTAGAAAGAAAGTCTGCCAGTATGCAACCACTGAACATCGATGTGGCAGCTGATCAAAGCACGTGCGATTCTGGAACTGCTTAAGAGTCATAGGAAAAGATGGGAATCAAAAGAGGAGAAATCAAAACTCTAATAAAATAAATAACAATCGCAGCAACAAAAGATTTAAGGAGTTTAGACATGAGAAGTATACCTCTCTAAATGACATTCCGGAAAATATTTATCTTGCAACATAGGAAACTGAATAATACAAGAAAGCCCCTAGAAGAGAGGCAACTGAGTAGCAAAAGCGCTCAGGGAAAATTTTCCATTTCCATGAGACACATGGCCATAATACAAACGAATGCTGCCACCTAAAGAATCTCATCGAACAGTTGATCCGAGACAATAAGCTCCAGCATTACGTGAAAAAGCCACAAAACCCCAATCAACCTACAACCTCTCAGCCTTCTAGAGAACAAAGAAATCAAGCTGGAACCGGTGATGAAGGGTCGAAATGAACCGACCAAAGGCTCAAAATGTATACTAGGTTATAAATCAAATAGAAGGAAACAAACGTATATATCGAATTGATTAAGGCATAAATATACATTGAATAGAAATTGAATGTACAGTTAATGGTAATTTAAAACTTATTTATAGCAAAATTGCATAAGATTCAATAAATGAAGTAGTGGAAAGATTTTGCCTAGATATACTTTGAGTATGAGAAAATAAAGGAAGATATTAAATTGATTAATGTAGTATAACATTGTTTAACCGTAAATGAGAATAAATGTAAAGAATTATGTTAATGCAAGTGGATCATTTATAAACAAAAATGAAACATTCTAATTTAATAGAGATATTCAAATGTTAAGACTTATTTTAAGGGTAATAAATTGGATTTAATTGGAATTTGTTATATTTGGTTTAAATAGGAAGGGAGTGTACGAAAGTAACTGTGAATAGTGAAGTCGCAACTGTAAATGGAAGAAATTGAAATAAAGGGCAGTAAACATTGAATAAATTAATAGTAATAAATGCCAACGTCGAATTGTAATAAATATAGTTAAGTATTACACGTGGGTGGACGTAAAGATAAGGGTTAAGAGTGTGGAATAGGTATTAAAATAACTATAAAGTGTAAATGTAAGTTTTTATTGAGACATGAATTATTTGAAGGAAAATAATTGGAAAAAAGGGGATTGGGCTAAGGCAATGTTATTGATTGTTTGAAACCTTATTTAATATGGGGAATTAATTCAGCATAAGCAAAACCAATGCAAATATTAAATTAATCAGTGAAGAAATAATAATAAATAGTAATTAATTCAAATTTATGTAACAACAGAAATGTGAAATTTGGGGAATAGATTCAAAGTTATGAATGAGTTGTTAAAATAATGCATAATAAGTGCAAATTGAATGAATCAATAGGAGTATACATTTAAGTATAGAAAGCGATATTTTAGTTTAATTAAAGTATTGAAAAATAAATGAAATTAACGTTTAAATATTACGTTTATAGAGATTTAACTAAAATTCAAGGATATTATAATAGATTTTGAACCAAACATGGAATCCATCTACTTAAAATTTATAGATGGAATAAACATTGATTATTTTTGAAATTTTGGGAACTTAATTTGTAATTTTGAATATAATGAAATTTAAGATAGGGCATTTCAATTGATAAATTTATCCTCTAAAATTGACATTTAAATTTTGTTTGAGTAACTGCAAAGGATTAAGAAGTATAAAGGGGATAAATTGTCAATTCTACAATTGAAATATAAAATTCGATTTAATTTATTTATTTTAAATTTATTTATTTAATATAAAAATAGTCATTTTGGTCACGGACTCGGATTTCGACGAAACCAGTTTCATTGGATCCGTATCGGTGAATTATTGTAGGGTTTCAAGTTTCGTATCGATCGGACCTGTTGTTTGATCTTACGAACGCGAAACGCCTTGAAATCGATTTAATCGTAATCAATTTGAAATCAATTTGGAAATATTGTTTTCAGCATAACTTCTTCATACGATCGAATTTGGACGTGAAACTTTTTCCATCGCGTTCAGAATATTTTAAAATACCTATTTTGGTATATGGGTTTACCAAATTTCGTTCCGGGGTCAGAATGGGCTTTTTGGGCCAACTATCGGTTAGCGCGTTTATAATTTGTGCCCATCTATTCTATTGCAGTTTGTCTATAAATAGGCTGTGATAAACCCTAGCCTCCATTCTATTCTCATTTGTTGTACGTTCGTTTCTTCAACTCTTTCTCTTTCTCAATGGATGCAAATTTCAGATCCAATTCTATTCAAAAATCAAAGCTAAAATTTCAAACACCTCAGAAAATTCTCAAAAAAATATATGTTGATGTTCTCGATGAGCAAAATTCAACGGTGTAATTCGTTTTTCGACTCGGGTTGTGGTTTGACCAGAAATTGGACATTTAGTTCTGGCCGTTCATACGGGGAGGCGTGATTGGACGGTGGATTTACGACGAGGTTTCGATCGGGATGTGGCAGAAGGAGGAGAGCGACAAACCGAGTGCATCGGCTCGGTCATCTTGGTCAAAGGCTATTCAAATTCGCCGTAATTGGCCGTAGTAGGTCACGACGGCGGTCCGGCTAGGGGTGACCGGAAGCTTGCGCAGACACGGGGTAGGGGCGGCTCAACGTGGCGATGACGATGGGATGACCTGATCGAGGTGATTTGGCTTGTGGAGGCAGTGAATTTTGGTGGAACGGTGGTGGTTTCGGCGGCTAGGGCTTCGACCTAGAGATTTCGTGCGCAAGATGGGGGAGACGCGTTTTATTATGACGTGGCTAGATTTTTAAGTGAGTTTAATTTTATTTAATTTTTGTTTCCAATCGAATTTATGCATGTAACTTTCTCATACGAAGTCGTTTTCACGCGCGATTTTTTTGTTAGGATCGAAATTAAATTCCAGATCTTTTGACACTGGTTTGGACAGATTTGGAGACCGTCGAACTTTTGGTTTAAATCGGATTTAAATTCGATTTAAATTCAAAAGGTAAGTGTTTTAACCCACTCACAACTTCTAAAATTTATTATGTTTGTTAATTTGACTTAAGATATGAGTAGAAATTTATTTATGTTCATTTGGCATGTTTTGTTCATCATCTCAGTAAAATCGCATTTATTTAATTTAACTGTTAATTAATTTTATTTATTGCATATAAATTTGACAGTTAGAGTTCATTTATTTGCATATTAACTACCAGTCATAGTTATGTTAAATTTTTATTTCATATTAACTGCCAGTTAAATTTACATTTATTTTTGCATATAAACTGCTAGGTTAATAGTTATTAAATTTATTATTGAGTATAAACTGTTAATTAATACCTGTTATTTATTACCTGTATAATTTATATGCTCTATATCGACGATTGTTTAAATTGGATGATGATTGCAAATGATGGTTGATGATTGATATTTGGATGAATGGATGCTATATTTATATTGTATAACTGCAAGTCATCATGCATTTTCATTTCATTCGGGATTGCGGTTTGAAATGATATACAACCGCATTTTTATTTTAAATTGCGGATTGAAATGATAAACATCCGTATCACTTGACCATAGGGTGGAAAATATTATATAGGCACCGCGGTAAATATATAAAATTATTTTTGAAATGTTTTACTATGGTTTTGTAAAGCTATATATATATATGGTTCATGAGATATTGATTTGGTTATTTATATATATAGTAAATTTTCGGTTTTTAAGCTTTGTATAAATTTGATTTGAAGTATAAAATAAAGTTGATTTTCGAGATCAAATACGATTAAGAATTTATAAAAAAAATTAAATTTCTGGAGTTATAATGACTTAAAAGAGAATAAGGTTGGAAGATGAATATTAAGTTAAATTAAAACTAAACGAAAAGTTAGAATTTTTAAAGGATATGATTTTTGTAACTTGATTTTTGTGAAAAGTGATTTGAATGAATATCAGGTTGATTTAAATGAATATATCAAGTTTAATAAATTGGAAGATTATCCAATTATGTGAAGTTATAAGTTTTACTTAAAGTATATTGAATTCATTAAGTAAACATTTCAAGTCTAAACAATAAGTAGTTGAATTTGATATACATGGGATGGTCAAATGAGTTTGTTTTTGAAATGGTGTAATATTTAAAGCTTTGAAACGTAAAAATTTAAAATGGTATTGGGAAGTTTAAATCGATATTTGGAATTGATTTGTGAAATGTAAAGAAGCTATTTTGTTTTATAAAAGTAATTTAATATTTAACCATTTGAGAGATGGAATTTGTTTCAAAGTTATGGCTTTCAAGGTAGTATAATTTGGAAATATTATATTCAAGAGTTTTGATTTCTAAATATTTTACTTTGAAACCACTATGATTTTTGGAAAGAATATATTGGAAAATAAAGATGATATCATATTGTTTTGAGTTTTTAAAAGGAAATGATATCATATTTATATGGTTTTGAAATGGATATTATATTCTGGTTTTGAAAGTATAAATTATTTTAAAGGACCGCGGTGTTATAATAACGTTTGGATGTTGAAGAGACCGGGATCGGAAGTTGTCATACTCTCTGCCAACTCCGAAAACCACTTTAACAACCGTGTACGCGGTGGAGATTCCAGAATGAAGTAGGTTGGTGGTGGCGATTCCTTTGAGGTAAATACGTGGACCCGACTCCCGTGAGTTGGCATAAGGTGGCTAAAACAGGAGCGATTCTCGGGCCAATGAGGTCATTCCTCTGATCGAACGCACTCCTTCGATACTATACTCTGACTTTGGATTGATTCGGTGGCCACTATTGATTTCCTTGATTTTGGGGTGTTTGTTCGAGGTGGGCGGTAGCTGCGCGCTGCGCGTTTCCACCAGCCCGGATAGCAATTGGTATATCTACCCTGGCATTGCCTAGTTGTGCCGTGTCACCTACCCTAGCGCGCCTTGTACGAGTTTCTATTTGTGTCGTACCTATGGAGTATCCTCTGGTAGCCTCTCGATCAGGAGGTATTACGGTACTGTATAGACTATTGGCATTATTTGTGTTAAGGGCTATATGGGTAACCCCTTAACGCTATTAAAAAGTAAGTTTATTTTATAAATAGACACTATTATAATAGCGCAATATACTACATAGTAAATAGTTTAACGGATCCTTAAGAGATGTAAATCCCGAGCATCTTTTGAGTTACTGCACTCATATTTATTTCTGTTAATTTAACTTACATAAGATCTTTTAGTTCTGACTCGAGTGTTTTGTCTTTTCAATTCGCTCGGGTCAGTCCGAGCGTTTCAGGATTTGAAGTTTTAGCTCTGGAGGACGAAGACGAAGATTTGTATTATTATTATTTCTATTATTGCACTTCACTCATACTGTTCCGCTGCATTGTTATATGGTATGTGCACTCTGATATGTATTGTATAAATATAATCAAAGGTTTTGTAAAACAGCTTCATGAACTGTATATTCTGATTATATATTTTATCCTTCCGCTGTGAGATTCTGTTTTGTTTTTCCTTCTTGTTTTTTTCTTATTTACCCCATAACAATCCGCCCTTGCGTATGGTTTGAATTGGCATGTGTGTCGATTTAAATCGTGCGAAAAGGTGGGATGTTACATTTGGTATCAGAGCTTTGGTTTAGCGATAAACCTTAGCTTTGTGGGGTTTGACTGTTAGTTAATAGGGTAGTAATACCTTATGGGAGTCACTGAGTGTATATATATGAGAGAGCGTATTTGTTAGTGTTATAAAAAGGTTTTAAATATTGTGTTAATCTGTTCCATTTTGTATTTATAAATTCTGGTTGGTGCATGGAACGCTATGGCATCAATAGGGATTTCAAAACACTTAATAGGACAGACCGACATAATATTTGTTTTAATATAGGTGAATGAAATAATTTTGCCTATTATATTTTTATATATAAAATAAATAAAAATTTCAATTGATATCTATATTGGCTGCAATAGATTGATTGTTAGGCAATAAAGTGTATAAATAATAATAGAAATAAGATTGAGAAATAAGATAAATGAAATTTGGAAATTTAGAACTTAAGTTCCGGGGTTTTGAAATTTCTTTCGAATAAATTTTGGAATATAATAATACTGTTTATAAATATTTTCTGATATAAATATTTCAATATAATTCGAAAGAATTGTTTTAAAGAAGATTTTGGAGAAAATAAGTTTTGTACTTTCCTCTCTGTCGCTGGAAAATAATTTCGGTGATAGCGGCCGCATCATCGACTTTCATTTTCGAGTTTCGAAGGGGAAAGGCCACTGCAGTAGTTCTACTGCAGATTCATTTTTGAAAAATATACGAATTTTTTTATTTGTTTGTTTTAAATATAATTAGAGATATATAAGTTGTAAGAATATGTTTATCTATTATTTTAAAATAAATTGAAATTTAACCCGGTATTTAATTCTAAAATTTCCATTTATTAGTTGTTTCAATTATTATAGAGAATTGAAACATAGGCAATTAATAAATTAAAACCTCTAAAGGAAATAAGAGGTTTAATGATAGGTTATAAATGGTATTAAATGAAAATTGAAATTTTAACCTATGAAATAAAGAATATTATTATTAAACGTTAATTAATCATAGGTAATGAGGAAACTTGTATAACTTTCCAGTATATTCTTTAAAACATATATAACTTACCAAATATTAAAAGTTGAAATGTTTAATAGGAAGTGTAATGGAAATAGTACAAGTAAAAGTAGGTAGTGAAGTATTCAATGAATTTGCTATTATAAATGAGAATTTAATGTTATAAAATTAAGTTATAATTGAAATTTTGAAAGTAAGTGATTCAAATGGATGATTTTAAAACTTAAGTAAATAGAATGAAATTCTATAATAAATAAAACTGTGAGGAAAAAAAATTTAGAAATGCATAAATGGAATGCAATAAAAAGAAACTTATATGACATTAAAATGAAAGATGAATATTGTAAGTAATAAATGAAAATAAATGAGGTAATCACTCAATGAATGAAAGAAAGGAAATCAAACAACTAAAGTATGAAATAAAATTTATAATAAGTTAATTTGATTTGTTGGGTTAAATTGTTATTGTTTGATTTATGGTTGGTCAGGTAAGGAAATTCGAAATTGTTGGATGAATAAATAGTTTATTTTGTTCCATCTAAGGCTGTTGAGTAAATGATGCACTTGATAGTTATTTTCACTCCGTACAATTTCAAGTTTTGAACCTGAACAACTATTTGTTTGTTTGGTTGAATGGTTGCTTTGAATTTGTTGTGTATGCTGTTTGTTGAATTTGATGGTTGTTGTATTGATTTGTGTTAATGATTGAAACCACTTAAATATTTCACTCTATATAAATTGTTAACCATTTGGATCCTTATAAGCGAAATGCAGATTATGGAAGCAATTGCTACTGCTTTTGGTTCCATAAAAATAAGCATAATACGCCCGACAAATAGGTACGTTTCGGATTGCGGTTTATAACGCTATTTTATATATTTTCCCGTATTGGGATATTATACTTTGGATAATATATGTAATATAATTGTATATTTAATATTATATTTTTTCCCGAGCCTTCCCGTACAAAGGAGACTGCCAAATTTTTTTCGTAAATTTTGAACTTAGAAATATTTTGAAATGTCTTCCAAACTTTATTTATTTAAGTATAAAAAGATATAATGATTATAAAACGGGTATATTTTATTTAAGGTAATAAATTTAGTAAATTATTGTTTATAAGTTAAAATTTTTGAATAAGATGTATTGTTATTTAATTCTTCTTTTCCCTTCTTTTCCTTTTTAGGGACGAAAAATTTTGAGTGGGGGAGAGTGTAACGACCCGTAAATTTCATAAGATTTAATTTGGTTAAATAAATAAGTTTGTAATTAAAGGTTAACAATTTAAAAATGAAATTCCAATTCAATAAAATAATGAAAAAAAAGTTGTGATTTGATTTTTGATGGAATATGAGAAAACAAGAGTAAGTATTGAATAATATGTTATTTATTTAGGGCATTGAATAAGAATTTGTAAGCAAATTGTAACTAATGGTAATATTGTGATATAAGCTAATAAATTTGATTTCAATGCAATACCCATCAATGAATGTAATGAAATAGGATTTAGGAAAATGTATACTAGGTTATAAATCAAATAGAAGGAAACAAACATATATATCGAATTGATTAAGGCATAAATATACATTGAATAGAAATTGAATGTACAGTTAATGGTAATTTAAAACTTATTTATAGCAAAATTGCATAAGATCAATAAATTAAGTAGTGGAAAGATTTTACCTATATATACTTTGAGTATGAGAAAATAAAGGAAGATATTAAATTGATTAATGTAGTATAACATTGTTTAACCGTAAATGGGAATAAATGTAAAGAATTATGTTAATGCAAGTGGATCATTTATAAACAAAAATGAAACATTCTAATTTAATAGAGATATTCAAATGTTAAGACTTATTTTAAGGGTAATAAATTGGATTTAATTGGAATTTGTTATATTTGGTTTAAATAGGAAGGGAGTGTACGAAAGTAACTATGAATAGTGAAGTCGCAACTGTAAATGGAAGAAATTGAAATAAGGGGCAGTAAACATTGAATAAATTAATAGTAATAAATGCCAACGTTGAATTGTAATAAATATAATTAAGTATTACAAGTGGGTGAACGTAAAGATAAGGGTTAAGAGTGTGGAATAGGTATTAAAATAACTATAAAGTGTAAATGTAAGTTTTTATTGAGACATGAATTATTTGAAGGAAAATAATTGGAAAAAAAGGGGATTGGGCTAAGGCAATGTTATTGAATGTTTGAAACCTTATTTAATATGGGGAATTAATTTAGCATAAGCAAAACCAATGCAAATATTAAATTAATCAGTGAAGAAATAATAATAAATAGTAATCAATTCAAATTTATGTAACAACAGAAATGTGAAATTTGGGGAAAAGATTCAAAGTTATGAATGAGTTGTTAAAATAATTCATAATAAGTGCAAATTGAATGAATCAATAGGAGTATACATTTAAGCATAGAAAGCGATATTTTAGTTTAATTAAAGTATTGCAAAATAAATGAAATTAACGTTTAAATATTACGTTTATAGAGATTTAACTAAAATTCAAGGATATTATAATAATAGATTTTGAACCCAACATGGAATCCATCTACTTAAAATTTATAGATGGAATAAACATTGATTATTTAATTTAATAGAAATTTCGGGAACTTAATTTGTAATTTTCAATATAATGAAAATTAAGATAGCGCATTTCAATTGATAAATTTATCCTCTAAAATTGACATTTAAATTTTGTTTAAGTAATTACAAAGGATTGAGAAGTATAAAGGGGATAAATTGTCAATTCTACAATTGAAATATAAAATTCGATTTAATTTATTTATTTTAAATTTATTTATTTAATATAAAAATAGTCATTTTGGTCACGGACTCGGATTTCGACGAAACCAGTTTCATCGGATCCGTATCGGTGAATTATTGTAGGGTTTCAAGTTTCGTATCGATCGGACTTATCGTTTGATCGTACGAACGCGAAATGC
This sequence comes from Allium cepa, assembly GCA_030765085.1. Lineage (NCBI taxonomy): Eukaryota > Viridiplantae > Streptophyta > Magnoliopsida > Asparagales > Amaryllidaceae > Allium > Allium cepa. The sequence goes on along the minus strand of CM060943.1, from coordinate 604,168,036 downwards.
CTTGAAATCGATTTAATCATAATCAATTTGAAATCAATTTGGAAATATTGTTTTCAGCATAACTTCTTCATACGATCGAATTTGGACGTGAACTTTTTCCAACGCGTTCAGAATATTTTAAAATACCTGTTTTGATATATGGGTTTACCAAATTTCGTTCCGGGGTCAGAATGGGCTTTTTACGCCAACTATCGGTTAGCGCGTTTATAATTCGTGCCCACCTATTCTATTGCAGTTTGTTTATAAATAGGCTATGATAAATCCTAGCCTCCATTCTATTCTCATTTGCTGTACGTTCATTTCTTCAACTCTTTCTCTTCCTCAATGGATGCAAATTTCAGATCCAATTCTATTCAAAAATCAAAGCTAAAATTTCAAACACCTCAGAAAATTCTCAAAAAAATATATGTTGATAATCTCGATGAGCAAAATTCAACGGTGTAATTCGTTTTTCGATTCGGGTTGTGGTTTGACCAGAAATTGGGCATTTAGTTCTGGCCGTTCATACGGGGAGGCGTGATTGGACGATGGATTTGTGACGAGGTTTCGATCGGGATGTGGCAAAAGGAGGAGAGCGACGAACCGAGTGCATCGGCTCGGTCATCTTGGTCAAAGGCTATTCAAATTCACCGTAATTGGCCGTAGTAGGCCACGGCGGCGGTCCGGCTAGGGGTGACCGGAAGCTTGCGCAGACACGGGGTAGGGGCGGCTCAACGTGGCGATGGCGATGGGATGACCTGATCGAGGTGGTTTGGCTTGTGGAGGCGGCGAATTTTGGTGGAACGGTGGTGGTTTCGGCGGCTAGGGCTTCGGCCTGGAGATTTCGTGCGCAAGATGGGGGAGACGCGTTTTATGATGACGTGGCTAGAATTTTTAAGTGAGTTTAGTTTTATTTAATTTTTGTTTCCAATCGAATTTATGCGTGTAGCTTTCTCATAAGAAGTCGTTTTCACGCGCGATTTTTTTGTTAGGATCGAAATTAAATTCCAGATCTTTTGACACTGGTTTGGACAGATTTAGAGACCGTCGAATTTTTGGTTTTAAATCGGATTTAAATTCGATTTAAATTCAAAAGGTCAGTGTTTTAACCCACTCGCAACTTCTAAAATTTCTTATGTTTGTTAATTTGACTTAAGATATGAGTAGAAATTTATTTATGTTCGTTTGGCATGTTTTGTTCATCATCTCAGTAAAATCGCATTTATTTAATTTAACTATTAATTAATTTTATTTATTGCATATAAATTTGACAGTTAGAGTTCATTTATTTGCATATTAACTACCAGTCATAGTTATGTTAAATTTTTATTTCATATTAACTGCCAGTTAAATTTACATTTATTTTTGCATATAAAATGCTAGTTTAACAGTTATTAAATTTATTATTGAGTATAAACTGTTAATTAATACCTGTTATTTATTACCTGTATAATTTATATGCTCTATATCGACGATTGTTTAAATTGGATGATGATTGCAAATGATGGTTGATGATTGATATTTGGATGAATGGATGCTATATTTATATTGTATAACTGCAAGTCATCATGCATTTTCATTTCATTCGGGATTGCGGTTTGAAATGATATACAACCGCATTTTTATTTTAAATTGCGGATTGAAATGATAAACATCCGTATCACTTCACCATAGGGTAGAAAATTTTATACAGGCACCGCGGTAAATATATAAAATTATTTTTGAAATGTTTTACTATGGTTTTGTAAAGCTATATATATATATATATATATATATATATATGGTTTATGGGATATTGATTTGGTTATTTATATATATAGTAAATTTTCGGTTTTTAAGCTTTGTATAAATTTGATTTGAAGTATAAAATAAAGTTGATTTTCGAGATCAAATACGATTAAGAATTTATAAAAAAAAATTAAATTTCTGGAGTTTTAATGACTTAAAAGAGAATAAGGTTGGAAGATGAATATTAAGTTAAATTAAAACTAAATAAAAAGTTAGAATTTTTAAAGGATATGATTTTTGTAACTTGATTTTTGTGAAAAGTGATTTGAATGAATATCAGGTTGATTTAAATGAATATATCAAGTTTAATAAATTGAAAGATTATCCAATTATGTGAAGTTATAAGTTTTACTTAAAGTATATTGAATTCATTAAGTAAACATTTCAAGTCTAAATAATAAGTAGTTGAATTTGATATACATAGGATGGTCAAATGAGTTTGTTTTTGAAATGGTGTAATATTTAAAGCTTTGAAACGTAAAAATTTAAAATGGTATTGGGAAGTTTAAATCGATATTTGGAATTGATTTGTGAAATGTATAAGAAGCTATTTTGTTTTATAAAAGTAATTTAATATTTAACCATTTGAGAGATGGAATTTGTTTCAAAGTTATGGCTTTTAAGGTAGTATAATTTGGAAATATTATATTCAAGAGTTTTGATTTCTAAATATTTTACTTTGAAACCACTATGATTTTTGGAAAGAATATATTGGAAAATAAAGATGATATCATATTGTTTTGGGTTTTTAAAAGGAAATGATATCATATTTATATGGTTTTGAAATGGATATTATATTCTCGTTTTGAAAGTATAAATTATTTTAAAGGACCGCGGTGTTATAATAACGTTTGGTTGTTGAAGAGACCGGGTTCGAAAGTTGTCATACTCTCTGCCAACTCCGAAAACCACTTTAACAACTGTGTACGCGGTGGAGATTCCAGAATGAAGTAGGTTGGTGGTGGCGTTTCCTTTGAGGTAAATACGTGGACCCGACTCCCGTGAGTTGGCATAAGGTGGCTAAAACAGGAGCGATTCTCGGGCCAATGAGGTCATTCCTCTGATCGAACGCACTCCTTCGATACTATACTCTGACTTTGGATTGATTCGGTGGCCACTATTGATTTCTTTGATTTTGGGGGTGTTTGTTCGAGGTGGGCGGTAGCTGCGCGCTGCGAGTTTCCACCAGCCCGGATAGCAATTGGTATATATACCCTGGCATTGCCTAGTTGTGCCGTGTCACCTACCCTAGCGCGCCTTGTACGAGTTTCTATTTGTGTCGTACCTATGGAGTATCCTCTGGTAGCCTCTCGATCAGGAGGTATTACGGTACTGTATAGACTATTGGCATTATTTGTTTTATGGGCTATATGGGTAACCCCTTAACGCTATTAAAAAGTAAGTTTATTTTATAAATAGACACTATTATAATAGCGCAATATACTACATAGTAAATAGTTTAACGGATCCTTAAGAGATGTAAATCCCGAGCATCTTTTGAGTTACTGCACTCATATTTATTTCTGTTAATTTAACTTACATAAGATCTTTTAGTTCTGACTCGAGTGTTTTGTCTTTTCAATTCGCTTGGGTCAGTCCGAGCGTTTCAGGATTTGAAGTTTTAGCTCTGGAGGACGAAGATGAAGATTTGTATTATTATTATTTATATTATTGCACTTCACTCATACTGTTCCACTGCATTGTTATATGGTATGTGCACTCTGATATGTATTGTATAAATATAATCAAAGGTTTTGTAAAACAGCTTTATGAACTGTATATTCTGATTATTATATTTTATCCTTCCGCTGTGAGATTCTGTTTTGTTTTTCCTTCTTGTTTTTTTTCTTATTTATCCCATAACAATCCGCCCTTGCGTATGGTTTTAATTGGCACGTGTGTCGATTTAAATCATGCGAAAAGGTGGGATGTTATAGAACTGGTTCATGAAAGATTTCAGCGACTCGTTGCATCCCTGGAACAATCTGGATAGGGATATGACATCCTTTGGTCGTGCAGTATGGAGCCTGAACTGGTCAAGGAATTTTGTTGCAAGTTGGAAATAGATCTTAGTGGAAGTTTGGTGAACCACATAGACGCAGCTCCTTATAGAAAGATTGGGAAACATCGACAACGTACAGCCTCTGGAGCATTAGTTTCATTTATATACCAGCTATACTTATATAAATAGGGTTTCGGGTCCATCATCCCGTCATAGGAGGGGATAGTTGGCATAGTGAAATTTTCTCGATACCTATAATTCAAGATTTCATCGCAAAGGTAGTCCGACTTGGAGCACATCCCCATTCACATCTCTTTGGTTTTTACTCTCATCCATCAGCCATTTGACCATGTCTGCTATGTATGCCTCTGATGTCTGGTAGTCCCGGGGATGGCAATTAGTCACTATGCCAAGTGTTTGGCTTTGCAAATGGTCTTGGTGTATGGGTTGAAGACTAGGCTCTCCTGTCTTCAGGCGAGCCATTCCCACAGGACCTCTTTGGCTCGCAGTTGGCCTGATTAGGGCAGTTTGGACATTTCTAGGATGATCAAACACGTTGGTGTTTTCTTCCATATGATTGTCTTTCTCTCCATCTTCTAAATCGGAGAGATCCATAGCTATATCCTCTTGCAGGGTCTTGGTCCTCTGATTCAAGTTCAGAATTGGTTATCGTACGGTGGGTGGAGTATTCACATTCTCCTCCACATTATGTCATGTTGTCACCCTTCTTTGTGGCTGTTTTTTATCTTCTTCTATGTAGACCAAAAATGGAGGAATTCTCTTGTTTTATAGCAGTTGCGGGTTCAGGGATAGTCCTTGGAGCCGGGTTTGAATGTAGGATTAAGAGACCATTAAGCTTATCCATTAGAGCCTTTTGACTATTTTCCATTTTCTGGTTGATCTCATTAACCATCTTATTCAACTCATCGTTGGTGACAACTTCATGTTGGTTGGAGGATGTTGGCGCATGATTTTCTAAGTTAGCACCATTTACTTCCGTTTGATGGGAATTAACATCTTCTCCAGCTATCATTACCCCTTTGGATCTTCTAGAGGCAGTTCTTCTTCTTCCAAGAGCCATTGATTCCAAATGGTAAATTCTTTAGGAAAAGATTAGGGATCTAACTTCTGAACCTACAGGATCCAAAGTCGATAGCTAGATCTGGATCCTGAATTGGAGCTCACAATGAAAGCATCAAAATGTTAACCCAAAAAATGGATCAACACCTGTTGGTACGCGAAGATTTTGATCAACGACAATGTGCTTCAACAAAAAAGAAGAAGAGATATGTGCAAAGCTAAAGAAAGATCGATGAAGACCAAACAAACATAAGTATGTTTTTTTATATAGGTATTAGTCTAGATTTATTGTTAAAATCTATCCTCAAGAGGCTTGCACGAACACTAGAAAACATTTTATAAACTTCATTTTTATTTAAGCTTTCACTGTGCATATTTTAGAAGTTCAGTCGACTGAACAGGAATAGTCAGTCGACTGAAACTGGTACAAATATATAAACATGCACAGTTTCAGTCGATTGAACTTCCTGCACAGTCGACTGAATTTGTTCCTGAAAATTTTACTTCATATTTTCAGTTGACTGAATTCCCTGCTCATTCGACTGAATTTGAACCTGCGAATTTTCTCTGAAAAGACACCTTCCTCCTCCCAAGAGTTGCAACCATTCTCCAATGGAAATGGAAGCATCTCTTGTTTGCAACCTTTGACAACAAATGCACCTCTTCTACAAGTATAAATACATGATTCTAACATCATTCAATTCACCGAATTCTCTTGCTTTAATCTTACTATTTTCTTGATCATATTCTCTAGATATTCTCAAAGCAACCACCAATCTATTGCTTGAATCACTGTTTTGTTTATAACATTCTTTTGATTCATAGCAATTCACATTTCCTAAATCTTCACAAACACATTGCATACTCTCGAGGATAAGATTAGAGGAATATTATACTACATTAGACTTATTAGTATTGACAAGAACACAACAAGTCGAATACTGTTTTTTAGTAATTGAGTTAAAGTCCTCTTCGGTAGTTGAGGCAAGAAATCCCGTTCGGTTGTTCGGGTAAGTTGTAAACCTATTCCTCTGGGTTAAGTGAGGGTTGTTAGTAGAATTCCGAAGAGAAGCTTGGGGACTGGACGTAGAACAAGAGGTCCGAACCAGTATAAAGTCTTGTGTCTACTTTACTTATTATCATTATTTATCTATATCTTTCCGCTTTTCCATATTATACGATCCTGCCGCATAGCCCCCTCTTTCAACACCTTGATTTGAGTATGAAAGCACCAACGCTGTTCTAACAGAGCAATAATACATATAATAGGTATAGAAAAAGACGGTAAAAGAAAGAGGATAGGGAATTTTTATGGTGGTTCGGCTGTTAACGAAGCCTATATCCACTTTATAGATTTATTATGATTGACTGCTGTTACAAATAGTGTTTGATTATAAGGATTTTGATTATCCTTAGCTAGACTGAATCCTTAGAGTTGGAATCCACCGGAGATTCACAGTGAATCCTTTTGGAGATTGTTGTGAGGGAGATGACGAGTGAAGAAAATTTCGAACAAAGCTTCTGCAACCAGTCCAGAGAAGATCCTGTTTATGTTGCAGGCAGGACGGTATTTACAGAGATCAGAGAGCTTCTGGGCCAGACCACTTTGTTAAATGATCACAGATGGACATAGGACGACCTAGGGGAGTGTAGCTCGTGACCTAAGCCAAAACCATGGATCGCTAGCGATCCATAGACTTAGCTGGCTCGTGGGTTAATGACTTAGCTACTTTCCTATTGCTTTAATGCGCTAGCTCGCCAGGAAGCTGTATTCAAGTAAGGATCGCTGGCAATCCATGGTATATGGATCGTTGGCGATCCATACACTCAGCGTATTTTTGCTTCCATCTTTTAGGCCTTCTTTGCTTTCCTCGTGCCATAGCGATCCATGATTTTGCATAGATAGCTAGCAATCCATGCATTTAGACTATTTTTGAAATTTGATGTCTGGAATGACTTCATTGCCTCGTATTGACGTTGTTCGTGTTTTGATGAAGATTTACTAGCTGGTTGTATTTGAGTGCTGATTGGACTGAACGGACGTTGGTCTCTTGGTTTAGTCGGACTCAGTCCTTGCCTTTGTAACAGGACTTGGCTCTCTTTAACTCATTGCTTTAGCCCTTTTAGTTGAGTTCCGAGCCAATCTTATCAAGTTGTTTCGTCTTCTCTTGGATCTTGCTGGGTCAAAAACCCGGATAACAACAGGGCATTAAAATTGCAGCAAAGCACCTAATAGGCGCTTAGCGGGTCCCCTGATATCAATGGTTTATCCTATTGGTTGTATAAAATATTTCGATCATTTATCTACGTCTTCTTCAAAGTTTATAGAGTGAAATCAAGGTAAATTCCAAAGGGTGTATTCATTTACCTTTTTATCCGCCTAAATTATTTCAAAATTATTGTATAAAAATAGGTCTATAGAGTTAAAAGTGGTTTTGATCTAATTTACCATTCCTTCTAAAGTTACAATGATTATCTTATCAACCCATTACCTAAGGTTTTCTAGTTATTTCAATTCACGTGTATTTTCAATTAAAAATCATTGATTCAGAGTAAATGTTATATTTTTAACTCTGCGAAGGTATATAAATGAAGTTTAAATTCTTATTTACATCATAATCGCATCGTAAATAAATGCACTCACCTTAAGTTCCTTCCATATAGAATCCCTAGCTCCTTCTCTTGATTTGTATGTTGGTGATCTTACTTTATCTTTAAATTTCATGTTTTGGCTTGGAAGAATTTGTTATTCTTGCGGAGAAAGATAAAATTGAGTTTTAGAGGTAGAATTTCTTTCCTTCAAGTTACAGCTAGGATTTAGAATAAAGAGAGGTGAAGGCTGACCTATGTATAATTGAAATTAGGGTTATTAGGGTCTGATCCCGAAATTCTCTTCAGCCCTTTACTAGGCTTGATGTGTTTTACTCCATAACACGCGCTATAGTAAATAATTCATATTTCTTTCATATAATTATGTTTTAAAAATTATATATATGAATTTAGGCTAGAAAAATCTACTTAAAACAATGAAAAAGTCGGATTCCCTTAATTCCCTCATTTGTACATATTCAGTTTTTTAGCTTTATATAAAATTACCAAAATGCCATTTTTAGGTTATTATTTGTTTTTATCATTTTTTTTTAAATCTCAGGGTATTACATTCTCCCTCCCCCTTTAAAGATTTTCATCCTCGAAATTCGAAATGGTGGAAAAATAAACTCATGGACCCAATGATAATCTAGCAACCATATGTATATGCAGTATATACACTCAAACCACACCACATGAAGCATTAAAGCAATACATAAAACATGTTTGTTTCCTAATATTTATAACCAAATAAGATATAGTATAATACTAAAATATGAATACAAGCATTAACACATATCAATGGTAAACATAATGTAATTAAACAATATATGGTAATGGTAAAATAGGTGCAACAACAATGCACATCCATCAATAAACATGTGTCATGAGCATGGTATGTGGATAATGTGTAGTATTAATGGAACTTCTATATGAATGCAAGGTTATGATATGTGGGCATGGGCGAAAAACATCCAGAAATACACTGACAATTTCTATATATATGTGATATGATGTACAATCAACCAAGTCATATAGCAATATAATTCATACAATCAAAGCATACTATACCGTCCAATTTCTTAATTTACTAAGCAAACAAAATATAGGGAAAATGTACCCAAAAATAGCGAGGGATGTAAGGTTCTAATCTTCTCCTCTGGCTCCCAAGTACTCTCAACCAGATCATCTCTCCACTCGATTCTAACCAGTTTAATAACTTTATTATGGAGTCGTTTTATCTTTTACCCAACATTGTAGGTAGGTGCACAATGAACAATTGACTCCTTTTCTACTTCAACCCATTCTAACAAGCTCAAATCGACCACAGTAACTGAATTATGTAGATGCTTCCATAAGTGTGACACATGGAAAATATTATGAACCCCTTCTGGCTTTTACGAGCTCCACTATGTAAGCTAACTTCCTTACTCTTTTCAATATCGAAAAAAGCCCAACAAATCTCAGTGTCAACTTTCCCCAACTACCAAATCTCATAGCCTGTCTAAGTGACAAGACCTTTACAAAGTCCATGTCGCCCACTGTGAACTTCAAGTCCATGCATCTTCAATCAGGATATGATTCCAATTTGTCTTATGTAGTCTTCATCCTCCTATAGATCAAATCTACTTTCCCCAAAGTCTCTCTAATCATATCTGGACTAAGAATAATTCTATCCGTAGCGTCTCACCAATAAGATGGAGATCTACTTCTAGGTAGTATGTCCAAAAAACACATGGGGATACTCTCCCATTTCCACAGTGGGATATCCAAAGGTTGTAATAGTCTACTAGGCTTTTTATGCTATGCCTTTACTCTTTGAAAAGTCACATACGTTGAAACATATTCCGCTACATATCTTTTCATACTTTCCAATAAAATATTTCCTTTATATTACGGTACATTTTTTCATCACGGGATGAATGGTCTGATTGAGTTAGGGGTATGCCATAGGAGAAATTATGCAATTTATTTCATAAATCTTACTCGATAACCAATCTTATGTGAAATAAAAGTTTTCTTTCTATTATATACTTGTTATAATATGTTATATTTATTAAAGCGTATTTAATAGAAAATTCATAAATGGTATGCTTTGTGATAGTTATAAAATGTTATAACCATAAGCATTTCATCATAATGAAAATAAACATACCGTTTAAAATATTCCTAGTCAAGATGTATCAAGAATGGATATTGATGCATCCGTTGAGACTAGAGTAAGTAATGCTATCCAAATGTTGGGTAGTGTATTACTTATGACCCATGAGGGCATTAAGAGGTTATGTGCTAATAAATAACTATATAATGGCATGGTTGAAAGTTTTCTACTTGTTAATATAACTAAGCTCAAACATGAAATATCGAAGTGGCTAATTTACATAGTTATCTTGACTTGAGAATACTATTGATCTTCGATATGAAAGCTCCACTTTGATTGTAGTTAAATCGTGGCATGATTCCTATCTAATGATATAATTGGGTCGAGTGAAAGTACTGGAAATTCTATTCTATTCAAGAGACGATTTGTCTCCTCATTTTATATGGGGTTAGTATCATGTTCAGCTGAAATCAACTCAAAGTCAAAATATTTTGACCAGAGTAGTTCAGTTAATAATAAATGTTATCGTTAAAACAATGAATTGTGTTTGGACTATAGAGTTGAATACATATGATATTGGAATTTTGACCATAACCAAATACCATAAGTCTAAAGTGATATAGTTTTTGATGAAGAGAACTGGTGTAAATAATTGTCACAATAATGCTTTGGATTTTACCAAAAAGATATGCTAGTGATAAATTTGACCAAAATGTCACTTCACTAGCTAAGGTGACGGGTAAATATTAACATTCGAATAGTTCAATATTAATCATTGACTGAATTTATACCTACGAGTCGCACAACCACAGTGATAAATTCTCTGAAATACCTCATGATTTAATTGATTTATATGTTCTTGTAAATTAATTTAAGTAATTAATATTTTTGGAAAACATTAATTATTTATTAGATGTATTGGATACCATTAGTATTTCTTTAATGTCACTAAAATTTACTTGAGTGCATATATAAAAGTTGTATACATGCAAATTGATATAAGATATCGATGGGCGTTTAAATTAGATTTAAATGTAACTATTTGCTAAGTTTTATAGAACTCATTAAAGGGCCATGAAACAGCTTTCATTAAAATCCATATAAAGAAAAAGAGGATTGAAATCCAATGGTTGGCTCAAGAAAATGAAGGAAGGAGGTTAAAAGGAAGGTTACCTCTATAAATACATTGTCTCTCATTCACTTACTTCTCTTAATCATTCTCTTTCAAAACTTAGCTTCTATATTCCTTTTTTAACATTCACGGCGGAAAATTCAAGGCAAAATAAATGAAAAAAAATTATTTTAATTGCATTCAATTAAATCAATCAAATAATAGGTGATTCTCCTTCTTTTGCAAAGCTAGGAGACTAATTCATATTTGGAACTAGGAGCGTCTATCAATCTAGGTGCATTTAAAGGCAACATCTATTAGGTATGATATATTATATTTTATATGTATATTATTCATGATGTTATAGATCTGTTCAATTGATTATTTTGATAAAATTGTATACGCATTTGCTGTCCATTTTTACTTTGTATATATGTATATGTATATATATCTATTTTTTTTTGAATTTATTGATTTGAACCGGGTCTATAAAAAATAACAATGGTTTTGATTGTTGATTCCTATTTTCTTTATGTTGACATTAGTGTCTGATATAATAACTAATTAATTATAATATATATATATATATACTTAGTTGAATTTCAATGGTGATTTCATTATTTTACAATTAGTTATGTATCTCAAAACACAAACACACACAAAAATGTATGTATGTATATGTATTATAACCTGAAAACTGTTTTACAATGAATGTTGAAAAAAATCATTTACACACACACACACATAGAGAGAATTATACACATATATACATCCTGACATTAATGGAAATCTTTCTTTAATGTAGAGATCAACATGTATCAATATTCCAATTTGTTTAATAAATTTCACTTAATTATTGCTTGTAAAATATCTAAATTTTAGGTTACTTTAAATTATTAACGTATAAATGTTGGTTATATTTGGATTTATAAATTAAGATGTTTTTTCCAAATTGTTTTACAAATCAAATTATTGCATTTTTGAAAATAAATCTAGAATTAAAACCAGTCGACTTGGTTGATCGATTTAGACTAATTAAAGGATTCATTAGAATATATACATACATCCATATATTTATACTAAGTATATATATACACACACATACAATTTTAAACAACGTTTTCGACAACCAATGCATATATAAAGGGAGAATGTGTTTGTTGTGGTGTAAATCCCAATATCAAAACACATATACATTAACTATATACACAATACACAATATGATATGTTCCACTTCCCCAATAACATTAGAGTATATTTGGATATACTCATAACATATACTAAGTATAAATTGGGTTATCCATGTCATTTAATTATTCCATCAATCATCTAATTAAAGGTGCAGAAATAAAAAGTTTTCTCACTCCAATTAAAACCATGTATCCCCTTATTAATTGAATAATTTAAGCAAAGAAAATGAAAAGTTTCCTTCTCCAAATTAAATATAACAAGTAATAGTCACACACTAGTACATATATAAGAGTATATGTAATATACTTTAATTCATGTAAACATTAAATTTATGTAAATCTAAAAAAATGGATTTTATTTAAAAATATTTTAGATTAGATTTAATATCCCCTTTAGATTTCATAGGCCCAATAGATCCTAAAGGAATTTCTTTTGAAATTTACTCTTTAACTCTACTGTGGGATGACCCAGTTCTTGAAATGATATCAGAGCCAATAGCCTATGTGCTCTAAATTAACCATGTTATGGCAAATTGATTAAGCTTGCCCACTTAGTACGGTTTCTAGAAAAGTAATGTCTAGGCTTAGGTTTGAGTAATAAAGTACCATGCCCTTCCTGGCTACCAGCCTAACCCAAAAGGTGACATAAGCCTAAAGGTTTCCACTGATTGAAAAATGTTTAATTTGAATTAGGCTTTGAGCTAATTTTCAAAATCATTTTAAAATTAACACATGCTTATTATAAAAGGTTACAATATAACATATATTTTCAAAATGTTTGAAAAGATAATAAAATTTCAAAATATTTGAAAGTATTTAAATATTGGTTTCAATTTAAAATTTATTAATAAGATTACTCAAATTAATTAACTAAACAAGTTAATTAATTAATACCTATATGCATGTATTATATGTATTGATATATGTTATTTTAGTTTAAAGTGTTGATAACATAAGTATACACATATGTATATAAATAAAATTTAAAATTAATATAATCTGATCAATTTTTTAATCAAAGGTAAATTAATTTAATAAATTAGTTAAATGTTAACTAATTAAATAAAAATACATGCATATATAAGATATACGTGTATTTTTATAGCGGTTACCGTATATATATTCAACATAACATGTTATAATTGAATAATATATTAATTAGTTGAAGTGTTGATTAATTAAATTGATTAAACAGAATTTAAATAATATATGTTATATGTAAAATATTATATAATTTAAATAAAGTATAAAAGTTATATAATAATAAAACTTATATAACATAAATGTATAAACTAACGGTGGAATGGTAAGAACCCAATTAGACTTAAGGAATAAATACATATGTATATACTATACCATGAATTCTGATGTGTCCGACACTTGAATCACGATGGTATTTCATAAGGCTTACACTATTCCATAAGTCGATATCACTCAATAAAATATATTCAAGATTTTGAATCCTTAATATAATATTGTCACTTCCATTTATTAATTAATATATTACTTACATACTCTTTAGTTGTTGAGCTTTCCTCAAGCTAGGATGTTATATGTAGTACTATTAATATATTAAATAGATGAGATAAGCCAACCGCATATATTTGTTGAGCTTTCCTCAAGGTATGTGCACTATACTTAGACCGTCACAAAATGGTGGGTACGAGTAAATAACATCTCTTTATTTGTTAAGCTTTCCTCAAGGTAAAGATGAGATTGGAACAAGGAATCATGGGTTAGGAGTTATATGTGATATAACCGATAAGGAGTTATACATCATATGTGGACTTATTATTTGCACCAAAAGTTTGCAAAACACCCAATAGAGATTTTGTAGAGGAATAAATGAAGAAGATTAAATGTAAACAAAAAGAATATAGCAATAAAACAATAAGAAATAAGCAAATAATGGAGACACAACAATTTATAGTGGTTCGATGTTGATCGCCTACTTCCACTTTAAAGAGATAGCTTTATTAGTCACTTTGTAAACTAAGTACAATGATCAGATGAAAGTCCTTAGTTACAAAAGTGAACAAAGCAACAAGGAGCGTAAAAGTCCCAAAAATGAACGATCAAGTCTGTATTTATAGAGGAAGATGGAGAAATATCTCCCTGAAAATTCAGTAGAAAGATCTCCAAAACCATAAAGGCCCACATTACGGATCACATGGCCCAAATCCTAAGAAATAGGGATCAGGCCTAGTCCCTTTTTTGGAGGAGTTTGGGGTACGATCCCTATGAGAGCTTCTCCATGTTGTATTATGCTTAGCCTTTAAGTCTCATGCCAATTGTATTAGTATAACTTGAGTTATTGACCAATTTTTGTTGCAACATGTTGTGTACCTTGATTCTGGCCGATCCCTCTAGAGGGAAGAGGGTCAATCCCATCGCTTGTTCCTTTTGGGGTGCGATCCCCAGGGTGGACTTCCTAGGGTGCCCACATCTTTTTCTTAATGTTTCATATGCGTTGGACTTTTGGATCTCGAGATATCGATGTTTTTCCATTGAATTGGACTTGTTTAGCTGAAGTAAACCGATCTCTATGATTAAGAAGGATTATAGCCGATCCCTTTTTTGGATTAAATCATATTTCATACGTTGAACATTCTGCCTAACATATCTCATAATTTCGTTCGATCATGGCTTCGTATTATCATCTATACTTGATTTTCTACCCCACAATCATCACTCTAGGCTTACTAGCCTTGATGATAGTCGAGTCTAGCTTGTCCAACCAGTCCGAATATAGCCGGGTTAAAGTGTTGGATAACACTTGCCGTCCAAAGCACATCTTGTGTTGAACATGATGTGCTTTGAATCGAAGCAAGTTAGAGTCATCGGAAAGAAATCTATCCAGTTTTTTGAATAATCGCTCTCCTTCCATCGAGTTATTTCCCCAAAGTGTCATATCTCTCTTTGATCGTCATAACGCTTGGTCAATTTCCAATAGTATAAATTCAAGGTTGTAATTCATCAATTGCTACCTATGTCCGGTTCTATGGGACTAGTAAGCTTTGGCTATTTGATCTAGTCTGGACTTTGTAAGCTTTAGGTGAGAATTCAATCTCTGTCGATTTCAAAAATTGGATTTTTAGAATATACACATACACGTTCAGGTACAAGTTCTTGTCATTGGCTCCCTAATGCTTTTGCACACTCACGAGTTATTGCCAACTTTTGTTGAATAAGATGCGATTTCATTGCATTTATGTATCTATTTACTTTATATATTTTTTATATACATGTTTGCATGCACATAGGGATCGTACCCAACCCCTTTGCTTCTTTTTTTATGTTTATGGGGATCGGAATTCCTTTAGCCAATCCCTTTTCCTTCTTTCTCTCTCCTCCTTTTTATATATGTTTATAGAGATCGAATGGGTCCCCTTGGGTATGGATCGTACCCGATCCCTCCGAACATTGGAGACTTCATGTTTTCAGCTTCATGGAGAAGCTAAGACAGGTCAATTCCTACAAGCACTCATATATAAACCAATATCTTTCTTCTCCATCCCTCACTTATTCACTTTACTTCTATTTGCTTTTATTTCCTTTAGTACTGAACCCTTCTTCCCTTACCTTAGAGCCGAACCTTCCCCCTTCCTTCCTTCCTCAATTTTGAATCAAAATCCATAGTGACCCTTCATACTCTCATCAACTCGATCCCTCTTCCCCTTCAATTTCGATCATCTCCAAACCATTCACCATTACCGTTGTCTTTAGCATATCTCATCGCCAATTCATATACATAGGTAGGTTTTTAACTTTTGACTGTGCTTGATTTGGTGATGAGATGATGGGTTCCGTCTTGCTATGAGTTGAATCGGGTAGAGAAGAGGAGAATAAGAGGAGTGAAGCTTAAAGGAAGCAGAAGGATCGGTCGTGTGTTGTGTATGGAGCATGGAAGGACCGGTGATGATGGAGTATGGAGAGACTGGTCACGATAGAGTATGGAGGAGAGGGATCGATATTTCGCATTGTTTGAGGGATCAGAGTAAAATTTGAGGGAAACGTAAAAATAGCTAAGTATAGGGATCAGTACATATGAAAGTTATAGGGGTTGGTTAAATTGGCTAAGCATAAGGATCAGTGATAGAATGTTTGGCTAAGGGATCGGTTGTGTTGGTTTTGGCATAGGGATTGGTTACTGATGTCTTGAGTAAGGAGGAATTGGTTGTGTCAGAAAATGAAGGGATTGCTTATAGGCTTTTCAAGAGGGATCAGTTGTATTAAGATAAAGGGATAAGCTATGGGGACTTAGCCGATTCTAAGCCTTTGAATTGAGCTTGAACACTTAAGCAAACAATCCATATTAACTTGCATGAATAATTAGAACCAATCCTGTTTTAACGAACTTGAACATATGACTATAACGGACAATAGGACTTGCTTATCCAACTTTGAATTTGAAATTGAATAACTAAAATGCCCGGACTTGAACATGAATTAAAACATAACATATGGACTTCAATAATGAATTTCACACTCCGATATGTCGATAGTCTATCCTAAAGCTTATACAACCGATCAATTTAAATGCCATTGAGACAGTTAGCGACGATGGTCACTCTGGTTGAAATCCAAAGTCTCATCCCTACTTTTTCTTTTAATTTTGAATTGTTTATCTTCGCACTGCATGGCACTGCACCACATTAGTATTTACTTAGCACAGGGGGATAAGCAAACTTTTCAAATCTTGATTATCTACTGAGTTTAGTTGTTCAGAGCATTTAGCCACAATGTCTTTTGAATAATCTTCGCATCGCAGCAATTCAGGTGTCGAGCCAAGTTTGGCGATTATATCCGATAGACTTTCTCCTGAACATCAATTGAGTAACTGGAGATTTCCATCCCATTGGTTGATTTTTTCTCTGATGTTCCAATCCTTCCAGTGGAAGAAATAAATATTGCTCCTTATATTATAAAGGGTGTTGTATTTCTGGATAACTCGATAGGTTTCCAGGCCTTCAGAATTGGTGAGGCCGCTCTCCGTAAGTCGTGCTCTAAATGTGGGATCCCGTTTGGAGATGTTCGAGTCCTTTCATTGAATGACAGGATTCACTTGCTCTTGGAGGGGTATATGACATGTAATAAATTTATGTGCCGGGCTGGATTTGTACCTCCTTTTAATTCATTTGTCCAAGAGATGCTAAATTATCTGGGAATATCTCCTGGTCAGTTGCATACGAACAACTATGATTTTATTTATGGCACTTTGTTGCTATTTATGAATGTTCCAAAGCCTTTCTTATACTTTCCTCAAGCCTGCATCCAATTGTCAATTTCTGTCCGAAGCTTGGAACAAGCTCAACATCTTTAAACATGAATGGTTCCACATTCGTTGTCCTCCTGACTTCGTAAGGCGATGGTTGGAAGGATGTAAGTGTTTTCTTCACTTTATTCTCAAATTTTTAAGCCCGAGTCGTATCCTGATCTAACAAATACTCTAAAAATTTACAGGCATGCATCCACTACCCGAAGGCGATAGTTTCTCAAGGATGGTTTTCGCAATCCGCGCCACCCTAGTTAAGGACAGGGACATCATATCCCTTATAACCGATGAGTGACTATCTCTTTTTGGGCTGTTAAAAGAGGGTCACAACATCAGTTTTCCAGGAAGCGTTGCACCACCAAGGAATGTTATGGAATAAGAAGGCGACAATAATAGCCCTGCCGTGCCCAGTCAAGGAGGTCCAGTACAATGCAATAGGAGGTGAAATTTGAGGCGATGAAACCAACAAGCCCAGCAATAATAATGATGTAAGTTCAGGCAATGTACCTGTGGTCGAATCATCGCACGCCAGGCAATCTCATGCACCGATAAGAAAAAGAAAAAGCCTAGCGTAAAAGCTCTGTAGGAGGAAAACCATTAAAAACTCCAGGTTTACCATCACCTCCATTGAAGAAGAGTCTTCCTCTCAGCCTTTGGAAAGTTCGATGGAAGCATTCTCAAATCTATCGATTCCAAACAACATCGAGAATTTTGACTTTTCCAACATTAGTGCCGAGGGGCTTAACTCTTCCACCAAGATTGGCGATGACATTTCTCCCATTAGCAAAGAGTAAATCACTCCTATGAGCAATGCCATGGTAATTGGTCCATTAGGGAGACACTAGGGAACTCAGTATTACACGCACTTCACTGCACGTTTTTTGTCTATCATTTATTTGATGGTGACTTGCACAGTCTTGTTTGGTTTGCAAATGGTATATCTTATTTTTCATGCCTTTGATTGCTTGAGGGGCTCCTAAACACAATATGGATCCAATCGTGGTCGAGACTTGGGCAAGCGTCGAGAAAGGGATGATGGCTGGGAAAGAAATCATCATTCAAGGGAGTCTTCGTCCTCTAACCATAAGTCAAAATCTCAATCATCTCATTGGGAAGTTCAACCCAATCCTCCTCTACATAGCGGCAATCAGACCTCTTCTCATGTTCCCTAAATTGCTTTGCTACCCGAGCATATTCAGGTTCATCTGGTTCTTGACAACTTCATGACTGCTGGTCGAGCCAACTACATATTGTTACTTCCGATCTAACTTTGACTACTATAGCTTCCGAGGCCTCTACGGTAGAAAGATTGGCCAAACTCAAGGTCATTTTTCTAAAAAATATTTTGTTGGGCTGAAGTTTCTTCCTTCTATCCATATAATTCTAGGAAGTGCTAAAGCAAGTTCACTTGCATGTGTCAATGATGTTTTTGTGCAGCATGTAGCATTCCAGTATTTAGCCGAGAAAATGTCGGAGGTGTCTACTAAAAGGCAACATAAAATTGATTTCCTTAAGCTGGAGGTGATCCATGATAAAGACATAATCAAACACCAAGATGATGAGATCACGGTGTTGATAATGAAACTAGCCACGACAGAGAAGAGCACTAAAGAAATATCCATAATAGTTAGCTATTTGGAAATGGCTCATAGAAAAGAGATGGATGTTGCCCTTAACCACTGCAGTGTGCTTGCTTTGGAGAAGACACACTGCAAAAAGAGAAAGACACTTTAGCTCGTCGCATTGAGGAACTCGAAGAACTTCTTGAGAAAGAGAAGGAAGAAAAACTTGAGGCTCAAGAGGAGTCTAAAAAGTATTGTGAAGAGGCTGTCCAGGCTTGGGTGCTAAAAACTAAACTTGACGAGAAACTCGCTCAAATTGAAGTCCTCTAGGAAGAGGCAAGGGAAGCTGGCCAAAATGACGTCAGAGAGCAAATTGAGGCCTAGTTTGAGGAGGATGATAAAGAGACGGGTCGGAATGAGATTAAGAACATGTTTGATCCTTTGATTGTTGACACTATGGCACAAAGTGAATCAGACAACAGTGATCACACAACATAAGGTAGATTTTCTATTATCCTACCTTTTCACATAAAATATAAAAAATCATCCATTATCTGAAGAGCCTTTGAAATCTTTCAGCTGTTGTTTTAATAGCCATGAAATCTTTATGAAAATGCTTGTCATTCGGACAACATTTTACCTATTTCTGGTTTAAGTTATCAAACCTTTTAGTTTTGGCTTCATCTTTTCCCTTTCAATTAATTCGTGGCCAGTTTTTATTTTTGTTTCCCTATTTATATTTTTGTTTTCTTTTTTATTTTTGGTCAGTCCATATCACGATACAATGCAAATGTCCATCTCCTTCTCATCTTCAACTTAGGGTTTTATGAAATTGAGGCCGCCTCCTCCTCCACTTCTCATCTTTATGCAAATCGAACTCGATTGCTACTGATTGGTAAATGATTTTTTTATTATCTTTTGATTTTGCCAGAAATCAATCTACAAATGACAACGATGATATGTGTGCTTATATAGGATTTCATTTCCTATATTTTCATTTTGAGATTTTGTTTATAATATTTCTTATGCTTTACTAACTTATTCTTCGTATATATGCTTCGAAAATTTGAACCCGGACTGCACTTTAGTTGTTGACATGTGTACTGATCTTTACTTTAGCCATGGATTTCTCTAATGTTTTAATTTTCTTGTTCATCTGGTATGATTTGTGGCACTGCCCTGTTTTAATTTGTGGCACTACCTTGTTCAATTTATGGTATTTGCTGTCTTAATTTGTGGCACTTGCTTGTTTTAATTGGTGACAAGGCAGTGCACTGCCTTAACAAGGCAATGCACTGCCTTGACAAAGCAGTGCATACTAGTGATACCTTGTTTGTGCACTTTGATAGTCCATGTTGCTTTTTCTATGATGGTTTGTGTTGGTTTTGTTATTGCTTTTGCTTGTCCATGTTTCTTTTTGCTGTTCCAATTGCTTTTGCTGGTTTCTTGTTATGTTGTCTTGGTTCATCCATCCATCCTGTTGATTTGTGAGTTGTTTGTATGTATTTGTATACACGTATATATACTTGAGCTTGAACCAATTCCGTTCTGAACCATTTTGGGTTTTTGAACCGTGCTGTTAAGTTGCCTTTCTACTCATTATGTACATATATACATATGTGTATATATGTATATTACTGTGTCTAGTTATTCGTTTGTATATTTGACTTTAAAAAATTCAATCTTTTCTTTTGAAATGCCACATGCTTATTTTTTTTGATATATGTGTATATATGTGCATATATGTACTTCATTTGATAGCTCATGTGTACACTTGAGTTCCACTTGCATTAACATGTCTAAAGTCATATGTACACTTGAGTTCATGTTTGAGTTATTGTACACTTAAGTTTATATGTACACATGTCCCTACCTTGTACTTGTTGTATTCTCGATGGTTTTAACTTCCATGTATATACAAACACACACACACATATGTATATACGTGTGAATGTTTATGGCACTGCCTTGTTTTAATTTGTGGCATTTGCTTATTTTAGTTTGTGACAAGCCAATACACTGCCTTGACAAGGTAGTGCTCACTAGTGATGCCTTGTTTGTGCATTTTGATGGTACATGTTGCTTTTGCTGTGATGGTGTAACACACCATATTTTTATTACAATATTTAGGATATTTAATTAGCTAAATAAAATAAAATAATGTGTTGATGAAGGGATTGAGATTTGATCTAAGTAAGGGTAGCCATGCCATTAAAACAATAAATTAAAATAAGAGTTAAATGAAATAGAGGATGGGTAAAATAGGAAAGAGGTCATTCCTATATCCTTAAGCCCTTGGCCGTGTATCCCTATACACATTCACTTTCATTTTCAAAAATTATATTTGAGGTCGGCCACCATTAATAAGAGAAAGAAGAAGAAGATGAAGAAAATATAAAGAAGAAGCTTAATCAAAGCAAATCCATTCACATCTTAATCTCTTTAATCTCTAAAGCTAAGGTGAATAATGGTTACATCTCTTATTTTTAATGTTTTGAGTTTTAAAATGAAATCTAAACTTATTTGCAATGATTTTCCATGTTTTTGAATGATGGAATGATTATATATACCAATTGATGATTTACGGTTGTTCATACAGATTTTATGACATGTTTTGATATGTAACCCTATTAAATGACATCCAAATGCTTTGCAATTTTTACAGAGATCAGAAATGATATTTTAGAGATGGGTTTCAATTTTAAGACTTTTTGTGCATTTTATATGAATTTTCTAATGAATAAAATGTTATTTTGGATTAAAAATTATTTATGGTTAAATAACTAATGATTTGGGTATTAAATTTATATGTGTTATAAAACATATTAAAGGTGATTTTCTGGAATTTTTGTGGCATTTTCCTAAGTGTTTTACTGGATATATAAAATTATTTAAAGTATAGGACTTAAATGTTTTATATATTTATAGAAGGAGAATGAGCCTTTTGTAAATAATTCAAATTGTTATTTTCGGAAAGTTGGTAGTACTTTTAGAAAAGAGAAACGTACAACCAATCACAATTTGACAAACAAGGAAGATTAAGTACAAAGAAATAGTATAAAAGGACAAATATACATGATTTTTACTATTTCGATGCATTCGACACCAGGCTTTCACCTCCTTACCTTAGCCTCCAACTCCATCAAAATCAATGTACATGATATCAGGTAACTGGTATATATTGTATTGGATATATGCGGAAGGTATAGGGTCGAAACTAGGGGTTTCGAAGGGGTTGAAGCGATACTTTGCTTTTAAATACAAATGCACCTGCTTGCTTTCGATCGAATATCTTTTGACTTGGTTGGCTTTTGACCAAGTCAATTGGTTTTAAAGAAATGGTTTTGATTGGGTTGCGCCTTTGTATTTAAATAATTGCTTTCGATTAAGTCGAAACCCCTGACTGCCACTTTTTACCTTTCGACCCAGATTGGTTTCAAAAGGGTTACTATGCTTTTTAAAAACTTGGCCGCTTCTCCAATGCTTTTGAAGGGATGGTTTCGACACCATCACTTCTTTACATAGGAATGATTTTCAAAGGTTTCAAAGGGTTAAATTTTTAAATGGTTTCGAATGGTTTCCACATGTCTTAAATTGAACCCAAGTGCTTTCATAAGGTTTGTGTTATAAAGATTTGATGCTCTTAAAAGGTTTTAAAGAATGGTTTCGAAGGGGTGGTTCCTTAGTGGTTTCGAAAGTTTTGGAAGGGATGTTTTTTTTATTGTTTCGAAAGGGTTGAAGGGAAAGGTTTTTTCTATGTTTTCGAAACATGGTTTAAAGATTTTAAAGAAGGAGGTCTAATGTTTTAAAGCTTTCGAAGGGAAGGTTTTTCAATGGTTTTGAAAGGGTTTTTAGATTGGTTTCGAAAGGAAGGTTTTGGCCTTTCAGCCTAGGTTGAAGGAAGGGGTTTACTTGGTCTTGGAAAAGGTGCTTTCAATAGATTCGAAAGGGGTACTTTTAAAGGTTTAAATATTTTCATCAATAAAGATTTGGGTAAAGTGTATATATATGTATATAAAACGACAAGGCAATTTTGAATAAAGCATATATGTATTTTCCTTGTATGAGTTTTATTTAAAGGTTTTAAATCATTTTGAAAAGGTTTTCAATTATGGAAAGGGATCCCTAAGTAAAATGACTTAGATATTAGAATACAAGATGGGACTGATGTAGGGTCACGCCTTATACATTAGCTATTAGCCTCAGTTAATTTTGTCAAAAATTCCAGTGTATGGGGCTTTGTTACAGGTAAGACTAAAATTATGATTACACATAAAAGGAATATATGTTTTTATATATATAGGTTATTGGTGAACCCGTAAAACCATTAGGATCATGCGACCCTAGGATATGATAACTTTGGGACAGACCGTCCAAAAAAGAAGTATTTAATAGATAGTTAAGGATAGATTTTCCAGAAGAGGAGTGTCTAACCGATGTTCGATAAATTTTGTTATATTTTCTGGTAGGTCCGAGTCAGCCAAAGGTTAATAGTTAGCCAAACAAAACTATAATGTTCAAACTAATAGTTCATTTATTACCTGATATGCATGCTTACATACTAATGCTTTGCAGATTTTAACCAGTTTTGGTTACAGGGAAAGATTTGCAAAAGATATGTTTTAAAAAGATGTTAGTAAGGGAAACCCGTTCGCTAAGCAGTGTAGTCTCACTTAACATCAAATAACCGAGATGTGTAGAATTATTCACACTGGGCTTTATGTCTGACTCAAAGTTTATGTTTCCCCTTAAACTCTCTACTCAAAATTGATTTAAGTAGTCTGAGAGTTGAGGTTTTTAGGTTTTTGTTATTTTGGCGAATAAAGCTTCCATAGAAGAGCAGGTGACTGACGGATAGCTATTTAGGAGTTACAGTTTTATTCAGTTTATTTCCGCTATGTGTATTAAGTTAGATATGACTATATTGACTCCGGTCAACTAATAGTAGATTTGAGAAGTAATCAGTAAAATGTAGTTTTGGAAATCTGTGATTTTGTTCATATTCCAGTGCTTCTGATATTATGGACACCATTAGCATTACTGTATTTTGTCACCAGAAGTTAATACTATAGATGATTATAGCACCTATAGTGCTTAGCTTTTAGCCTCTAGATATGGGATGTTACAAATTGTCCATGCTGCTTTTGCAGTTGCTTTTACTAGTCCATGTTTCTTTTGCTGGTCCACTTGCTTTTGCAGGTTTCTTGTTATGATGTCTTAGTCCATTGACACATGCTATTGGTTTTTGAGCTGTTTATGTATATTTATATACATTTGCATATACTTGAGCTTGAACAAATTTGAGTTTCTAAACCATTTTGAATTTCTATTACTTTTACCGGTCCAGTTCTGTATACACTTTTATATACTTGAACTTTTATATTACACTGGTCTATGTTGTACTTGAACTTGTACGTTTGTCTAGTTCTGTATACACTCGTATATAGTTGAACTTGTATATTACACTAATTTGTGTTTCATTTTCTGGTCCAGTTCCAAAATATTTGAGTTTCTGAACCATTTTATGTGCATTTACACTTGTTATTTTACCTAAGCTTGTTTATGTGAGTCTTGAATACAGTTCTTAAAAATTTTGAGTTTCCAAACCATTTTATGTGCATTTGCACTTGTTCTTTTGCCTAAATTTATTTATGCGCACTATCTTGAATTTAGTTCTGAACCATTTTGAGTTTCTGAACCATTTTATATGCACTTATACTTGTTGGTTTGCCTGAGCTTATTTATGTGCACTAATTCTTACCTAGTTGTCTTGTTTGCGTTTCCTAGATATGAAAGCGTGTGTTTTAATGTATATACATACATACATATGTGTGTCTATATATATGTATGTATGTATGTATAAATGTTTGCTAATTTGATTGCTATGTGTGTGCATACTGTTGGCTGAATCTCTTGTGGTTGGTTTATACTTGTACTTGTATATATGCTTGGTTTATTTTGATCGTTTTGCTGCCTGGTTCAAGGTAGTGTTCAGATACTTTTGATTTTTTTGCTGCCTGGTTTATACTTTTATATTTATGCACCTGAGTTGAACCTGAGGAGACTTAGGCTTGACCTTGTGCATGTTTGCACTTTGTTGAACCTTCGGGCTTGACCTTTGCAACAGTCTATGAGATTTAATCGATGCCCGGCCTTGTGACATTCATAGCGATGCACTGTGCATATCATAAGTTGTTTGTGCATAGATTTATTTGTCCCTATTTAAAACATGAAGGAAAAACAAACCCATAAACCGAGGTAATATTAATATTCAGGTTCAATTTATTTTTGCAACTTAAGTTTATTTCCTTTTCCATTTTATTGCATTGATTATTTGTCAGGTATAGGAGATGGCTGGACATAAGCTGGAGCAAGCAAATCAAGATCAACATGAAAAATAAACTCGAGTGAGTGTGAGTAAAAAATGTTACATATGAGAGTGTAGAGAAATGTTATATACATGAGAGTGATAGTGAAATCTATATTGTATTTGAAAATGTAAGTAGGGTGATAGTGAAAGTTGTATTGTATTTGAATTTGTTTCTAAATAAAATATTTGTTTGAATAAAATTGCGATTCATTTATTTCATTCTACAAATATTTATTTCATTATGTGGATAATTATTCATATCAGTCAATATTTATATGTTGTCAAATAGGAAATTCTAGAAATGATACCCTAACATCAGATAACATATGATTTTTGTTATGTTAGTGCATATTTGACGATGTGGCGTACCTATGATTTATTGTGCAATGAGACGGCATGGGATTTAGCGACAGATAGATAAGAAATCAAACAATGGAGCATATATGTCGTCCGTTGCCTTTTTTCCATAGTGTTAATACAATGCTAAGGTCCTAACCCATCGTGACTTGAGTTTTCTTAGAGAGGGCTATCTCGATTAGCTCATCGAGGCTTGGGAATGTATCTTTAAAATGAGGAAGAAAGCCATTGGTGAAGCTGATTTGGATAAGGAGAAATTGGTATGGGAGATCCTTTATGGCAATGAACCTTTAGATCTTGCCGCTGTAAGGCTCTGATACTTTGATATTTTGACACCCTTCGACAAAAGGCATCGCTGAAGCTTCAGAGTTCGATCCCAAAGAGCCCCCTTCACTTCAAACAACAGGAGCATCGGTTTCTCTTGGCTCGGGACAAGATCCAAGCTGTGATCTGGATAGACCTAGTTATAAGTCAAAGATGCCGACCCCCATTCAAGAAGGAAGCACTCCGGCAACAATTGAAAGTCGGCCGGACACATATATCTAGCTCTACCCTCTATTACTGGAGAGGTTTTGTTCCTCACGCCCAATAGTAATGGCCTTATTTCCTTATTCCCTTAAATCTGAAGGTCTTCTGACTCCCAGTCAAACTCGAGGAAGCGGTGTCGTTGTGGACCAATAACCGACACTTACTAAATTCCGAAAGCTATCGACATTCCATAGCCCGATGCTCAAGTTATTTAAGCTTTTCTTGACAAAAGGCCAACGATTAGCCGCTGGCAGATGAATCAGATGATGTTGTGATCATAGGTGCCTCCTAACACAATGATGGGCCCAGTTTGAAGGAGTGCAGCGAGAGGAAGGAGTTATTGTAGAAGAAAGCCAAAGCTGAACCCATTGACCTAGATGTCAATGATCCAAGCCTTATCCCACTTCAAGTCATTCCACCTGGCTGTTCGGTTCCTGAAGGACTCCCTCCAAAATCTGAAAGCTCTCATGGTAAAGTTAAAGCCAATGGCAGGGGATTGAAAATAGGAATGGACGAAGGCTCAAGTGGGTCCACTCCTAAAAAAATCAAGGGGAGAAGAAGAAAAAAAGTAGCCATCTCGTCGACTTAGTTTTTGTATAGATTATGTAGCTATTTTTCACTCTATTGGCCGTGTATGTATGGGTATGGCCCCCGCTTTAGAATAAATTAGTACTATAATTTTCAAGTTTAATGTGTAAATAAAATTTATTTATTTTTTGTTGAATTCTTACATGAACTTGTTTAAGTAGTCGAGCTATTACTTTTCCATTCAATGTACTTATAATTCGTTGCTCATTGATTTGGATAATCATCCATTAATTTTACTCAAGGCCTCCACATAATCGTGGCCTATACCAAACATTGGGTTTGAGCCCTAGTGCTATGCTATCGAATTCAGCGGCATAAGTGATTATACTCCAGCCCCTAGTATCAGGTTAGAGGATTTATATAGTGGATGGTCGAACTCCATCTTTAGTGAGTGCGTAATCCTCATGCCGATTTTAGGTTGGAGTTTATGGAATGGTGAGTGGTTGAACCGCACTCATCTATTTATTTATACTCATCTCTGCACTATGGGGATAAGAGTTAGTTGGCGAGTGATCGAATCGCACCCAATTTATTTTCATACTTCAGTGCACACTCTAGTGACTTAGAGTTATTTCGAAAAATAGTCGGACCATACTTTCCTTAATTTTTTTGATTTTCCCTTAGGTTGGGGGTTTCAATTGTCGAGCAATTGGTCCTGTCACGATTGCTTTTATTTCATGTCTGTCCCATCGCTTGGTGGGATTAATTTGTTTATCATATGGTCAAGTCACATCCATTTCTCGTTAGGTACTGTATCCATTGGGTTGTGAGCGAGAATCATCGAATAAACGGTCAGACCATGTCCATTTTGTTTAGTTCAATTATGAACTTTTGCAATCGGCTGTCTCCAAACTCTAGGAACCTACTTAGACTTGTCAATATTAGTTAGTTGGGTATCGTAAGTAATATGTAATTCCACAACAATCATAAATATGAAAGAAATTTCAAACTTTATTTGCCAAATGGGAAGGAATGACATAGTTTGTCTTGTTACATATATGGGAAAACAAATGTTAGATAAATTCAAAAATTGAATACAACTGAATGAAAAAAGAATAAACTAAGTGAACAACGTCGTAAATGCTTGCTATTCCATCCCCTTGGCTGTATAACGCTATCAATAGTCACTAGCTTGAAAGTTCATTCTCTAAGCCTTTGTTCAATGACATATGGTCTTTCCCAAGTAGAATTTATGTGCAATGGGACAGGAAAAACCCATTTCAAGATGAGATCGCCAATTTCAAAGGTGCTAGGTCAGACTTTAGTGTTATATATCAGGCGATTCAGTGTCGATGTGTAGCTGCCCTCAATCAGCTTCTTCGTGCTTCTCATATACAAAGTCTAGAGATTCTATAAGGAAATCCCTATTCATTCTGGGGCTATAGTGGGTCATCCGATGAGAAAGAACTTTGAGTTTAATAGGAATGACGGTTTCAGAGCCGTAAGCAATGGCAAATGGAGTATGGCCAATAACGGATTTGTAGGTGGTTTTGTACGCCCATAATGCTGTTGGGAGTTCATCCATCCACTTGCCACTAGCCTTTTCCAAACATTTCTTTACAATGGACTTTATGATTTTGTTTATAGATTGAACTTGTCCATTTTCTTGAGGGTGAGCAACTGCCGCAAATCTCTTTTCAATATGATGCCGAGGTAGAAGTTTTTGAATTCAACGTTGTCGAATTGGGTTCCATTATTAGTTACAATGGTTCGTGGAAGGCCAAAATGATAGACGATATTCCGGACAATGAAGTTAATTACTTCCTTCATTGTGATCGTGGCTAAAGAATTCGCTTTGGCCCATTTAGTGAAGTAAGCAACTACTATGATGGCGTACTTTGCATCGCCTTTAGAGACCGATGAAGAACTGATAGTATCTATGCCCCACATGGAAAATGGCCATGGACTGGCCATTTTTTTTAATTTTCATTGATGGAGCTCTCGGAACTTTTGCATACATATGACACTTGTCGCATCGTTTAGCATAATCAATAGCATCTCGGTTGACGGTTGGCTAGTAATACCCATAATTGAGTATTTTCTTTGCTATAGTTTTCCCCCAGTTGATCACTACATTCCCCTTTATAAACATCCTTTAGGACTCGTTTCATTTCATCACGAGCGATATACCGGAGCAGGGGAACGGAAAAACCCTTTTTATACATGACTCCTTCTTGAATGATATATCACAAAGCTTTGCAGAGGATTTGTCGTCTTTCATTCCTCCATTAGAGAAGAACTCCTTGTAGCAACTAATCTTTAGTCGGAGTCATTCATGACTCCTTCTCAGGCTCCGTCTCTAGTACCTGATCGATTTCCATCCGGTTTATGCACAGAGTGCCTAGTATTTCAATTGGAATTAAGCCCATTTGTTGTGCATCCCTGGGGCTAGCAAACTTTGCCAATGGGTCGGCCTCTTTGTTTTGATCTTGGAGAATGTGCAAGATATCATAATACTCAAAGTAAATCAATAGCTCTTAAACTTGGATAAGGTACAAAGTGAGTCGTTGTCCTCTACCTTGATAATTTCCCCTGACTTGGTATACCACCATCTGGGAATCGCAAAAAATTTCAAGAGATTTTATCCCTAGTTCTCTGGTAAGTTTAAGTATAGCAATCAGAGCTTCACATTCAGCTTTATGGTTCATTGCAGGGAAGTCAAGCTTCCAAGCATAGCGAATTGATCGATATTCTAGAGTTATTAGCGTGATTCTGACTATTGAACAATAGTCATTGGAGGCTCCATCTGTATACATTTTCCATCGGGTAGTAGGGGATTTACCGCTTTCTGGGAGATCATGTTGTGCAATGAATTCTGCTATAAAGTCTGCTAGTGCCTGTCCCTAGATGGCTCTTCGAGAGAAATAAGTGATGTCTAACTGGCTCGGTTTGATGTTCCACTTGAGTAACCATCCAGACAACTCAAGTCATTATAGGACCTGTTGTAATGGCTGAGTAGTATAAACGTTGACGTGGCGAGCCTGAAAATAAGGGCGGTGCTTTGTGAAGCAATCAACAAGTTATATGCCAATTTCTCTACCTACAGATAGTTCCATTCAGCTCTTGTTAATCGCTTGCTAACATAATAGACCAGTCTTTGGATTCGATTCTCCTCATGAAGCAGTGTGGCACATAAAGCATGTACCGACATTGCTAAGTAGATATACAAGTCTTCGTGATCTACCAGCTTTGATAAGTGGTTCAGAAAAGCTTGAAATGTGTTATCACAATCCCGTGTCTATTCAAAGTTCCTTTCCCTATTCTAATTAAGTCGAAGAAAGGAACGCATTTATTGGTGGCTTTGGAAATAAATCGATTTCGTGCGGCAACCTTCCCATTGAGACTCTGTACTTGTTTGATGGTCTTTGGTGCTTGGATGTGGCAAATAGCTTGATTCTTTTTGGGATTAGCTTTGATGCCACTAGCATTGATGATGAAACCCAAGAACTTCGCTAATGCAAAGCTAAAAGAACATCTCAGAGGATTGATTTTCATTTTGTAATATCGAAGGATGTCGAACATCTTCACTAAGTCTCTAATGTGGTCGCTTGATCGTTGTGAGTTTAAGAGCATATCATCCATGTATACCTCCATCGCCTTTCCAATCTGATCTTTAAACATTCGGTTGACTAGGCGCTGATAAGTTGCTCCATCATTCTTCAATCCAAATGGCATTACCACATAGCAATACTGTCCAATATCGGTAGTAGAGCTGGTGCTCCTTCTTGGAAATGTGCATCAGGATTTGATTATATCTGGAGTTTGCATCAATGAAAGAAACTCATGTCTTATGGCAGAGTCCACCAACTGGTAAATTCTCGGAAGGGGAAAACTATCTTTCGGGCTTGCTTTGTTTAAATCTGAATAGTCAACACATGTCTACCACTTTCCATTCATCTTTCTCACAAGTACATGATTTGATACCCATTTAGATTAGAGGGCGTCACGAATAAACCCATTGTTTTTGAGCCTATCCACCTTCTCTTTGAGGGTGGTAGATCTCTTTGAATCCATGAAATGCCTTTTCTGTTTCACCGGGACATGCCTCGGGTCGATAATGCATGGTTGACAATAGAAGGAAAGATCCCACACATATCAGAATGAGTCCAAGCTAATACATCAAGATTAACTAGGAGAAAACCAGTAAGTTCTTTCATCATCGGGGGGCTGAGCTGTGATTCGATATTTAGGACCCATGATAGGTCGTCGGTGGCCGACTATGGTGTCAATTGTCAGCACAACTGGTGCAAACTTGGTCTCTTTGAGCTTCTCCCCATCATCCCTCGGATCTATGTCTTTATAGAATCGAATGTGGCACCTAAACCAAGGCCCAGGCACTGCTTGTCAATCTTTGGTGGTTTTGATGCGGAGAGACTTGTCCACACCCTTATCTTTCTCCTTCAGTTGAGCATCCCTCAATTCAGCCATATAGCAGGCATGTCCAGTTTCCCGATCACCATTCACAACTTCAAAACCGTTTTCAGTTGGGAACTTCGAAGTCAAACACCATAGGGCAAGAGTTGCTTGGAGTTCAGCTAGTGCTATTCGGCCCAGAAAAGCATTGTATGGAGAGTTACCATCTAAGAAAACAAACAGTAACATCCGCACTCTCCTGTGGTCACCTTCTCCTAACTCCACAGGTAATTCGGCATAATTAACTGCTTCGGTCATAGCACCGTTAAAGCAATGAATGCTGGCTTTAGACGGTTTCAAGTCCTTGGCTTCTATCCTTATCTGATTGTAAGCCTTTTGGAAAGTTATATTCATAGAACTACCATAGTCAACCAAGATCCTCTTCATTGAGGTGGGGCCGATCATGGCCGAAATGACCATTGGTTCGATCGTTGGTGCCTCCACCTAAGTGTTTGAGTACAATGTCGTTTGCCATTTTACACTGCTATTTTTTTGAACCCCCATCTTCTGTACTCAAACAACACTCAAAATTCATATGCTTGATTGTGCTAGCATAGCGCTCCATCTTATCGTAGCTCTTATCAGCTGGCTGCAGTCCTCCGACAATTGTATTGATCACTAATCTTCCACGAGTCCGCGTAGGCTTCTCGGCCCTATGCGGCGTTTGCCCTCGGTTGGGGTCGGATGTCCCATGCCCACTATCCTATGAGGCTTTAACAAGTTGCTGTAGTTTTCTTTCCTAAATCAGTTTCTCGATAACATCCGAGAGGTGCCTACATTCATTCGTGTTATGACCATAGTCTTAATGGAACCAACGATAGCATTCCTATACTACATGGTGTTGCATGTTGACAAGCAGATGTTCTCTAGGGATGTATTTAGTGGTGCGTAGGTAAAATACATTAGAGTCCTTGACATTCATCTTCCAGAATCCCTCTTACGCTCATGATTCCAATCACTACCATTCTTTTTCTGATTCGATTTATCATGGACATTTACTTGAGCTTTTCTAAAACTTTTCCTCGTTTGTTTCACCGCAATGTTACTCTACACTCCCTCTCCACTTAGTCCCACAACATTCTTCTTCCTAGAGCATCTAGCCTCCTATTTCCTAAAATATTGAGCTGCTTTTGAATAAAAATGCTCCAACAATGCAGGTGATTTGCCCGCTAATCAATCGCCAAAGTCAAATTCTGTGTAAATCCCTCTTGTCAGCGCTATCAATATTGATTGGTCATTCAGATTACTGACTTCTGTGACGGCTGAATGAAATCTCTCTAAATAGTCTTTCAGCTATTCTCTTAGAGCTTGGATCATGCTTGATAGGTACATTACATTTTTAAGGTGAGTTGCATGCATGCAGAACTACTCCACAAATTTTGTTGCCAAATCGTCAAATTTAGGGATTGACCATGGGGGTAATCTCGTAAACCACATCGTTGCTATGCCAGAGAGAATAATAGGAAAACAGTTGCATTTTGTGGTACCATCAGCTCATGGGGAATCCATCGGTCATTTATGTCTCATGATGTGTTGCTTGGGGTCAATTTTTCCCTCATAGGCAGGAATCAACGACATGCAGAACCTCCTTGGATACTTTGCCTGAAGGATATTGTCAGTGAACGGGGTATGGCTTCTCGAGATCCCTTAATCGTTATTGGTTAAGCCTTGGCTCTCCTTTACTAGCCGTCTAACCACAGCTGACAAGTCCAGTGTTTGAATAGTTGGAGCCAAGCGGTAGTCGTGCTCCGCCTTAGGTGAATAGTCTGGTCGATGTCTACTGGCCTTCCAAGCCTTCTTGGCTTAACCTCCCCTCGATGCATATCACATGCATTCACTTCATCATCATTTTGGGAGATAACTGGTCTGCCTCCACCTAAAGTCTATTATCCAAATCGACGGCGGTGACTCCAGCTTTGCTCCACAGGGAGGCAGCATATTTCCTCCTCTGGATGAGGGATCGACCTCGATCCCTGTAGAGGGATTGGGCCTTGTCGGTTTTGGCAACCAAGGTAGGGTTGTTTGTTGACGTCTAGAAGTTTCTACGTGATATTCGTCAGCTCTACGACGTCTGTGTCTGTGATAATCATAGGATGAATTAGAGCTCTCTGGCACAGAATAGGGTGTTGGCTCCTTCCTAGTTTTCCTGTATTTTTGATCTCTAAATTGATTCATTAAATCGATAATGGTTTGAATTTGCTAGTTCAACTGTCGGCGGTTATCCATGAGCTCTCTCATTTAGATTTTGGAAATCAACCCTTATAATGGAATCAACTGGATTCTAGACATCAACTGGATTTGTAGCATTAATGTCCACTGGTAGATTGCTCTGGCCTCCTTCCTAGATGCTAATGTTCTCATTTCCTTTTGCATTTTAAGAGGTAAATCTAATGTTTCTAATCATTGTTGATAGTTTTTCTTAGACTTTTGCAAATCTGAATAGAATGGATTAACTACTTGAGTAAGATTCTAGATCTCTTCCTGGGATTTATGCAATCCAGTAGCTGCAAAGGGATCCAAATAGAGCTGAGAATCTCCCTTCATAATGGAAGCACCAAAATGTTTGCACCAAAAATTTGCATGACACCCAATAGAAATTTTGTAGAGGAATAAATGAAGAATACTAAATGTAAACAGAAAGAATATGGTAATAAAACAATAAGAAATAAGAAATAAGCAATATACAATGATTTATACTATTTCGGTGTTGATTGCCCCTTTGAAGAGATAGCTTTAGCAATCACTTTGTAAACCGAGTACAATAGGAATCAGATGAAAATCCTTAGTTAGAAAAGAGTATAAAGTAACAAGTAGCGTAAAAGTCCTAAAAATGAACGATCAAGTCTACATTTATAAAGGAAGACGATGAAATATCTCCCCGAAAATTCGGCAGAAGGATCTCCAAAACATAGGGGCCCATAGAAGGAATCACATGGCTCAAATCCTAAGAAATAAGGAACGGAGCTGATCCCTTGAGTTTAGGGTGTGATCCCTAGGGGAGCTTCTCCATGTTGTATTATGCTTAGCCTCCAAGTTTCATGCTAATTAGATTAGTATAACTTGATTTATTGATCAATCTTTATTGCAACATGTTGTGTAGCCTAATTTTGGCCGATCCCTCTAGAGGGAAAGGGGACGATCCCTCTTGCTTGTTCCTTTTAGGGTGCGATTCCTACGATAGACTCCCCAAGATCCCCACATTTTGTCCTCAAAGCTTCATATGCATTCGACTTCTAGGTCTTGAGTGTGGATTGTTTTCCACCGAGTTAGACTTATTTGGCTGAAGTAGACCGATCCCTATGATTGAGAGGGATTATAGCCGATCCTTTTTCTAGATCAAATTATATTCCATACTTTGAACATTCTACATTGCATATCTCTCGATTTTGTTTGATCACGACTTCATATTATCATATGTACTTGATTTTTGGACCCCACAACCATCACTTTGGGTTTACTGGCCTTGATGACAGTCGAATCTAACTTATCCAATCAGTCCGGATACAGCCGTGTTAAAATGACGGATATCGCAAGTGATTTGTTGAGAATTCCTCAAGGTCAAAATCCTAAGGCATATGAGTCCAACCACCAATGTAAGATCCCGCTTCCGGAGGCTCAAAACTAACTGCTACGGATGCTGCAGTCATCCATAGGTGTTATTTCCGAGTGACCGAAAATAGAATCTTGAAACTATTGGCAACACAGAAACACAAGAATTTTTTTAACTTCAACAAAACATAATTTCTCAGTTCTTATGAATTTCAATTTAAGACTTAATTACATAATCCTAAACGTTAACCATGTTCAGGTCACATATACTTGTACAAAATACGATAAGAGCAACTTATGAAGATGTCCCCTTATGATGATCAGAGAACTAATAAATATGAACTTTATAGTTCTTAGTACATCACAATGGAAAACACAAAATAGCTCCTATATAGCTAACACTGCCTCCCTCCTGCAGTCTCCGGAAGCTTATTCGTCCAAAAACCTAAAAATCCCCCACTCTCAGACTACTCGAATTAATTTTGAGTACGCGAGAGTTTGTAGAGCAACACAAACTTCGAGTCAGACAATAAGTCTGGTATGAATAATCCTCTATCATCTCTTATCATAAATAGATAGCTAGCGAGACCATGCCCTCACTAGTATCCAAAATAAACATGCAAATCATTTACTATGCCCTACACCCAAAATGATTACTCTTAACATAATATGAAACAAGGTCATAAATCATATGGATTGGATATCCCATCTACCCATTTATTAGATGTCCCATCTAAAGAAATTTATTAGATTTCCCATCTAAAATCTATTTATTAGAGTTCCCCTCTAAAATCTTTAAAATGACTATCCTTTATAATTTAATAGGATGGTCCATCCCAAATCCCTTTAAACTAAATGTAGATTATCCATCACACATTTTTTTATAAAAGATGATGTGAGCTATCCACCACACACTCAATAGTTTTCCTAGGATAACTATGAACCATTGGGTGCCAAATCCCGAGGCTAACCACATTTGGCAAACAATCTTTACTTCAGAAATTTGTTGTGGGATATCCATCGCACATTCCACGGTTTTCCTAGGTTAACCAAGAACCCATCACTTGGCCAATTAAAATATCATGGTCCCCATGATTATTTATAAAAATTCATGATCTCCATGATTAATTATTTTTCTCAGGTATACCACATGTTTAACCTATTCCCATTGTTGGCCCAATTTGGTTAAATTAAATAAAAACACATTCATAGCTCCAATATATATTTTTGAAAGCATATTTCTGTTTGTAACCCCAAACTATATATCGAAAACATTTAACCCACCCTGGTGTCCCTAAGGTTTTACAACATTCAATTTAAATGAGGATCCCCCTTATATATTCAAACAAGGATAAGTATTTTATGTTATAACCCTTCAAAGTAACCCCTTCGATTTAGCAAAGTTTTAACTAAGAAAAATGGCTAATAATAGCAGTTTAAAACCCTTCGAATAAAGTCTCATTCGAAAGCAAATAAACATCCAAAGTTGTCCCCTTCGGAAACCTTTCTTTTGAAATCATCACAAAATCATACCTTTCGACCTTGTCGAAAGATCCTACCTTTCGACCTTGTTGGAAGGTTTCTTTTCGACCCAGTCGAAAGGTTCTACCCTTCGACTTTGTCGAAAGTCTGGGGTATCCCCCTTGTAAAACCATTTATAAACCTTTCGAAAGTAATCAAATTCAAAACCTTTTGCAATCATTGAAGATAACCCCTTCAAAACCTTTCGAAAATCAAACCTTTTAAAATCAAAACTTTCGAAATCAAAACCTTCAAAATCAAACCTTTAGAAATCAAAACCTTTCAAATTCTAAATCTTTTGAAATCAAAACCATTCGGAATCAAAACCTTTCGAAATCAAAACCTTTCGAAATCATTCAAAATAATGAAGTGTTAATATTGGTGCTAACCCTTCAAAAGTATACTTCCGACCATGTCGAAAGGTTAACCCTTCGACTTTGCCGAAAGGTATCAATACACCTTTTTAGAAAACATTTTATAACAATACTCTTGAAGGTTTAAGCTTTCGAAAATCCCCTTCGAAACCCCTTCTTGAATACATAAATTTTTTAGTCTTTTGTTAAATGATAGATTTGAAGGACCCCCCTTCGACTAATTCGAAGGCAATTATGTTTCTATTCGAAAGCAAAGGAAGCAGCCTCCCCATCCCATCGCCTCTCTTCCCTTCGACACTGTGCCTACCTTTCGACCTTGTCGGAGGATATTGTTTACCTTCCGTCTTAGACGAAAGGTACCTTTCGACTTCATTAAAAGGGTAAAACGAGCTTATTGGAGTCGAAGGTGGAACTGGGCCTACTGAAGTGATGTTTTATCTTGCTTGTCTAATTTTGATTGGCTGAGGAGCCTTCTCCTGTACATCCAAATAGTAAAAAGTATAAAATAGTCAACCTTTTTCTCAAAACACAATACTTCTTCACCAAATCAATTTTTTTAAAGCAATTTCCCTCCGGCTTTGACCAAGGCGGAAGCAATATTACAGTTTAGCCCATAGGCTCAACTAATTTAATTACTTTAATTAACCACTAAAGAAAAATCCCAAAAAATCTTATAAATCATATACTTCAACATATTAAAATTTCAAAGCATATGAAGATGAAAACAACTAGGAATTTAACCAAAACCGAAATAAACGTGTTAGTTAGCCCATTAACATTTTAAAACACCTAAGTCCTACCCAAACAAAGGTTTAATGGTTGTATCCTAACCAAAATCACAAACATGAATCGGGTATAACCTATAACCGATCCAAACACATAAAATAAGATGATAAACTCGACTATTCACCTTGATTAGTTAATTGGAGAATGAGATAATTTCCTAGCTTTAATTCTTTATCTTTTTCTTCAATTTATGCTCTTCCTAGAGCTTTTAATGGCCGACTGAAATATAGGTGAGGAGTTATAAATGAGAAAGTGAAAGTTTATTAAAGTGGAGGAAGAGATATATTTAAGAAATGTAGCCCCATTTCCAAGTTTACCCCGTAGGAAATTCCTCCTTCTTAATTTAGTTAAGTCTTATTTTAGTTCATTCGTTAAAAACACGGCCATTGGATTTATTAATCTCATCTTCCTAATTATTCACATTATTCTATTTAATTTATGCAACTAAATATCCTAAATAATGTTAACTAAAATTTAAGGGCATTACGACCAACTAGTGAAATCAAATAATTTCTATGTTTTTCTTAGAGTTTTGATAAACATAAAATCTAGTGAGTGTGGGTTGCGGAATAATGGATCTTAAGGTTAATTTAATACTAGAGAGGGGTGAATAGTGTCTTCTAACTTATGTTAATCTTTTTAAATTTATTTAAGGATTAATATCAAATCATAGGTTAACAACATAGATTTATACTAACAATTAGTCATAGAAACAATCATAGACAATAAAAAAAAGCAAAGAGTTAGATTGATGATAGCAGGGATTTTATACCAATTCCAATTTCTCCTGCATCCAGTCCCATACAATTTCTTATGCAGAATTCTTTTCAAGCGCATATTTTGTACGGTAGTAAGCAAACCAATTATAATTTTGATTTCAAGGCTATAAGACACATACTCCTGTATTCCGAGTTTGGGGCAAACTCGCTTGATTAACCGAGGTACAAGCACACCCGCTAGATTTGAACGGGCTACTAAGCACACCAACTTGCTTTGAATGGGCTAAAAGAACACCCACACAAACAAGAATATAATTGATGTTTTTTCAAAGACAAATAGTTGTGCTTTAGATACAATGGATCCTATAGCCTCTTAGATAGCATTTTGATGTTTGAAATGAGAGAGAGATG
Source organism: Allium cepa (assembly GCA_030765085.1). Lineage (NCBI taxonomy): Eukaryota > Viridiplantae > Streptophyta > Magnoliopsida > Asparagales > Amaryllidaceae > Allium > Allium cepa. Next base: position 604,129,743 of record CM060943.1, on the reverse strand, counting down.
CTTATAAGATAGTGAATAACTAATAGTCAATCAATACAATGAAGTATGAATTGATTCTATATGATTTTTAACAAATATGGTATATTTTCAAGAGAATTATCAAGAGGGTAAGGAGTAGGAAGAAAGTAAGTAGTTAATTGGTTAAAATTCCTTTGCACTCCCTTTTATATGGTAAATGAACATATGTTTCCATTCATGAAGATTTGTGTCCAAAAGACACTTTTATTCAAAATTTAAAAAACAACACAGCGGTCCATATGTTAACATGTGGAAATAAGTATGCCGACGTATTCTAGTAATTTTTTAACTACTTTTCTTTTAGATTATTTTGAAAATCCTATACTTTATAAAATAATTTAAACATAGTTTTTAAATATTTTAAAATTTTAAAAACTTTTATAAAATATTTAAAAATATGCTTTGAAGTTTAAATAATTTATTTTATTTAAAATATTAAGGATTAGAAATTAGAGACAAGGATTAGAGATTGTTATCAAAGACTTTAGCAATATATTCTAATGACTCTAAATGCTAAATTTTAACATTAGGATCTTCATTTTTTGTCTTTGAACTCATGAGTCTTCATATCTTTATCTTGATTCTTTATACTTTTCAATCAACGATTTAGCACATGTGTAATATTCTGCATTATGTACTAAATAATTTTTTCAAAACTTTAGTATCTATAATTTATGTGGTTGTTGTCATCAAAATTAGTAACTGAGGTATTAATAATCTTTCCCTTTTTGGCGATGACAACTATTTTATATTCCTATATATAAAATATGATATAACTCCCCCTAAATATATGCATGTGTATATTTTATGATTTTCCCTGTTTGTCATAAAAAATAGGTGAAAAATAAAAATCCCCTTAATTATATGATTATGAACTATGGAGTCAAAATAAATAATTTTGGAATAAAATAATTGAAGCATATATAAGGATATTAAATATGATGTATGATATAATTATGACATGTTGATGATGGTTAATATATGACATGAATGATGAATAATGCTAGACACGATATAATCATGGCATAATTAAGATATATAATGATCGAAGTTTATAAATACACGAGACTTTAAATAAATAAAATAGGATAATCTTTATTTATTCAAATCAAAATAAAATCAAACTAACAAACAAGCCAAGTCAAATCAAGTCGTAGCAATAACCCTAACGATCCAAACCTAGACCGGCCAAACTGAACATATGAATCAATGCTTCTTTTTGATTATGGGGGATAGGGCAATAAGGATAATGGAGACAAAAAATTCTTTTTGTTCCATAAGATTTCCATCGCGATTAAAGGGAACTTCTCCTACACACTTGATTTCATTGTCATCTTCAGCATCATCTTCCTCTTCCTTCTCTTCTCCCTATTCCTTATCATTCTTTGGGTTGTGAATGACAAGATTAGAGGTATCCTCTTTAATTACTATTGGAGTAGCCTTGTTATCCAATAGATGCTTTTGAAGATTTTGACGTATTTTTCCTTGCTTTTCTTGCTCTTTGAAGAGGCGTATCTGGACAACCTCTATTTCTGAAAGCACATTAAGGACATGATTTAGATCATCCTCTATTTTGATAAGTGTGGCCATGGTGTTGTTTTGGAAAAAAGCCTAGAGTGGATATACTAAAGTCTAAGAGGGTGAGCTCTTCTTTTTGTCTCTTGGAACTTAAAAAATCCATTAGTTTTTATTTTATTTGGAGTTTACAGGAAGAAGAAGACAGTAAAATGAGATTGAATATGAAATTTGGTAGTTACATAAATATATTTTGTAACATCCCTAATTTTGAAAATAACATTATTTAAGATATTTAATTAGATAAATTAAATAGCATAATGTAAATTCTAAGTGATTAGAGGATTGAGATTTGAATAAATTTAAGTGGTCATGCTTATTAATAAAATGGGCTTAAAGAATGGTTTATAAACTGAATAAATTATATAAGGGCATAATAGACACTGGCCTTCCATGACACTCACCCTTATATTTATATATATGTGTGTGTCCCCTAAGCCATTCACATTCATTATCACTTTTTCAAAAATAATAAACGTAGGCAAAAGAAAGAAGGCTAACTATTAATTGAAAGAAAAGAAGAACATATTCAAGGAAAAAGTTAAAGAATTAAAGAGGGGAATCAAACTCATCTCAATCCACTTTCCTTACCAAAGATTAAAGTGAATAATAATTTCTACCTCTATTTGATGAATATAAGATGTTTATTATGATATGCTTGAATTATGGTTTGTTTAAATTTAAACAAGATTGTTTAAATGATGTTTCGTATGGTTTCAGACCAAAAGCATGTGATATTAATTTTTAAATGCCATGGAAAAATTATATGTCATGCAAAACATAATTTTAGAGTAGGGTTTTAAATTTGATAATTTTCCAAGCTTTGGAAAGATTATTATGAATTTTTGAATGAAAATATAGCACATTGGGTTTATAAATTTATTTCAAAAATATATTGAGAATTTGGATTCTAAATTTTTATATGTTATGTAACATGATTAAAGTAAATTTCTGTGATTTTTGAGGATTTTTCTTAAGTGATTCGATATACAAATTAAATTATTTTGAGAAGAAGAACTAAATGATTTAATTGTATTTGCAATGGAAGGTTTTATCTGTAAAATTATAAGCTTGATACTTATCCAAAATAGTAAGGTGTTTAGTTCTGAAAAGCATGGGAAAAGTTATGGAAACCATTAAGAAATTTACACATAGGCGGGTTAGTTGATATAAGTTGCTTAATTTGACATTTAACGCAGAAAAACACGTTTCGCCTCTATTGAGGGTACCTTTCGCTTTCGATAAATTCGAAACCCCATTAAGCCATAACCAATACATAGGGTATCATCTAGGAGGTACATAGTGGGTTGATTAAAGGCGGAAGGTATAGTGTCGAAAGCATGCTTCAGATGGAGTCGATACCTTAGTTTGTTTTTTTAAAAGTTAAGTGTCTATCTTTATTTTACTAAGCTTTCGACTTAGTCGATATGCATGTTTTTGGAAGGAGTTTTATAGTGGCCTTCGAAGGGGTTGCCATGTCTATTTTAAAAGAAAAGGGGGTTTCGAAGGAGTTCCTTTAATTATAAATCAATGCTTTCGAAAGAAGGGTTCCGACACGGTCGAAACCCTACTACCGATTCTTCTACCTTTCAAGTGTATTGAAGTCATCAATGCCGTCGAAAGGTATTGTTTGTTTTAAAGCTATATTAACATGCTTCTTAAACGATTTCGAAATGGTTATGGGTTTAAAAGGCAATGGCTTTGGAAGTGATTTCGAATCTATCCTTCAACATTTTAAATATATGCTTTGACTCTGTCGAAAGGGATGGTTCCAACACCATCAGAAATTCCCCAACATTTTTATATGGTAAAGAATGGTTTCGAAAGAGGTACTTTTGTTTTTGTTTACTTTGACCCAAATGACATTTTTAAAGGTAAACCCAATGATGTCAAAAAGGGGACTTTCAATACATTTGGAAGAGATACATCAAATGGTTTTGAAGCTATGATTCTAATAATTAATAAGTAACAATTTATTATATTTGAAAGGTTTCGAAAGAAGGATTATAAAGTATTTTAAAAGGCAGGAGTCTAACGTTTTGTAAAGAGATATACACCTTCAAAGGAGGCTATCCAGTGAGGTTGAAAGCAAGGTTTCGAAGATTTTAAAAGTATAGTTTTCAAAAAAAAAACCCAATTTCATTTTAAAAGAAAAACCATGGCATATTAATGAACAAAGTATTTTGAATTGGAATTTTTGAATAAGTAATGGGTTAAAAGAATTAACCAAGTTATATTGTTGGCTTCTCAATATATGTATATGTTCACTTTTTAATGAACCCAAACCGGTACTTTAGGAAAAGGCAGAATAACCAGTTAGTTGATCCAGTAGTGAATATGAATTACAGATATTGGCAGAGGCCAATAGGTTCACAGTAAGCCTATGAAAACTGTGTAAGGGAAATGATTTTGACAGATAGTCATTAAGTTCATAGTTAGCTTATGAAAACTATGTATAATTGAAGATATCAGTTAGACTGGTTTATAATTTGCCCATGAAAACATTATTTAGAGAAGAAAATGAAATACTGACAAAGAGTCAATAGGTTCCTAGTTAGCCATGAAAAATAGGGTAAAAGAAAGATATTGACGTTAAGTCTAGGTTCCTAGTTAGCCCATGAAAACTAGTATATAAAAGAATTGATATTGGAATTACCAATAGGTTCATAGTGATCCCATGAAAACTATATAAGTGGACAATGAGTCTATAAATGTTTAACCAGTTATTAGTTAGCCCATGAAAATTATTAGGTTAACAATAACCCTAGAAACTATAACTATGATAGATAATCAAAATGAACGGGGATGGGTAATCCAAAATTTATTCAATTGTTTAGCATATCATCAAATAATAATGTTTTGAATTGATTTAACCATTGTGGATTCAGGAGCATAGAAAATGGTTCATAAAAGTTTTTAAGATATCAGTGAGGGGAAACCTGTTCCGCTAAGCGCATGTTCTCACTAGATGTCTAAATGATTTGAGATGGTATATTATTATTCAAACTAGGCTTTATGTCTGACTCGAAGTTTATGTTTTCCTCTTAAACTCTCGGGTACATAATTGATTTTGAGTGGCTTGAGATTTGAGGTTTTCAGGTACCTCTTAAGATGAATAAGCTTCCGAAGTCGTGCATGGGGCATGTAGTTATTTGAGTTCTCTCTCATATGATTCCCTTGTGTTGTTTTGTCAAGGCAACGTTTTTTATTGCCTATTGCAAACTCTGATCACCAAGGGGCATCTTCATATGTTGCTCTTAAAGTATATTATAATAATTATATTTTTCTGAACGTGGTTAATGTTGAGGGATTTTGTAAAGAATGTTGAAATGGGTTTTTGGAATGGAATGTGAAAGTTGTTTTGAATTTTTTTGCGTTTTCCATATCCATGTGTTTTCGGTATATCAATTCGTCTAACATTACCGTATTTGGTCACCGGAGATTAATAACTATGGATGGCTGCAGCATCTGTAGCCGTTAGTTTTGGGCCTCTAAGTAGGGGACGTTACAAGTTGGTATCAGAGAATAGGTTTACGAAAACTTAAGCAATTTAAACCTAAAAGGATTTTTAAAGCATAGTCCAATGAATCAGAAATATGATCGGAGTTTGGGTTAACGTGCTTGTAACATACTTGTAATTGATACGTGTGTGTTTATGGACACACACACAAGCACGTATTCTCTTTTCTTTTAGAACATTCTTCTGCATCTTACTAAGGCTCATATATAGATTTATGAGAAAGAAGATATGGAAGCAAGAAACAGAAGAGGAAATCTAGGTGGAGGAAGCACCACAACTGATGGAAATGATCAACCTACACTATGCCACATAGTGAATCATACAACAGTGATCACACAACATAAGGTAGATTCTTTGCTATCCTAATTTTTTACACAACACATGGAAAAATCATCTGTTGTGTAACACAGCCCCTGAAATCATTATGCTATTGAGATTTCATTCATAACATTCAAACAACATTTTATCTATGGTTTGAATGTAGTTATAATTTTTTTTTTAGATTTAGCTCCATAAGTATGTTATTTTACCTTCTAATATGGTCAACGTTTTATTTTACCTCTCATATTTTTGTTTTGATTTCAGACCATACTTTTTTGTTGTTTGATTATGGTTATCAAAAATTTCAGATTTGGCTCCAAATAGTTTGATCTTCCTCCAGATGTGGTTAACATTTTACCTTTCCCCCCTCATATTTTAGTTTTGTTTTCAAACCATACTTATCTATTGTTCGAACAAGTAGTCAAAAAAAATAGTTTTTGGTCCACATTATATATTTTGGTTTCAATCTCCGTGTTTTACAATTTTTTGTTGTTTCTCGAAGTTGTAAAAATATTTAGTGCTCAGTCCATGTTATACTTTCGTTTCCCTCTCAATGTTTTATTTTCCCTCTTCTTATTATTACTATTTTTCACTTTCTCTCTCCTAGTATTCTCTCTATATCAAAACCTAATCGAAGCCTATTCTCGACAGTTTGGCAGCAAAACCAGCGAGATCCTAATCTCGATAGGTAGTATGGTATACCCTAATTCTCTTGTCTTCTTTTTGCGAAATTATGATGAGAATCCAGTAATTATTATTGGTTGTTATCGATTGTTTTGATTGTTGAGAAATTTGGCTATTGTTCTTACTACAATTGTACTCTGCTATTGTTCTTCTTCTTTTTAGTTAGGCTACTCCTTACTGCTTTTGATTTGTATTCAGTGGTTTCAACTCTACCGTCTAGTGTCATTTAGTATTGAATACAAAATGGTTTCTACTGAAATATAATGGTTTGATCAGTTTCTACTATATTGTCTGTATTTATCATTATGGTTTTTAATTTCTTTGAAAAAATGATAAAATTGTTAATTTTGTTTATTGTTGTAGGTGGATAATCTCAGTTACAGAATAACAATAAACTCAGTTCATTTTATTTAGTTGTATATGGATAAGTCATGGACGCATGCAGATAGACGTTCATATAAATTTAAAAAGGGATTAACATCATTTTTGAGTTTGCATCAGCCAAATGCCAGGGATAAAAATAATATACAATGTCCTTATTTGAAATGTTGCAACAATATGGATTCTCCCTTTCAGTTATCAGGGACCATATTTATTTGAATGGCATCATTGAGGGTTATCAGCATTGGAAGTGTCATGGAGAACCAAATATAGTTGGGTCGGAGCATAACGTTGGAGAAGAATCTGAAAGTGAAGATGGGGAATATCATAGTAGTGTATGGAAGGATGAGGTAGATGGCGAAGAATATGAGGATGAACATATGTTAGATGACTCAATTTATTTTTTGAAGTATGTGGAGGATGGTGATAAACCACTATACCCTGGTTGTACGAAGACAACTAAGTTGAACGCTTTGATTCAGGTTTTCAATTTGAAAGCAAGGCATAACATGACCGATAGCTGTTTTACAAATATGTTATTATTGATTTAGGGTTTGCTTCCAGAAGATAATTTGGTTCCACACTTCTTGTATGAAGCTAGAAAGAGTCTTGATGCATTAGGAATGAAATACGAAAAAAAATTCACGCTTGTCCTAACGACGGCATGTTGTATAGAGGGCAACATGCAGCTAATGTTCGCTGCCACATTTTTCGCATTTTATGCTAGAAATTGGGGAAGAAAAAAAGAATTAACAGGTGTTCTTGCTATGCTTTTGTGGTACTTTCCACTAATTCCAAGGTTGAAACAGATGTACCAGTTGGCAAATTCCTCAAAGAATGTTACATGGCATGACCATGGTAGGAGGAAAGATGAAAGGATGCGACATCCAGTTGATTCCCAACTTTGAATTCACTAAACGAAAAATGGCTGGAATTTGGTAGTGAGCCGAGGAATCTTGGACTAGCTCAATCATCTGATGGATTTAATCCCTTCAGCTCCCAAAATTGCAAGAATTCTTGTTGGCCTATTTTGGTGGTCACATATAATATTCCTCCATGGCTGTGTATGAAGAGGAAGTTTATGATGTTGACATTAATTATTTCTGGGCGGAAACAACCAAATAATGATATCGACATCTATCTTCAACCCTTAATAGACGATCTTATGTTAATGTCGGAGGGAGTTGATGGAGTATATGATGCACTAAGAGGTGAATACTTCATGTTAAGAATAACATTTCTCTGGACTATTAATGACTTTCCCGCTTATGAGAACTTTCCGGTAGGGTTGTGAAGGGTTACAATGCTTGTCCAATATGCATCGACAAGGAAAAAACAAGGTACATGAAGCATGGTAGGAAAATGTCGTTCATGAGACATCGGAGGTTCCTACCATGAGATCATCCTTATGGGAAGCAAAAAAAAGCTTTTGAGAACACAGTAGAGGAGGACATGGCTCATGTTCCATTAACGGGTGAAGAAGTGTTAGCAAGAGTGGATGGTCTGAACTGTGAGTTTGGAAAAAAGGTAGATCCTCCTTCAGCGATGGGTTGTGCAGACCGTATTGAACCTGTTTGGAAGAAGAAGTCTGTTTTTTTCAGCTAGAGTATTGGCCATATATTCCGGTTTGACATATGCTTAATGTGATGCATATAGAGAAGAACTTTGTTGAGGCCATTCTTGGTACCTTGTTGAATGTTCCAAGGAAGAAAAAAGATGGGGCTTCTACTCGTTTAGACATGTGCGTGATGGGCATTAGGAAGGATTTGGTAGCTAAAGATGGTGCCAAAAGTTCGAAGTTGCCTACAGCTAGTTGGAACCTTCTTTTAAAAGAAAAGAAAATTGTTTTCAACTCTTTATTTAACATGACCGTGCCGATAAAATTTTCATATAATGTTATTAGTCTTGTCTATGCATGATTTAAGATTTATTGGTCTTAAGTCGCATTACTGTCACACCGTATTGCAATTTCTTCGCCCTGTTGCATTGCGTTGTGTTCTAGGGAAGCCGGTAAGGTATGCAATCATACGCTTCTGCCTATTCATCAAGGCAATATGTGACAAAGTGATTAACCCTTCAAAGCTGGAAAAAAAATGCAACCTGGCCTAGTAGTTACGATTTGCTTGCTTGAGAAATACTTCCCTTCTTTATTTTTCAACATATGATTCATTTGACTGTTCAGCTTGTGATAGAAGTAGAGCTATGTGGCCCTGTTTTTTCGATGGATGTAGCCCTTTGAGTGAGAAGTAGATTTATGTGCCTAAAGAATGTAAAAAACTTATTATAGCATCAACATGGAATAAATGGAGAAAGTTCAAAAGCAAACTAGTCACCAAGTACGTGGTTCCCTATTTGGACTTCCTCGAGATGTTGGAGTTCCCTCCAAATGATTATCGATCCATTCAGAAGGGCGATTGGGATATTTTTGTTGCTGAACAGATTACTCAAGGAACTTTGGTACACTTTCGAATTGCTTATGTTCCTTTATTTTGTAGTTGGTTCCATGGTAGTTAAAACTTAAGAAGGCGCAAAGGTTGCGTTGTAGAATTAATTTTAAATTAACTTTAATTTTACAAGTTAACTCTAATTTTGAATTAACTGTAAAATAACTTTAATTTTAAATTTACTTTAAATTTACTTTAATATAAAATTAAATTAACTTAAAAATAACTTTATATTAACTTTAGTGTTAAATTTAAATTAACTTTTATATTAACTTCAAATTAAATTTAAATTTTCTTTAGATTAATTTTAAACTAATTTGAAATTTATTTTTAATTAACTTTAATATTAACTTTAAATTAACTTTAATATAACTATAAATTAACTTTACTACTAACGTTAATATTAAATTTAACTTAATTTTAAGTTAACTTTAAAATTAGCTTTAGTATTAACTTTAAGTTAATTTTAAATTTACTTTAAATTATCTTTATATAAATTTAATTAAATTTTAATTACCTTTAATATTAACTTTAAATTAACTTTAACTTAATTTTAAATTAACTTTAATATTAACAATAAATTAATTTTAGTATTAACTTTAAATTAATTTTAAATTAAATTTAAATTAAATTTAAATTAACTTTATATAAATTTAAATTAACTTTAATATAAAATTTAAATTAACTTTAATGTTAACCTTAAATTAACTTTAATATTAACTTTAAATTAACTTTAATATTAATTTTAAATTAACTATAGTACTAATTTTAAATTTACTTTAAATTAACTTTATATAAATTTAAATTACTTTAAATTAACTTTAATATAAAATTTAAATTAACTTTAAATTAACTTTATTATTAACTTTATATAAATTTAAATTAACGTCTTTATTGTTTCTATGGTTGGTTCGATAATGTCATGGCATTATATAATGTATACTTCTGTGTGTAATTTGTAGGATGTCCGCGAGGCCCAAATAGAAAAACGGAAAGGAAATGTGTACCTTCACCGGATGACACACAAAGGATATGCTAATCTTATGCAAGAACTGGTTAGTGTTGCTTACACAACTGTGTGATATCTACAACTAAGTGGTTTAGGTTTTGTTAGACTGGACCGATAAATGTTCACATTATTTATACACACATAGGGTTGCAAACCATTCCTGAGAAAGAACTGTCTCGTAGTATTCTTTTGTTAAAGGCACGTCAGGGCAAGAATGGAAACTTCAAGGACCCAGAAACACATGCCATTGTCGATAGAATTGTAATGTAATTAATTTGTTTTTATCTAATTTTTACTTTGTATTTATTGAAATAAAAGTAGATAATTCAATATATTTGATTTTGTTGTCAAGAGGAGTTGACTAAAGAAGTTGAATCTGGATCTGTTCAGGTAAATGGACCTAATGATGTTCTAACAATGGCTTTGGGGACCCTTGAATATCCCGGAAGGGTAGAGGTGTTGGTGGCTTTGTCAAGCCTGAGGTTTACTTCAATTTGCCAACAAAACATCGAAAGGAAAGATCAGCAAATATAAATATGACTCCATCAAGCATTCAGAAGATTGTAAAAGAGGAAAAAGCTAAGTAGGAGCTTGAGAAGAAGGCAGAAATGAGTAAACAACAAGCTTGGTTAGAGGAAATGTTAAAGCAAATAGAATCAAATATTGGAGGCGTAGGGGAATTGGCTTATTCACCCAAACTATCTACACAAGGAAATTATTCCCAGGAGAATTTAGAGAAGGCAACTGAAACAAGACGTGAAGAAGGGGACGGCAAAGACAGTGTTGCCAGCGGTTATTGAGGAACATGTTAAGTCCTCAAAAAGAAAATTAATTGAAGATTTTTGAAGTTTGTGAAGAAATTTTGGTAAATACCTACGCTAATTTCATTGATAACTCTTACTTGATTAGGAGTGATAACCTTGTATGGTACATAATGTTTTTGGTGTAGATGAAAGAACCCGTTATTGGCAACAACAATGCTGAGTTCGCACTTGCGGTTGATTATGTAGATAATGCCGTTGCATATGGAACCATCACTGAAATCAATTTCAACGCCATAGACTAGAAGATCCATGGCGTTCTGCTTGGAAAAGAAAACGCATGCATCTCCATCACCAAAGCTATTTTTCCTGATGCCTTGCTACCAATTCCTATCAAAGATGAATTTATGATAGTGCAAGATGCGCTTAGTGGTACATATATTTCTTGGCCGAGAAGCTTGATCTCCAATGCAGTAACTAAGAAGGTTATTTCAGTATCTATGCATGGTTACCATGTATTCACTCTATATTAATAGACTTCACATATTGTAAACTTTCAGTATCTGCTGTTACATTTCAAGTTAAAATCATGAATCCTTCACTAACAAACATACAAGTTGTTGTCACTTGGGTTGTAATCATGACTTTCGTACACTATAGCTTTTAACAAACGATAGTTTGATGAAAAATAATTGGTGAATAAGTGTATCCCTTAGTTCTTTTTATATACTTAATGTAAAATTATTGATATTTTTTATGACCAGACTCGTTTGTGTAGTAAATGAAGATTAGTTTAAAGAGTGAATCATCTCTTACAAAAAGCCGTTACTACTTCACCACTTGCCTAATTTGAAAATGAAACTTCAATCAAATTATTGTGAAAATTGTTTTTCAATTATAAAATGCATAACATAAGCCATAAGATTATAGTAATCATTTGTAGATGATCGATGAATATTAAATAGACAACTATGTTTCATAAGGTTAATTCTTAAGTTTTTTACATAACCAATGTTTTATTTAATTTGATATAAACAAGTTGACTGTTATTTACATAACTTGGAAATTGTTAAGCCTCATGTTGTCAAGAAGAAGAAGAGGAAATATGATCACAATGGGCTAGATGATGTTGAAGACCTCGATAAACTGCCTGCTAAACTGCCTACAGCGTTGAAGGTGCTTTGCTAATGGGCAAACATATCCCTGAAGAATGAGGTCAGCATTAGCACCGCTTTGGACGAGCAAATATTCGGTTTTGGAACAAAAGTGGCTATCTTTAGGGGAGATATACATGCGATCGCAAATTCTTTTGAGACATTTGCTCAAGCCATTATTTTTTATATGAGGTAGGTGTTAGTTATTCTTTTAATAATGCATTGGTGTTGCTCATATCATTGCTGAGACATATGCTCAAGTCACAAATTTTTAATGTTGCATTTGGTGTCAATTATTCTTTGCTTCTATGCTTTTATAGCTACCTTCATGAAACGCTGAAGAAATCTAAGATGTAGAAATGATTGCCTTCGTATGTCCTACTTGTACAGATGCATGTGGATGTGGAAATTCAGCTAAAGTAGCTTCTAGTTTAGTCAAACGGTATGAACAAGGCAATCCTGATCATATTTTTTTAGTGCCGTATAACTCAGGGTATGTACAATATGGTTCTCTATATTGTTCTATAAAATTTTGTATCTGACTCATGCTTTGTATACTTTGTTATGAATGCTGAGTGGAATTTTCAATGTTAGTAGTCATTGGTGTTTGACGGTCGTGAATTCCACTGAAGAAAGTGTGCATTTCATGGATCCATTAAGAGGACGATTGTGTGGTGAAGAATGGATTAATATGTGAATAGGTATGTGCAATTGCTATTTTATGTTTGTTTACTTTGCAGCTTCATTGCAATTTACAAGCTTTGGTGAAAGTGTGGTAATTTTAGTTGGTCCTGATTGTACATTCCAATGTTTGTTTAAATTAAATTCAAACCCATTGGAGATAGTTTGGCCAAACATGTATTCAAAGTTTCGGTGGTTTATGTTTGTTTAGTTTGCAGCTCCATTGCAATTTACAATCAGGACAGAGTGAAAGGCAAAATGAAAGTTCGATGGACGCCTTGTTTGGTGCATATACATACTCAATATTTCTCCAGTCTGATGACTTTTATCCTCAACATAAATTATATGTTTACTTGACATCTATGGATGGTTTGGGGAGCTCCAAAATAGAGAGGTTGGTTGACATGTGATTTGTGGGTTATGCGCTACATGAAAGAAATCGTCGGAGACAAGAATCAACAATGGGATGCTAAGGTAATATATGTCAATGATGTATTTTAGTTAGGTATATATATCGAGTTACATGTAGAGTAAAGTTAACCTCTGCATTTCCTATTTGTTGCAGTAGGAGAAAGATGTAAACAATACTTTTTCCCAAAGGATATTGATATCGTTCGGGTGGAGTGGGCTATGTATGTCTACAAGTTTGCTGAATCATAGCGCCTGAATTCTATATATGCCTGCTTTTATATTATGTAAATATATGCACCTTGCAATTGAACCCTGTTTGGTTAGCTTTGCCAATGTTGGTTTTGTTGTATTTTGTGTATCTATGGGTTTAGTTACATAGTTTATGTAGTTTGTGTTGAACTGCTGCTTGAAGGATTTATTTGGATTTGGTGTCAAGGTTGGTTTTGTTTAATATTGTATGTAGTAGAAATCTGAACTGCCGTGTCATCTGAACTGCTTTGTGTCATTTGAACTCCTTTATGTCATTTTATTGAAGAAACAATAACACATGCAAAATCTGATTTGTGTTATCTTAATTTCTCTAAACAAACATTTATTTGTTATAAAAAGACGATTGTAACGATTAGTAGAAATGTGCATTTCTTTAAGATTACGTAAAACTATTACTTTATTAACTTTTAGACAACAAATAATATTCATTTCTACTATTTCTAAAACAAGAACAGCACATTAGACAACACACGACTTTGTTTTTATGTGTTGTGTTGGTTATTATAAGAAGATGGGAACATATCTATGTCTGACATGTAATGAAACGGTACGAAAATCAACGACGGATAGTATTCATTCAGACAACGGAGCATTTCTATCGTCTGATTGTTTTTTCCTCATATTGCTAAAACTCGGTGGAACCAAGGTTGATAGGCTAACACTAGTCAAAATTCTGAAGCCAAAGTGGATGCTGGAAATCCGCCAATGGATGCGGGGATGATGTATCTGTTCCTTGCTAATTTGATGCAAGCAGGAGCTGCTAAGGGTGTTGCTGGTAATATTGGAAATAATTATGCTAAGTTAAGCAGAGACTATACTAGCTTGGGTGGAAAGCCGTTTATGGGAATGAAGGATGCTATCGAAGTAGAGAATTGGTTGTTTTTTACGAAAGAATATTTGTTGATCTGGGTTTAGAAGATGAGTAGAAGAGAAGGTTGGCTTCTAGGCAGTAGCAAGGGTCAGCACTTCACTGGTGGAATAGTGTGACTGTTGGAGTTCTGGAAGAAACTTGGGATGATTTTCGAAGGAGATTCGAACAGAGATTTATTTCTTAAATTTCTAAGTCATCATTAATGAGGAGGTTTATGGATTTAGTTCAGGGAGATATGTCAGTTATCTAATATGCTAATTAGTTTGATGAGCTATCTCGATATGGGTACGCTATCATAGACACTGACATTAAAAGGAATGAAAGGTTCATTCGGGGACGCTGAGCTTGCTAGGGCAACCCTGACGCATATCTATGATCCTAGTAATATAGTGGTGGAGATGGCTATCTGCTATGAGGAAATGCTTGCTGAGTGTGCTAGAGAGAAGCCATTTGAATCCCAGGGCCCACAGGGTAAGAAGAGGAAGTTCTTCAAAAAGAAAGGAGCCTAGAAGGGATTTACAACCAAAAAGTAAAAAGTTGATCTAGTCTGCTACAAATGTGACAAGAAGGGTCATTTTGCAAATGAGTGCCAATCTAGCAAGGGGCAGAGGAAGACCGCGGATAAGAAGTATGTGAAATGCAATAACTGTGATCAAGTTGGGCATCATAAAAACTAGTGTCCAGAACTAGTTAGGGCAGATAAGTGAAAAGTTTTTGCAGTTGGACCATCTTCTGCTAAGTTAGCTGCTGCTGACAAAGGAAAGTCTATGATGGAAGGTTCCTTTTTGATTTAGAGTATTCCACTTAGGATACTATTTCATACCGGTGCATCATATTCATTTATATCTCAGAACCTGGTTGATAGGTTATGTTTAGTACCCACCCACCTTGTATCTTCCTTAAGGATTATGAATCCAGTGGGAGGATATGCAACTTTAAGGATAAGATGTGACCAATTAGAACTTGATTGGTTAGGTCATATATTTGCATGCAGTCTGTATGTTTATGATTTCATTGAATTCATGATCATTTTGGGTACGAAATTGTTGCGTAGATGTGAGGCTAGGATATTTTGCTAGGATGAGGAAATATTAGTAAGACACCCAGATAGTCATAACTGAATTATCTTCTCAGCGGAGAATTTCGACAGAAACGTTTATGCTTTGTTAAGTCAGCAGAAGAGCTAAGTCAGGCTAATGTTGCAAGAAAGTTTGCAGATGTCTTTGAGCCAGTCATAGGACTACCACTGAAATAAGCTATTGAGTTTCGAATAGATCTTGTGTGAGGAGCTAAACCTGTCAGTGTACCACCTAGCAGGATGACACCGACTGAAATGAAAGAATTGAAGGTGCAGTTAGTGGATCTAGAAGGTAGGAATTTTATTAGACCAAGTAGTTCGCATTGGGGAACGGCCGTGGTTTTCATAAAGAAGCCAGATGGGTCATTAAAGATGTCATTGACTATTGTAAGCTGAGCGAAAAGACGATCAAAAATAGGTATCCTTTGCCAAGAATTGATGATCTGTTTGATCAGTTAAGTGGATTCAGAGTGTATTCCCAATTGAATTTGGCGATCAGATTCCATCAGTTGAGAGTGGCGGAGGACGGTATTCCTTTGACAGCATTTCGAACTAGGCAAGGTTCGTATGAATGGTTATTGATGCCACTCGGGTTGACAAATGCATCTGCTTTCTTCGTGGATTTAATGAATAGAGTTTTCCAAGAATACTGAGATAGGGTCATATTGGTGTTCATAGACGACATTTTGGTGTACTCAAAAGATGAGAGAGAGCATGAAAATCATCTAAGAGTAGTGCTGGAGACGCTGAGGCAACATCAGCTAAAGGCGAAGTTTTTCAAATGTCATTATTGGAAGAAAGAGGTCAAGTTTCTTGGTCATGTAGTTTCAGAGGAGGGTTTGGTAGTAGATCCGGTTAAGATCGAAGCTGTCAATAATTGGAAGCTACCAGAGATGGTAACCGAGATCAGAAGTTTTCTCGGACTTGCTGGCTATTACCGACGATTCATTAGGGATTTTTTGCGAATAGCAGCACATTTGGCTAAGTTGACCAGGAAAGATGTGAAGTTCATTTTGTCCGAAAAATGTGAGGAAGGGTTCCTTAAGTTAAAGCATTTGTTGACCAACGCACCAGTGCTAGTAGTTCCAGACGGAAACCAAGGGTTGGTGGTGTACACTGATGCATGTGGATCGGGATTGGGAGCTGTACAGATGTAGAATGGTAAAGTCATTGCCTATGCTTCTCAACAGCTTAGACCACATGAAATGAGATGTTGTACTCGTGATATGGAAGTGGCTGCGGTGATCTTCGCATTAAAGATTTCGAGACATTATCTCTTAGGGGAGAGATTTGAGCTATACATTGATCATAAGTCGTTAAGATATTTATTCTCTCAGAAGGAGTTGAAAATGCAACAACAGAGGTGGCTGGAGTTGTTTGTGGTTATGATTTTGGTATAGAATATACTCCTGGAAAAGTAAATAAGGTAGCAGATGCTCTTAATAGAAAACATCAAAATGTGGTGTTAGCAATGTTGGCAGAATGGAAGGATTTAGATGCTTTGGCTACGTGTAGTATAAACTCGAGATCGAATGTTGATTCTAGTCAAAATACTGCTATGTTAGCCTGTTTAGAAGTTTGACAAGTGTTGTTCGAAAGGATAGCTTCTAAACAAAAAGTGGATCTAGAATTAGCCAAGAAGATTAGAAGACTCGAGGTGGGATCTTAGATCGATGATCTTAAAGATTTTGATTTTTTCATCGACTAGAGAAGATGACTTGAGGAGAAGGGACGCTTTTGTGTTCCAAATGTAGAGAACTTAAGGAGAGAAGTTCTAGGAGAATGTCATCGATCCAAGTTTACGATTCAACCTGGAGGAATCAAGATGTATCAAGATATGAAGATGAACTTCTATTGGGAAGGCATGAAGAGGGAGGTTAGCTTGTGGGTTAGGCAGTGTGCCAACTGTCAACAAGAGAAAGCCGAACACCAAAAGCCGAGCGGGTTGCTTCAGCCTTTAGAGATTCTAGTTTGGAAGTGGGATTCTATATCCATGGATTTCATTGACGGGTTGCCAAGTTTGAACAGGGGAAATGAAAGCATATGGGTCATAGTGGCCAGATTGACCAAGAGCACCTATTTCATTCCAGTCAAGTTAACCAGAATAACACTTGTTTAGGTGAAGTTGTCTGTGAAGAACATAGTTAGACTTCATGGGATTCCTAGTAGCATAGTCAGTAACAGAGATGCATTATTCACTAGTGAATTTTGGAGAAGTCTACAGAGAGTATTAGGTACCAAGCTCAAGATGAGTGTAGCATATCACTTATAGATGGAAGGGCAGACTTAGAGAGTCAATAAAGTACTCAAAGATTTATTGGGAGCTTGTGTATTAGATTTGGGTGGATCTTGGGAAGATCACCTACATTTGATTGAGTTTTCCTAATAATAGTTATCAAACTAATATAGGAATGGTGCCTTTTGAAGCTTTGTATGGAAGGCCATGCAAACGCCAGGTTGGTTAGAGACTGGAGACAGATTAATATTACGTCCAGATTTGGTTAGAGAGGTCTCAGAGTAGATTGTGTCGATCTGAGAATGGATGAAGGAAGCTCAATTTAGACATAAGTGTTACATAGATAAAAGGCGTAAAGACCTAGAGTTCTCAGTTGGAGATAGGGTTTTTATTAAGGTATCACCCATGAAAGGAGTGATTTGATTTGAAAAGTCAGGGAAGCTGGCACCAAAATATGTTAGTCCATTCCAGATTATAGAGAGGATTGGAAAGCTCGCATACAAAGTAGAGTTGCCGAGCAATATGGCAAATGCCCATAATTTATTCCACGTATCTCATCTTCGCAAGTGTGTGCATGATCCAAAAACTACTATACCTCCAACAGGGTTGAATGAGTTGGTAACATAGCCTAATTTGATAGTTAATAGACAACCATTTCGGATTTTGGCGAAGGATGAGAAAATATTAAGATCCAAGATAGTCAAGTTGATGAAAGTTCAGTGGAGTGACACTGAGAAAGACCATACTTAGGAGACAAAGACATGATTCAAGATACTTATCCTGATCTGCTTTGTGGGTATGTCTATATTAGTCTAGGAGTTGTTACATATGATTGCTACGATTAGTATTTAGTCCTTATTGAACTTCGAGGACGAAATTATTTAAGAAAGGGAGCCTATAACATCCATAATTTTTAGATAACATATTTAGGATATTTAATTAGATAAATTAAATAGAATAATGTAAATGTTAAGTGAGAAGAGGATTGAGATTTGAATAAATTTAAGTGGTCGTGCTTACTAATAAAAATGGGCTTAAAGAATGGTTTGTAGACTAAATTAATTATATAAAGGCATAATAGACATTGGCCTCCCATGACTCTCACCCTTTATATATGTGTTCCCTAAGCCATTCACATTCATCGTCACTTTTTCACAAATAATAGACGTAAGGAAAAAAAAAGGCCGGCCATTAATTGGGAGAAAAGAAGAAGATATTCAAGGAAAAAGTTAAAGAATTAAAGAGGGGAATCAAACTCATCTCAATCCACTTTCCTTATCAAAGATTAAGGTGAATAATAATTTCCATCTCTATTTGCTGAATATAAGATGTTTACGATGATATGCTTGAATTATGGTTTGTTTAAATTTAAATAAGATTGTTTAAATGATGTTTCATATGGTTTTAGACCAAAACCGTGTGATATTAATTTTTAAATGCCATGGAAAAATTATATATCATGCAAAACATAATTTTAGAGTTGGGTTTTAAGTTTGATAATTTTCCAAGCTTTGGAAAGATTATCATGAAATTTTTAATGAAAATATAACATGTTTGGAAAGCAAGGCTTCGAAGATTTCAAAAGTATAGTTTTCGAAACAAATAACCCAATCTCATTTTAAAAGAAAAACCATGGCATATTAACGAACAAAATATTTTGAAATAGAACTTTTGGAAAAGTATTAATGGGTTAAAAGAATTAAATAAGTTATAATATTGGCTTCTCAATACATGTATATATTCACTTTGTAATGAACCCAAATCCAAACTTTAGGAAAAGACAGAATAACCAGTTAGGTTGACCTAGTTGTGAATATGAATTAAAGATATTGGCAGGGGCCAATAGGTTCACAGTAAGCCTATGAAAACTGTATAAGGGAAATAATATTGACAGATAGTCAATAGGTCCATAGTAAGCCCATGTAAACTATGTATAATTGAAGACATCAATTAGACAGGTTTATAGATAGCCCATGAAAACTCTGGATAAGGAAATGAAATATTAACACATAGTCAATAGGTTCCTAGTTAGCCCATGAAAACTAGGGTAAAAGAAATTTATTGACAATTAGTCTAGGTTCCTAGTCAGCCTATGAAAATTAGAATGTAAAAGAAATGATATTGGAATTACCAATAGGTTCATAATGATCCCATGAGAACTATACAAATGGATAGGGAGTCCATAAATGTTTAACCGGTTATTAGTCAGCCCATAAAAACTATTAGGTTAATAGCAATCCTAGAAACTATAACTATGACAGATAATCAGAATGAATGGGGATGGGTAATCCAAAATTGATTCAATTGTTTAGCATATCATCACATAATGATGTTTTTAATTGATTTAACCATTGTAGATGCAGGAGCACAGAAAATTGTTCATAAAAGTTTTTAAGATACTAGTAAGGGGACACCCGTTCTGCTAAGCGGCGTGGTCTCACTAGATGTCTAAATGATTTGAGATGGTAGATTATTATTCATACCAGGCCTTATGTCTAACTCGAAGTTTATGTTTTCCCCTTAAACTTTCTGGCACTCAATTGATTTTGAGCAGCTTGAGATTTGAGGTTTCAGGTACCTCTTAAGACGAATAAGCTTCCGAAATAATACATGAGGCATGTAGTTATTTTAGTTCTCACTCATATGATTCCAATGTGTCATTTTGTTGAAGCAAAGTTATTTATTACCTATTATATACTCTGATTACCAAGGGGACATCTTCATGTGTCGCTCTTGAAGCATGTTGTGATAATTATATTTTCTGAACGTGGTTAACATTATAGGATTATGTAAAGAATGTTGAAATGGGTTTTTGGAATGGAATGTGAAAGTTGTTTTGAAATTTTTTACTTTTTCCATATCCATGTATTTCTGGTATATCAAGTTATCTAACATTACCATATTTGGTCATCGAGAATTAATAACTATGGATGACTACATCATCCGTAGCCGTTAGTTTTGGGCCTTCAAGTGGGGAATGTTACATATTTTGAATCTAAGAGGGAAAATCAGTTTCAGGAAACTACTAGGTATGTCAATATATAAGAAGGTCAACATATGTAGGGAAATTTTTATATTTTCATTCTCTTTTAAGTTTAGAATTTACAAGCTATTATATTTATATTTCAGAGAAAGTGCATATTCCTAATTCTCTTCTAAGTTTAATAAAAGATGTTTAAGGTAAAGGTTTTTTTAATATATTGGCTATTTGATTTTCACTACTCATAAATTTGAGTGAAATGAATCCTTTATTTACGTTATCTCTAAGAAATAGGTGTCTTATGTCTATATGTTTGGTCCTTGCATGATGTGTTGGGTTTTTAGACAAATTTATTGCACTTATACTATCACAATATATACCAATGACATTTTTAAATTTACACCAAAATCTCTTAAGGTTTGTTGCATATAGATAACCTATGAATATGCTAATACAGTTAAGATATATTCTTCCTCTATTATAGATAGAGAGATAGAATTTTGCTTTTTGCTAAACCAAGAAACAAGAGAGTGTCATAAAAAGTGATAAGTTCCATTTGTACTTTTTCAGTCTGATTTGCATCAAGCATAGCCAACATCACTATATGAAATTAAGTTGATGGAATCTTCCTTTGGATGGAAGAGTCCATAGTATAGTATGTTTTTTTTTACATATCTTAGTATTTGTTTTATGAATTTTACGTGAGTTTCCTTAGGTTGAGATGATATCTTGCAGAGAAATAAACACTATACATTATATCTGGTTTACTAGCAGTTATATAAAGTAAGGATCCTATCATACCTCTATACAATTTTTGTTCTATATCATTTGAGTTTTCTTCCTTGTTTAATTTATCATTAGTTGCCATGGGAGTAGGCTTACCTCTAGTATTTGAGATATCAAATTTCTTAACTAGATCCTTTGCATACTTTTCTGGAATTGTAAAGATACTATTACTTAATTGTCTTATTTGTAATTCTAAAAAGAAAGTTAGTTTTCCCACTTGGCTCATTCCAAATTCCTTAGTTGTTATATCGGAAAATTATTTATTTAACTATTCATTTTTTGACCCAAAAACAATACCATCTACATATTTTGTATAAGCTGAATATCATTATTATGTCCTTTAATAAATAAAGTACTATCTACCTTTCCTATTTAAAAGTTGGATTGAATTAAATTTGATTTAAGTTTTTCATACTACGCTATAGGAGCTTGTTTTAAACCATAAAAAGCTTTCTTTAATTTATAAACATGATTTGAAAGTCTTTCATCTTAAAAAAAGTTGGGGTTGTTCTACATAAACATCTTCTTTAATAAAACCATTTAAAAAGACACAAATAGGCACGTTTGACATCCATTTGAAATAATTTAAAATTACTATGATTAGCAAAAGCAAGTAAAATTCCAATGGCCTCTAATCTAGCTACAGGAGCAAAGGTTTCACTAATATCTATTTCTTCATCCTGATTATAACTTTTAGCAACTAAACGTACTTTATTTTAATGACTTCTCCTTATTCATTCAATTTATTTCTATAGACCCGCTTAATTCTGATTATAGGTTTATTTTTAATTCTTGGGAATAATTCTCAAACGTCATTTCATCTAAACTAATTCAATTCTTATTGCATAGCAAGAATCCATGAATCATCTAATGATGCTTCCTTTGGATTTTTAGATACAATAGTTGAGATAAAGACTACATTACTCATTTTATTCAATTGATTTCTTATTTTTGCAACCGACTCTATATTTTCTATAATATTTTCTGTAGGATGATCTTTCAAATATTTTGTTCTTTTACTTGGATTTGAATTTTCAAAGTTATCATTACTTTCATCATTAGTGGTTTCAATACTTTAGTTTCATTTATTTGAATTAATATTTTCTTGTTCATCAAAACCGGTATTATTTATTTTCAATTTTTCGTCAAATGAAATACGTAATGTTTCTTCAATGGTGTTGTTTCTAGTATTAAAAACTCTACAAGCTTTACCTCTATTAGAATAATCAGCAAAAATTTCTTTATCTGATTTAGCATCAAATTTACCTAAATTATATTTTGTGTTTAATATAGAACATTTAGTATGAAACACTTTAAAGTAAGATGCTTTAAGCTTTTTATTGTAAAATAATCTATAAGGAGTTTTATTTGTCAAATGTCTTATTAAAATTCTATTTAAAATACAGCACGCTATAACAACTACTTCAGCCCAAAATTTTTGAGGTAAATCACTATCATTTAGCATAGTTCTAGCACATTCTTGTATAGTTTTATTTATTACGTTCTATACCGTAACAGCCCTAGTTTGGAGATTACCTGTATATATTAAATTATAACAGAAGTTATAATTTAATATTGTAAATTAAAATATAATTGGAAATTTTAAATTGTTTATTTGGAATAAACAATGAATTTTATAAATAAAATGAGAAAAAGAAAGTTTGGAACTTTATTTTGTATCTTTGGGTATAAATATGGGATTAAATATTGATTGAATAAGTATTTGTTTTAAATAAATTGAAATATTGGGTATTTATTAGTTTGGGAGCTAATAAATTAATTACGTGATGTATTTCAACATTTTTTTTGGCAAAGCAAGCGAGGTTGACTGGACCCCTACCAGATTTATTGCAATTAGAAAAAATGATTCAAACAAGCTTTGAATCAAGCTAAAAAAACAAACAAAACAAAAAAAGGAAAGCAAAAGCAAACAACTAGTCAGCCCAAGCTTGGATAATGCCAACAAGGTACTGCCTATTGCTCTTCTGCAGTTGCAAGTAGACCCTATTCTTCACTTCAAACCAGAGAGTATCATATGTTTTCGTCAAATTCTCAAAAGTTATAGCATTCCTCTCTGACCATATCACATCATAATAGATTTTCAAACAAACAACCAAGGCACTAACCTCATCATTCTTCATAGCAGCAACTTTATGTATTATATTCCAAACTGAGGCAGGGTAGGCAGTATTGAGATCAAACCCAGTGGTACAACTGATTCTACTCCTTAAATTAAGTAGTGCAGAGCAATCAAAGAAAAGGTGCTCCACAGTTTCATCACACATATCACAATATACACATGTGCACACAGTCAACCCATACCTGTTCAAAACATCCCTAGTCATCAAGGCATGACTAACAACCTTCCACATCATTAAATTCTCCTTAGGAAAAGATTATTTAGTCCATAAAACATAGTACCACCTCGCAGCTGGAAGAGGATTAGGAGCAGTTAAGTACATGTACACAAAGGCAACAGTGTGCACCTTCTGACCCCTGGTTACTGAAATGGAATGATCAGCACACTTGTAAAAATTCACAATTTCCCTCCACATTTGCCTTATCATTTGATTGCTATTATAAGGCAGCTGAATATTGCCATCAAATAAAAAATCAATTGCTTTTGCATCACTATGAATACCAGTTTGCTGTATCAGGGGATACTCACAACCTTTTGATAGAATCAGACCCTCCCTTACCCATGGGTCATGCCAAAAACTAACAGAATGGTTAGATTGAAGATGATATTGAACCATAGGTAAGAAAACATCCCTAAGTTTCAGCAAATTCCTCCAATTCGAGCTGCAATTCCGTGGAATATCCATACACCAGAAATGCCTTCTCTTAATATTGAACTGCCACATCCACCTGACCCATAAACTGTCTTTCTTAATAATAAGATCATCAAAATGTTTACTAAATGCAGCAGTATTCCACTTCCTAACATTGATGATTCCAAGACCACCAAACTTCATAGTGGTCTCAAAAATGGAAAAGGAGCACGAAATTAACCTAGTGTTGTGAACACTTCCAGTCCAGAAGTACCTATTCATGGCTGACCTAACTAACTGTAAAAGCTTAGTAGGTAGGATAAAAGAACGTGCCCAATAGACAATGGAAGGAAAAACAACTGCTTTAATAAGAACAAGCCTACCACATTGAGAAATATGCCTGTTACACCAATTGGACATGACCTTAGTTATTTTATTATAAAGGATTAAACAATCAGCAGTTGCTATTCTTTTAGTTATTAATGGTAGGCCAAGATAACTCATATCAGATGCCATACAAGAAAAGCCAAAAAAACTGATAAAGTGCAGCAGCATGATCATCAGTCACTCCAGCAACAAGCATGGAAGATTTAGATTGGTTAATTAAGAGGCCAGTCATGAGATAGAAAGACTGTAAAGTCTTCATCAACCCAGAAATTGAAGTAAACTCAGGCTTAGTAAACAACATGACATCATCAACAAACATGATGGAAGTTATTTGGAGGTTGGAGCATTTTGGGTGATACTTGATAAACTTGTGTGTATAATTATATTTAAGTATCACAGTTAATACTTCCATGACCAGGAGAAATAGGTATGAAGAAATAGGGTCACCCTGACGTATTCCTTTCTTACTACTAAAAAAACCAACATGCCTTCCATTAATTACAACAGAGAAGGCAAGAGTGGAAATGCAAACGTACACCCAAGACACAAATATTTTTGGAAAACCCATGTTTGCCATTATTCTAACAATAGAATCCCAATGTATTGAGTCATAAGCTTTGGAAATATCAATTTTCAGAGCAGCAGCAGGAGACACATTACTTCTACAATAACCATTTAATAACTCCTGAGCAAGCATCACATTGTCAAGTATATTCCTGGATTGAATGAAAGCAGCTTGGTTGCTAGAAACAATAGAAGGCAAGACAGAAGCAAGCCGATTTGCTAGAATTTTGGAAATACACTTGTACACCACATTACAACAAGATATAGGCTGAATGAGGAGACACTAGATGGTGGAGTGACTTTAGGAATTAAGACAATATTAGTGCAATTGACTTCCCTCAGTAATTTGCATTTGTTAAAAAAGTTATGAACAGCTTGGCAAAACTCATCACCAAGCACACCCCAAGTGGATTTGAAAAAGGTAACATTTAGACCATCTGGTCCACCGGCCGACTGCTGGTTCATAGAAAATAGGGTGGATTTAATTTCTTCATCAGAAACAGGCTTTATAAGAGAAGCAACTTGAAATTGGGATATGCTTGGCAAGTCAAGTGTTGAAATAAGGTCTAAGTCAGGACAGAACTCCTCAGCATTGCCAAGAAGATTAGAAAAATAATCAGTAATTGCTTTGTCAACAGTTTTAGGGGTTGAACATAAGGTGCCATGCTCATCGGAAATACAGAAAATATTCTCATTAGCATGCTTAACTTTTAAAGAGTCATGAAAGAATTTGGTATTCCTGTCACCATCCTCAAACCATTTGGTTCTCAATTGCTGCCATTTCATACTAGCTTCCAGGAGAAGAGCATCATTAACTTTCTTGAATAATCTACCTTCCTCTTCAGCAGCACAAATATCATCAGGATGCTCCATCATTTTATCTTGGCAAATCTTCAGTTGTTCCTTCAAGGTGTTAGATAATAAGCTTCCAGAACCAAAGGTGGCGGCAGTCCAAACTTTAATTTCTTGCTTTATTCTTTTTAACTTCCTATAAAACTTGAACATAGGATTACCAAAACAATTAAAATTAGTATTTACCTGTGTTACTATAACATGAAAATGGTCGTGCTTAACCCAAGCATTAAAAAATTTAAAACTTCTCTTTTCTCTTCTTAAATGAGAACCAAATGACAATATCAAGGGGGAATGGTCAGACATGATTGGTTGAGGAAGATGGACAGACAATGAAGGCCAGAAATGGAGAGCTTGAATATTACAAAAAGCATGATCAATTGTAGTGAATGTTCTGACACCACTACGACTACGATTATTCCAAGAGTATTTTGCCCCATTCTTATTAACCAAAATAAGATCAGATTCAATAATAGCAAGATTCAAGGGAGCAATGTGAACAGGAAGAAGAAGAGAACCACCACATTTGTCCCCCAGATTTATACAAGAGTTGAAATCCCCCAAAACAACCCAGGGATGTGAATTTTGTCTTAAAGGAGGTAATGATATAAAAAAAAGATTCCTGGAAGTTGCAGAATTATCCGCATAGACAAATGTTATGTAAAAGGAAGATAGGGATTGAAGAGCAGAGGCATGAAAATGAATGGATTGATTTGTTTGCAGAATTGGAGATAGAGTCATGACAGTGGGATCATAAAGGATGTATTTCAACATTTAGTTATTGAAATAAATCTAAATTGATGAAAATAAAGTTTTAAAAACTTTATTTTGACAAATTGGAGTGAAAATAATTATATATTGGATTTTAATTGAGTCAATGTAATAATATTGGCAATTATTGCCAATATTAATCTTTTATTGAGTATCAAAGGAGAAATGTGAAGAAAACATGTATTTTATTAAAATAAAAGATGAAATATTGTTTAAAAATAATATTTTGAAATTATAATGAATTTAAAATGATTTTTTATAATTTATTTGATAAGAAATAATTGTTGTTGTGCTTGTTATGTTAATGTTTTTATAGTAAAATAGTGTAAATTGTGAAATATTGTGTAAAATAGGGTTTTATTGTATAAAATACCTTTTTATTTTAAATTAAAATTTTATTTTGTTATAGTAATAATTTTATTTTAATACAATTGGGTGAATACATTTTATTGGGATTTTAAATGATGAAATATGTGTATCTAGTGTTAAATTAAAATAAATATGCACAGAGCTTCATTATTTCACTAAGTATTTTTCTCTTGGTCTTTTTGGGTTAGAATGAGATCCAATAGCCTAACCTAGAAACTTCTGGTTGTGGTAAAGTGGTTGTACGTTGTTTTTCTCATCGTACTCACAAGACTTGTTTCAACTATGGTTCTCACGATCACTTTATTTGAGAATGTTCTAAGCCTATCATTTGCCGCACTTGCAATCAACAGGGACATTGGTCTTCTGAATGCCCCAATTCATCTAAGGTTCCTCATTCAGGAAAGCTCATCATGATGGGTGCTTCTGGTGGTCTCTCTCAGCCTAGAGTTACTCCTTTTCCTTTTCCTTAAGAATCCCAATTTATGTTATGATTACTTTATTTATGTTCTCTTCGATTCGAGTGCTTCACGGTCACTCGTATTGAAAAAGCTTGATGCTTTTTCGCTTTTGATTATTTCATGCTTTGTCACTTCTTAAGGATTGTGAATCCTATCGAGGAACTCGCGACCTTAGTATTTTGAGTATGGAGTGTTGAGCTTATTTTAAGTATTTTCCTTTTCGTGTGAATTTTCATATTATTCACCATCTAGAGATTTTTATGTTTTGGGATGGACTGGTTTGCTTATTATCAAGTCCAATCCTATGTTCTAGAAGGATCCTATATATATTAGGTATCCTGATTTGGTTGATTTGTTGTTTCTTGTCCTTCGAAATGTTGATGATAATTTTGAAGTATCTTTATCTGTTCTTGAATTTCGAGACGATGATGATGTATCTCGAATTCTATTTATTGTGACTTTGTTATTTATGTGAGTCCATTTTGGGTTTGGTACCCAATCGAGCGATCAGGTATTGTGGTTACCTTATTCCTGGCCCTTAGCCTTTCGGTTATCCTTCCACGAGGATATCCACTTAAGAATAAGGCGATTAGTTGAGTTCAATTGATATTATCATTCTTGTTTATTTCGAGATATGCTTTTTGGATACTCATTTGGTGTTATATTATGTGTCGTTACTTCACTCGAAGCAATGATATGTTAACAGTGTGCTTCTTCTCGTTTGAGAAGAATATCTTACCCTCACTTGGCAACAGTTTAGAGAGCGGTTCGAGCTTAAGTTTGTGACCGAGTCTGAGAAAGCTTCCCTTGCCCGCCGCTTCCTTGAATTGAAGCAAGGGAAATCATCTGTTTCAGAGTATGTTTCTTCTTTCAAGTCCCTATCCAAGTATGGGCTCGAATTTATCAACACTCCTTATAGAAAGAATCTTAGATTTGTTTTTGGTTTGAAGAAATACTTGAAGAAATCTCTCATGCTCCAACTTAAGTTATCCTTCGAAGAGCTTGTTGATTCGGCGCTTCACCTGGAAGCCATCGAGAAGGAAAGGGATAGTAGTGGTGAGGCTGAGGTTCATAAGAACCCAAAGAAGAGAAAACCACCCTTCCAAGCATCCCTAACTTTTTCTCAGAAGAAGAGCATTGTTACAACTACTCCCTTTTGTTAAGGTGTTCTTGGAAAAGAAAAGTTATGTGTAATTCTTTTCTTATTATAGAAGTTTTTAAAATTTTCACTTTAGAGTTCTCCTCCATGATAGCTCCTAATTATATTAATTTTAAGTGACTTTAGATTTTAAATTCTGTTAGTAAAATTTTTAAACATATCAAAAGCTTCACTTTTAAGTTTTAAGAAAATTGTCCATGTGTATTTAGAGAAATCATATACAATTATAAGAACGTATTTTTTACGATTTATAGATTGTATTTGAGAGGGTCCAAAGAGGTCTAAGTGAAGAAGTTCAAGGGGTGAGAAGTAGAAATTGTAACTTTTGATTTAAAAGAACTTTTATGGAGTTTTCCTAGTTAGCAGGAATCACATGAGTTGTTGACATCAAAACTCATTTTAAGGAGACCCCTAACAAGTTCATATCTAGCAACTTTGGATAGGTGTTTGAAATTCAAATGACCAAATCTTTTGTGCCAACTCCAAGGGTCACTAAAATTCAGCCGATGATACATATTGCCATTAGACTCTTTCATACATAAAATGTAAATGTTATGTTTCCTAATACCTTCAAAGATAATGTTTAACTCGTTATCTTAGATGTGGAAAATATCTTTTTAAAACTTAATTTTAAAACCCATGTCACATAATTAACTAATACTAAGTAGGTTATATTTCAAATTCCTAACTAGCAATTAGAAATAGTAGGAGTTTTAGAGTTACCGACATTGCCGATGCCAATCACATATCCTTTAGAGTTGTCTTCGAAGTTAACCAATCCACCATCTTTGTAAATAATATCTTTCAAGATCTCATGATTTCCAATCATATGTCTTGAGCATCCACGATCCAGTATCCATTTGTCCTTAATTTGTGATATATGAATATCAAGTGTCTATTTCCATTAGCGATATAACATAGGTGTTCCGACAATTCGACATCATACCTTTCCAAAATATCAAGTGACCTTTCAAAATAATAAGTTTCTAATCTACTAGAAAGTAACATATTGGTTTCATAAATTTTTTTCTGTAAAAGTGTTAAAAAGGGTACTAACAATATTACTAGCCATTTGTACTTCTCAAAAATAAAATTACGAGTTTTTGAAAACCAAGTACTCTGATACCAAATGTCGGTTGCGGAATAATGTATCTTTCGGCTAATTTAACACTGGAAGGAAGGTGAATAGCATTTTCTTAACTTATGTAATTTTTTTTAAAATTTCAGGAGTAATATCAAATCATAGATTAACAACCCAGGTTTGTACTAACAATCAGTCACTATGCAATCATAGATAATATAAAGTAAAGAGTTAGAGAGATAACACCTGAGATTTTATATTGTCTTGGATTTCTCCTACATTTAGTACGATAAAATTTCCTATATAGATCTCTTTTCAAGTGCTTATTTTGTACGGTATCAAGCAAACTAATTAGAATCCCGATTTCAAGGCTATGAAACACATCTTGATGTATTCCAAGTCTGGGGAAAAATCGCTTGATTTATACATGCTATAAGTGCACCCACTAGATTTGAATGAGTCACTAAGCACACCCACTTAATTTAAATGGGCTACAAGCAACCCCACATAAATAAGAGTAAGGTTGATTTTTTTCCAAACATAAATAGTTGTACTTTGGATACAATGGATCCTGTAGCCTCCTAAATAGAAATTTGACCTTTGAAATGAGAGACGTGCTTGTAAAATGGTGAGTAAGCAATAATGAATCAATACAATGAAGAATGAATTAATTATATATGATTTTGAATAGAATAGGTATATATTTCGAGAAAAATTTCAAGAGAGTAGGGAGCGGGAAGAAAGTAAGTAATTAATTAGTTAAAAATTCATTCGTACTTCCCTTTATATAATAAAAGAACAGATATATCCGTTCAAGAAGAGTTGTGTCCAAAAGTCACTTCATTCAAAATTTAAAAAATAATCCAATGTTCTACATGTTGAGATATAGAAACAAGTATGTCGATGTATCCAATTAATTTTGGAAAATACTTTTCTTTTTAAATGGTTTTAAACATCCTATACATTGTAAAGTTATTTGAACATAGTTTTTAAATATTTTGAACTCTTAAAAACTTTTATAAAATATTTTACATGTATTTTGAAATTTAAACAATTTATTTTTATTTAAAATATCAAGGACTAGAAATTGGAGATAAGGGTTAAAGATTGTTATCAAGACTTCAATAATATATTCCAATGACTCTAAACACTAAATTATAATTTTGTGATCATTATTTCTTTGTCTTCGAACTCATTAGTCTTCATATCTTTATCTTGAATCTTTATACTGTACAGTCTTTGATTTAGCATCTGTGTAATATTCTGCACTACATACTAAATAACTTTGGCAAAACATTAGTATCTGTGTTTTATATGGTTGTTATCATCAAAATTAGTAACTGAGGCATTAATAATGAGAGCCTTAGAAAATGAAATGGTAACATTTAACCTTTCTAATATTTCTATATAATGTTAAAATAATCTCATTAATAAATTTAAGCATTTAATGTGGTTTATAAAAGTTTACCATTTAAAATATACAAATTCATTGAATTGAAAATTGACAATAGGAAAATAACATATACTTACTGATAAATTCTTCTTGTATGTTGATGTTTCAATACCCATGCAAATGCCTAATTTTACAATTATTAAATACATTTTTGATTTGGTCACTTACGTGTTTATTTGGCCGAGACAGTGTATTGCATACTATGAGTTTTGAACTCTAAAGCAATACAAGACTATGGATATTTGATCCATTTATTATATAAATGTTATATGATGAATTGTTATAATTCGTAATGTACGATACTCTAATAAAATTAGTTTATTCGAAATAAATGCATAAACCATCCTAAAAGACTGAATAATCAATCTGATTGATTACAATAAAGATCATATTGTGTTAAATGTAACACCAGACTAAAACTACAAAAAGGATTTGTGAACTTGATCGCTGAAATGTTAGTTTTGATCAGTTTACGTAAAGTGTAACATAATTGATGTTCTTAAATGTTAAGGACGTTCGAATGCAATTTTGATAAAAATTCATTATGATGTCATGTTAAGGTTTTTTTTCCGAACATTTCTACAATTTAAAAGGAAACCAATGTACAAGAGTAGACGTGATTTAAGGTATGGTTTGGATGAAAAGAGTGAATTGTCACTTCTGCTTCATAAAGAAACATCAAAAATTAAAATTGTAAAATAATAATTGATACTTAACATTAGAATAAGAAATATATTCCTATTCCAAAATGTATTTTCATATAGAAAATCGTTTTTTATGTGATTTATTTCTTTGAGTTCAAGATAACCGATCAAACAACACCTCATTGTAAACTAACAGTATGTGAAATAAATTGTTTATATCAAGTGGGTGATGGACCTCCATATTCAATATGCCATTATAGTAATTTTGAAAATAGTGGGAGCATGCCATGTAACACTTATTGATTGCATCGAGTTACAAAAATTGTTTTCATAATAGGTACCACACATTATTTATGACATACTATCTGTTTTTTGTTGATGACTGAAGAATAAACATAATTTTATTCAATGAGAATATTATGAATATTTGTTATGAAATAAAACTATATTGTGGTATTTGTTTCATAAGAAAAGCGATGCATTGGAAAACACTGAAGTATTTGAATTATTTACAATTATTTTAAAATTATAGATTAGGCCATGCTTCCGAGAAGCAATTCTTTGATCATATGATTATGAATCATATGGCATTGGTGAATTATACCTCGGATAGTTGAAGGCAAAGTGCCCATTCGATGGGAGTGCCATAAGAGTTGATGAACTCTCTGGGTTGATATACATAGATGTATGCAATCATAAGTCTGATAATGCTAAAATGATTCCATATACTTTTTTATATTCACCAATGAGTTATTGCAAGCAAGAATGTATGTATTTGATATGTAGCGTGTCTATGATAAGTTCACAGAATATAAAATGCAAGTAAAATAAAATATTAAAAAAATAATTCAGTTCGATCGAATGGGTAGTATAAAGGAAAGATTTCCAAACATACCAAAAAACGAATTTAGATTTAGTCTCAAAAGCAATTCTCCCTATAATACATAAGGAGTGAACCGAATTTGGTGGATAAAGCACGATTAATGTTGAGTGAAGTTAAGTTAATTCTCTATATAAGTTGTGTATTTAAGAGTAGTATGCAACGTTAAAATTAATATCATTCAAAGAATAGTTAAATCATAGAAGATAAGGGTCTATAAGAAACCGCATCATGTCCTAGGGCAAGGGTTGGCGGGCCGTGTTAGTTGAAAGACTGTACGTAATAATTTTATGTAAGGGGTCTTGTGTGAATTATACCAAAAGATGTTAGGGATGATAGTCATTCGATGACTGATTTATGTTACGAACATAAATAATGGATTAATAGCAAATCAGTTTTATGTATGACGATTCATAAGATATATATGAATGTCCATTCTATTGCAATAAACAATTGTTGTTTTCTTAATACCAACTTCGCAGCGAAGGAATTTCTTTGAGAAATTATTCATAGTAAAACGGATATGGATACGATTCAAGGTTAATACTGATTACATAGGATGAAACGAAATTAGCTAAACCTAAATGAACACAAAAGATTAGAATGTCTTTCTCGCATGTCAAATAGAAACTATGAGTTTTGTTATGACCCGCAATTATTAATAATGATGATTTAAAGTTGATTAATCACTTTAATAATGTTTTAAAGTTAATTAATCATTTTTAATAATGATGTTTAAAATAAATAAATTATTTTAAATAATGATGTTTAAGGTAAATTAATCATTTTAATAATGATTTTAAATTTAATTAATCATTATAAATAATGATGTTTGAAGTAATTAATCATGTTTAAAGTTAATTGACCATTTAAATAATGTTATTTAAAGTTAACATTTGTGATGGGAAATCCAAGCATAAGTTTGGTTTTAGAAAGTTAACATCGAGGCATGAAAGCTCGTCTCTATCTCAAAGGTTAAAATGTGGTTAGGGCAAGGCTTAGAGGTAACACTACCTTTACTTACCCAGCTTCATTTTCATCCAAGTTATAGTGTAAGTTTGAAATCGACAAGTAGTGGTGAGGATATGAGATTTAATTTCCTTATACGGTTATTTAATAATTCCCGATAGTCGTTTTATTGAGTATCCATTCCATTGTCTTTTTTGTGTATCATCAATCTAAGATGATTTATTGCTCATTTGGGTATTGATATCCTTTTCCGAAAGTGATTAAAATAAAAGAGAGAATGGGGGCCAAGCTACGTGGAGTTGCTCTCATTAAGGTATTATCACATCCACTCTAGATTGATTTTGCTTATATGCATACAGAGATGTGAAATACTCGATAACTTGGTAGGGTCCAGCTTGGAGGTTTCCGAGAGCTGTCGTAATTTTCAAGTATGATCGCTTTCATTAAAGGGGTGCACTTCTTAGTCATTGTTGGAAAATTTCCCTTTCCTTGTTTTTGATTCAAACCCTTGAATCTATTTCTTTCTTGATTGCATCGGATAGTGTCTTGCGCACTTCGTGATGTTTAGTTATTTATACCCATTATTTATGGTTGAATGTTGTTCTAATGAGGGCAAACCCATTCCATATGTAGCAACGTAGTCTCACATATTGTTATTTGTTTCCACCATATGTTTAGAGTTTACTAATACCAAACTTATTTTTTGACCAGAGTTCTTTGTTTTTCCTAAACTCTTGGGTACTCATTTATATTTGAGTAGTCCGAGAGTAGCAGGTTTCTTTGGGCTCTTTTGAAGATAATGGATAAGCAGGAGGCTCCTTATCTATTTAGCTATCTATTTCCATGTCATGTTTGTTTATATTGTATATTTTCCATTAGCAAGTGTAAAGGCAAGTTGTTATAACTACTTAGGCTGATGGTAGTGTTTTTATTGTAACTATGATAATTCCATGTTAAGGTGTAATCCTATATACTATCATATTGTTACAGTATAATTAACCGTCCCGTTGTGATATTTTCTGTTTTGTTCTTTATTTACCTCATGACAACTTGTCTTTCTGATGCTTGGACAAGGGAACATGAATACCACGAATATATTAAGTGTTATTCCCTACGAGTTCGAAAGGTACGTCGTCATAGTTGATATTGTAGCTTCGATTGAGCAAACAACTTTGCCTGATTGGGGTACAACTCATTAGAAATAGGTAAGTGATGCCCTAGAATGAGTTAATCTTGAGAGAGAAAATTCACAATTTTTATAATAGTAATAATATTTATCCTCTAAAGTCTTATTTTAGATCCTTTGGTGTTGATTCCTTAAAATGTATTAACCCTATTCTTGTATTCTAAAGATAGCCATTATTTGTTCATGCTATAGAAGATGGATACAAGAAGAGGAGGAAGGAGAGGATTTGAACTAGCACATATAGTAACGGCAGTGCACCTAAAAATGTTATTTTGCCGATTGTAGATCTGGTTGAGGAAGTGGTAGCACGAGTTCAGCCCCCTATGAACTTTGCGACTTTGCGTTTGAATTTCTTCACTTTGGGAGAAAACCATTCTATGCAACTGAAGATATTCTTGGAGTGCAGATGTGGCTTCGATCTTTTGATAGGGTATTTATACATCTTTGGTTGGAAGATTTGGAAAATCGACTATTGGCATCACAACCACTTCAAAGTTAGCGATGGATTAATGGGATTCAATAACAGCTAATACTCTAGAGGAGGAGTTTTCTTAGGCCCGGTTCAAGTACGTTTTTGAAGCGTACTTTATCTAGAAGCCGAAAGGGCTCAGTTCTTTAAGGGTTTCCTTGATATAAAGCAAGGTGAATTGATGGTGGCATAGTATGAACATAAGCTTAATGCATTATCCTGCCTCGGATTGGGATTGATTGACATACCACCAAAAAAGAAAGAAATGTTTGTGAATGGGATGCAATCAGAGTTCTATCATGAAATGACCAATATCTTATGGGTACGTTCACCAACCTCATCGGTATGGTTTTGAGGTTTGAAGCACTTGATATTAAGGAGGAAGTCCAGAAGGGAGTAGTGCCAGCAGTTAGTGCTAAGCTTTGTCAGTAATACCAGTTGGAGGCAAGCCAAACTTCAAGTATAATTTTAAGGGGAAGCAGTAGTGGATAGGAAAAAACTCAAAGATGGGGCTCTGGCACCAAAGAAATAGCCCAAATTGGCCAATATTCTTTGTTTCAAATCCATCAAGATGGGCCAGTATGTGAACTAGTGCCCAATGGCTACCCGTTTCAACCACAACCAGCAAGGGCACGTGAAGAATGAGTGCACTTTTCCAAAGAAGGGTTCTCAAGGATAGTTTTTGGCAATAGAGAGATACGATCCACTTCTTTAGGATAGAAGTAAAAGCAGGTATTGCAATGTACATTATCCATCTACGATATTCCTATAATAGTATTATTCAATGCATGAGCTCCTTATAATTATATTTTATATGACCTGATGAACAAGCTAAACCTTAAATTTATTAGGAACAATCCTTATTGTTTGTTGAACCCAATTAGGTGTCCGATGGATCTTGACACTATGTGTCTAAATGTGCCTCTTTTTTGTCAAAATCATCTCTTTCTTTTTGACTTGTTTGTTTTTGGGTTTATGGGTTTTAGACTGTTGTTAGGAATGGACTGGTTATCTAAGTTTGGAGCGATCTTGAATTGCAATCGAACGGCTGTTAGAGTTAGTGATGCTAGAGATGTTTATGTAGATATATGTTGTGAAAAGCCTCACGAGTTAATGAGCAGTACTCTTTATACACTCGAAGTCGCTAAAAAGGAGCTTAGGGTTATACCGATTGTTTAGGATTTCACTGATATTATTGACAAAGTGCAAGGTTTACCTCCTCACTGTGAAGTGGAGTTCCATATTTATTTGATTCTAGGAACTAGACCTATTGCATAACCCCTGTAAAGGTTAGCTCTAGAAGAGAAGAGGGAATTAGAAGGGCAGACATTTGACTAGTTACAAATAGGTTTGATCCGACATAGTACCTCGAGTTGGGGACCACTAGTAGTCTTTATTACAAAAATGGACGGTTCTCTAAGGTTATGTATAGAATATCGGGAGTTGAAAAAAAGGACTATCAAGAATAGTATCCTTTATCAAGGATCGATGATATGTTTGACCAGCTCCACAACGCTCGGATATTTTCTTAATTAGCTCTTGCCATCGGCTTCCACCAATTAATGATAGCAGAGGAGAATGTGTCCTTAACAACTTTTAGGACTCCAGATAATTTTTAAGAGTGGTTAGTCATGTCATTTGGGCTGACTAATGAACCTTCTTACTTTGTGGACTTAATCAATCGAGTACTATAAGACGTTCTTAATAATTTTTTCTTCTCTTAATTGATGACATTCATATATATATATTCGAAGACGAAAGAGGTGCACATGTATCATCTCCATATCGTACTCAATACCTTCAGAAGCCATGTATTAAAGGCTATGTTTTTTAAATGTCATTTCTATAAATCCGAAGTAAGGTTTTTGGGGCATGCTGGTTTCGGAGAAGGAATATCAATTGACCCTGCTAAAGTTATTGCAGTTCAAGAATGGAAGAAACCGGAAAGTGCGATAGAAGTTAGAAATTTCTTGGGATTAGCTGGATTTTACCGTAGGTTCATCAAAAATTTCTCGAAGATTGCTTCTCATCCGACGAAGTTAACAAAGAAAGATGTTTAGTTCGTGTGGATACCTTAGTGTGATCAAGCATTCAATGAATTGAAGGAGAAATTGACTAGTGCTCTTATTTTGACCATTTCAGATGGAAGCAAAGATTTAACCGTGTATACGGATTCTTGTAGTACCAGATTGGGAGCAATTTTAATGTAGCATGGAAAAGTAATTGCATATGAGAGTCGATAGCTAAAGCTACATGAGAAAAATTATGCTACGTACGATTTAGAGCTTTTGGCTGCTGTATTCGCACTAAAGATGTACAAGCATTAAATTCTAGGTGAAAAGTTCAAGTTACACACGGACCACAAATCCTTAAAGTAACTCTTTACCTAGAAAAAATTGAATTTGAGGCAGCAGAGAAGGCTGAAGTTTCTCGCTTCTTATAATCTGAAGATTCTATATACCCTTGGGAAAGTAAATGCCATTGCAGATCCATTGAGTATAAATGTAGCAATGGTTGCAAACTTAGGAGTTAAGCCAGTATTGATTGAGAGGATTGCATCTAGCCAGGAGGCAAATCCTATTTTAGCTCGACTGTAGAAAGATGTTCAAGACAGTGTTGTTTCTAGCTTTAAGATTGATCCACAGGGTGAAAATGAACGGGCGTATATGTGTTCCAAATAATAATGGACGTAAGCTAGAAGTGTTATCTGAATGCCACCATTCAGAGTTATCTTTCCATCTAGGAGTGACCAAGATGTTCAAAGATATAAAGAGGGTACTCTAATGGAAGGGGATGAAGTGTGATATTTCGATTTTTGTGAGCTAGTGTGCAAACTGCCAACAGATTAAAAGTGACCAACAGAAGACAACTGGACTACTTCACCCACTTGAGATCCCAAAGTGGAAATGGAAGGATATCTTTATGGACTTTATTGATGAGCTTCCTAGGGTTAAGAAAAGGGAAGAAAGGCATTTGAGTTATAGTTGATTGGCTGACCAAGAGTTCTCATTTCATTCATGTTAAACAGATTAGAACTGCTACCAGTCTATTGAGTTTGTATGTGAAGGTGATTGTGAGACTCCTTGGTATTCCTTGTAGTATTGTAAGTGACTGGGACCCAATATTCACTAGCAGGTTTTGGAAGGGACTGCAACCTACTTTAGTGATCGAGCTAAGTCTGAGTACAAATTACCACCCCTAGACAGATGGGTAAATAGAGTGGACTGGATATCGGAGGAGTTATTGTAAGCATGCATTCTCAATTTTAAGGTTCTTAGGAAGATCATTTACCCTTAGCTGAATTCACTTACAACAACAGCTATCAGGTAAGCATTGGTATGCCCACTTTCGAAGCTCTGTATAGCCTTCCATGTCATTCTTCTTCATGTTGGGTAGCGTATGATGATATAATTTTTGTTGGACCCAACATGATATTAGAAGCCAGTGAGATGGTGGCCGATATTAAAAGTAAGATGAAGGAGGTGCAGGATCCATAGAAGTGTTATTCGGATTGAAGGCGTAGAGATCTAGAGTACTCAGGAGATTTGGTGTTTTTGGAAGTTTCTTCATTGAGAAGTGTGGTGAGGTTTAGGAAATCAAGGAAGCTAGCCTCTCGTTATGTTGGCCATTTTCCCATACTGGACCGAATCGGTAGACTTGCATATAGAGTAGAGTTACCAAAGAGACTATCAGATGTGCAAAACATATTTCACACATCTCATTTGTGTAAGTATGTACACGACCTTTTGACGATAATGGAACCAACACAACAAGTTGATTTGAAAGTTTAGCCTAACCTGACCATTCTTAGGCGGCCTATTTGTACTGTCGCTCGAGATATAAAGTGATTACGGATGAAGGATGTGAATCTTGCAAAGGTTCAGTGGAGTGAAGACGATGGAGATTATACTTGGGAACCCGAGGACTATATTAGGGATTCTTACCCCGAATTGTTGATGTGTTATTTTTGTTTTATTATATCTTTTTAGTATATTCACCAGCTGTGATGGAGTCGCTTTCTTTATACCTATTTGTTAAATGATATCATTTGGGTTTCTTTTGATATATTTCATGCATGTGATTAATTTCAGGGACGAAATTTCCTGCAAGGATGTGGGGATGTAGTGACCTGCAAATTAATCACTTTGAATTTGAATATTCAATATCTTTTTAATTATTTAAGTAACGGATTCTATAACTCGAATAAACCTCTGTTAGTAATAACTAATGATAGTAAAGTTATTTCAAAATTTGGTTTACAAAAATTAGTAGTTCAGAGAAAAATCGAAAATGTGACTGAAAATCATTTTTTTGAATTTTCGACTTTTCATCATCTAAATGTTGTTTGAACATGTTGTGTATACTAGGGTATATGTACACACTTAAATAAAAATACATATACATCAGTTAAAGAAGTGGTTAGAGTTAAATTAGTTTAAATTTATACTTAAATAAATTTAGTAATTTTTGACTTACCTTTCAAAATTTGAAAAGAAAAAGGTACTTAATGAGGAAACATCAAATCATGTGACGTGAAGAAGTGATGGAAATGAATGAGAGGAGGTTAGTTGAATGTATAAGGTGGTAAGAGGAGATAATGTGGCTTGATTTTGGTGGAGGGTAATGGCCAAGGGGTAAGAAGATAATTTCTATATTTCATTTTATATAAAAAACAATTGTTCCTTTTTCAATTCTCATTTTTCTCCACTTTATTCATTTTCAAAACTTTTATTTCTTCCATTTCAAGCTTCACTTTTATTTCCATGTCCTCTTTGAAAATTTCTAAGTTAAAATTCCTTTCTTTTCCACTTTAAGATCTTAAAACAATAGCCAAAATACTTCCTTTCCTCTCTACATCTTATATACTCGACATCAAGACCAAACCACCCCAACCAAGGCAAGGCCGAGCCCCTAGGTACCTTGATAAACCATATTGAGCCTTCCTAGCCCTTAAAAATCAAGTCTTTGAAAAGAAAAGTAGATCCGGGTGTTGGTGCTAGAGTGTAGAAGCTTTGATTTGCATTTATATGGATTTTGGTGAGTGAATCTCACTTTTAAAAAAGAAAGAATTAAAATTTGTTTTTGGTGATAATAATGAATGTTAGTTATTTGTGTTTATATGTGTTGGAAAGTAACGATTGTTTGGTTTGTTTCCCGCTTAAAATGGATGACATCTATGATAATTAGTTAATGACTTGAGAATTTCTCGAAATGTTTAAGTAGCTATTTACAAGTAATACTCTCCTTGTGATGGATGAATGTTATTTGCATTTGTATATGCATATATGCTTCTTTTTATGAGATGTTTCGATTAATATATATAACATATAAAATGTTCATGGAAGTGTCTGTATAGTGAATATCGCTATATCGACACTTTGAAAACATCATCTCTTTAGGAAAATCTTTTTGTTGATCTTGTGCTTGGGTTTTTACGAAATAAAAATAAGGTTAATTAATTATTGTAATAATGGTGTTAAAATTAATTAATCAATTTAATAATGATGTTTAAAATTAACAAATCATTTTAAATAATGGTGTTTAAGGTTAATTAATCAATTTAATAATGGTGTTTTGCGGTTGATTAATCATTTTGATAATAATGGTTAAAATTAATTAATTATTTTAAATAATGATGTTTAAGATTAATTAATCATTTTAATAATGATGTTTTAAAGTTAATTAATCATTTTAATAATGATGTTTAAAATTAATTAATAATTTCAAATAATAATGTTTAAGGTTAAGTAACCATTTTAATAATGATTAAAGTTAATTAATCATTTTTAATAATGTTTTCAAGTTATTCCATCATTTTAATAATGATGTTTAAAATAAATTAATCATTTTAAATAATGATGTTTAAGGTAAATTTATCATTTTAACAATGACATTTAAAGTTAATTAATCATTTTAAATAATGATGTTAGAAGTAATAATCACGTTTAAAGTTGATTTACCATTTTTAATAATGTTTTTTAAAGTTAATATCTGTGCTGGGGAATCCAAGCACAAATCCGGTTTAAAAGTTTTATTTGTTTATGTAAAAAATAAGAAATTTAATTTCCATAAACGATATTGCTCACATGGAAAGGATTTATTTATATTAATATCATTAAACGTCGAGGTATGGAATCTCATCTCTTTCTCGAAGGTTAAAAATGCCATCAAGGCAAGTCTGTGCTTACCTGGCTTCATTTTTATCTATGGCATAATACAAGTTTGAAATTGATGAGTAGTGGTAAGGGTATGAGATTTAATTTCTATATATGATCATTCTAATAATTCTCGATAGTCGATTAATGACTATCGATTATAGTATCTTCTTTGTGTATCATCAATCTAAGATGATATGTTGCTCATTTAAGTGTTGATATCCTCTGTTGGAAGTGACTAAAACAAAAGAGCAAGTGAGAGCCAAGATATGTGGGGTTGCTCCCATTAAGGTATTATCACATTCACTCTAGATTGGTTTCAGTTATATACGTAAAGAGATGTGCAATACTCGAATACTCGCCATCGTAGTTCTCAAGTATATTTTAGAGGTATACTTTCATTAAGAGGGGTGCACTCTCTTAGTCATTGTTGGAAAATTCCCTTCCCTTGTTTTTGATTCAAACCCTTGAATTTATTCTTTCTTAATTGCATCAGAAAGAGTCTTGAACACTTCACGATGTTAATTATTTATACCCATTACTTTTTGTTGGATACTGCTCTTGTGAGGGGAAACCCATTCTGCATTTAGCCTTCTGTTAGGAACTGAGATGTTGGTTTTGATGACAACAACCTTTTTAATTTATCTTATTATGAAATATATACGAACACTGTTGTCTAGATAGATAAGTCTATGTAGGATATATAGATATGTATATGTAGGCATTGATTACTAAAGACTGATCAGCATAAAGACTCAAGACTCAAGATTGAAAACTCTAGAGTATCGAGATCAAGATTTCAAGATATGCCTCTAGTTTTTGTTAAAACTTCATAATAGCATGGAAATCTTCATTCCAAACTTCATTTGGAATAGAACCCTTTTCTGCCTTCTTAGCGGCTCACAAACCCACGACAAGTAGCTTATAAACCTATGACAAGTGGCTTACAAACCCACGAACATTCTGGTTTTGTACAAGTTCTCGAGTCTTGAGGTGATGAGATATTCTGTAGGAAGAAGCTTGCAAAACTACTTCAAAACGGTTTTTCAAAAATAATTTTCTAAACTGCTTTTCAAAATATTTTAGCCTCAAAATTA
This sequence comes from Allium cepa, assembly GCA_030765085.1. Taxonomy (NCBI): domain Eukaryota; kingdom Viridiplantae; phylum Streptophyta; class Magnoliopsida; order Asparagales; family Amaryllidaceae; genus Allium; species Allium cepa. Next base: position 604,087,298 of record CM060943.1, on the reverse strand, counting down.
TCTTTTCAAAAGATTTTTCAAAAAGATGTTTTAGCCTTAAAATATTATTTGTTTTTGTTTTAAAATAAACTCTTGATTTAAACTTCATTTAAAAAAAATTACATTGTTCTTTACATAAAGATGTCGACATCATGGGATATCCCATGTCGACATGGTGGTCGTTGAATTCAAAAGTTTCAATTTTCAAAAGAAGTGTCTATTCGTTTAAATCTCTTCATGAATGGTTTTGACCATTGGTGCTTTATAAATAGGCTTCATAAATGAATTTTTTAATCATCTATTTTCATATTTTCTTCACTTCTTCTTCTCCACAAATCCATATTCTATAATTTTCATATTTTTAAGATCATGCCGAAATTCTGTCGAATTCTTAAGTGAATCAAATTAGAATCTCATTCTCGTTTGATTCTCTGCCCTCTCTCGAAGATCAAAGTGCTATTCAGAGTTATAGGATCAATTTGTAATCAAAACTTTATCGAGTCTCTCTATACGGTGTGCTTGTGCCTGGAAATCAATTGGGTAATCTTGTGGCCCGTAAATCAAGAGAGTTTTCCCCGGACTCGTGAGACAGGAGGGTACCTCAAGGCCTTTAGAAATTGAGGAATGTAATCTCGACATTGGTATAATAAAAATCTGTATGAGGTGGTTTGCCTTGGTGCATGACTGGATGTAGGGTAACTTCGAACCAGTATAAAATCTGATGTGTTCTTTCCCTTTACTGCTTTTTATTTACTTTCTACATCTTTGTTTGATTCTGTGATTGTTCTGTGATTAATTTCTGCATTTGTTTGTGTCATAATTTTAAGTTAGTTCATATAAGTCTTAGAATTCATTAAACACTATTCACCCCCCTCTAGTTAAATTAGCCTTAAGATCCTTAATCCGCTGTCCCTTCCAATTGGTATCGGAGCCTTGGTTTCCATAGTTTTCGTAATCTGAAACTTGAAAATTGTTTTAATGGCTACCTACACTGGTAATGTCAACTCTGCACTAGTTCTGTTATCAATGACACTAGTTCATTTGTAGAAGGGTCAGTCCACTGCCAGATCACCATTTTCAATGGCAGTCATTATGCATATTGGGCTTGTAGAATGAAAATTTATTTACAATCTGTAGGATTAGACACTTGAAATATCGCATAAACTGAATATGTTGAACCAACTACCAATTTTTCCCAGTGGACCGCTGAGCAAAAGGGTGTTGCACAAAATAACTCAAAGGCCATGACTATATTATTTTGTTCACTAGATAGGAATGAGTTTAATAGAGTGTCTGTTTGTAAGTCTACATTTGATATATGGAAAACTTTGCAAGTTTCTCATGAAGGAACAAGCAAAGTTAAATAGAGTAAAATTTCCATATTAACTAATCAGTTTCAATTGTTTAAAATGCATGCAAATGAGTCCATTTTCGACATGTATTATCGATTTCAAGATATTGTTTATTCACTTATTGCAGTGGGAAAATGCTTTTCGGAGGAAGACCAAGTCAGAAAAATTCTAAATTCACTCACTCCAGCATGGGATCAAAAGACACTTGCAATCGAAGAAGCAAATGATACGGGTCTCATGAAAATAGAAGAATTGATTGGTAATCTGATATTTTATGTAGTTCAACTACAAGGAAGAAGAGAAAACAAGGCTACAGAAAAGAAGTCATTAGCATTAAATGCAACAACTGAAGATTCGGAACCAGACAGTGATGAGGAGGTTGCTTTTATGACATGAAACTTTCGAAAGTTCCAAAAATATAGAAAAATGAATAATTACAAAAGAAATTATCAAAGGAATTCCAGAAATAATACGGAGAACGTCAACAATGATGGATGCTAAAATTGAAATAAGGTCGGGCATAATAGAAAAGATTATCCATATCTAGATAAATAGTTGTTCCCTCTAAATAATGACTCACCAAGGAAAAGAAAGAAAGCATTCACAGCAACTCTTGATGACTCGGACTCATCATCCAGTGACGATGAAAAGAAGACGGATAATTCAAATCTATGTTTCACTACTATTCATGAATCGGATGACGATAGGAGTATGGATCTAAAATAGATACTGTAGCGGTCCTGACTCGACCTTCGAAAATCGGCACCGAATACGACACTCATATTCCAATGCCGCAGATCCAAATGTCGAATCTAGTGCGCCGGAGCTTATACCATTAAGTAAACAACACAGCGGAAGAAAAAGATATCAATATATATAACATTGATACAATGACATATACCACATCTGATATAATATGATACAACAGAATGATACAATAGATATTACTACTAACAGAGATACAAGAATTAGCAGCGGAAAGAAATAGATAACACCAGCAGCGGAAAATAACTCCATCTCCAAATCCAATGCTCCAATCCAAAGCTAGCTCGAACCAACACCACATGTCACCTAGACAAGCAAGTATGTCCTGATCCAAAGATTGGACTAACTCCAGATAATCTACTAAATCTGATTATCTGAAAAACCCAACTCTAGACTGCCCGTGTGGAAAAATTGTGGGCACCCAGAGTTTAGGAAAGGAACAATAAACTCCGAGTCAGTCATGGGACTGGTATGAGTAACAAAAACAGTTTGGTCTTTCTAAACAAACAATAAATGAATTTAAAATAAATCCTCAATGCTTTTAGAAAATGAAACTACCATAAGGCCTCCCGCCACACACACAATGCAAACGCAGAATTGGAGGAGATTTCTCCTTATGATAGTCAAACATGCTTGATACGAGAAAATTCCTTGATGTTATTATTATAAGTGCACAGTGGAAAACATTTCAAAAATATAATATTAATCTTAGCCAATATACGACCATTATCGTATGCCTACTATAGCTACCATCTAAATAGTGGGGCGCCACAATAAGTAAATGGCAGTTTCTACAACTAAAACCGTACAGGGCGCGTATTGTTTCTCTTGGATTTTCCAACAAATGGTCGGGCTAAGGAACTTCCATTGTCCATGGGATCGCCTCTGGCGGGACGTCCCGAGAACCTAATCGGATCTCTGCCAACACAAGGCCAGGTTACCTCTGTGACTAGGTAACTACTTCTCGAGCATGCCACCCCCTGGTCCTTTGGGACCTTTATCCGAGGCGCCTCTAAACCACAAAGCAACAACCACACAGAAAATGAGATTGAAGCCCACCACATAGGTAAATATCTGGGCTCCATACCATGATACCACCCTTTACCAGAAGGGAATGACACACCCTAAAGGGCGCGACCCTCATAACCTTGCCGCATCTTTTCTGTTTCGACCATTTTTGGGTTGTGAGGTCCTGATGCAGTCTCGTCCACAAAACTACGCTTCATACATAAGCCATGCTCTGATCACAAATGATCAACAAATGATCATCAACACACAGCAGCACTTTGCATGCCACACTACCAAATTGGGAATATATCACTGATAACCTTCAACTACATAACCTTTGAGCTCGTACGTCTCAGAGAAGGGTGTTAAGCTAAGAGAATAAATTCTCCGCCACCAACAGATATGTATTTGAAAGAAATCTGCTTTATATCTCAAAGTGTAGTGTCAGATATACAACCATACAAGTCTGTCTCGGGTTCGAACAGAACCGAAGGCACTTCTGAAGAAGCCCTTGCAAATCCGGGTATTCACAATCCCGATCAGACTTCCCATCACTTAGGGAATCTCTATACCGTAGCTACTCGGTGCAGAGACAATCGATAGGTTATCCTATCGTTCTCACAAATACCCGGTCTTCAACACCGGTCTTCAATGCTATCCATAACGACGTATCATTATTCGGAATGGTTATATGACACAAGGTCCTCTCCCGGCTAAACCGAATAATGAGTGCATTATCTAAAAATATATGGATATGGGATTTCAGTTAAGTCACAACTTCACAGAAACCCAAAACCTTTCTTTAGATGGTTTAATAAATTTACCATTTCAAATCTTTTAAACAAAAGATTTATTTCACAAAGTTCACCCAGTTTCACAAAGATCCATTTATGGATTTCAAAACAATTTCCATTCCAATTTGGTTAACTCATTAAATCTTTAAATCAAAGATTTAACTTATAGCTTTCAAATTCGTCCCCATAACTTGGAAGTCATTTTCATTTTTTAAACTAGAAATCCTTTTAACACAAATTGGAAGTTCATTCCTTATTCGAAAGCTTTTAATATTTGAAAACAAATAGTTTTCGTTTCGGAAGAATCCAATTATATTTGCACGAGTTAAAGCCTATGAATTTAAATTCAAATTTCCAAATTAATATATATGAAATGGTTTAACCCACATATAACTAGTATAGCATCTTTAATCCTTAGTTTCAAATCATAGAATTCAGTTACAAATATTGAATTTAAATTTAAATCAAATTATTTAAACTTCAAAGTGTAATCGAGTTATTCAAAAATAAATTCTATCTTTGAAATTTCATTTCAAAAGTTTTTCACATTTAATCTGATTCCATTCCCAAACCATTGAATTCAAATTGTCTATTTAGAAATCATTCCAAAAATTTGTGACTTAATCGATTTCCTTATGAAATCCATATTTGTGTGTGTATGATGTGGTCCAGGGGTTCAACACAATAGTGCCACAACATCATCATCACAGATCAAAACACAGAAATATAGTTGATAAGCGGTATAAACTCTAACGCTTATCGTTCATTCACAGAGTCAAAGATAATAATAAACAAATGTATTACAAATAAATGAATAAATTACACACAGCTCAATCCACAGAACAAAATATCACAGATTAGATAGGATAATCAATTCAAGGCATCTCATACAATGCAATCATTCATAAGTAAGGTCAAGCATTCAATGGTTGTTTATAAGTAGGATTAATTAATTGTTTAATCCTAATTAATTCAATTTGTTTCCAATTAAATTAATTTCTTATGAATAAATTATCCAATCCTGATTAATTAATTACAAATCATTTGATATAAACTAATTTATCAAACACTTTAATTAATTGTTCTTAATTAATAAATCATTCTTAATTAATCATATTAATTAAATTAACCTTTGAACTAGTTACATAATTAATTAACCCCTTAATTAATTATTTCAAGAAATTAACTTTTTAATTACTTACCATAAAGTAATTGTACTTACACAATCTCATAAATGATTAACATTAAATTAATTAATCAAATTAATTATTAAAATTAACCACATTAACTAATTATTTAAATAATCTTAGTTAAGGACCTTCATTAACAATTAAATTTCCTTTAATTACTTTGTTAAAGAAATTTACTTATATTAGTCATTGTTGATTATCAATTAATTAACCATTAAGAACTCATTAATTAATCCTAATTATTGAATTAATTAAGTCAACTGTAACTTAATGAATTCTTAATTACGATTTAAGTATTCCTTAATTAATTAACTTAACTTTAATTAATAAATTTAAACTTAAAATTACTAAGTTAATTAATATAAAACATTAATTATTCCTTACTTAATTTATCTTTAAACCTTAGTAATTTAAACCTTTAGTTACTTATTTAATTAATCCAAATCATTAATTAATTAAATAAATAAATTATCCATTTTAATTAACTTAATAATTAATGAATTATAATCATCATTATATCTTCATTAACTTAAATCAGATCTCATTCTCATCAATGATTTTATTATCACTTATAAATGTGTTGAAACATTTATATTCAATTCACTTTTAAATTCATTTTAAATTTCAAGATTTAAAATAAATACCGATTTATCTTATATAAAGTTTAAATAAAGAGTTCAACATCAATTTCTCTTTGAATTCACATATTAAATGAATTCTTTACATTTAAACTTATTTAATTATTTAAATTTGTACAGCTTTATTTAACTTCGATATCTGGAATTCAAAGTTAGATTTAAACTCAAGTTTACCATTTGATTTAAGCTTTGTTTAATTTCTTACTTTACAATTTTCAACTTTCATTTAAATTCCCTTAATTGCTTAAACTTTTAGTTACCAAAACAATTTAAATTTTAAAACTTTATTCCCAAACTAAGCTGCAACTAAATTTGAATTCATCCTTAACTTTAATTTATCAACTCAGTTTAAACTTGCTTTGAAATTTAAATTCAATTCTAAATTTTCAGAAAAAAAAGAACAGAACAGGCTTTGAACCTGTACAACCATTTCCCCAAGCCCCCCTGCTAATTTAGCTTCGAGCCAAAACGAAAAATCATCGAATAAATACTCAAGTTACTCGAGTAATCATGAGTTCACCCTGCTACCACCCATTACAAGGGCAAAATCCAAATTCCAGAACCAAAATACCATGCTCGTGCACCTGTACAGTACCTCCGACCAAGTTCAGGCGACACTACGACATCGAGCACATCGACGATCAGCCACAATCCAATCCCCGACCACCTGAATCCCCATACTCCTCTCGAAAACAAATTCGAGCACCAAGTCGAAACCTGGAAAACACGAGAGCAACCACCACCTTAAACCTGTCATCGCTTCGAACTCGCCGCCTCGACCCCGGAGGACCTGAAACTTCGGCCATCCACTCCTCAACACTTCCTCCACCAACTTCCCAAACCACGTCAAACTCGATCATACGAAGAGAACGAACGAATCGAAATACGTCCCCTTACCGAAACTAGGTTTAGAAATTATAAACGCTCACCGTCGTTGCCTCGATGATCGAGCTCGCCTTCAACCATTTTTCCCAACACCACCGTAGACTCCTCCACCTCCATGCCAAACCCCGACTTCCAAAGCTCCTCCGGCGGCCTAAAATCGATCGAAAACCACTTTTTGTTCATATTCAAACTGCTCTTAATTCTTTGATCTAAAATTCATGATTTTAACTTTAAAAATCATGTTAAAGTATGTGAATTCAGGTTATATACCTGAATCCATGAATTAAGAGATTTCAATTTTCACTTATTTAAAGCTTTGCCAGATTTCTTGATTTCCAGGGATGTTAACAAGTCGTTCGAACTTAAATAAATCTTAAATTTTGAGTATAGGCTATAACAAACAGTTTTGTTTTAAAATTTAAGTCCAATCAGTAAATAGAACAAGTGGAAAAGATTTTTGAAATAAAAGTCTTGTGTTTGGAAGTTTAAACAGAGGACATATATGAATATCATCCTGCACCCAAATACTTCCATCATTCAAATTCACTCAAAGAATCCATGTGTATATAAACAGTTATTCACAGATGTAAAAGCAACAAATTCATACGTAAAAAAATAAATGAAAATATATGTTACTCACTGTGATTTTTTTCTTTTTTGTCTAGAAATAAGAACAGAGCATGCTTTGATGTTGAAACAGGCTTGTAATTTCAAGCTGGAAACCCCTATCTTTGATTCTATGGTTTGTGTTGATTGTAGTGTTGTTGAAGTTGAATTTGTTTATGGTTTTGAAATGGTGTTTATTCTAGAGGTTGCTCAGATTTTATAAAATGATCGAACTGAAATGAGGATATATAGCAAAAAAAAGTTACAGGATATATTATTATTTGTTTGTACAAGGTGATATAATTTAGTTTGTACAATCCAGAGCAAAGATTTTTTTCCCTTGTGGAGGCTGAAAACAGTTTTCAACATTTCGAATGACTTGTTTGTGCTAACATTAAATGCATAAGTACTTTGTGTTTCCTTATGATTTTTTTATATATTTTCTCTGTACTTTACTTTGCCTATTTTATATATGTACCAAGATACTTATTTTACTTGTTCTATCCTACTACTACACATACATATTTACTTGCCTTTGCAAACTTTAACTCAGCTGAGATGATCTTGCATTAATGCTAAGTACTTTATGTCTCCTATACTTATCTTATTATATTTTTATTTTATATTTTGTGTGTACTTAGATTTTCATTTGTATGTAAATTTCTTTTGTTCATTTACTAGCTAATGTGTTGATTTTATATTGTAGATTTTTGTTATCTCTTTTCTTGTTGCACAACTTGTTTTTATTTTTATTGTTTTAAATTTGAACTATCAAACATTTTCTAAGTCATTTATTTAAATATTAAATACAAATTCAATATTCAAATTCAAATTTTAAGGTCAAGTTCAAATTAATTCAAAATTTATTCCAAGATTTACATTAATTATTAATTTAAATTTGATTCAAAATTGAGATCGTTACAGGTACGTATTTACATTATTTTTATTTTTTCTTATTTGAATGGATGCTTGTTTGTTTGTTTAATTGTTTTAAATTTCTTGAATTTTTAAATTCAATTTCATCCCTTTAAATTTGAATTTTAAATTCAAAAATAATATTATTCTAATATTATTTTAAATATTAAATTATTAATATTTAAGTACTATCATATTTAATGTTATCATAGGAATTATATAATTAGAATATAGGATATAATAAATATATATTTATTAGGAATTAGGAATAGAAACTTGTCCTTTGATTCAATAGGCACATGTTGACATACCCGGATACCCCATGTCGATGGCCCTCAGAATTTGATTTCAAAATTTGAATTCAAACTTTTGAATTTTCCTACACATTTTCACCAACTTCAATGCTCTAGAAAGATGTCTTTTGACCGGAGAACATGTCTATAGAATCTCTATTTATATATCTCTCTTTATCATCACTTTTCACTTTTATTTCAAATTTCAAGCTTATCTTCATTATCTTCAACTCCTCAAACTTCTTCAATGGCCTTTCAAGCGCTCCTAACACCATTAGGCTTCCAAAATCTGTCAAAAACTTTCTTTTTAATGGCCCGGAAGCTATCAAAGCTTACATCAACTATGTAAACTTTGGTAAAATTCATATGGGAAAATTTGCTATTTTTGAAGATTTTCCTTCTTATGAAATTGAAAATCTTTTTCAACAATGTTCTATTCATAGTTTAGTTGATAACAAACAAAATAATTTTGTATGTTATCCAAATCTTGTTAAGATGTTTTATCCGAATTTGAATCATGGTTTTTATGATGGGGAAGAAGGACAAATTTGGAGTAGTGTTAAAGGAACACAAATAGTTTTGGATTGTGAAATTTTTGGAAATATTTTGGGATGTAAGTATACCGGAATGAATCTCTCGGAATTTCAAATCGATGAAAATGATTGAGAGATATTTCATCACATCTTTGAAGGGGTTGACAATTTCGAATTCAAAAATCCTTATTTTCGTCCAAAAGAAAGAATTGTTAATCTCCTTATTCAACACACTCTTCTACTAAGATCAGGAAACTACAACAACCCGACTTTAAAAGTTTGCAAAGCTCTTTTTGCAGTTTTTGAAAATTATGATATTAATTGGGCTTAAGTTATTTTGGATGAGCTAAGGCCCAAGAATTTTACTATGGGTGAAAACACATTATATAATGGAATTTATCTCACTCGAATTTTTAATTGCTTTGGTGTTGATTTCAAAAGGGAAGAATTTATAACTAGAAAAGTGTTCAACCATGGAAACATTTCCCTTATGCAAATTCCATTAGTGTTTCAACTATATGAAACACTTAAGGAAAAGGAAGAAAAACTTGCTCATGAAGAAATGGAAGAAATAGTGGAAGAAGAAGAAGAAGAGGAAGAGAAAGAATGAAATTGAAGAGGAGGAAGAGGAAGATCAAGAAACCACCATAGAAAGTATTGAATAACTTACTAGTCCCACTAATCCATCCAACAAGACCATTCTCAATAATCAAAGAATTATAGTGGGAAATCAAAAGACACTTAAAAGATCAATGAGTAAGAAAATGGATAAGATTTCCACTAAAATCAAGAAGTTCTTTGGGAAAACCAGTAGATAGCTTGGACTATCATCTTCTTCATCTTCATCTAACTACTTTTAGTTCATGTTATCTTAAGTTCAATCTTTGTATTTCCTTTATTTTAGTTAATATTTTATTATCTTATATAACGTTGACTAGAATTATTAATGGAATCTTCATTTCCTATTATTCAATTTCACTTGTCTCTATAATTGATTTTTTTACATTATATAAATTTTAGTTTAATATATTTCCTCATAATATTCAAAACAAAGCAAAATGTCATTTTGAGCAGAGGCATGTCGACATACACCATCCCCCCATGTCGACATCTGCCGGGCAGAAAATAGTTACACTTTCAAATTTCATTTTCATGTAACTAACTTGTGTCTATTCATTTCAAATGACTTTCTACCCCTATTTATATCTATTTCTTCGAGAATAAATTGTAGAACTTCATCTCTAATCACTCTCTTTCATAGTTCTTCCTATTTTTTGAATTATGGCTTCTTCGATTAAGAATCTAAGTGCTAATCTTGAAGAAACTCTCACTTCCTTCAAGAATATTCTTACATTCATACTTCGTAATGAGCATCACTTAGAATCGAGTCAAATACAGATGATCAAGGAGCAAGAGAGATATTTCGACGCCCTTCGTTGGATGATCTTAGCCCTTAACAAGGACGATTTTGAAGGAAATCCACCAGTCACTCTCGATAAAGATAAAGAAGAATAGGATGCCATCAAAGCAGACCCTATCTTTGGAGAAGATGGATGGGTGGAAGTTTCAAGGAATGTCTAGTCATTCTGTATGTTATTTGTTTAATTAAGTGGTGTGTTTTAAACTTGATTGACTTAACTTATTTGATATGGTTTGTACATATGTTTGGATTGAATAATTACTGTAAATATAATTGGTTGATGATTTATTTACTTTTTGGATTACACTTATGATCACACTTAGCAATTATTACACTTATATATAGTTACCCTATTTTATTATGGTTAATTATCTTATAACAAGTTCAGGAATTTTTAAGAAGTTTTTGTTGATGACAAAGGGGAAGAAGTTATAAAATAATAGTTGGCTTGGAGTAAGGGGGGTTATGGAGTAAGGGGGAGTTATGGTATGATAAATATATTTTATAAATACAGGTTGTCATCATCAAAAAGGGGGAGATTGTTAGGAACTGAGATGTTGGTTTTGATGACAACAATATTTTTAAATTATCTTATTATAGAATATATACTAAAACTGTTGTTTAGATAGATATGTATTTGTCGGATATATAGATATGTATATGCAGGTATTGATTACTGAAGACTGATCAGTACAATGATTCAAGACTCAAGATTCTTACAAACCTATGACAAGTAGCTTACAAACCTACGACAAGTGGCTTACAAACCCACGAACATCCTGGTTTTTTACAAGTTCTCGAGTCCTGATGTGATGAGATATTCTGTAGGAAGAAGCTTGCAAAACTACTTCAAAATGTTTTTTCAAAATTGATTTTCGAAACTGCTTTTCAAAATATTTTAGCCTTAAAATTATCTTTTCAAAAGATTCTTCAAAAAGATGTTTTAGCCTTAAATATTATTTGATTTTTTTTTAAAATTAACTCTTGTTTTAAACTTCATTTTCAAAAGCAAATTTTACATTTTTTTTTACATAGGGATGTCGACATCATGGGATACCCATGTCGACATGGTGGCCGTTGAATTCAAAAGTTTCAGTTTCCAAAAGAAGTGTTTATTCGTTTAAATATCTTCACGAATGGTTATGACCGTTGGTGCTTTATAAATAGGCTCCACAAATGAATTTTTTAATAATCTATTTTCATATTTTCTTCACTTCTTCTTCTCCACAAATCCATATTTTATCATTTTCATATTTTTAAGAACATGCCAAAATTCTATCGAATTCTTAAGTGAAATAAATTAGAATCTCCTTCTTTTTTGATTCTCCAACCTCTCTTGAAGATCAAAGTGCTATTCAAAGTTATAGGATCAATTTGTAATCAAAAGTTTATCGAGTCTTTCTATAAGGTGTGGTTGTTCCTGGAAATCAATTGGATAATCTTGTGGCCTGTAAATCAAGAGAGTTTGCCCCGGACGCATGAGATAGGAGGGTACCTCAAGGCCTTTAGAAATTGAGGAATGTAATCTCGACATTGGTATAATAAAAATCTGTATGAGGTGGTTTTCCTTGGTACAGGACTAGATGTAGGGTAACTCCAAACGAGTATAAAATCCGGTGTATTCTTTCCCTTTACTGCTTTCTATTTACTTTCTACATCTGTGTTTGATTCTGTGATTGTTCTGTGATTAAGTTCTGCATTTGTTTGTGTCATAATTTTAAGTTAGTTCATATAAGTCTTAAAATCCATTAAACACTATTCACCCTCCCTCTAGTGTTAAATTAGCCTTAAGATCCTTAATCCGCTGTCCCTTTCAATTGAAATACTTATTCTCTTAGAAAGAGCAGAACATGAGACAATAGAGATGGTTGGAGTTTACTGCTGCTTATGATTTTGGAATTGAATACAACCCTGGAAAAGGAAATAAGGTAGTGGATGTACTTAGGAGGAAACGTCAAAATGCAATATTGGCTATGATTGCTGAGTGGAAAGATTTAGAAGAATATAAGCTTGTAGAGTGCACTTTAGATCCGAGGTAGTTCTAGTGTAGGAAGTGTTGTATTGACTTGTTTAGAAGTTCGACCGGTAACGATTGAGAGGGTAGCTTCTGAACAGGAGGAGGATCCAGTTTTGGCTAAACGGATCAGAATGTTAAGGGAAGGAACAAAGGGCGATGACTTAAAGGATTTTAGTCTTGACCAAAATGGATGGTTGAGAAAGAAAGGAAGGTTGTGTGTTCCGTATGTAGGAGACATGAGGAAGTAAGTTTTGGATGAATGCCATCATTCGAAGTTCACTATCCATCCAGGAGGAATGAAGATGTATCAAGATATGAAGAGAAGTTTCTTCTGGGAAGGTATGAAATGGGACATTGGTGTATCTGTTAAGCAGTGCTAGAATTGCCAACAGGCAAAAGCTGAACACCAAAGCCAAGTGGATTGCTTCAACCATTGGAAGTTTCGTTGTGGAAGTGGGATTCTATCTCTATGGATTTCATTGATGGGTTGCCAAGATATAGTAGAGGGAAAGAAAGCATATGGGTCATAGTAGATAGACTAACAAAGAGTGTTCATTTCACTCCAGTAAAGTCAACTAGGACGGTGCCTATTTTGACGAAGTTGCTTATAAAGAATGTGGTTAGACTGCATGGGATGCCTAGTAGTATTGTCAGTGACAGAGATTCATTGTTACTAGTGAGTTCTGGAAGAGTCTACAGGAAGCATTAGGAACCAAGCACAATATGAGTACTGCTTACCATCCACAGACTGATGGAAAAACGGAAAGAGTTAACAAAGTCTTGAGGACTTGTTAAGATCATGTGTATTGTATTTTCGAGGCATCATGGGAAGACCGTCTCCATTCAGTCGAGTCTCGTATAATAATAGCTATCATACTAGTATTGGGATGGCACCGTTTGAAGCTTTGCATGGAATACCATGCAAATCTCCTGTATGTTGGTTGGAGATTGGGAATAGACTGGTTCTTGGTCCGAATTTGGTGAAAGAAGCCGAAGAGAAGATTGAGTTGATCCGAGCTAGGATGAAGGAAGCTCGGTTTAGGCAAAAAAAAGCGCCAACGGAAGAAGGAAAGATTTGGAATTCTCGATTGGAGACTATGTGTTTGTTAAGGTTTCACGGATGAAGGGTGTGATTAGATTTGAAAAGTTAGGGAAGTTAGCACCTAGATTCGTTGGACCTTTCCGTATTGTTGAGAGGATCAGGAAACTCGCTTATAGATTAGAGTAACCGAGTAGTTTGGCTGGAGTACATGTTGTATTCCATATTTCTCATCTTAGAAAATATATTAGAGACCCAGAGACTGTTATAGCACCTAGAGTATTAAAGGATTTAGTACCAGAGCCAGACTTGACTATAGCTAGAAAGACAATTTAGATTGTAGCTAGAGATGAGAAGAAGTTGAGGAACAAGACAGTCAAATTAGTAAAGGTCCAGTGGATTGAAGATGCTATATACTGTACTTGGGAGACTGAGGGTAGGATTAGAGGTGCTTATCCAGAGTTGTTTGATGGAATGTTTTACCTTCGGTTGTTTTGATTATGTACCTTATCGTAATTTCGAGGACGATATTCTTTAAGGTGGGAGTCTGTAACACTCCATATTTTCATAATATTGTTTAGAATAATTAATTGGGTAAATTAAATAAAATGTGGAGATTAATGGGTTGGGACTTGATTAAATTAAGGATAGTTGTGTCATGTTAATTACAAATCGAATAAAACAATTTGAACTAATGTGTTAGGAATAAGTAAGGGAAATATGGAAAATAGGAAAGGCCGATACCCTAAATCCTTAGGAAATGAAACCCACGTTCATTTCGTTTTCACTCAAACTAAAATTTTACCATGTCCGACCACCATTATTGTTCTCAAGAAGCTAGGATTTAAGTAAAGGAAGATAATCAACATAATCAACATCAAATCTCACGCCTTATAATCTCAAAGCTAAGGTGAATAATAATGCATCCCATTTTCATATGATTTTCGGTTTTCTGATTAGATTCGAAATGATTTTGCAAGTATATGCCGTGTTTTGATGATTAAAGTTATATACGTGCTTGTCGATGAATTATATATGTTCATGTTAGTTTATATGATATGTTTGATATGAAAACCCTATTAGATGACATCCAATGCTTGGAAAATTTAAATATAGTTCAGAAATGATAGTTTAGAGATGGGTTTCAATTTTCATAATTTTCTTAGTTAATGTGGATTTTATATAAATTTTCCAGTGAAGAAAATGATTTATTGGATTATAAATTATTTACGGCTGAAATAGTAGTTATTTGGGTTTGAAATTTTTATACGTTGGAAAACATATTAAAATAGAATTTTAGGGTTTTTTTTCCAGATGTTTCCTAAGTGATTTGATGAATATATAAAATTATTTAAGGTATGGTACTTACATGTTTTATATATTTAATTAAGGAGAAGGGGCATTTTATAAAATAAAATGATTGCTTAATTCAAAAAAGTTTGTTTTTAATAGTTTCGAAAGGTTTGATATCGGTTTTGAAAGAGATGATATCAAAAGTTTGGAAAGAGGTTCTTTCAAGTGTCTGAATGTTTTCATCAAGTAATATTTGAGTAAAAAAGACATATACATAACATAGTGATATGATTTTGAGTAAATCATAAAGATTATTTACTTGTCCTTGTTTAAGTTTGATTTAAAGGTTTCAAACCATTTTGAAAATGTTTTCAAGGAAAATTATGCGAGGGGGTCCTTAAGTGAAAATGACTCAGATATTAGAATACCAAAAGGGACTAGTATGGGGTCGCGCCCTATACATTAGCTATTAGCCCTAGTGAATTGTGTATGCAGGTATTGATCACTAAAGACTGATCAGTATAAAGATTCAAGACTCAAGATTGAAGACTTTAGAGTGTCAGGATCAAGATTTCAAGATATGTGTTTAGTTTTTTGTTAAAACTTCATAATAGCATGGAAATCTTCATTTCGAATTTCATTTGGGATGGAACCCATTTCTACCTTCTTAGTGGCTTACAAACCCACGACAAGTAGATTACAAACCTACGACAGTGGCTTACAAACCCATGAACATCCTGGTTTTGTACAAGTTCTCGAGTCCTGATGTGATGAGATATCCTACATGAAGAAGCTTGCAAAACTACTTCAAAATGGTTTTTCAAAATGATTTTTAAAACTTCTTTTCAAAATATTTTAGCCTTAAAATTATCTTTTCAAATGATTTTTCAAAAAGTTGTTTTAGTTTTAAAATATTATTTGTTTTTGTTTTAAAATAAACTCTTGTTTTAAAATTCATTTTCAGAAACAAATTTTACATTGTTTTTTACATAGGGGATGTCGACATCATGGGATACCCCATGTCGACATGGTGGCCGTTGAATTCAAAAGTTTCAATTTTCAAAAGAAGTGTCTATTCGTTTAAATCTCTTTACGAATGGTTATGACCGTTGGTGCTTTATAAATAGCCTTCACAAACGAATTTTTTAAACAACTAATTTCTTATTTTATTCACTTCTTCTTCTCCATAAATCCATATTCTATAATTTTCATATTTCTAAGATCATGTCGAAATTCTATCGAATTCTTAAGTGAATCAAATTAGAATCTCATTCTTGTTTGATTATCTGCCCTTTCTCAAAGATCAAAGTGCTATTCAAAGTTATAGGATCAATTTGTAATGAAAAGTTTATCGAGTCTCTCTGTAGGGTGTGCCTCAAAATCAATTGGGTAATCTTGTGGCCCGTAAATTAAGAGAGTTTGCCCCGGACTCATGAGACAAGAGGGCACCTCAAGGACTTTATAAATTGAGGAATGTAATCTCGACATTGGTATAATAAAAATATGTATAAGGTGGTTTGCCTTGGTACAAGACTGGATGTCGAGTAACTCCGAATAAGTATAAAATTCGGCGTATTCTTTCTTTTTACTGCTTTTTATTTACTTTCGGCATCTGTGTTTGATTTTGTAATTGTTCTATGACTAAGTTTTGCATTTGTTTGTGTCGTAACTGTTAAGTTCGTTCATATAAATCTTAGAACCACTAAACACCCTCTAGTGTTAAATTAGCCTTAAGATCCTTAATCTGATGTCCCTTTCAATTGGTATCAAAGCATTGGTTTTCATAGTTTTCATAATCTGAAACTTGAAAATTGTTTTAATGGCTACTAACACTTGTAATGTCAACTCTGGCACTTGTTCTGTTATCACTAACACTAGTTCATTTGTAGATGGTCAGTTTACTATCAGACCGTCATTTTTCAGTGGCAATAATTATGCACATAGGGCTTGTAGAATGAAAATTTATTTACAATATGTAGGATTAGACACTTGGAATATCACACAAACTGAGTATATTGAACCAATTACCAATTTTGCCTAGTGGACTATTGTGAAAAAGGGTGTTGCACAAAATAACTCAAAGGCCATGAATATACTATTTTGTTCGCTAAATAGGAATGAGTTTAATAGAGTGTCTATTTGTAAATCTGCATTTGAAATCTGGAAAACTTTGCAAGTTACTCATGAAGGAACAAGCAAAGTTAAACATGAAAGTGACGGCGAATTAAGGATCTTAAGGTTAATTTAATACTAGAGGGGGGTGAATAGTGTTTAATGAATTCTAAGACTTATATGAACTAAATTGAAATTATGACACAATAAATGCAAAACTTAATCACAGAACAATCACAGAATCAAACACAAATGTAGAAAGTAAATAAAAAGCAGTAAAGGGAAAGAACACACCGGATTTTATACTGGTTCGGAGTAACCCTACATCCAGTCCTGTACCAAGGCAAACCACCTCATACAGATTTTAATTAAACCAGTGTCAAGATTACATTCCTCAATTTATAAAGGTCTTGAGGTACCTTCCTGTCACACGAGTCCGAGGTAAACTCTCTTGATTTACGGGCCACAAGATTGTCCAATTGATTTCCAGGCACAACCACATCTTATAGAGAGATTCGATAAACTTTTGACTACAAATTGATCCTATAACTCTGAATAGCACTTTGATCTTCGAGAGAGGATAAAGAATCAAACAAGAATGAAATTCTAATTTGATTCACTTGAGAATTTGGCAGAATTTCGGCACGATCTTAAAAATATGATAATTTTAGAACATGGATTAGTGGAGAAGAAGAAGTGAAGAAAATATAAGAATTATATATTAAAAAATTCGTTTGAGAAGGCTATTTATAGAGTACCAACAGTCATAACCATTCGTGAAGATATTTAAATGGATAGACACTTCTTTTGAAAATTGAAACTTTGGAATTCAATGGCCACCATGTCGACATAGGGTATCCCATGATGTCGACATCCCTTTGTTACAAAAATGAAAACTTATTTTGAAAATGGTATTGAAATGAAAACAAAATGAAATGACTCTAGAGTAAAATAAACTAATTTTACTATGTTTTAAAACACAAAAACAAAGAATATTTAAAGCTAAAACATCCTTTTGAAAATCATTTGAAAAGATAATTTTAAGGCTAAAACATTTTGAAAAGCGGTTTTGAAAAACCATTTCTAAGTATTTTTGCAAGCTTCTTCGTGCAGAATATCTCATCACATCAGGACTCGAGAACTTGTACAAAACCAGGATGTTCGTGGGTTTGTAAGCCACTTGTCGTAGGTTTGTAAGCTACTTGTCGTGGGGTTGTAAGCCACTATGAAGGTAGAAATGGGTTCCATCCCAAATGAAATTCGGAACGAAGATTTCCATGATATTGTGTAGTTTCAACAAAAACTAGACACATATCTTGAAATCTTGATCTTGATATTCATGAGTCTTCAAACTTGTTTTCTTCATTCTTGATCTTTATACTGTACATTGTTCAATGATCAGTACCTGCCTTATATATATATCCTGCATAATATCATTCATATATATCTAGACAATAGTGTTAGTATATAAGTTATAATAAAATAAGTTACAAAGGTTGTTGTCATCAAAAGCACTATCTCTAGTTCCTAACAATCTCCCCCTTTTGATGATGACAACTTTATAAAATATACTTACCACTTAGATCATACCATAAATCCCCCTTACTCCAAGCCTACTATTTTGTATAACTTATCTCCCCCTTTATCTTCAGCAAAAATAACCTATAAACCTTGAACTTAATAGAAAAAGTGATAAACAAACATATACATAAGAATAATAAGTTTGTATGAGTGAAACATAGGATCCTAAGTTAAAATGGAATTTAAGATTTTATATACCAACAATTGTTAGAAGAACATTAATTAATATACTAATTATATACAAATTTACAAATCAATATACAATCAAGAAAATGAAAAAGCCTAACGAGGACCTTTATCTATCGGTGATTTATGGAATGAACAATTTGGATAGTGAAGACAAAAATTTCCACGTTGTTCAACCAAGTTTCCATTAGCGTCAAAAAGTACCTCTCCAACGCAAATCACGCCATCGTCTTCGTCCATATGAACATCCGGATTCGGAAGAGGATATTCTTCTTCTTGATCCTCTTGTAGTTCTTCTAGAGGCTCTTCTTCTTCGGAGTTCATGGCTTGTGATGATTCTTCGATAACAATGGGATTGGCATAGTCATCGATAAGGAATTTTTGTAAATTCCTAAGTATTTTGCCTTGCCTATCTTGTTCTCTAGCCATTCGCTGTTGACTTACTTGAATTTCCACCATCATTTGTAGTAAATATTTCATCTTCTCTTGTAGTTTGATGACTCGTACATGTGTGGAACGTTGAAAAGGGGTAGAATGAGGTGAAGTGGGTAAAGAAGGTTCATTATTAGAGGAGGAAGAATTAATTTACCTTTTTAGAAGTTTATTGCAGACAGTAGAACAGTGAAAAGGAGTAAAAGTCGAAATATATAAATATATAACCAAATAACTAATTTTAGAGGAAAATTTAAATTTGAAAATCTCGATATATATGTCAACATAGGGGGATGGGTCATGTCGACATGCCCAGTTCAATTTTTGAGAATTTTTTTATGTATATTAATTATTAACCATACTTGTATTATTTATAGTTTATATTTTAGTCAATGAACCTACACCTAATTCTCTTCTAAATTTAGTAAAGTTTTGTTCATTTAATGGTTTGGTTAATATATCAGCAATTTGTTTTTCAGTATTAATATATTCAAGGGTTATGACTTCTTTACTTATATTATCTCTAAGAAAATGATGTCTAATATCAATATTTTTTGTACTAGCATAATGAGTTGGATTCTTAGATAGGTTTATTGTGCTAGTATTATCACAATAAATTGGTGATTTAGTTATAGTTAATCCAAAATCTTTTAAAGTTTGTTGCATATATATATAACATGAGAACAAGCCAAAACAACAGATATATATTCTGCTTCAGTTGTTGACAAGGGTACAGCGTTTTTCTTCTTACTAAACCAGGAAACCAGAGAATGTCTTAGAAAGTGACAAGTTCCACTTATACTTTTTCGGTCTGATTTACAACCAGCGTAATCAGCATCACAGTATGAAATCAAATCAAACACATCGTTTTTAGGACAAAATAAATCATAATCTAAAGTATGTTTTACATATCTTAAAATTCTCTTAACCGCTTTTAGGTGAGCTTCTTTAGGTTTAGATTGGATCTTGCACGGAGACAGACACTATGCATGATGTCAGGATGACTTGCTGTTATATAAAGCAGCGAAACAATCATTCCCCTATATAATTTTTGATCAACATTTTTTGATTTATCTTCTTTACTTAAAGCTAAATTAGTTGCCATTGGAGTTGGTTTACCACCAGAAGTGGTCAATCCAAATTTATTAATTAAATCTTTAGCATATTTTTCTTGACTAATGAAAATTCCTTTATCTAATTGTTTGATTTGAAGTCCTAAGAAGAAACTTAGTTCTTCTATCTGAATCATTTCAAATTCTGTAGTCATTATATCTGAAAATTCTTTATTCATTATGTTATTAGTTGATCAAAATATTATATCATCTATATATATTTGTATTAGTTGAATATCATTTTTGATTCTTTTAATAAAAAGAGATGTATCTATTTTACCAATTTCAAAACCAGATTGTAGTAAATAAGATCTTAGTCTTTCATACCAGGCTCTAGGAGCTTATCTCAGACCATATAAAGCCTTCTTTAATCTATATACATGATTTGAAAATTTATTATCTTCAAAAAATGGAAGTTCCATTTAGAAAAGAACTTTTAACGTCCATTTGATATAACTTGAAATTATTGTAGTTTGCGAAAGCAAGTAGAATTCTGATAGCTTCTAGTCTTGCTACGGGTGCAAAGATTTCTCATAATCAATTCCTTCTTCTTGACAATAACCTTGCACGACTAAACGAGCTATATTTCTCACGACCTCACCAAGTTCATTCATTTTATTTTTATAAACCCATTTTGTTCCAATTATACTTTTATCCTCAGATCTAGGAACAAGATCCTAAACATCATTTCTAGTGAACCGATTCAATTCTTCTTGCATAGCAAGGATCCATGAATCATCAGATGATGCTTCCTTTGGATTTTTAGGTTCAATAGTTAATATAAAAGCTACATTACTCATACTATTTAGTTAATTTCTTGTTTTAACTGTAGATTCAATATTTCCTAGTATATTTTCTACAGGATGATCTTTTAATAGCCTAATTCTTTTATTAGTTCGAATGATTTCACAATTAGTTTCATTAGATTCATTATTTAAAGTTACAAAATCTTCTTCATCTTCTATTTGTACAGTATTTTTAAAATTTTCATCAAAAGATACATGCATTGTTTCTTCAATAGTGTTAGTTCTCAAATTATAAAATCTAAATGCTTTACTTCTATTAAAATATCCGATGAAGATACCTTTATCGGATTTAGGTTCAAATTTATCTAAATTATCTTTTGTATTAAGAATAAAACACTTACTAACAAAAACTTTAGAACAAGTTACCGTGGTTTTCTTATTGTAAAGTAATTCATATGGTGTTTTATTAGTTAATGGTCTAATTAAAACCCTATCAATATATAACACATTGTAGCGACTGCTTCAGCCCAATTTTTTTTAAGGTAAGTTACTATCAGAAAGCATTGTTCTAGTACACTCTTGAATCGTTCTATTCTAACATTCTACCACTCTGTTTTGTTGTGGAGTTCTTGGAAAAGAGAAATTATGAGTAACTCCTTTTTTATTACAGAAATTCTCAAAATTTTCATTTTCAAATTCTCCGCCGTGGTCACTATGTATAGTTTTAAATTTTAAAGAAAGTTGATTTGAATTCTTTTAGAAAAATTCTTAAATAATTCAAAAGCTTCACTTTTAAGTTAAAGAAAAATTGTCCAAGTATATCTAGAATAATCATCTACAACTACAAAAACATATTTGTTGTGATTAATTGATTGAACTTGAGATGGATGAAATAAATCTAAATGAAGTAATTCTAGAGGTTTAGAAGTAGAAATCATATCTTTTAATTTAAATGAACTTTTCTTAAGTTTTTCTAATTGGCAAGCATCACATATACTCTATACTTTAAATTTTAACTTGGGAAGACCCTAACTAAGTCAGGTTTTGATAACCTAGATAATAGTTTGAAATTAAAATGACCAAA
This sequence comes from Allium cepa, assembly GCA_030765085.1. Lineage (NCBI taxonomy): Eukaryota > Viridiplantae > Streptophyta > Magnoliopsida > Asparagales > Amaryllidaceae > Allium > Allium cepa. Next base: position 604,065,318 of record CM060943.1, on the reverse strand, counting down.
TCTTTTTATGCCAAATCCAAGGGTCACTTGTATTAGCCAAAAGATATAAGTTATCATTTGTAACTTTCATACTAAGGATGTAAATGTTTTTCTTCCTAATTCCTTCAAAGATAATATTTGACTTGTTATCTTAGATGTGACACTTATCTTTTCCAAATTTAATTTTAAATCCTTTATCACATAGTTGACTTATACTAAACAAATTATGTTTTAAATTTCAAACTAGAAAAATATCAGAAATAAGAGGAGTTTTAGAATTACCGACATTGCCGATGCCAACCACATATCCTTTTAAGTTATCTCTAAAGTTGACCAATCCACCTCTTGATATATAATGTCATTGAGTATCTCGGGATTTCCAGTCACATGCCTTGAACAACCACTATCAAGTATCCATTTATCTTTCTCAATTCGCACAGTTTGTCCATTAGTTGTTGATTCTCCAAAAGCCATGTAACATGTCTGTTCCTGCATAACAAACTAATTCGGTAAATAACTTGATTTTTCATAAAACTATATGCAGACTTATGATACTTTGATGAAATGCATAAATTCAAACTAGTGTTAAAAAAATTTCTTAAAAATGCCATTTTTAACTTTTCAAGTTTCAGATTATGAAAACTATGAAAACCTATGCTCTTATACCAATTGAAAGGGACAACAGATTAAATATCTTAAGGCTAATTTAACAATAGAGGGGGTGAATAGTGTTTAATGAATTCTAAGACTTATATGAACTAAATTGAAATTATGACATAAACAAATGCAGAACTTAATTATAGAACAATCACAGAATCAAACACACATGCAGAAAGTAAATAAAAAGCAGTAAAGGGAAAGAACACACCAGATTTTATACTGTTTCGGAGTTACCCTACATCCAGTCCTGTACCAAGACAAACCACCTCATATAGATTTTTATTAAACCGGTGTCGATATTGCACTCCCCAATTTATAAAGGCTTTGAGGTACCCTCCTTTCTCACAAGTCAGAGGCAAACTCTCTTGATTTATGGGCCACAAGATTACCCAATTGATTTCTAGGCACAACCACACCTTAAAGAGAGACTCGGTAAACTTTAGATTACAAATTGATCCTATAACTCTGAATAGAACTTTGATCTTCGAGAGAGGAAAGAGAATCAAACAAGAATGAAATTCTAATTTGATTCACTTGAGAATTTGGAAGAATTTCAACACGATCTTAAAAATATGATAATTATAGAACATGGATTAGTAGAGAAGAAGAAGTGAAGAAAATATAAGAATTGTATATTAAAAAATTAGTTTGAGAAGGCTATTTATAGAGTACCAACAGTCATAACCATTCGTGAAGAGATTTAAATGAATAGACACTTCTTTTGAAAACTAAAACTTTTGAATTCAACGGCCATCATTCGACATTGGGTATCCCATGATGTCGACATCCCCTTGTTAAAAAAATGAAAAACTTATTTTGAAAATGGTATTGAAATGAAAACTAAATGAAACGACTCTGGAGTGAAATAAACTAATTTTACTATGATTTAAAATACAAAAACAAAGAATATTTTAAGGCTAAAACATATTTTTGAAAATCATTTGAAAAGATAGTTCTAAGGCTAAAACATTTTGGAAAGCAGTTTTGAAAATCGTTTTGAAAACCCATTTTTTAGTAGTTTTGCAAGCTTCTTCCTGCAAAATATCTCATCACATCAGGACTCGAGAACTTGTACAAAACCAGGATGTTCATGGGTTTGTAAGACACTTGTCGTAGGTTTGTAAGCTACTTGTCGTGGGTTTGTAAGCTACTAAGAAGGTAGAAATGAGTTCCATCCCAAATGAAATTCGAAATGAAGATTTCCATTCTATTACGAAGTTTTAACAAAAACTAGATACATATCTCGAAATTTTGATCTTGACACTCATGAATCTTCAAACTTGATTTCTTCATTCTTGATCTTTATACTGTACAGTGTTCAATAATTAGTACCTGCCTTTTGTATATCCTGCATAATATCATTCATATATATGTCTAGACAATAATGTTGGCATATAAGTTATAATAAAATAAGTTACAAAGGTTGTGGTCATCAAAACCACTATCTCCAGTTTCTAACAAAACAGACTAAAATTTTCATACTAACTAATCAGTTTCAATTGTTTAAAATACATGCAAATGAGTCCGTTTCCGACATGTATTGTCGATTTCAAGATATTGTTCATTCACTAATTGCACTGGGGAAAAGCTTTTCGGAGGAAGATCAAGTTAGAAAAATTCTAAATTCACTCATTCGAGAATGGGATCAAAAGATACTTGCAATCGAAGATGCAAATGATATTAGTCTTATGAAAATAAAAGAATTGATTGGGAATCTGATGCCTTATGAAGTTCAACTGCAAGGAAGAAGAGAAAACAAGGCTACATAAAAGAAGTCATTTGCATTCAATGCAACAACTGATTATTCAGAACCAAGCAGTGATGAGGAGATTGCCTTCATGACAAGAAACTTTCGAAAATTCCTAAATATAGAAAAATGAATAATTACAAAAGAAATGATCAAAAGAATTCCATAAATAATACATAGAATGTCAAAAATGATAGATGCTACAATTGCAATAAGGTCGGCCATTATAGAAAAAATTATCTGTATCCAGATAAACAATTGTTCCCTCCAAACAATGACTCGTCAAGGAAAAGAAAGAAAGCATTCACAACAACTCTTGACGACTCAGACTCGTCATCCAGTGACGAATGAAAAGAAGACGGATAATTCAAATCCGTGTTTCACTGCTATTCATGAATCAGATGACGATAGGAGTATGGATCTAAAAATAGGTATGCACTTACATTATTTTTGAATTTTCTTGTTTGAATGGGTGCTTGTTTGTTTGCTTGATTGTTTTAAAATTCCTTGAATTTTTAAATTTAAATTTATCCCTTGAAATTTGAGTTTTAAATTCAAAAATAATATTATTTTAATAATATTTTAAATGTTAAATTATTAATACTTAAGTATTATTATATTTAATGTTAGCATAGAAATTATATAATTAGAATATAGGATATAATATACATATTTATTTGGAATTAGGAATAGAAACTTGTCCTTTGATTCAATTGGCACACGTCGACATACCAGGATACCCCATGTCGACATGCCCCTCAGAATTTGATTTCAAAATTTGAATTCAAACTTTTGAATTCCCCCCACCTTTTCACCAACTTCAATGCTCTGGAAAGATGCTTTTTGACCAGAGAACATGTCTATAGAATCTCTATTTATCTCACTCTCTTTATCATCATTTTTCACTTTTATTTCAAATTACAAACTTATCTTCATTATCTCCAACTCCTCTCAAACTTATTTAATGGCCTTTTCAAGCAGTCCTAACACCATTATGCTTCCAAAATCTGTCAAAAACTTTCTTTTTAGTGACCCAAAAGCTATCAATGCTTACATCAACTATGTGAACTTTGGTAAAATTCATACGAGAAAATTTGTTATTTTTGAAGATTTTCCTTCTTATGAAATTGAAAATCTTTTTTAGCAATATTTTATTCTTAGTTTAGTAGAAGACAAACAAAATGATTTTGTATGTTATCCAAATCTTGTTAAGATGTTTTATGTGATTTTGAATCGTAGTTTTTATGATGGGGAAGAAGGACAAATTTGGAGTAGTGTTAAAGGAACACAAATAGTTTTGGATTGTGAAATTCTGAAAAAAAAATTAGGATGTAAGTATACCAGAATGAATCTCTCGGAATTTCAAATCAATGAAAATGATCGAGAGACATTTCATCAAAACTTTAGAGGGGATGACAATTTCGAATTCAAAAATCATTATTTTCGTCCAAAAGCAAGAACTGTTAATCTTCTTATCCAACACACTCTTATACCAAGATCGAGAAACTACTACAACCCGACTTTGAAAGTTTGCAAAGCTGTTTTTGCAATTTTTGGAAATTATGATATTAATTAGGCTCATGTTATTTTGGATGAGCTAAGGCCCAAGAATTTTACTATGGGTGAAAACACATTATATCATGGAATTTATCTCACCCTGATTTTTAATTACTTTGGAGTTGATTTCAAAAGGGAAGAATTTATAACTAGAAAAGTGTTCAACCATGGAAACATTTCCCTTATGCAAATTCTATTAGTGTTTCAACCATATGAAACGCTTACGGAAAAGGAAGAGAGACTTTCTCATGAAGAGATGGAAGAAATGGAAGAAGAGAACAAGAGGAAGAAGAAGGATTGGAAATTGAAGAAGAGGAAGATCAAGAAACCTTCTTAGAAGTGTTGAATATCCTACTAATCCCGCTAATCCATCCAATAAGACCATTCTCAATAATCAAAGAATTATAGTGGAAAATCAAAAGACACTTAAAAGATCAACAAGTAAGAAAATGGATAAGATTTCCACTAAAATCGGCAAGTTCTTCAAAAAATTAGTGGAAAGCTTGGACTATCATCTTCTTCGCCTTCATCTAACTAGTTTTAGTTCATGTTATCTTAAGCTTTATCTTTGTATTTTCTTATATTTTAGTTAATATTATATTATCTTATGTAATGTTGACTAGAATTATTTATGAAATCTTTCATTTCCTGTTATTCACCTGTCTCTGTAATTGCTTGTTTTTATATTATACAAATTTTAGTTTAATAGATTTGTTAATAATATTCAAAAAAAAGCAAAATGTCACTTTAGGCAGAGGCATGTCGACATAAACCATCTTCCTATTTCGACATCCAACGGGCAGAAAATAGTTACACTTTCAAATTTTATTTTCGTGTAACTAACTTGTGTCTATTCATTTCAAATGACTTTCTACCCCTATTTATATCTGTTTCTTCCAGAATAAGTTGTCAAATTTCATCTCTAATCACTCTCTTTCATAGTTCTTCCTATTTCTTGAATTATGGCTTCTCTGGTTAAGAATCTAAGTGATAATCTTGAAGAAACTCTCACTTTCTTCAAGAATATTCTTACATTCATACTTCGTAATCAGTGTCACTTAGAATTGAGTCAAATACAGATGATTAAGGAGTAAGAGAGACATTTCAACGCTCTTTATTGAATGATCTTAGCCCTTAACAAGGACGATCTCGAAGGAAATCCACCAATCACTTTCGACAAAGACAAAGAAGAACGGAATCCCATCAAAGCAGACCCTATCTTGGAGAAGATGGATGGATGGAAGTACCAAGGAATGTCTGTCATTCTGTATGTTATTTTGGTTGATTTGATTGGTGTGTTTTAAACTTGATTGACTTAATTTATGGTTTGTATATATGTTTGGATTGAATGATTACTGTACATAAGATTGGCTGATGATTGATTTTCTTTTTGGATTACACTTATGATCACACATAGCACTTATTACACTTATATATGGATTACTCTATTTTATTATGGTTGATTATCTTATATCAAGTTCAGGGAATTTATTAGTTAGAAGTTTTTGTTGATGACAAAGGGGGAGAAGTTATAAAATAGTAGTTGGCTTGGAGCAAGGGGGAATTATGGAGTAAGGGGAGTTATGATATGATACGTATATTTTATAAATACAGGTTGTCATCATCAAAAAGGGGGAGATTGTTAGGAACTAAGATGTTGGTTTGATTACTACAACCTTTTTAAATTATCTTATTATAAAATATATACTAACACTATTGTCAAGATAGATATGTATATGCAGGATATATAGATATGTATATGCAGGCATTGATTACTGAAGATTGATCAGTATAAAGACTCAAGACTCAAGATTGAAGATTCTAGAGTATCAAGATCAAGATTTCAAGATATGTATCTAGTTTTTTGTTAAAACTTCATAATAGCATGGAAATCTTCATTTCAAATTTCATTTAGGATGGAACCCATTTCTACCTTCTTAGTGGCCTACAAACCCAAAACAAGTAGCTTACAAACCTACGACAAGTGGCTTACAAACCCACGAACATCCTGCTTTGTTACAAATTCTCGAGTCTTGATGTAATGAGATATTCTGCAGGAAGAAGCTTGCAAAACGACTTCAAAATGGTTTTTCAAAATGATTTCCAAAACTGCTTTTCAAAATATTTTAGCCTTAAAATTATCTTTTCAAATGACTTTTCAAAAAGATGTTTTAGCCTTAAAATATTATTTGTTTTTGTTTTAAAATAAACTCTTGTTTTAAACTTCATTTTCAAAAACATATTTTACATTATTTTTTACATAGGGATGTCGACATCATGGGATACCTATGTCAACATGGTGGCCGTTGAATTCAAAACTTTCAATTTTCAAAAGAAGTGTCTATTCATTTGAATCTCTTCACGAATGGTTATGACCGTTGGTGCTTTATAAATAGCCTTCACAAACGAATTTTTTAAACAACTAATTTCCTATTTTCTTCACTTCTTCTTCTTCACAAATCCATATTCTATAATTTTCATATTTTTAAGATCGTACAAAAATTCTTCCGAATTCTTAAGTGAATCAAATTAGAATCTCATTCTTGTTTGATTCTCTGCCCTCTCTCAAAGATCAAAGTGCTATTCGGAGTTATAGAATCAATTTGTAATCAAAAGTTTATCGAGTCCCTCTATAAGGTGTGGTTGTGCCTTGAAATCAATTGGGTAATCTTGTGGCTCGTAAATCAAGAGAGTCGGTCTCGTGAGACGGGAGGATACCTCAAGGCCTTTAGAAATTGAGAAATGTAATCTCAACATTGGTATAATAAAAATCTGTATGAGGTGGTTTGCCTTGATACAGGACTGGATGTAGGGTAACTTCGAACTAGTATAAAATTCGATGTGTTCTTTCTTTTTACTGCTTTTTATTTACTTTCTACATCTGTATTTGATTTTGTAATTGTTTTGTGATTAAGTTTTGCATTTGTTTGTGTCATAATTGTTAAGTTAGTTCATATAAGTCTTAGAATCCATTAAACACTATTCACCCCCCTCTAGTGTTAAATTAGCCTTAAGATCCTTAATCTGCTACCCCTTTCGGTTTCCACCTTGTGTTTGGAGTTTATTTATACCAGACTTATTGTCCGACCTGAGTTGTTTATTTTCCCTAAATTTTTGGGTACTCATTTATATTTGAGTAGTCTGAGGGTTGTAGGTTTATTTGGGCTCTTTTAAAGATGATGGAAGAGCAAGAGGCTCCTTATCTATTTAGCTATCTATTTTCGATGTTATGTTTATTTATGTATATATATTTTGTATCAGCAAGTGTAAAGTTAGGTTGTCATAACTGCCTAAGTTGATGGTAGTACTTTTGTTGTAACTTAAATAACTCTACGTTAAGGAGTAGCCTTATGTACTATCTTATTGTTATATTATAAGTAATCGTTATATTATGAGGTTTTCTATTCTTTTGTTTTATTTTACCTCATGTTAACTTGTCTTTCAAATGCTTGGGCCATGGCACATGAATATCGTGGATGTATTAAGTGTCATTCATAGAGGTCCGAAAGGTAGGTCATCACAAGTTTCTTGTCAATATTAAGAATAAGTAATCATCGGTTGTTTAATTAAACCATTTAGAGTATTGACTTTATGATATGATATATGCACAAATATGAAACTGATTCCAAGTACATTACTAAGTTATAATTTTGATAGCTGTATCTTAAGAGATATGATTCATCGGTAACAAATATGTCTTTAAGAGAAAGACAAATGTAGTTGGAATATAGTGAGTCATATAGATAAGAATAACATTGGAAATTTTAATTGTTGAAATTAGCATAATGAATTTGCCATTTGGTCTGCTCAAGTTGATTTAGATTTACTCACATAATTATTGCTAAGCATGACTTTGTGTTTTGGCATATATGCATTGAAATAGAAAATTCTAAACAAAGATTTAGACTATATTGTTTGCACATAACAACCAAAGTGTCATAAAGTCAGCAGAAGCGATATTGAGTTTGTGGGTTTTGGATATTATCTAAGAAACAATACGAAAGTATCGTTCGGCAAGCATCAAAATTGAATAAGTATTTTGATATAAATATCAAATAGTTTGATTTCATTCAAAATGCCGAGGAAGCGTGTGTCTATAAGATAAAACATTAAAGGTACATTGATAATTCTAAACATAAGAAAACAACACACTGTTGATTGTTAACGATGTGCTTGCATTAAAAATAGACTTTTAGTTGTTTTAATACTCGACATTGTATATGAAATGATATATTTGATGGTGAGTATAGAGGGCATTGGGATGTCCCAGACAATATGTAGAAACACCTTATTAAAATGTCCAATAAGAAACATATAAGATGAATTCCTTTTGTACTGGTAATAGAAATTATACATGTTATGTTGTCTACAATATCGTGATTTTTTTATGCATTTGATACATGAAAAAAATATCAAAGCCAAATTAAGGTCATTAAATTGTAGTTTAGAGTGTTCTCATGTATTTACGATATATAGAAGAATTGTTTATAGAGACAACAAACTCTTTATGAATGAGCATTTGGACCCAGACTTCATATGTGATATTAAGTATGGTATGTCATTATAAAGTTCATACTCAAAGCTTGGTTAAGAAGTTTAATTTGGAAATGTTCCAAATGAGAGATTATACCTGACTCAACAAAAGGCCGAGTACATCGCCTTGAATAGTGCCATAATAAAAGCAATGTATATACATAGTAAATGCACAAATTTATAACTGAGCTGAAGGGTGATTCAGAATGCTGAGAATCCCCTAAAATTGTTATATGATAGCAATATCGTGATATAGTTTGTAAAAGAACTTGTAGCTCACTGAAAATCGAGAGACATACTCCAAATTATTCCACATGATAAAGGCAATTTACCATCATCGGAGAGAGTTAATTAACATAGTATATTATTGAAAGTGAATAGCATTCTCATTCACTGAAGGACTGACCTGATTGGTTTTGAAGAAACCAATTGGAGAAGTTAGAATAAAATTCCATAATTGAACCCAAGTGCAAGTGCGAGATTGATAGAGTTAGGTGCTCTAGGGGGAATTATGTAATTTGTAATATAGATCTAAGTTGATAACCAATCTTGTTCGACATAAAAGGTGTTTTTCTTTCTATTATATACTTGATATAATGTTTTATATTGATTAAAAATGTATTTAATAGAAAATCCATAAATTGCAATTTTTGTGATGGTAGATATAAATGTTGTAATCATTAGCAATTTATCACAATGAAAATAGACATACCAATTTAAATATTTCTAGTCAAGATGTATCGAGACTGGATACCAATGCATCCGTTAAGACTAAAGTATGTAATGCTCTCCAAATATAGGGCAATGTATTACTCATGACTGTTGGGGGGCACCATGGGTTACATATTGGTACTTATTGGAAAACTATGGAATGACTTAGTTAATAGTTTTCTGTTGGTTAATATAACTAAAGTCAAAAAAATATCAAAGTGACTAATTTACACAGTTCTACTTAACTTGAGAATACTACCGATCTTCAATATGAAAGCTCTGTTATGATTATTGTTAAATCATGGAACAAAGTTCATCGAATGATTATAGTTGGGTCGAGTGGAAGTAATGGAAATGAAACACTATTGAAGAGAGGATTCATCTTCTTAGTTATATAAGGTTAGTATCATGGTCAACTAAAGTCAACTCAAAGTTAAAATCATTGTTAGAGTAGTTCAGTTAATAATATTTGCTATTATTAAACAAGGATTTTGTGTTTGGACTAAAGAATTGACGAACATATTGGAACTTTGACCATAACCAAATCACATAAGTCCAAAGTGATAACATTTTGATAAGGAGAATTAGTGTAAATAATTATCACTACCGGATAACACTTAATAAGTAAGTTTAATTTTAGCAAAAAGACGTGTAAGCAATAAATTCAGCCAAAATGTCACTCCGCTAGCTAAATTGATGAGTAAACGTTAGTATTCAAATAGTGTTATATTAATCGCTGGCTGAATTTATATCTACGAGTCGCACAACTGCACCGATATATCCTCTGAAATACCGCATGATTCAATTGATCTATAAGTTGTTCTAAAGTAATTAAATTAATTAATACTTTTGGAAAATACAAAATTAGTTAATTATTTGATATATTAGATGCCATTAGTATTTTTTAATGTCATTAGAATTTACTTGAGCTGCGTACATAAAAGTTGTATAAAAAAATTGATATAAGACATCGATGGGCGTTAAAATTTAATTTAAATGTAACTATTTGCTAAGAGTTATTAAACTTATTAAAGAGCCATGTAACCACTTTCATTAGAACCCATAAAAGAAAAAAGACTTGAAATCCAATGGTTGGATCAAGAAAATGAAGGGAGGATGTCATGGAAGGTTACCTTTATAAATACCTTGCCTTTCATTCACTTGCTTCTCTTAATTATTCTCTTTCAAAACCCTAGCCTCCATATTCCTTTTCTAACATTCATAGTTGAAAATTCAAGGCAAAGTAAAATAATTTTTTTAGTGACATCCAGTTAAATCAATCAAATAATTGGTGATTCTCCTTCTCTTGCAAAGCTAGGAGACCAATTAAGATTTGGACCTATAAGCGTTTATGAATCAAGGTGCATATAAGGCTACATCTATTATGTATGATCTATTCTATTTTATGTGTATTAACAGTGATGTTATAGATATATTTATTTGATTATTTTGATAAATTTGTTTACGCTTTTGTTGACCATCTTTAATTTGTTAATGTATAGATCTATTTTTTCTTATAATTTTCTGATTTGAATTTGATCTAAAAATAATAAAAATGGCTTTGATTGTTGATTCTTATTGTATTCTTTATGTTGACTAGTATAGCAGCACGCAAAATGCATGCTTGTATAACCACAAATTATCTTTATGAAAGTTTAATCTTTACATATACAGCTTACTACTTTATTCATGAAGGTACGAATAATGAAAAATAAGTCAATAACAACTGTGACAATAATACCTATCACCCAGTAGTAGTAAGAGTTAAACCAAAGAATTTTAAATTAAATATAGAAAATAAACATGAATGGGACAAATTACTTCATCAAGAAGTAGCAATTTTAAAAATGCTACTAATTGCAAAGCAAAGCAATATGATAAGACTTCTGAAAATAAAAAAATAAAATGAAATATTCATTACTTGGTGTGGTTTTATTGGTGATAAAAAATATGCAGTTAAAAACTTATATGGTTTAATTCGTTTACCAAGCATAAGTGAATCTAAGTAACAAATAATACATGGACGCAAGTGGCAGTAACATCTAGCATGTAGAACGAATACATTTTTCACATGTGTTGATCACACAAATAAATTTCAAATAAATACCGCATCTTTTATGCAACAATTCAAGAACTCTAAGAATCCATGTTAACCATTGGGCTAAAGGCAACTTGCTCGGCACGATCCAAGTAATAGCCAGATAGCTCACACCAAACTCCCACTAAATCGTGATAATACTAATAATGCGAGATGATAACATTCATATCATCCATGAAGCCCTGGCCGTAGATTTGATCAACATACAGAATATTCATGGTAGCCGTTAAACCCGGTAACCTTTTAGAGTCGGTATCAATTTTAGTGGGTTTCTGGTTGCCGACAAAAACATCATGTGCAGAAGGCTGCTTCTTCTTCATTGGGTTCTTCTATTACCACATTGCTGATTGGGAAGCTGCGGTTGCATTTTGTTTTGGTAGTTTAGGGTGGTTCAAGAGATTGATTTTGATTCCATTGATGACTAATCCACGGTTGAAGTTCCGGTATACAGGAAGGGCTCCACGGTGGTAGTACTCAACTCCAGGTGTGCATGGATAATCAATGTGCTTAGCATAATAGGACTGGCTTGGACTCATCTCATGGTTAGAACATAGACCCCATGAAAGTGGACCACGAGTTGCAACACCATGACCACATGGAATCTTAACACCAACATAACCAAGAAAAGCAGCAATTTCCTTCATCTGCATAGTCATGCTACCAGTTGCCCAAACCCAAGCAGTTCAAACTCCACTGTTTCCTTAATAATGAATGATAACCCCAAAACACTACTACGTGCACCACAAACAAGTTCCTTTTGATGAACAAATTCTTGAAACTCGTACACCTAAAAAACATATGTAATCATTTCATTACAGCAGTACAGAAAGAAGACGTAAGTATACTTGGCAAAAAATAATTACTAATGTAGTAAAATAACAATTTTAAACTCCAGGTATACTTGTCAACAATGCTATTCAAATTGAATATGAAAATATTTTAAATTAGGTGTAATATAAAACCAAATCTGCTTTAGAGAAACTCATATATCATATAGACTTAAAGGGAAGGAGATTTACAAACTATAGCTAAAACACCTAATTTATTCGAAAAAAGTGGAAAGAAAGGTTATGTGCACAAAACATATTGGAGACCAGTAAAAAAACCAAATTGATATGTGAAGACTTTCTAAATTAACCACCAACAGGGAACTTACATGTATCAAATTTTTTGTGCTACTCCACCGTTTATTCTGTTTAACAATGCCTCAGTTGAAATCAGGATCTAAATAATAATTCTTCAAAGAGGCATTAGAAAAGGTTAAACTACGAATTTACAATCAGAAACTGTGATGCAATTTCGATGTAGACAGTGAAGTTTTGCAAGTGCTAGTGAAGATGATTTGAGTTTGGCTGAACTAAAGGAAGAAAACGAACTTGAAAATCCAGACCAAAGGAGGGAAGAGAAAGTATAACTGTGGAAACGACAAAAAGACACGATAGATGGACAAACAAATGAATGCCGGCAATAGCTAATATTTTGACCAATAAGCGAAAGATGATAATATTTTAAAGATAACAGGTGTGGCTAAACGTTCGTTCAATTTTGAAAGAACTCTACATAGCTTACTTCAAAATTGGAGTAAATCAAAACGCCATGCAAGAAAAATTATTTTCATGGTTTTACATTAAGTAGTTTATAGATAGATTAAACATATCGGCCACAATCGACTAAATCTTATATTCCCCTATAAGTGAAACTATCGAACATTTTTATGTGATGAGATTCACTTATTTAGCTGAACTGTGAAAGTTTTTTTTGTTAACAAAGTAACTATCTGTATCATTTAACAGGTTTATTATGCTCACTTATTTGTTTTCTATATTTTTCCCTTCCGTTTCATTTAGTAATTTTATTAATTAATTCTGATATTTTAAGGAAGTGAATAGAGCAATTTATCATCGGTAAATACAATTAGATAGCATGGTAGCAAGATATTGTAAAATATCGTTAAAAATGTACATAACTATAAATGTGTATCACTCCCTGTCTATATATAATCTATTATGTGTACATTAATAAAATGGTATATTTGTGCATATATATAATTGAACAAGTTAGTGGATACATACCATATCCATTTGTATATATGGGTAAGTTTCCTTAATTTGATGTATTTGAAGTGGAGGACAACCATATAGCTTGGGGGAATGTCAGAATTTAAAGTGTGCTAGAGGTTAAAGCGAACAGTGTATTTATCAACTTAAAAAGAATTAAGAATTTAGCGGTAAAAAATGCTATGCTTTATATGCCACTATAGCAGTAGTAGAACAATGCCTCCTTAATTACATGCCATTTTCACAAAGGTTTCGAGGAAAAGGTTGTAAAAAAGGAATTCCTTCTTACCAGTAACTTTACCATCTACTTCAATTCTAGTTCTTCTTTCCACATCCACGTAAATTTATTGACTCCTAGCATCAGGTACATCTATTCCATATACACAAACAGTCAATGTTAAATACAGGTCCACATAATTGGTAGCAATGCATTTAAATATCTAAAAGAAAAATTACAGGAAATGTAAAATTAAAACTTGTTCCAGTAAAAAATAAAAATAAGTGCATATGTTTAACCACCATGTGAATGATATACTCATTATTGGAAGAAATCTTTTTTGTATCGTTCATCTCATTATTGGAAGAAATCTTGTATTATATAGTTTATGGAAATTTTTTATAAAAATTAAATGAACAGAAGCACAAAATTATGACCAAGCCAACGTAACACTGCTATTGCATGCCGAACATCTATTCACAATGCATATCTTCATTTGTTGCTAAACAAAAATGAGTGATGATTACTATATGCATGATATTTTGTGTTAAGTATGTGAATGTAGCAAGTAGCAAGGACTGATTTTAATACAACTTTTTATTTCGTATGTAACACGGGTACTTTCCCTAGAATATTGTATAGTGGATTTTTACTGATTGTAGATATTGGCCAATTAGCATAAACATAAGATCCAAATAACTTTTTTCTACCTTTATAAGAATGTTAGGGATATGAGCGGAAACTGGCATGAACTATAAATATAATCCATTTGGTTTATAATATCTTGACAAACAGAAGTTATATATACATGCATGCATACATACATACGTATGTATATATGTATTTATACGTATATGCATTTATATGTATAGACACACACACACACACACATATATTGGGTGACTTTTTGAACACAATACAAAATACAAAATGAGACACTATGTATGTTGCTAAGTCGGATTTCATTAGGTTTACATATGATGTTTAAATTAAAGGAAGATCAAATTGTTAGTATCTATTATGTCACCAATTATGACATTTATTTGTGTTTAAATACACACAGACACACATATATAACTTAAAACAACTATTTACTTCACCTTCATTCAAGCATTGGTTAAATAGTTCAACCATTTTTTATAGTAATTTACACCTCTTTAAGAATGTTGTTCGTCTTCAAACAAAGAATATAAATCATTAGAAGAAAGAAAGTGTGTTTCATATGAAATATTTTATTCTTAGAAAAAAAATCCATCCTAATAGTGCTCTATAATGTATTCACTTTGTGTTTAAAGCTTTATAAAAATCGTTGTTCAAATTGTCGTTTAAAATTGTCTCCGAACTGTAACTGCTTTTGAAATTGTATGTTGATGTAAAGGGAAAATTTAGTGTAATAGTACAATTTATTAATAGGGTAAAGGTAATGATATTAAGTTTTTTCGTATGTTTTACTAGAAATGACTTTCAAATTACCAAAGTTGTATACAAACTCATCAATAGTATATGAGAAAAAACACCACTTATAAACTTGTAATAGATGCCACCCACATCGAATCCAACTCTTCCCTATCTTGTCTAGAGAAATCTTGCAAAGCAAGCATCTTCACAGGCTCATGCTTCAAACTATTCATCGCCTCTTTGTAGCAATCGCCAACCACCTAAGCACTCATACGGTGAGGAGTGGGCTATCTCTTCCGACTAATCCAATCGCTCTCCGTTAGTGCTAGGTCGATGGTGAGATCAAGTTTGGGGATGAATTAAGGGATCAATAGGAAGTCGCCGAAGAATCGAGGATTGGATTCGGTAATGCGAGTGTAAGGGAGATCGATGTTGAAGGAGGTTGCATGGACGCTATGTCGCTAGCGAGATTGAATTTCAGTGGTAGATTTGGGATCAATTTTGATCGTAGGGGAGGTGTGGATCCGATCTAGGGCATTAAAAATAATGTGATGTGGAGAGAGGGCAGAGGGATGACGATGGAGTTTGGATTTGGTAATCGAATGCTTCTGATTTAGTACAAGTACTGCGAAAGTATTTGGGAACGATGGATATTTTGAGAAATTCAAAAAGACACGGTTGAAGTTGGGTCATGGAATTATCATTATTAGTAGTAAAGATGTTGGTGTTATTTTAGGTCTGAATATTATAACTAATTAATTATTATATATTTATTTAATTGAATATCAATAATTATTTCATTATTTCATAATTAGTTTTCCATTTCAATACACAAACACGCACGCGCGCGCGCACACACACACACACACACACACACACATATATATATATATATATCTGTGTGCGACGCTTGCGTGTGTATGTATACATGTAGGTATATGTATTTGCATTAAATTAACTTTCAAAACTATTTTACAATGAATGTTAAAAAAACAATTATACATACACACACATTGACGCCTTGACATTAATGGACATCTGTTTTTAATGTAAAAATCTACATATATCAGCATTCTAATTTTGTATAATAAATTTCACTTTATTATTGCTTGTGAAATATCAACATGTTAGCTTACTTTAAATTGTTATCATAAAAATATAGGTTATGTTTAGATTTATAGATTAAGTGTGACGACCTGGATTTTTCGCGTTCGAAAATTGGCACCCGTACTTCACATCGTACTCGAACGTCGCAGATTCGACGTTCAAATCCGATTCGCCGGAGCTTATAACACATTAAGTATAACAACACAGCGGAAGAAAAAGCATAATATCATATACAACCCCAATGATACAATATCCAAATATACAACAATGATCAAAATCAGAGATACAATGAAATGCTACAGCGGAAACACCAATGAACTTGCAGGGGAAACAACTAGAACTTGAAACTCCAAAAGAAACACCAATATCAGTGTTAACCCTAACTCGTTCACAAGTTAACAGGTCCACGAGTTAAGGCATGTACGACTCAAGGCATGTACGACTCAAGGCATGTACGACTCAAGGCATGTACGAGTTAAAGGATACATGAGTCAGCAACTTCCTACAACTTAAAGACCTCTACGAGTTAGCAAGCTTACGAGATAAGCAGCCTACGAGTTAAGGAGTACCCGAGTTAAGCTACTTGCGAGATAAGCCTTTACGAGTTAGCATATCTACAAATTAGCAAGTGTACGAGTTAAGATCTTCCACAAGTTAAGCCTCTACGAGTTAATCCTCTGCGAGTTAAGATCTTCTACGAGTTAGCAGGCATACGAGTTAAGAAAAGCTAACGACTTAAGGTCTTTACGACTTAAGGAAATTGATGGCCTACGACTTAATGATAACTGCAGTTTGTACGACTTAAGACCCTTACGACTTAAAGAAGTTATACGACTTAAGGAGGATACGACCTAAAGACACACCTCTTAACTCGTCTACGAGTTAAGACTTGCTTTAAACCAGTTGCAATTGGTTAAGTCGACTACGACTTACGACATAAAAAGAGTCGTATACGACTTAAGAAGGGAAATTAGCAATTGCAGCCAGATAACTCGCACACGACTTAGAACTTAGGGATGGGTTCAAAAAAGGGGAACTGCCATAGACTCGGCTCAGTGACCCGGGGACGACTTACCTTAAGTCGAACACGACTTATCTTAAGTCGGCCACGAGTTAGGACTTAGCACTTTTTCCGCCCAGAACTCTCTATAAATATGAAACCATCTCCAACATGCAGAGGACCTTTGGGCTCATTCTCTTCAAGCGCCATTACTCTGCCGAATTCCAGACGACTTCAAAGCTTTTTAGATCCAACAAACTTCTAAAGGAACTCCATGAAGGAATCATCCACATTCACCATGGATTTGAAGATGATTGTCAACATCAAAGCTTGAGCTACTTGTTTCACATATCCTATCACTTGAAGTGTGTTGTAATTGAAAGATCTTGTAAAGAATTGTAATCAAACTAGTGATAAAAAGATTAAAGTGGACGTAGGCTGGATTATAAGCCGAACCACTATAAATACTGTGTCTCTTACCGTTTTTCTACATACTTTCTGCTTATTTCTGTTTCCCGTACAAACGGGTGGTGCTTTCACAATCACATCTTATACACCAGGGTGTTAGCGTTTAAATTTTTTCGTTAACATTTTAGATAACTCGCACACGACTTAGAACTTAGGGATGGGTTCAAAAAAGGGGAACTGCCATAGACTCGGCTCAGTGACCCGGGGACGACTTACCTTAAGTCGAACACGACTTATCTTAAGTCGGCCACGAGTTAGGACTTAGCACTTTTTCCGCCCAGAACTCTCTATAAATATGAAACCATCTCCAACATGCAGAGGACCTTTGGGCTCATTCTCTTCAAGCGCCATTACTCTGCCGAATTCCAGACGACTTCAAAGCTTTTTAGATCCAACAAACTTCTAAAGGAACTCCATGAAGGAATCATCCACATTCACCATGGATTTGAAGATGATTGTCAACATCAAAGCTTGAGCTACTTGTTTCACATATCCTATCACTTGAAGTGTGTTGTAATTGAAAGATCTTGTAAAGAATTGTAATCAAACTAGTGATAAAAAGATTAAAGTGGACGTAGGCTGGATTATAAGCCGAACCACTATAAATACTGTGTCTCTTACCGTTTTTCTACATACTTTCTGCTTATTTCTGTTTCCCGTACAAACGGGTGGTGCTTTCACAATCACATCTTATACACCAGGGTGTTAGCGTTTAAATTTTTTCGTTAACATTTTGGTGCTTTCACTGAGAATTGAACTCAGGACATCTATCATCATTGTTTCAGAAAGATTTGTAGATAGAGTTTCTTTAAGAACCAGAAGTCTATCCGAAATCATGGCTCCTGGAAGGAAAAGTAAATCTGTGAGATCTGCAAACATTCAAGAGGGAACCTCCACTTCCCCAACACCAAATCAAGCCACTCCAGCTGTTGGAGTTTCAAAAGCGGAATTGGACGCTGCTATCTTTGGGTTGAATCAGCAAATAAATGCCCAGAACGCGCAATTGGAAGCTCAGAATGCTCAGAATGCTCTGATTCTGAATAGGTTAAACGATCTGCTCGGGGCAAACCGTCAACCTGCGAATAATGAAAGGAACTTTGTCGGTAATGTCCATGATGCTGAAACTAGAAACATTCCCGAAAGGGCTGCTAGCCCCTTTGAACAGACATTGCCTGAGGCTGGAGGATCCAGAAATAGGAATGACGAAGAATATCTTTCTGGTATGGTTCGACAGATTATGAAAGAAAGTATGCAAAGGGTCGAAGATGAGAAAGAGTGGGGTTTCGCTCCGAGCAAGACTCCGTTTACTGAAAAGATCCTAAAAGCTGAATTCCCAAGGAAGTTCGTCCCTCCGACCATTCCAGCTTACAAAGGGACAAGTGATCCAAATGAGTTCCTGTACAAATATGATTGGCACATGACAGGTGCCAGAGCTTCTGACGAGATAAAATGCCGCTATTTTCCTGTGTATTTGGAAGGGGTAGCTCTGCTTTGGTTCACAAAACTACCTGTCCGGTCCATCGATCAGTTTTCAGACCTAACCAGGAAATTTAAAGAGCAATTTAGGCTATATGCTTCAAAGGCAAAAGACATCATGTCGTTATCCGGTTTGGAACAGAATCCGGGGGAAACTATCAAGTCTTTTTTAAATCGCTTTAATATAGCGTTAGCTGAGGTGGATAATGCAGAACCCCGCATGGTCTTGACCTATTTGATGAGAGCTATTGATAAGTCAAGTGAATTCGGAAAGTGGCTGAACATGAAGGAGCCAAATTCTCTGGAAAAGTTCTACAAAAAGGCGGATGAATTCATGCGTTTGGAAAGCCGTCCTGTCCCGGCAAAGGCAACAGTAGAGAAAGCTGAAGACAACACTGCTGCGCCACGTAAGAATGGATCTGTGGGACAGAAAAGAGAAAATAATGATGGAAGGAAACAACACAATTCGAAGAAGCCTCGATCCTTCAAGCCATCAGAATATACTCCTTTGTTAGAAACACCAGAGCGCATCTACCTGGCTACAAAAGATTCTTTTGAGTATCCCAAACCTCCTGTTCTCAGAACCGGAAGAAAAGCTGTGCAAAGTGGGAAGTTCTGTCGCTTCCATAATCAGCCTGGTCATGACACAGACGACTGCCGTCAATTGAAAAATATAATCGAAGAATTGCTAAGAGAAAATAAGCTGCAGCAATTTGTGAAGAAGAGTGGTAATGATCCTGCTTCGTCAAGTCAGGGGCAACAAGCTCTTGCTCATCAGCCCAGGACAAATGAGAAGGCCGCAGGACATGAATCTGGAAGGCCAGTTATTAATGTCATCACAGGAGGACCCCACCCAGCAGGCAGAAGCTGGGGTGAAATGGAGAGGTACACTCGAGCTCTGAAACATATGCCAACTGAAGAGAATGTCTTTGTTTTAGAGGACTCTACACCCCTGAAACAACAAAGGACTTTTAATGATGATATTGTGTTCAGGGCTAGAGATTCCACGGGCATTGAGGCCCCTACTTTGGACCTGTTAGTCATCTCGGCCGGTATTGGACCGGCTATTGTCAGAAGAGTTCTTATTGATTGCGGCGCATCTTGCAACATCCTCTTCAAGAAAACGTTTGACCAGATGAGAATCCCGATGGCGGATGTGCAAGCCTCATCTCAGAAGATTGTTGGCTTCACTGGGGAGCCAAAGCAACCAGTAGGAACCATTGACTTGCTTGTGGAACTCGGAGAAGGAGAAAGAAAAGTAGTTCGCAAGCAGACTTTTGTGATAGTAGATGAATTTTCTGCTTATAATGCTTTCTTTGGTCGACCTATTCTTGCTGCATTCAAAGCTGTCCTTGCCCCATGGTGTCTTACTATTAAATTCCCTACAGACAATGGGGTAGGAGTTATTAAAGGAGACCAGAACGCTGGGCGAGAATGTTATATGACAGAGCTGCGAGAAACAAGGAAGAGAGAAATGGGGAAAGATGCGGCAACCCCAATCCGCATCAAAACACCAACCCTATAGCAACTACAGGGCGGACCCTGCACTGGCGAGCATAGCGGGGCACGAAAAGTGATGGATCCTAGAAAGGCCAGTGCGGGGGAGAGTAGGGTGGTACCAGCAGAAACAACGATACCGGTGCCCGTTGATCTGAAGGACCCAAACAAGGTGCTGAATGTGGGTTCACAACTTAATGTGTCAGTTCAGAATGCCTTGATATCTTTTTTGAAAGCAAACCTGGATGTTTTCGCTTGGACCCATGCCGATATGTGCGGAATATCCCCAGAAGTTGCGGTACATGCTCTGAATATTGACCCAAAGTTCACGCCAGTAAAGCAGAAAAGAAGAATCCAAGGTCTAGAAAGGTCGACAGCATTGAAAGAGGAAGTTGACCGGCTCATGGAGAATAATTTCATCAGAGAATCTACCTATCCAAATTGGGTTTCAAATCCAGTGCTAGTTAAGAAAGCCAATGGTAAATGGAGAGTGTGCATCGACTTTTCAGATCTAAACAAGGCCTGTCCCAAAGACTGCTTCCCATTACCCAGGATCGATCAACTGGTAGATGGAACAGCGGGTCATGAATTGTTGTCTTTTATGGATGCCTACTCCGGATATAATCAGATCATGATGCATGAGCCAGATCAGGAGGACACAAGCTTTATCACCGATGTCGGTCTTTACTGTTACAGAGTTATGCCCTTTGGGTTGAAGAATGCGGGGGCAACATACCAAAGACTGGTTAATGCTATGTTCAAACCGCAGTTGGGAAAGACTATGGAAGTTTACGTTGATGACATGCTAGTAAAATCTAAGAAAGCAGTGGATCACATCGAACACTTAGCAGAAATGTTCGCAATTCTCCGAAGATACGGAATGAAGCTTAACCCTTTAAAATGTTCTTTCGGGGTAGAATCTGGGAAGTTCTTGGGTTTCATCGTGAGCGCTAGGGGCATTGAAGCTAGTCCAGCTCAAATCACTGCTCTAAAAGAAGTCAAAGCTCCTAAAACAAAGAGGGAATTGCAAAGTCTCAATGGAAAAATTGCCGCCTTAAGTCGGTTCATATCCAAAGCTACTGATAAATGCATTCCATTCTTCGACGCTCTAAAGAAAGGAAAGAAAAACTTTGACTGGACTCCCGAATGCCAGAAAGCTTTTGAAGAATTGATTCAACATATGGAAACGCCTCCAATACTTTCCAGGCCCGGCGATGGCGAGGATCTTCTTATATACTTGGCAGTTTCATCTCATGCTTTAAGTGCAGCGCTGGTACGGGAAGACAAAAGGATTCAACATCCAGTTTACTATATCAGCAAAAGACTCACTGGGGCAGAAATGAATTACTCCAAGTTGGAAAAACTCGCCTATTGTCTATTGATTGCCTCAAGAAAGTTGAGGCAATATTTCCAGGCTCATCCTATCAAAGTCCTCACTGATCAACCTTTAAAGCAAGTCTTGTTTCGCCCTGAGACTTCGGGCCGCCTTTTAAAGTGGAATATTGAATTGAGCCAATATGACATCACTTATCATCCTAGAAAAGCGATCAACGGACAAGCTTTGGCAGATTTTATTGCAGAATTTACAGACAAGGGTAACAGCGAGGAAGAAACAATCGAGAACTCCCCAACCCAATGGAAGTTATTTGTAGATGGCGCAAGAAATGATTACTGTTCAGGTGCTGGAATTGTTCTTGAAACTCCTGAAGGCCGGTCATTATGCTATGCGCTAAGATTAGAATTTCCTTCAACAAACAATGAAGCAGAATATGAAGCTCTGATCGCTGGTTTGAAAATTGCTAAAGAACTAAACATTCAAGCGTTACAGATCTTCAGTGATTCTCAGCTTATAGTATGCCAAGTCAAGAAGGAGTTTCAAACGAAAGGAGGAAATCTGCCCGCTTATGTGTCAAAGGCTTGGGAACTTTTATGTGAATTCGACCATTACACGATAAGTCATATTCCTCGAGAAGAAAACATGAAAGCAGATTCTCTCGCAAAATACTCAAGTTCTGGCGAAGCCCAATCCTTAGGGTTAGTTCCAGTGGAAGTTTTGTCAAATCCGAGCATTGATGAAATGGATATCGATTGGGTTATGAGTATGTCGCAAGAGCAAGAATCATGGATGACTCCAATAACAAAGTATCTACTCAATGGCTCTTTACCAGAAAACTCTAAAGAACGACAAAAGCTACTGAGAAAAGCTTCTCGATATATAATCCAGGATGGTCAATTATACAGACGAGGATTCTCAATGCCATTGCTTCGATGTGTATCCCGGGAAGAGTCCAAAACAATCCTAACTGAAGTGCATGGAGGAGAATGCGGTGATCATTCAGGTGGTCAAACATTAGCAAAGAAAATTCTCCGATACGGATATTTTTGGCCAGAAATTAATCGGGATGCCGCAGATTACTCCCGAAAATGTGACAAGTGCCAAAGATATGCCAAAATTCCTAGAGCACCTTCTACCGAACTCACACAGATGATCAGTCCATGGCCATTTGCAATTTGGGGAATGGATCTCATTGGGCCGCTACCAACCGCTAAATCAGGGATTAAATATGCTATTGTTGCGGTTGATTATTTTACTAAGTGGGCTGAAGCTGAACCTTTGGCTACTATCACTTCTAAGAAAGTGATAAGCTTTGTGACCAAGAATATCATTTGCAGATACGGTGTGCCTCAAAAAATAATCACAGACAATGGTACTCAGTTTGAAAGTGAGGAATTCCAGGATTTTTGCAAACGATTCAAAATCCAGAAAAGCTTTTCGGCAGTAGCTCATCCGCAGGCAAACGGGCAAGTGGAAGCAGTGAACAAGATCATCAAATCAACCATCAAAAAGCAACTCGAAAGAGCAAAAGGTGGTTGGGTCGATAAACTACCACTTGCACTATGGGCATACAGAACTACTCACAAAACTGCAACTGGGCATACTCCTTTTTCGTTAGCATACGGATCGGAAGCAATGATCCCGGTTGAAACAGAGGTCCCTTCACACAGAAGAATCCATTTCAATCAAGCAGAAAATGAAAAGCTGCAACTTGAAGCGCTGGATCTCCTTGATGAAAAAAGAGATGAAGCTAACCTCAGAGTTGCAGCTCATCAGCAAAGGATAGCCAGACATTTCAATTCCAAAGTTCGTCAACGCAGCTTTGAAATTGGAGATCTAGTCCTAAAAAGAATTATGACTGCGACAGGTGTGTTTGGGCCAAATTGGGAAGGACCGTATGTGATAGGTCAGAAACTTCTTGACGGCACATTCAAGCTCACCACAGTTGATGGAGATCAAATTCCAAGGGCATGGAACAGCAATCACTTGCGTCCATACTTTACTTGAAAATTTTGTTGAAACATTGTAAAAAGAATTATGAATGTATGATTCCTGTAATTGAAAGCAATTGTGAAACTGATGCAAGTAAATAATGAAAGAATATAAAGTGGATGTAGGCCCAATTTCATGGCCGAACCACTATAAATCTTGTGTTCCTTATTATCATTATATGTTTGCTTTGTTTTCGATATAAAAATACACAAAATGTATTGCTGAAATATCGATTTAAATTTTTGCAGACAGTGGAGATAAAACTTGCGCATAATAAGACCGAGCGATTCTCACCATCATTCAACAAACAAATTTCAAGTCACAAAGACCCCGAATTCAAATCCTAGATAGGAAATGCTTCAATTGAACGGCTAATGATTTCGATAGGAACGAGCCCTTGCTGATAAATTGAGATTGTTTAAACAAACAAACATCCAATTAGGAAGCTAGTGCCCGTTCTCACGAACTTGCCTGGCAATGAAGTACACTTCCTTGGATTAAACAAGCCACTTGTGAGAAAAAGGGGGATGAAAACTTGAAAAGAAAAAAAAAAAAAAAAAAAAAAAAAAGGATCGCTGAAAAGGCATAAGCAAGTGAACAGAGGAACAACCAAAGCTACCATCAGCGCCATAAGTCCTCTTCGGAGGCGCAACTCTTCGGATAATAAAAGACCTCTAATGGGTCATATGCCACAAAAAAGAAAGTTCTCTACTCAACAAAAAAGATTGGAGGAGTCATGACCCTCCAACCATGAGAGAGTAACTTCCAGGCGATGAAAACCCTCTCTGAGGCACATTTCACCAGGAGTTGAAGTGTTATAACCGCTCTTCGGGATTTCACTTCACCAGAGTTGAAATGTAAACAAAATAAAAGCCCTCTTCGGAGGCCCATTTCACCAGGAGTTGAAGTGTTATAACTGCTCTTCGGGATTTCACTTCACCAGAGTTGAAATGTAAACAAAATAAAAGCCCTCTTCGGAGGCCCATTTCGCCAGGAGTTGAAGTGTAGCAGCCGCTCTTCGGAATTTCACTTCACCAAAGTTGAAATGTAAAAACAAAGACCTTCTTGAAAGCACACGTTTCACCGAGATTGAAATAAAACTTCCAAGTGTTGAAACGTGAAAAGGCTTTCTTCAAAGGCACAACTCTTTGGGGGTACACGTTTCACCAAGATTGAAATAAAACTTCCAAGTGTTGGAACGTGAGAAATCCCTCCTCAGAGGTACAACCCCCTCCCGGGAACACAATTAAGAAAAAAGACCTCTTTGGAAACCCACGTTTCACCGAGATTGAAATAAAACTTCCAAGTGTTGAAACGTGAAAAGGATTTCTAAAGCATAACTCTTTGGAGGTACACGTTTCACCGAGATTGAAATAAAACTTCCAAGTGTTGAAACGTGAAAAAATCCCTCCTCAGAGGTACAACTTTCTATAAAAAAAAAAATCCTCATCAAAAGCGTACTTTAACTTTCAAAGGAAAAGTAATTTGCCTACTATGAGAAATGATCGTAAAAAGAAAAGAAGTTAAAGTACCCTTCAGAGGTCCGCTTTACCACATAGAGGAATTCACTTGATGAGATATGCACATAAGCAAGAGAAAAAAGTGATTTCTTCGAACGACCAAGCGTAAAAACTTATACGAAGGGAGTTGTACTCTATAAAATTTTCTTTAAAGAATAAAATAATTATTCTTTAGCAAATAAGAGTGTAAGTCCCCTCGAGGTATAGAATATTGCAGCATACTTATGGAATGGGGGCAATATAGTATAATTACACACAATATGGTATAACTAAACCAGCAAAAGGTAACGCTCAAGTAACATACCATAAGCTCGCTGCAATATCAAATAAACTCATGCCAAAACGAATAACAAATGTATTCTTTAATTCAAACAAAAGTTTGTACAAACGAGGAATCATTTTATTCAATTACAACGCAGGTACAGGTTTCAAAATAAAGAAAAGCGGGGGCCGGTACCCGCACAATTCTCGGCCAGTACATGCAAAACACAAAAAACTAGAAACTGAAGATCTTCACTTCTTTTTGCTGCCTTTAGACCCTTTACCCGGCCGAATGATCAGCTTTTCAGGTCGGCCAGTGGGTATAAGGGAGGAAGGAGAGGTAGGCGCAGCTGGCCCAACTTCTGGCTCCTCTTCAGTGGCAGTGATTATCTTCCCTCTCCTCCTTGATGCTCCTTGCTTCCTTCTCCTCTTTGATGAAGACTCACTTCTTGGAGTGACAAGTTTAGATAAAGTTATATCGTCAGAAGGAGTCCGCTCCGGAGATATGTCACCTCCCTCAAGTCCCTCATCTTTTTGCTCTTGCGAAGCAATGGGATCATCCAGGCCATGGAGAGCTTCTATTTGTTCTTCTTGTGACCCAGGTTGCGAGGCAGAAGGAGGCGCTACTTGAAGAAATGGAGGAAGGATCACCGGGGGAGAAGAAGCTTGAGTTTGACTCGGTGCTTTCTCTACAAAGGAAAAAAAACTTAAAATATCAGTATCTTTCGAAAAGAGAGGGGATGACGGCTCGTCAAAAGTCGGGAATTCATTAACATTTGAGGAATAATCAAAAGTCGGGAATTCATTGACATTTGAAAAATAATCAAGAAGATCGTCAAGTTCACAAGGAGCGAACGAGCAGTTCACCACTTGGGCTGGTCCGGTGTCAAGTTTACCTGGGGTAGTTGGATCTCTGAGGCTGATTTCATATCGCTGTGCTTCGTTGCTTTCACCACCTTCATCCCCGCCTTGTGCACTTGTAGTTTCAGTTACTGTCTTAGTTGCAGGCGGAGTAGAGGAGCTAGAACCCGTGATGTCAACCACAGGAGAAACTGGAGGTTGGACAGAGGAAGTAAGCGTTAATTCCTTTCCAGAACGTTCCTCTTCCGCCATTCCAGTTCTCATCCTGGCAAGTTGTTCTCGCCCCTTCGCAAGAGCAGCGCGAGCTCCCTCATCCAGGTAACGCGCCTCAAAATCTTCATCGCCATACCCGGCGTCTTTAAACATGTTAAGAGCAGCTTCCCACACCTCGGCCAGGGTGATTTCATACTTAGGACCAAGAAAAGAGAGGCTGCCGCGTCCCAAGACACAATGTAAATAAAAATCGAATAAAGTCGAATTGATATCGTTTTCCATGGTCTGAGCAGTTTCTTCGGCTGCAATTTTGCCAGCCATGGCCTCATCTCGATCTTTTTCGGTCTGAGCAAGTTGGGCTTTTAGCGCTTCAATCTCCATGTCCCGGGCGCTCAGTTTATTCTGCAGCTGGGTGACATCAGTGCGGTGGTTCTCTACAGCTTGTTCCAACCTCTCAGCTTTAGCTTCAGCGTCCCTCTGGCTGGCGTGCGCATCTCGCACTTGTTTTTGCAATACCTCTTCTCTTTGGGTGTAAGTATTAGTAGAAGAGGCAAGATCATCTTTGAGCTGCTTTACTTCAGCTTCGAGTTTTTCATTGTATTCGGCTATCTCCTTCATCTCAGCGTTGTGTTGATCAAGAATCTTCTGCCATTCTGATTTGTCATTTTCCATGGTCAGCATTGCTTCGATGTTAGCCCGATTAACTCTTTGAAGTTCATCAACCAGCTTTTGCCATCCAGACATTCTATCGATATCAAGCTTGACAGCATCGAGATTTCTGTACATAGCTTCTTTGTCGATGGGGACCAAATCAAGGTCGAAGCGTACCCCCCTCAAACACCAGTTCGGGAATCGGCTCTGCAAAGTCGGGGGGCCCCTTTCAACATGGTATGAAGGCCTGTTGAGAAGTGTTTGGATGGCACTTCCTTCAAGAGCAGGAGATTTGGAAGGGATGTCAATAGAAACTGAGGCACCAGGTCTCTCAGATGTCACGGGCACGTGCTCCTCGCCAAGTTTGGTCCGCTTTCTCGAATCCTCAATATGGCTCTTCCCCCTATCATCGTGCGTTTTACGTTTATGGGAGTCATCATCCCTTGGGAAGGATTCATGTCGCGTGCCCGCTCCCTCATGACGTTCTTCATACCTTCTCCTCTCTTCAGCTTTTCGCGCAGCTCTCTGCTCATTGGTTTCTCTGGGATCGGCATAGTATTGCTTGTAGTCATAGCTGCCACGCCCTCCATAGCGTCGAAAGTCCTTGTAATAAGAACCGCTGCCGCTGCGCCCCATAGAGGAATCTGAAAAGGCAAAAATAGCAAGTCTTAGAAACTTCCGAAGAAAAGAAGTTAAATATGAACAAATGCCGAAAAATCCTAAGTGTTGTGTGATGTGCAAGCTACGCGCATTAAGCTACAAACCACTCATTGGTGTAGGGGTGATGATAGCTTGGGTATGAGGAGTTGGTGTTTGTGTTGGTGTTAGTCGAAGAAGGGACGTCGCCTCAATTATAGGAGAGATAGTTTTAGACACGTCATCTCTAAAAAGCTCCTGTGAGGTCACTATTATGTCGCTCAACCCATCATAAACATCGTCACCATCATGCTCGGTGAGACTTGTTTTCTCAGTTCCTACATCAGCTAATCCCCCGAGAGGCTGTGAAGGTCCTTCTTCTTCCTCAATCGGGGCAAGTGCCGTCTTACTAGATGACCCCATAATGCCGGTAGGGGTGGAACATTTCACCAATGAAGCTTCGATGTTAGACTCTTTTGATGAAGATTGTTCGATAGTAACGGGGGCATCTGATGCTTCAGTCGGGGAATCGGGAACTTCAGTCGGGGCTTCATGAGGCTGAGTATAGCGAGAAGAGTGAAGAAGCCCGTATTGATGTAAAAAGTCATCTCTCAGCAAAAACTTTATATTCCTCTCTTCTACTGGCACAGCATTCAATCTTTCAAAAATTTGCTTATAGCCTGGGTCTCTAGAAGGAGGTGGAAGCGCTGAAAAGTAAAAAGGGAAATTAACATCTAACTACTCAGGCTATGAAAAGATTTTATAAGGAAAACATGTGTCAGGAATAAAGCTGAACGCCCTTACTTCCAACTCTCCACACACCATAAAACCCCGGAGGGCAACGAACATAGAAGAATTGGGTTAAAAACCCGTGAGCAGTATCAGGGAGGCCAACAATCAGTTTGCGGTTTCGGGCGCTCCTCACAACAGTAATGGAAGGATGATCCTTAGTCCGAGTAAAAGAGCATAGATAACAAACTTCACCAAAGCTTGGAAGTCGATCAAGTGTTCTCCTAAAAAGCACACACAACCCCATTAGAATGGCATAGCCATTGGGGTGTAGCTGGGATGGAGCAATGGCCAGTTGACGGAGAAGTTGTTGGAAAAAGTCATTGAAAGGAGGAATGCCTCCACTTAGGCACATTTGCCGGTTAATTGTCACAAAGCCAGAAGGAGCTATATCGGCAGTGTTATTTCTTTCGGGAAGAATGGCATCTGATTCAACGATACCAAACTGAGCACACAACTGGCGAAAAACTTTGTATGATAGTGAAGTAGGAGCTCTTTCGGGAGGATTAACCAGTGGAGCCGGAAGAGCAGTTACCTCTCCAGTCCGAACTGTTGTATCACCTTCCTGAGAAGTCATTCTACACAAACAACTGGATATTCAAATATGAAGGTGCACGTTTCCTAAAAAAGTGTGAAGTGTTGTGCAAAAAACTAATAAAAAAATAATAATAACAAGTAAATATAACTGAAATAAAACTAGTCGACGATTGATCGATTACAAAAATTTCAGAACTTGTTAGTCTTTAGTTCAAGTATAATATTAATGCGAGCTGGTCAATTTTAATTGACTATTTCAGTATTGCTTTAGTATTTTACTTGAAGTTAATAAGTTGAGCACTTCATTCACACAATCTGTTTAAGTTTAATGACTGTTGTTAGCTAATCTGTCATTCGAAGAGGGCGATCAATGGCAGTATATTCGCCCCGGTTTTTCTGTAAATGTTGTATTGGACAGGTTGTTAACTTGCGAGTCAAAGTAATTTGTAAAAGAAGGCATCAAAGTTCAACAGTTCAAAAAAAAAAAAAAAAAACAAGTGCTAAGTCGTATCGAACACAAGTGCTAAGTCGTATCGAACACAAGTGCTAAGTCGTATCGAACACAAGTGCTAAGTCGTATCGGACTCAAGTGCTAAGTCAAAACCGACTCAAGTACTAAGTCGCAACCGACTCAAGGGATGAGTCGTTCCTATCCTCAGCCATCAAACACATCAAGCTGCTTATCCTCTAAGTCCTAAGTCGTAACTCGGGGAACAGGAGAAAGGCTCTGATCCAAAACAACTAGAAATCCTCCAAGTCTTAACTCGGCTACGGCTCATGGAAATCGCTAAGTCACATGGAAGAAGCCGAGTCATATATGAGACGATCCCTTGTTATCATCACTCAACCTATTCGACCAACTCGCCTCCCTTTCAAATCTCTTAACCTGTTCATCCTTGGCTTCTTCAGCAGCGACAACCTTAACCCGTTACACTATGAATCGCCCCAAAGCGCGAATCACCATAGGCCAAATCAGATGAATTTTAGTTCATCGGTAATCAATTCGAATAGAATTCGCAGGGTTTGAATGGGGCAAACCAAAGATGATGAACTGAATACATAAAGTAACAATGGTTAACGGTCGAAGTTTGAAGCAAGATCTCTTACGATTGTTTGATGCTAGAAAGAATCAGAGATGAATCGGGTCGAAATCGCCTCGGAGAGCTTGAAGATGCGTTAATGGCAGAAAGCAGTTTAAAAGGTTAAGTGATGAGAAGAAGGACGACTCAGGCTTTTATATCTGGAAAGGTTGGGATTTGAAACGACATGACCGAGTTATGATAAGTCGAAGCACACGACTTACGATTTAAGCGTGTGCTTCGAGGGGCAAATGTTAACCCTAACTCGTTCACAAGTTAACAGGTCCACGAGTTAAGGCATGTACGACTCAAGGCATGTACGACTCAAGGCATGTACGACTCAAGGCATGTACGAGTTAAAGGATACATGAGTCAGCAACTTCCTACAACTTAAAGACCTCTACGAGTTAGCAAGCTTACGAGATAAGCAGCCTACGAGTTAAGGAGTACCCGAGTTAAGCTACTTGCGAGATAAGCCTTTACGAGTTAGCATATCTACAAATTAGCAAGTGTACGAGTTAAGATCTTCCACAAGTTAAGCCTCTACGAGTTAATCCTCTGCGAGTTAAGATCTTCTACGAGTTAGCAGGCATACGAGTTAAGAAAAGCTAACGACTTAAGGTCTTTACGACTTAAGGAAATTGATGGCCTACGACTTAATGATAACTGCAGTTTGTACGACTTAAGACCCTTACGACTTAAAGAAGTTATACGACTTAAGGAGGATACGACCTAAAGACACACCTCTTAACTCGTCTACGAGTTAAGACTTGCTTTAAACCAGTTGCAATTGGTTAAGTCGACTACGACTTACGACATAAAAAGAGTCGTATACGACTTAAGAAGGGAAATTAGCAATTGCAGCCAGATAACTCGCACACGACTTAGAACTTAGGGATGGGTTCAAAAAAGGGGAACTGCCATAGACTCGGCTCAGTGACCCGGGGACGACTTACCTTAAGTCGAACACGACTTATCTTAAGTCGGCCACGAGTTAGGACTTAGCACTTTTTCCGCCCAGAACTCTCTATAAATATGAAACCATCTCCAACATGCAGAGGACCTTTGGGCTCATTCTCTTCAAGCGCCATTACTCTGCCGAATTCCAGACGACTTCAAAGCTTTTTAGATCCAACAAACTTCTAAAGGAACTCCATGAAGGAATCATCCACATTCACCATGGATTTGAAGATGATTGTCAACATCAAAGCTTGAGCTACTTGTTTCACATATCCTATCACTTGAAGTGTGTTGTAATTGAAAGATCTTGTAAAGAATTGTAATCAAACTAGTGATAAAAAGATTAAAGTGGACGTAGGCTGGATTATAAGCCGAACCACTATAAATACTGTGTCTCTTACCGTTTTTCTACATACTTTCTGCTTATTTCTGTTTCCCGTACAAACGGGTGGTGCTTTCACAATCACATCTTATACACCAGGGTGTTAGCGTTTAAATTTTTTCGTTAACAATCAGCAATCTCCATAGATAGCTCGAACCACCATCAAGTTGTACCAAGCTAAGAAAGGTCAGTCGTCCAAAGATTGAAGAAGATCTCCAAATGCTACCAAACCAAGGATTCCGAAAGCTATCGAATCTACACCTACTATGGGATTATTTGAAAAACCCAACTCTAGACTGCCCGTGTGGAAAATTGTGGGCACCCAGAGTTTAGGAAGGGAACAATAAACTCCGGGTCAGTCATGGGACTGGTATGATCAAACAAAAACAGTTTTATCTTTAAAACAAACAACAAAAGATTTTAAAAGTTGAAATCCGCAATGCTTTTTGGAAAATGAAACTGTCATAAGGCCTCCCGCCACACACACAATGCAAGCTCACACTTGGAGGAGATTTCTCCTTACGGCAGTCAAAAATGCTTGATATTTGGAGACCATTTGATATTGTTATTAGTGCATAGTGTAGAAAATATTTCGAAAGTATAATATTAATCTTAGCCAGCATACCACATTTCTTCGTATGCCTACTATAGCTGCCATGTTCAATAGCAGGTCACTGCCACATTCCATGGCAGATTATACAACTAGAAACCATACAAGGCGCGTATTGTTTCTTTGGATTTCCAACAAATGGTCAGGCAAAGGAACTTCCTTACCGAAATGGGAACGACTTTGGAAGGACGCCCTCGAGAACCTTATCAGATCTCTGCTAGCACAAGGCCGACGCTACATCATGCTTTAACCAAGCTATAACATAGGTAACTAACACACAAGTATGCCATCCCCGGTCGTTAACGACCTTTATCCAAGACCTCGATACCAACAACCACAAAGTAATAAATTTGCAGTAACCATATAGGTTAAATATCTGGGCTCCATTCCATGATACCACCTTTTATCCAGAAGGAAATGGACATACCCTAGGGGTGCGACCTCTAAATACCTTGTTGCATCTTTTCTGTTTCGGCCATTTCCGGGGTGTGAGGTCCTGATGCAGTCTCATCCACAAAGCTACCATTTTTCACAAAGCCATGCTTCGATCAACAAATGATCAACAACACTTCGTATGCCACATTACCAAATTGGGAATGTATCACTAGTAACCATCAACTACATAACACGAGCTCGTACGTCTAAGAGAAGGGTGCAAAGCTAAGAGAATAAATCTCCGCCACCAAACAGAAATATATTTGATAGAAACCAGCTTTACATCTCAAAGTGTAATGTCAGACATACATCCATATAAGTCTGTTCCGGGTTTGAATAGAACCGAAGGCACTTCACAAAGAAGCCCTTGCAAATCCGGATAATCCCTAATCACGTCCAGACTCTCCATCGCAAAGGGCGCTCAAATCTCTATACCGGGGGCCATTCGGCGTAGAGACATTCGACGGGTTATCCTTTCGCTTTCGAAAATATCCGTTCTTCACCACCGGTCTTCAAATGCGATCCATAATGTCGTATCATTATTCGGAATGTGTTATATGACACAAAGGTCCTCTCCTGGCTAAACCAAATAATGAGCGCAATATTTAAAAACCATATGGATATTGGGATTTCAATTTAAGTCACAACTTTAAAACCCAAAACTTTTCTTTTCAAATGGTTTAAACAAATTATCATTTTCAAATCTGAAAATGAAAAGATTCACTTCACAAAGTTCATCCATCTTTCACAAAGATTCATTCACAGATTTCAAAACAATTTCCATTTCAAACTGGATTAACTCATCCAATCTTAGATTAAAGACTCAATTCATAGCTTTCAAAACCAGTTCAAAGATTTATTCATAACTTGAAAACCTTTTTAACAAAACTATGAATTCTTCTTACATTTGAAAGCTACTGTAATTTGAAAACAAAAGTTTTCATTTTAGAACAAATCCAATTCATTTTACTTCTAAAACAAGGTTCACCAAATCTTCCACAAAGATTTATTCATAGCTTTCAAAACAATTCTATGTCAAAATTTGATTTACGAATCCAATCTTTAATAAAGATTCAATTTATAGCTTTCAAAATTATTTCCAAATATTCATTCATAACTTGGAAAACCATTTTTATTTCAAATTTGAAATCTTTTCAACATAAATTAGAAATCCTTCCTTTATATGAAGGCTATTATTATTTGAAAAGGTAGCGTTTTCTTCTCAAGAAAATCCGATTACATTTGCCTAAGTTAAAGCCCTTCAAGTATAAAACTAGGGTTAAATTCAAATTCCCCAAAACAATGCTTTTAAAATGGTTTAAAACCCATATAAACACATTATATAATTTGTAAAACCTTTTTAAACCACAATTTCAAAAACATAGAATTCAATTTCAAATTTTGTACTCAAATTCAAATCAAATTATTTAACTTTCAAAACTTTATTAAGTTATTCAAAATAACTTTAATCTTTAAAACTCCATTTCAAAAGCTTTTCATATTTAACCCAATCCCGCTTCCAAAACCATTTATATTCAAAATTCATCCTTTTAAATTTAAAATATCTATGACTTAACCGATTTCCCGTGAAATCCATATTTGTGTGTGTATAGTGTAGTCCAGGGGTTTTACACAATAGTGTAACATAATCAATCATAACAGATTCAAGCATATCAATATCGATAAGCGGTATAATCTATAACGCTTATCTCCATTCATAGATTCACGGATATAAATTCATAACGGATAAATAAATATCATTCGTCACAGATAAATAAATTACATTCATCATAGCTCAAATCAAAAATAATTCATACACAAAGCATCACATATCAGGGTTATCACATAATTCAACATTCAATTGAATTCAAACATTCAAGATTAACTAATCATCTGGTAAAATTTAAATCAGATTTAACTACTTATGAATAACTACTAATTCTGATTAATTAATTATTAATTAATTACAAACCTTTAATTAATTATCCTTTAATCATTTATTAATTAACCTTTAATAAATAATTAATTAACCTTAAATTAATTAATTATCCTTAAATGATTGATTAGCCCTTAATTAATTATCATTCCTTAATCACCTTCATTAATTAATTAACCTTTAATTAATTAATTAATTATCATTCCTTGATCACATTCATTAATTAATTAACCTTTAATAAATTAAATAATTGTCATTCAAACCCGAAACCGTTCTAACATATTTAAACTTTAAAACCAAGTCTTTGGAAACTTATTTTTAAAACTTGTTTATAATTTTTAAATTCAAAACTTGGATTATTTTCTTTTAAAACTTATTCATTTATAATATATACTTTTTTTCCAAAAATTTATTTTAGCTTTAGAACTTAACATCGTCTTCATTCTATTTTAAAAACTTTGTTTTCTTTTTGTATTTGAAAACTCAATTTTACATTTTTATTTACCCCCAAAACTGGTACATAATATATTTTTAAATTAAAATTTAAAACACCTTATCTTTAAAAATCTGTAAATATGTTACATAGTATTAAACCCGGGCTGATTCAAATTTCTCCCGAGACTGACTTCGAGTCACCAACGTCTCCCTTTGCTTCGAGTTTCTTTTCGAATTCCTCGAGACAACCTCGAGAATCCTCTTCTTCCCAAACCATGCTCATTTTCCAGATGCACAAATTCTTACGCATGCATGATGCATACAAATCTAGCAACCTTCGATCGATCTCACCACCATCTACAAGTCGACAATGATCATCTCAAGCTAACCCATCCAAAACCCACTACATCGCCATGGTTCGCAATTGAGCATTACACTCAAAACGGGAAACAAATCTGATCATCAGTAATCACCTTGTAACGCCACCACTGACCACCTGCACTCACGTGCTCTCGTCCAAAGCTATGCTAGATACTCCTCTTCAAATACCCACACCACTAATAGGCTCTAATTCACCCACATCGGCGAACAAGCTTCGCGAAACCAAATCAACCAAGTCGGGCGTTGAACCCTAGATCACTACCTTATCGTCTCCATGGTGAATAATAAATTCACTTAACATTTTTCTGATAATCATCGATACTCAAACCCCCTTCTGACCAAAACACGAAGATCCTGACCTCGCCGTTTGATGGAATTTGACAATAATGTCATTTCCGTTCAACTCTCTTTTTCTCACAATTTAATACATTAAAAATCCTGACATAACTTCCTAAAATCATCATTTTTGATTTCTAATCGAGTTATAAAATCGAATTATAAAATTAAAATATTCGAATTCTTGTTGTTTTTTTTTCTTTTTCTTTTTAAAGCCTCACTGGACTTTAATTGCTTTTGCAATAACTATTGAGTATAAATATCTGAAATTATTATTAAAAATAATGTTATACTCTTATAATCATTTTCTGTTTATAATTCAAACTCTAAAATAAATTAGATAAGGTGTAGTTTTGAATTTTTCTTTAGTAGCTTTAAGCCAGAGATTCAATAGAGGAGTGATTAAAATACTTAACAGATATGCACATTGCCATAATCCACTTGTATACACACACACACACATTTTCACTTAGACAACTACAATTCACAACTTATACAGATATCAAGCTCAAAGATCAATATATATATATATATATATAAACAGAATCAAATTAAATGCGGTGGTCTGTTCACAGAGTATTAAAATAGAGAAGCCTGTTAAAAAGCAAATAAGTTTAAAAGATTAAGGTTTGCTCGCCTGAGAGTTGAATAGAGCACAATAGAGAAACAAAGGCCTGAGTTTATTTATCTGGAAATGCTTTGATGAATTTGAACATATCTGAACCTGGTTGTTTGAATTTACTTTTGTCTTATCCATGAGTTGCCTAATGAGATGATCTGCACTGCATTGAATTTGAACTTCCACGTTGTTTTGATTTTGATTTCTTTCCAGGTTTGAAGTTGCTTTGCCTGATTTCAGACTTTGATTTCAAGCCTTTGATTTTGTTTGCTTTTTTTTTAAACCGAGCTTTGATTTTCTCTGATTCAAACTTACAGGTTTGTGAAAGAAGAAATGGAAACCTGGTTCCTTTTTATTTATTATTTACATTATCAACTTAAAAGAAATATAAGCTATTACCACTTGTTAATTTCATGTCTTCCTTGATTTACATTTGTTAAATTAAATGAACACTTATTAAACATTTGTCACTTTTGATTAAATTGTGTCCAAGTCCCTAATGTGAATTATTTTGCAAATTTTGTTTTAAACCTTGTGTTAGTATAAATTATGTTTTATGTATATACAATCTATGTTTTTATGATTTAAAATGTATTAAGCTTTATTAATTTCAAAAGGTAAATACATATTAAAACTTTATATTCATTCTTGTTTTAAATTTTAAATTCATGTCATTATAAAATTCATAACTTTAAAGAAATTGATTTCAAAGTTTAGTTGCACATTGAAAAAAAAGCACATAAATAGATT
Organism: Allium cepa; assembly: GCA_030765085.1. NCBI lineage: Eukaryota > Viridiplantae > Streptophyta > Magnoliopsida > Asparagales > Amaryllidaceae > Allium > Allium cepa. Next base: position 604,028,094 of record CM060943.1, on the reverse strand, counting down.
ATATATAAGTCTTTTAAAATATAAATTTAACTTTAAACAACTTTTTAAAATTATTTATATCAAATTAACATTAACCTTTAAATAGTCTTTTATTAAACCTTGTTTTCATATCACACTATATTTACAATTCTAGTTATATTTCTAAAAGATTAAATCTTTTTATCAAATCCTATTTTTAGTTAAAACTATTATACCTTATTAAATATCATATTATCTTGAACTACTATACTTATAAATAGACATTTATTAAATTTTCAAATCCATAGTTTAATTTACAATCTATTTATATAATTAAACATGCACAAATTTTATTTTATTTGAAAAAATTCAAATTAATTCACAATTTATTGCAAAAATTAAATAAATTAACCATTCAAATTTGATTTAAAAACAGGAATGTTACATTAAGACATGTTTTCAAATTATTTTACTAAATCATATCATTGCATGTTTTGGAAATAAATCTTGACTTCAAACTAGTCGACTTGATTAAATTAATTTAGATCAATTGAATAATTCATCGAAATACATTCATACACATATATGTTTATATTAAGTATATCTATATATATAAGCGCATGTATAATTTTAAACAATATTTTGGACAAGCATTACATATACAAAGGGATAATGTTTCTGTTATGGTATAAATCCCAGCACCGAAATACATACACATTAACTATGTACACAACATGATATATTGCACTTACCCAATATACATTAGAGCATATTTGGATATACTCATAATATACGCTATGTATAAATTAGGTTATCTATGTCATTTAATTAATCCATCAATCATTTAATTAAAGAAAAAGAAATGAAAATAATTCTCTCCCTAATTAAAATCATATATACCCTCATTAATTGAACAAGTTAAAAGAAGAAAACAAAAGGTTTCCTTCGCCAAATTAAATATAACAAGTAACAGTTACACATAAATACATATATATGATCTAAATCATGTAAGCATTAAATTCATGTAAATATTAAAAGAAGGATTTTATCTAAAAATATTTTGGATTGGTTCTAAAACCCCCTTTAGACTTTATAAGCCTAATAGATCCTAAAGATTTTTTTTTGAAACTTGCCTTTTAACTTCACTGCAAGCTGGCCTAGTTCCTTCATAGTCATCTTAGAACGATAGTGCTATCCTAGTATCATGTCCACAATTTCTTAATAAGAGTAAAGAACAACCAACCGTATCTTATGTAACATCCCCTACTTCATGACTCAAAGATGAATGTCGATGATGTTGCATTCATCAACAAAATTATCTTCCAACGACAGAAGTGAGTTATGTGCATTCGAATACAGATCAAGTAAACAGAGCAGCTAAATTATTTTCCATTACATAGAGATTATATATATTCATTACATACATTTTCTTCAAAATTAACCCCATAGTTATGCCATGTAGGAGTCAAATAATAATAGAAAATAACATAGGAAAGGGTTGGGTCAACGTACAAATATGACGCCTGAACTTCTAAAAACAGCGGAAACAACATCATTATTAGTTAACAAAGCCTCTTGCTACATCTTCAATCTACATACTATGGCTCATATTATAAACTTGTTTATCCCATAAACTAAGCCTACTCAAATTAGCACCAATGAGTTTATGGCGGAAAATAAAAATAGAAACACGGGTTAGACATAAAATCTAGTGTAAATAATACTTACCCAAAATAAACATATAGCAAGACAACGATGTACTGTATGGAATGAGTTTGCCCTCATAATTCACAACATCATAAGTGAAACAAATAAGGATACTGACGCACGTATTTCTTAATATGAAAATCCTTCCAGAATGCTTCCTTAGGTAGTTCCCTTCTACTACTGCGCCCCTGGCACAGTCCCCACTAAGCACCCTTTTAGAATATTACTTAATTTGTTATTCTCATCTACTACTGCACCCTTGTTATACTATAACACCTGTAATTTTGAGTTACATTATTTATGAGATTTAATTAGATAAATTAAACAGAATAATGTAAAGTGTAGTAAGATAAAGGGAATGAGGCTTGATGATCAACAAGGTCAAGCCTTAACCAAGTAATTGATAAGTTTGTTTTAACACTCAAAACATAAAATAATATGTAAGAAAGGTAAAACATGACTAGATAAACCTTTCATCCCCTAAAAGCCTTACTTCCCATATTATTCATGTTTTCAACAAAAACAATCAAATGGGAAGAAAACCAAGGCCGACCGTAAACAACAAGAAAATAGGAAGTAAATCTAGGATATCAAGTTAAATCTAAGGGAAATCTAATCAATACATTCAAATTTCAAATTTCATTACCAAACTAAGGTGAATAATAATAGACCATCTCATTTTTATTTGCTTTCAAATCTTGGATAGATCAATTCGTTTATGATGATATGTCATGCCACGATGGTTTTATCATTGTTTGATAGAATAATGATTTATAGAATTTTTATGGTAATATTTTAATGTGTTTTAAGGGTTAAACTTATGCTTTTAATCTCTAAATAATTTGACTTTTGGATGTGGAAAACGTAATTTGGAAATGGGTTTTTAATTTCATAATTTTCCAAGATAATAGGTTTGTTTTATGAGTTTCCTAACGATGAATGGGCATTTATTTTGGGTTTTAGTTATTAAAAATAATTAAATAAGTATTTTGGCCTTGAAATTTTTGTATGACAAAGAATATATTATTTTTGATTTTTTTAGTCTATGGGATTTTTCCCAAGGGTTTTCGATTTGTTGTGAATTTAATAAGTTAGAAAAGCTTATAAGAATATTAAATGATTGATAATATTTAAATAGGTGAAAATATGAATTTTGTGTTAAAACACGGTACGACAGGTTTTTCTAAAAAGAAATATGTTAAAGGTTGTTTCAACCAATAAGAAATTTCCAAAGATTAAGAGTTAATGGAAAAGTATAGGCTTTATATAGAAATAAATTAGTTTTAACAATAATTATAAGAATGCCACGCGCCTACGTTCACTGTCAATGTCCTTCTTTGTCGAAGCCATTAATGCCGAAACAATCTTAAGGGAAGCACATGATATCGGTGATGTTGGTATGGAGTGGTTCCTATAGAGTCGAAGTACATAGGTACGGTATTCAACATTGAGATCGACATCAACATTACTCTTCATGAATATACCTATAACGCCTTTCATCAAGGTCGCTGGTCGTTGTCTTGTTTTAGACCGCAGTGTTGCAGCATGTTTCATTAGGGCTTAAATAGTGCCGCCACTAAGTATTTTCGAAGCCAAACTTACTATGCCATTAATGCCACCAGTAATCACTTTCAAAGTAAAATGAGATATTGACGTTGATAGTCATCAATGTCGAACTAATTGTTTAAAAGCACCCAATATTATTAGTATACGATGGCATCGTCGATCATTATTGTAACATCCCGGAATTTTTGACAATATCAATTTAATAATCTGTAATTAAAATTAAATTGATATTGATGTTCTGATGATAATTATTCAGATAAATTTAATAATCTTTTTCAATAATTATTTAAATTGGTTATTTTATCTTTTAAAAATAATAAATTGATTTCTATTTACAATATGAATATATGGTTTATATTTTAAATAGATTGGTATAGCTTTAAATTTAGAATAAATTCAATAAAATGATTTTAATTTAATAAGAGATATTTATAAAAACAATATTGATTTGGTATTGTCTTTATAAATAAGTTTTGAATAAGATTTGTAATGTTTATTTCAAATTGTATTTTTATTTTTAACTTAATTTGAATTATTATTATAACTTGATTTGAAAAATATTTGATTTTGAATTTAGTTGAATTTGAATTTAAAAGTATAAAGTCTTTAAATTGTTTGTATAAATTTCCTTTGTAAACATGGGTTGTTTTCTTTTATAATCATACACATATTCAAATTTACATTAACAACTTAATTCAAGCTAATATAACATGCACATAAATTTGTAATTAGTACTAATTAACTTAAGATAACATGTGTTGCATTATCAAAAGAGTAAATAGACAAGTGTCTAATTTAAGACAAGTGTTAGTTTCAGTTTTTAAATTCTTCTTTTTATTTCCTAAAATCTGAAATATGCATATAGTTAAGTTTACATCTTCATGCATATTTTTCCATTTTCTTAAATCAACAAAGATCAAGCCATCTTCATATTCATTTTAAAATCTGCATTTCTCAAACAAATGAAGACCAAATCCTACAATCTGCATTCACAAATGCATATAAAATCCTAAAATCTGCATATTCAAATCTGTAACTCATCAAAGATCAAAACTCCTCATCAAATTCAATTTGCATTTCCTCAAAATTCAAGTGAGCCTGCACACCTTAGTCTCTCTGCATTCTGTTAAAACTGGGAAGTTTAGCCACTGCATCATCTATTTCTGCATGCTAGCATCCTGGTCATGGAAAGCATGAGCAACCAGACTTATAACAACAGAAGAAGCACCTGCATTTTTAAAGTCTGCACTGTTTTAAATTTGGGTTGGGATCATAAGCATTAGCATGCATTTGGCAACTGGAAAACTGCATATCAATTCAAACTCAGATTTCAACAAAAAGGGGTCAAGCCTGCATGTGTTCTGCAATTCAAACAGGGGCCTGCATTCATAATAAAATGTGAGTAACAATTTATTTTAAAACTAAATTAAAATGATATAGTTGCTTAAATTAGTTGCCTGATAAGTATGAAGGATATGTCTGTGTTTGTGTATGAGATGGAATGCCTGCATTTTTGAGTTTTCTGCATATTCAACTGAGCTCTGCATTTTTCAAAAGTGAGTAACATTTATATCTCAAATTAAATAAGTTGCTTGTTAAATGTTGAGATAAATATGTTGTGTACTTATATAAGTTTGAATGTACATGATGTTTATGCTCTGTTGTGATCTCTAATTCATCTTCCTATTGAAAGTAATCCACCAAATATGGTTAAATTTGTGTTAGAATCTGTTCTTCAAATAACTAAAACTGTTTGCTTATCTAGATTAAAAATCAAAATATTTTTAGGTGAATTGATTACTGCATGGAGATAAATAAACTTTAGCAAGCTAAAGATATAAGTAGTGTGGCCTCTGCATGTTAATTCAAAACAAATTTTCAATGAGTTAACATGGTATTTCAGAATCACAAAACTATGTATTAATTGAAGCTTGATTTTTAAATCAAGTTCTAGTATTTTTAGGTGCTTGACAATGAAACAGTTTATTCTTAAACCAAAACTGAGTATAAGCAAAATTCTTGCAAACTGTAGTTTAAGGAAACTTAAAACTCTCCTGAGTCATAGAGTAAGGATCATTGATCCTCAGAAAAATAAGTGATTTATTTAAAACTGTTTAGAGTTAGTACAGTTTAAAAAATTTCAGTTAAACCTAGTTTTGGAAGTGGGTCTAAGCTTTTAGTCAGTGTGAAGAGAGGGAATGATCGAGTGTTATGAAAGTTGGTGATGTTGTAGATGATGGGTGAGGGAACTCGGGGCCGAAAGGTTTGATCATCAGATGATCGGAACGACAAGCACTCGCCGTTGACAGGTTAGAATGTAAACCTGTAATATTTTTTACAGGTTTTGATTTGGGGGTTTCAGAGCTTAATATTGGAATGCTTGAACTTTTGTTCAACCTGGTGTTGTAGTTAGGGTATTGAGGGGTTTTGGAGGTTGTTGGATCATCACGAGTGATCGGCAGTGGTGGCAGCGACATGTTTTCAGGCATACTGTTTTGATTTTGGATGTTGCAGGGAAGTTGTGGGGAAAGTGGAAGAATGACTCGAAGCAGGGTAGTGTGGAACTCGGAGTAAGTGTGAGGGAAACTCGAAGTAGAAAATGAGGTTCTCGGGTAGAACCTGTAGATTAACAGGTTTCAGGGGAAACTGTTTATTTTTGAAATCTGGGTTTTCAAAACCTATCAAACCTGTAGTTTTTAGGTTTTAGAAAGTTTGAGTTTAAAAATAAAATTCAAGTTTGTATTTTAGATTTAAATTCAAGTTGAATTTTGATTTGAGTTAAAATTCCAAGCATTTAAACCTGTTTTCTGTTTATTTTTAAAATTTGGGTTTCATATTTTAAAATCTGTAGTTGTTTAAAAGTAAGGTTAGGTTTAAATCAAATTCAAGTTTGAACTTTTTGATTCAAGTTCAAACTCCAGTTTTTAAAATAGAAATTTAAGTTTAAAATTTAACTTGTTTAACTATATCATGTTGATAAATAGTTTAATCATTTTTAAAAAAATGAGATTTTAACATATGAATAGATTTGAAGTTAATTTTATAATCTGGAAATTAAAAAGTTAAATTTGAATTTCAGCTTTAAATTTCAAATAAGGTTTAAATTTGAAGTTTTAAATTAAAGTGGAAACTTGAGTTATTAAAGGTTTAAAATGGAATTGACTTTAAAATTTCATATAGTATTTGTTTGATTGGCAATTTAAAAGTTTTAAATTTATTTAAAACTTTGATAAGTTTAAAATTATTCTATTTTAAACTTGAATTTGAATTGAAATTTAAAGGTAATTTCAAAAGTACTTTGTTTGAATCAAATTGTTTTAAACATAATTAAGTTATGTTTTATTTTGGAAAATTTGATTAAGAATTATGTTTTAAAATTTATTAACAGGTAATTAAGATTAATTAATTAATTTAATTAATTAATTAAATTTGGAATTAATAATTGATTAATGACTAATCAATTTGAAATTAAGGTCATTAATTAAGTTATTAATTAATGATAAATGAATATTAATTATGTAATTAAGTTTTAAATCAAGGTTAATTAATTTAATAAATAACTTTAATTAATAAATGATTAAAGATAATCTAATTTGTAATTAATTTAAGTTAATTACCTTATAAAATAATTTAAGGATGGTTATTGAAGGTCATTAACCATGATTATTTAACAATTAATTAATATAGTTAATTTTTATAATTAATTAAATTAATTAATTTAATAATAATCAATTGTAAATGGTTTGAGTAATTACTTGATAAAGTAATTAAGAAATTAATTACTTATTGTAATTAATTTAATTAAATGAGATTGTTTAATTTAATTTATTAAGTTTAATTAATTTTAAACACTTGGGTTAAGGATAATTACTTTATGTTTTGGAAATTACTTAGTTAAGTAATTATATAATAATTACAGGTTGTAATTAAGGAAATGTTTAAGTATGAAGGAATTTGGATTAATTATTTAAATAATTAATCAAGGTATTAATTAAGAAATTAATTTAAGGGTAATTAATTTGGTTTAATATAGTAATTAAGTTTGTTAATTACTTTGATAATTAATTTAAGAAGTAATTGAAATCATTAATTATTTTAATTAATGATGTAATTTAAGTTGATTAATTATGATTAATTAATCAATAATAGGTAATTAAAGGTAATTAATTAATGTAATTAATTAAGGATAAATGTAATTAATTATGATTAATTAATTAGTTGGAGTAATTAAAAGTTAATTACTGTTTAGTTGAGGATAATTAATTTTGTAAAATTAATTGAGGATAATTACATGAATGTAATTAAGAGTAATTAATCAAGAGTGATTAATTAAGGTAAGTTATTTTGAATGATTGATTAATTGATTGAAATCAATTAAATGATTGAGTAAGCAAGATATTTTGGTAAAGCAATTAATTTAATTTATTTTAAATTAATTAAAGATGAAGGGATTAATTTAATTCATTTTAAATTAATTTGAGATAGAGATGATTAATTTAATTCATTTTAAATTAATTATATTGAGATGAGTGAATCTTTGCTTATGGATGAATGGTTTGACTTGGATGCTTTGTAATCTCAGTAATGAGATAAATGATATTGTGTGGTATGGATGTTGGTTATATTGTGATGATAACATAGGTTATCTATTGTGATGTTGAGATATGGAATATCTATATGATATTGATGATGTGAATTACCTGTTATGTGATAATGTTGATTATCAGTTATGATTTAAGTTATCTATCTGTGTGTATATAGATACTGTAATTGAAATGTTTTAAAACTTTAAAACAACTTGGACCTTAAAAGACACGCTTTGGTTTTCGATGAGACCGGGATCGGGTTTCCATAATTGGATATCCGAAAACCACATCGATTCCAAATAACGTTAGGTCGTGAATCAAAGTGGAGCTTTGTGAAGACTCGAGGTGTAAGGACTATGAGTCATTATAACTCTGTGGGTGATTCCGTAATGAGTTGACGGAATTAGTCCTTATAGATTCGAGATGGTGAACTAGAGTGCAAGGGTTATTGTCGTTAACTCTGAGGGTGATTCCAATACGAGTGTAACGAGATAATGCCTTCGGTTTCGTTCGAACCCGGAACGAACTTGTATGGATTGAATGCTTTCAGAACATCGTCAGGTGGACGATGAGCATTCTAAGTGATGTGTCCTATAAAGGTAATCGTAGCCTCAAGCCTCATCAACCGGGAATGGCTAAAACAGGGGAGGTGCAGCAAAGCTTCGTGGGTCGCACCCACTGGAGAGCAAGATTGATCCCTGTCTAGAAGTCCCTTTATATTTCGGCTGTGTGGGGCGATTGCTAGCTAGAATCGCCGGGGTTGTCTTGTTTGGAACTGTTCAGTAAGGAACGGGTCCGGCTTTGTGTTGCAGGGGATGAAGGGAGTAATCCTCGGTACGGTGATCTAGGCCACGTACTGTGACGGGCGGTACCCCAGTAGCCCTGCCATTGTATGGAATCCATAATCCAATAAGTGCCAACGGTTTTGATTGTATTACCCACTTTTGTGGCTAGTAGCTGGAATTTAATCATGTAACAATTTCGGCTATTTCTTATTTATTTGAAAACCCTAGACACTATTATAATATCATCGGATTTCCTATCAAATGTTTTGGTTAGCGTAAGGTAAAAACTTTTCCATATTTATGTGTGGGAAGTCTTACGTGATACCTTTCTTTTCAAAGGTTTTTGAAAGTTAAGCAACTTTAACCTGTTACTCACACCAGACCCATGTCTGACCCGGAGTTTATTTTTGTTTTTCATAAACTCTTGGGTACTCAAATTTTTATGAGTAGTCAAGGGAATTCAGGTTAGGATTCTGGATTAGCTTCGACGACTTGTGGAGGAGCAATGGAGCAGGAGGCTTCTGCGGGTAGATATATATAGAGTATTCCGCTGTGTGTTCTCTGAGAGTTTGTTGTATTATGTTGTATAATTAGACAGGTGTCTATAACTGTCTAGTATGAGTTGTTTATGCTGTGTATCTCTGATGCATATGATACTATGTAAAGTATTATGTTATTAATATAATTTATTCGTTCCGCTGTGTTAGATTCTGATGTTGTTTCTTCTTCTCTTCTTTCTATTCTATTCTCTATCCCTTTCTTTCTTAATTCATGACGCGAATTTTCTGGGAGTGAAATTCGGGTTGTGACATTGTGGTATCAGAGCTTTAGGTTGAGCGAATACCTAGGCTCTGGAATGAATCTTTCTTTAGGGAGCATTAGGTTGAGTGAATACCTAGGCTCAGTAGTGGTGTCTTTCTTGAGAGAGCGTATTTGTAATTTTTATATATAACTATATATATTTCTACCTATCTGTTGGGTTACCCGTTCAGGTTTTCCAATATAAGTTATGAAGGTAGATGAGGTAGTATTGTGTGTTACACGATTACTACCATTGGTTAGAGTTTGAATGTTTGAAGTTGGAAGTGTTTTGTTGGGACTGTAGACCTAATACCGTCTCGAGTGAGTCCTGTAGTGATGAAGAACTTCATTAATCTCTGAAGGAAACCTGTTAAGGTTCAGAGTTTATTTCTGAAGTTGATGAGTAGTGTTTGGATCTGTTTGGTTGAGCTGAAGCAAGTGATGGTATTTTGATACCTCCGGAAGTAGTAGCTGCGTGATGAGATGCAGTGACTATGGATGTTCCCGAAGATGTTTTCGTTGGAACAAGTTTAAGAAGGTGAGTCTGCTTCAGTGTTGTGGCTGTGTTCAGCCGGAGTTTCTGTTTGCTTTGAAGTCCGAATTTCTCGGAGAGCTTTGTTTTGGAATTCTTTGGCATCTGTGGCAGCAGTGTAGTTTGGGGTGTTCTCGGCATTGGCAAGAGATCTTTTGGTTTAGCAGTTTTTCTGGAGTGGAGTTCAGAAGCAGCTGAGTGGACCCGTTTTTTTTCGATGGGTTGGCTAGTTGAGTTTGAGCTGTTCTGTTTGGTTAAGGGAGGACAGTTTTCCTTGGATTTGGTTTGGGTTGATCGCAAAAGTGACTTGCGATTGATGGAGTGTTCTCTTGGGTTATCTGAGTTTTCCTGAATGTCTTCAGGAAGTCAGAGTTTGGTTTGCATCTGGAGATTGAGCTTCCTTATCGGCTGGGATTCCAGAAGTGGTTCGGGTGGTTCAGCCTAATAGTAGAATGGTTCTAGGAGATTGAGTTGGTGTAGCAGCTTGGAGTTTTTGGAGGAACTCCTGAATGATTCTTATGGATTTGTTGAACCATATCTTTGGGGTATGTTGTTGAGTTGTGCTTGTGTTCTTCTTCAACAATTCTCTTCTTCGGATCAGAGTTGAGCAGCGGAAGCAGTTGGGGAGTGTATCTGCTTTTCTTTCTGGACAGGAGAAGTAAGTTGTTATTTTCTGATGTTGAGGAGTTGAGTTTGAGTTCTTGGTCTTGGTTGATCTTGAGGAGATCATTTTGTTGAGTTGATTGGTCTGGTTTGTTTCTAGAAGCATCAGCGTAGGTTGAGCTGAGCGGGTAGGCTGTAGGTAGCTCAAGATCGTCCGAAGAGATTTTGTGGATAAGAGTCGAAGAGATTTGGACTCTGAAGTCGGAAGTTTAATTTTGGATAAGTTTTCTTTGATCGTAACTGAGCTATAAGTTTGGGTAAGTCTGTGAAGTAGCTCTGTAGTGTTTTGGATCTTTTCTGTGATCTTGGAGAATAAGTGATTGATCTACAGGATTGAGTTGCCAGTTTGGATAACTGGGAATTGATGAGTTTCACGTATCTCTGAGGGAGTAGGTGTATGATCTGTCTCTGGTTGTGGAACCAGCAGTTTTGGAGTTTTGGCTGTTGAGTCAGACTCGTTTGTAGTCTGATATTTTGTCTAGTGTTATAGATATAGTTGTATAGGAGCTTTGTAGCTTCATAGTATTGTTTGTTTGGATTTTCTAGGGCGAGTATCCCGGTGGATATATATATACACAGGGGAAACTCGATAGAATTTTATCCAGAATTTGTCTGGATAATTAGATTTGCTGGATTGGTTGAATTGGTTGTTTGGTTGTTAGCATATGTTGATATATACTTGTGTTTAAAATAAAAATATAATGAGATTATTAAATTACCTTTGTTTTAAATTTCGAGGACGAAATTCTTTTAAGGGGGAAGGATTGTAACATCCCGGAATTTTTGACAATATCAATTTAATAATCTGTAATTAAAATTAAATTGATATTGATGTTCCGATGATAATTATTCAGATAAATTTAATAATCTTTTTCAATAATTATTTAAATTGGTTATTTTATCTTTTAAAAATAATAAATTGATTTCTATTTACAATATGAATATATGGTTTATATTTTAAATAGATTGGTATAGTTTTAAATTTAGAATAAATTCAATAAAATGATTTTATTTTAATAAGAGATATTTATAAAAACAATATTGATTTGGTATTGTCTTTATAAATAAGTTTTGAATAAGATTTGTAATGTTTATTTCAAATTGTATTTTTATTTTTAACTTAATTTGAATTATTATTATAACTTGATTTGAAAAATATTTGATTTTGAATTTAGTTGAATTTGAATTTAAAAGTATAAAGTCTTTAAATTGTTTGTATAAATTTCCTTTGTAAACATGGGTTGTTTTCTTTTATAATCATACACATATTCAAATTTACATTAACAACTTAATTCAAGCTAATATAACATGCACATAAATTTGTAATTAGTACTAATTAACTTAAGATAACATGTGTTGCATTATCAAAAGAGTAAATAGACAAGTGTCTAATTTAAGACAAGTGTTAGTTTCAGTTTTTAAATTCTTCTTTTTATTTCCTAAAATCTGAAATATGCATATAGTTAAGTTTACATCTTCATGCATATTTTTCCATTTTCTTAAATCAACAAAGATCAAGCCATCTTCATATTCATTTTAAAATCTGCATTTCTCAAACAAATGAAGACCAAATCCTACAATCTGCATTCACAAATGCATATAAAATCCTAAAATCTGCATATTCAAATCTGTAACTCATCAAAGATCAAAACTCCTCATCAAATTCAATTTGCATTTCCTCAAAATTCAAGTGAGCCTGCACACCTTAGTCTCTCTGCATTCTGTTAAAACTGGGAAGTTTAGCCACTGCATCATCTATTTCTGCATGCTAGCATCCTGGTCATGGAAAGCATGAGCAACCAGACTTATAACAACAGAAGAAGCACCTGCATTTTTAAAGTCTGCACTGTTTTAAATTTGGGTTGGGATCATAAGCATTAGCATGCATTTGGCAACTGGAAAACTGCATATCAATTCAAACTCAGATTTCAACAAAAAGGGGTCAAGCCTGCATGTGTTCTGCAATTCAAACAGGGGCCTGCATTCATAATAAAATGTGAGTAACAATTTATTTTAAAACTAAATTAAAATGATATAGTTGCTTAAATTAGTTGCCTGATAAGTATGAAGGATATGTCTGTGTTTGTGTATGAGATGGAATGCCTGCATTTTTGAGTTTTCTGCATATTCAACTGAGCTCTGCATTTTTCAAAAGTGAGTAACATTTATATCTCAAATTAAATAAGTTGCTTGTTAAATGTTGAGATAAATATGTTGTGTACTTATATAAGTTTGAATGTACATGATGTTTATGCTCTGTTGTGATCTCTAATTCATCTTCCTATTGAAAGTAATCCACCAAATATGGTTAAATTTGTGTTAGAATCTGTTCTTCAAATAACTAAAACTGTTTGCTTATCTAGATTAAAAATCAAAATATTTTTAGGTGAATTGATTACTGCATGGAGATAAATAAACTTTAGCAAGCTAAAGATATAAGTAGTGTGGCCTCTGCATGTTAATTCAAAACAAATTTTCAATGAGTTAACATGGTATTTCAGAATCACAAAACTATGTATTAATTGAAGCTTGATTTTTAAATCAAGTTCTAGTATTTTTAGGTGCTTGACAATGAAACAGTTTATTCTTAAACCAAAACTGAGTATAAGCAAAATTCTTGCAAACTGTAGTTTAAGGAAACTTAAAACTCTCCTGAGTCATAGAGTAAGGATCATTGATCCTCAGAAAAATAAGTGATTTATTTAAAACTGTTTAGAGTTAGTACAGTTTAAAAAATTTCAGTTAAACCTAGTTTTGGAAGTGGGTCTAAGCTTTTAGTCAGTGTGAAGAGAGGGAATGATCGAGTGTTATGAAAGTTGGTGATGTTGTAGATGATGGGTGAGGGAACTCGGGGCCGAAAGGTTTGATCATCAGATGATCGGAACGACAAGCACTCGCCGTTGACAGGTTAGAATGTAAACCTGTAATATTTTTTACAGGTTTTGATTTGGGGGTTTCAGAGCTTAATATTGGAATGCTTGAACTTTTGTTCAACCTGGTGTTGTAGTTAGGGTATTGAGGGGTTTTGGAGGTTGTTGGATCATCACGAGTGATCGGCAGTGGTGGCAGCGACATGTTTTCAGGCATACTGTTTTGATTTTGGATGTTGCAGGGAAGTTGTGGGGAAAGTGGAAGAATGACTCGAAGCAGGGTAGTGTGGAACTCGGAGTAAGTGTGAGGGAAACTCGAAGTAGAAAATGAGGTTCTCGGGTAGAACCTGTAGATTAACAGGTTTCAGGGGAAACTGTTTATTTTTGAAATCTGGGTTTTCAAAACCTATCAAACCTGTAGTTTTTAGGTTTTAGAAAGTTTGAGTTTAAAAATAAAATTCAAGTTTGTATTTTAGATTTAAATTCAAGTTGAATTTTGATTTGAGTTAAAATTCCAAGCATTTAAACCTGTTTTCTGTTTATTTTTAAAATTTGGGTTTCATATTTTAAAATCTGTAGTTGTTTAAAAGTAAGGTTAGGTTTAAATCAAATTCAAGTTTGAACTTTTTGATTCAAGTTCAAACTCCAGTTTTTAAAATAGAAATTTAAGTTTAAAATTTAACTTGTTTAACTATATCATGTTGATAAATAGTTTAATCATTTTTAAAAAATGAGATTTTAACATATGAATAGATTTGAAGTTAATTTTATAATCTGGAAATTAAAAAGTTAAATTTGAATTTCAGCTTTAAATTTCAAATAAGGTTTAAATTTGAAGTTTTAAATTAAAGTGGAAACTTGAGTTATTAAAGGTTTAAAATGGAATTGACTTTAAAATTTCATATAGTATTTGTTTGATTGGCAATTTAAAAGTTTTAAATTTATTTAAAACTTTGATAAGTTTAAAATTATTCTATTTTAAACTTGAATTTGAATTGAAATTTAAAGGTAATTTCAAAAGTACTTTGTTTGAATCAAATTGTTTTAAACATAATTAAGTTATGTTTTATTTTGGAAAATTTGATTAAGAATTATGTTTTAAAATTTATTAACAGGTAATTAAGATTAATTAATTAATTTAATTAATTAATTAAATTTGGAATTAATAATTGATTAATGACTAATCAATTTGAAATTAAGGTCATTAATTAAGTTATTAATTAATGATAAATGAATATTAATTATGTAATTAAGTTTTAAATCAAGGTTAATTAATTTAATAAATAAATTTAATTAATAAATGATTAAAGATAATCTAATTTGTAATTAATTTAAGTTAATTACCTTATAAAATAATTTAAGGATGGTTATTGAAGGTCATTAACCATGATTATTTAACAATTAATTAATATAGTTAATTTTTATAATTAATTAGATTAATTAATTTAATAATAATCAATTGTAAATGGTTTGAGTAATTACTTGATAAAGTAATTAAGAAATTAATTACTTATTGTAATTAATTTAATTAAATGAGATTGTTTAATTTAATTTATTAAGTTTAATTAATTTTAAACACTTGGGTTAAGGATAATTACTTTATGTTTTGGAAATTACTTAGTTAAGTAATTATATAATAATTACAGGTTGTAATTAAGGAAATGTTTAAGTATGAAGGAATTTGGATTAATTATTTAAATAATTAATCAAGGTATTAATTAAGAAATTAATTTAAGGGTAATTAATTTGGTTTAATATAGTAATTAAGTTTGTTAATTACTTTGATAATTAATTTAAGAAGTAATTGAGATCATTAATTATTTTAATTAATGATGTAATTTAAGTTGATTAATTATGATTAATTAATCAATAATAGGTAATTAAAGGTAATTAATTAATGTAATTAATTAAGGATAAATGTAATTAATTATGATTAATTAATTAGTTGGAGTAATTAAAAGTTAATTACTGTTTAGTTGAGGATAATTAATTTTGTAAAATTAATTGAGGATAATTACATGAATGTAATTAAGAGTAATTAATCAAGAGTGATTAATTAAGGTAAGTTATTTTGAATGATTGATTAATTGATTGAAATCAATTAAATGATTGAGTAAGCAAGATATTTTGGTAAAGCAATTAATTTAATTTATTTTAAATTAATTAAAGATGAAGGGATTAATTTAATTCATTTTAAATTAATTTGAGATAGAGATGATTAATTTAATTCATTTTAAATTAATTATATTGAGATGAGTGAATCTTTGCTTATGGATGAATGGTTTGACTTGGATGCTTTGTAATCTCAGTAATGAGATAAATGATATTGTGTGGTATGGATGTTGGTTATATTGTGATGATAACATAGGTTATCTATTGTGATGTTGAGATATGGAATATCTATATGATATTGATGATGTGAATTACCTGTTATGTGATAATGTTGATTATCAGTTATGATTTAAGTTATCTATCTGTGTGTATATAGATACTGTAATTGAAATGTTTTAAAACTTTAAAACAACTTGGACCTTAAAAGACACGCTTTGGTTTTCGATGAGACCGGGATCGGGTTTCCATAATTGGATATCCGAAAACCACATCGATTCCAAATAACGTTAGGTCGTGAATCAAAGTGGAGCTTTGTGAAGACTCGAGGTGTAAGGACTATGAGTCATTATAACTCTGTGGGTGATTCCGTAATGAGTTGACGGAATTAGTCCTTATAGATTCGAGATGGTGAACTAGAGTGCAAGGGTTATTGTCGTTAACTCTGAGGGTGATTCCAATACGAGTGTAACGAGATAATGCCTTCGGTTTCGTTCGAACCCGGAACGAACTTGTATGGATTGAATGCTTTCAGAACATCGTCAGGTGGACGATGAGCATTCTAAGTGATGTGTCCTATAAAGGTAATCGTAGCCTCAAGCCTCATCAACCGGGAATGGCTAAAACAGGGGAGGTGCAGCAAAGCTTCGTGGGTCGCACCCACTGGAGAGCAAGATTGATCCCTGTCTAGAAGTCCCTTTATATTTCGGCTGTGTGGGGCGATTGCTAGCTAGAATCGCCGGGGTTGTCTTGTTTGGAACTGTTCAGTAAGGAACGGGTCCGGCTTTGTGTTGCAGGGGATGAAGGGAGTAATCCTCGGTACGGTGATCTAGGCCACGTACTGTGACGGGCGGTACCCCAGTAGCCCTGCCATTGTATGGAATCCATAATCCAATAAGTGCCAACGGTTTTGATTGTATTACCCACTTTTGTGGCTAGTAGCTGGAATTTAATCATGTAACAATTTCGGCTATTTCTTATTTATTTGAAAACCCTAGACACTATTATAATATCATCGGATTTCCTATCAAATGTTTTGGTTAGCGTAAGGTAAAAACTTTTCCATATTTATGTGTGGGAAGTCTTACGTGATACCTTTCTTTTCAAAGGTTTTTGAAAGTTAAGCAACTTTAACCTGTTACTCACACCAGACCCATGTCTGACCCGGAGTTTATTTTTGTTTTTCATAAACTCTTGAGTACTCAAATTTTTATGAGTAGTCAAGGGAATTCAGGTTAGGATTCTGGATTAGCTTCGACGACTTGTGGAGGAGCAATGGAGCAGGAGGCTTCTGCGGGTAGATATATATAGAGTATTCCGCTGTGTGTTCTCTGAGAGTTTGTTGTATTATGTTGTATAATTAGACAGGTGTCTATAACTGTCTAGTATGAGTTGTTTATGCTGTGTATCTCTGATGCATATGATACTATGTAAAGTATTATGTTATTAATATAATTTATTCGTTCCGCTGTGTTAGATTCTGATGTTGTTTCTTCTTCTCTTCTTTCTATTCTATTCTCTATCCCTTTCTTTCTTAATTCATGACGCGAATTTTCTGGGAGTGAAATTCGGGTTGTGACATTGTGGTATCAGAGCTTTAGGTTGAGCGAATACCTAGGCTCTGGAATGAATCTTTCTTTAGGGAGCATTAGGTTGAGTGAATACCTAGGCTCAGTAGTGGTGTCTTTCTTGAGAGAGCGTATTTGTAATTTTTATATATAACTATATATATTTCTACCTATCTGTTGGGTTACCCGTTCAGGTTTTCCAATATAAGTTATGAAGGTAGATGAGGTAGTATTGTGTGTTACACGATTACTACCATTGGTTGGAGTTTGAATGTTTGAAGTTGGAAGTGTTTTGTTGGGACTGTAGACCTAATACCGTCTCGAGTGAGTCCTGTAGTGATGAAGAACTTCATTAATCTCTGAAGGAAACCTGTTAAGGTTCAGAGTTTATTTCTGAAGTTGATGAGTAGTGTTTGGATCTGTTTGGTTGAGCTGAAGCAAGTGATGGTATTTTGATACCTCCGGAAGTAGTAGCTGCGTGATGAGATGCAGTGACTATGGATGTTCCCGAAGATGTTTTCGTTGGAACAAGTTTAAGAAGGTGAGTCTGCTTCAGTGTTGTGGCTGTGTTCAGCCGGAGTTTCTGTTTGCTTTGAAGTCCGAATTTCTCGGAGAGCTTTGTTTTGGAATTCTTTGGCATCTGTGGCAGCAGTGTAGTTTGGGGTGTTCTCGGCATTGGCAAGAGATCTTTTGGTTTAGCAGTTTTTCTGGAGTGGAGTTCAGAAGCAGCTGAGTGGACCCGTTTTTTTTCGATGGGTTGGCTAGTTGAGTTTGAGCTGTTCTGTTTGGTTAAGGGAGGACAGTTTTCCTTGGATTTGGTTTGGGTTGATCGCAAAAGTGACTTGCGATTGATGGAGTGTTCTCTTGGGTTATCTGAGTTTTCCTGAATGTCTTCAGGAAGTCAGAGTTTGGTTTGCATCTGGAGATTGAGCTTCCTTATCGGCTGGGATTCCAGAAGTGGTTCGGGTGGTTCAGCCTAATAGTAGAATGGTTCTAGGAGATTGAGTTGGTGTAGCAGCTTGGAGTTTTTGGAGGAAATCCTGAATGATTCTTATGGATTTGTTGAACCATATCTTTGGGGTATGTTGTTGAGTTGTGCTTGTGTTCTTCTTCAACAATTCTCTTCTTCGGATCAGAGTTGAGCAGCGGAAGCAGTTGGGGAGTGTATCTGCTTTTCTTTCTGGACAGGAGAAGTAAGTTGTTATTTTCTGATGTTGAGGAGTTGAGTTTGAGTTCTTGGTCTTGGTTGATCTTGAGGAGATCATTTTGTTGAGTTGATTGGTCTGGTTTGTTTCTAGAAGCATCAGCGTAGGTTGAGCTGAGCGGGTAGGCTGTAGGTAGCTCAAGATCGTCCGAAGAGATTTTGTGGATAAGAGTCGAAGAGATTTGGACTCTGAAGTCGGAAGTTTAATTTTGGATAAGTTTTCTTTGATCGTAACTGAGCTATAAGTTTGGGTAAGTCTGTGAAGTAGCTCTGTAGTGTTTTGGATCTTTTCTGTGATCTTGGAGAATAAGTGATTGATCTACAGGATTGAGTTGCCAGTTTGGATAACTGGGAATTGATGAGTTTCACGTATCTCTGAGGGAGTAGGTGTATGATCTGTCTCTGGTTGTGGAACCAGCAGTTTTGGAGTTTTGGCTGTTGAGTCAGACTCGTTTGTAGTCTGATATTTTGTCTAGTGTTATAGATATAGTTGTATAGGAGCTTTGTAGCTTCATAGTATTGTTTGTTTGGATTTTCTAGGGCGAGTATCCCGGTGGATATATATATACACAGGGGAAACTCGATAGAATTTTATCCAGAATTTGTCTGGATAATTAGATTTGCTGGATTGGTTGAATTGGTTGTTTGGTTGTTAGCATATGTTGATATATACTTGTGTTTAAAATAAAAATATAATGAGATTATTAAATTACCTTTGTTTTAAATTTCGAGGACGAAATTCTTTTAAGGGGGAAGGATTGTAACATCCCGGAATTTTTGACAATATCAATTTAATAATCTGTAATTAAAATTAAATTGATATTGATGTTCTGATGATAATTATTCAGATAAATTTAATAATCTTTTTCAATAATTATTTAAATTGGTTATTTTATCTTTTAAAAATAATAAATTGATTTCTATTTACAATATGAATATATGGTTTATATTTTAAATAGATTGGTATAGTTTTAAATTTAGAATAAATTCAATAAAATGATTTTAATTTAATAAGAGATATTTATAAAAACAATATTGATTTGGTATTGTCTTTATAAATAAGTTTTGAATAAGATTTGTAATGTTTATTTCAAATTGTATTTTTATTTTTAACTTAATTTGAATTATTATTATAACTTGATTTGAAAAATATTTGATTTTGAATTTAGTTGAATTTGAATTTAAAAGTATAAAGTCTTTAAATTGTTTGTATAAATTTCCTTTGTAAACATGGGTTGTTTTCTTTTATAATCATACACATATTCAAATTTACATTAACAACTTAATTCAAGCTAATATAACATGCACATAAATTTGTAATTAGTACTAATTAACTTAAGATAACATGTGTTGCATTATCAAAAGAGTAAATAGACAAGTGTCTAATTTAAGACAAGTGTTAGTTTCAGTTTTTAAATTCTTCTTTTTATTTCCTAAAATCTGAAATATGCATATAGTTAAGTTTACATCTTCATGCATATTTTTCCATTTTCTTAAATCAACAAAGATCAAGCCATCTTCATATTCATTTTAAAATCTGCATTTCTCAAACAAATGAAGACCAAATCCTACAATCTGCATTCACAAATGCATATAAAATCCTAAAATCTGCATATTCAAATCTGTAACTCATCAAAGATCAAAACTCCTCATCAAATTCAATTTGCATTTCCTCAAAATTCAAGTGAGCCTGCACACCTTAGTCTCTCTGCATTCTGTTAAAACTGGGAAGTTTAGCCACTGCATCATCTATTTCTGCATGCTAGCATCCTGGTCATGGAAAGCATGAGCAACCAGACTTATAACAACAGAAGAAGCACCTGCATTTTTAAAGTCTGCACTGTTTTAAATTTGGGTTGGGATCATAAGCATTAGCATGCATTTGGCAACTGGAAAACTGCATATCAATTCAAACTCAGATTTCAACAAAAAGGGGTCAAGCCTGCATGTGTTCTGCAATTCAAACAGGGGCCTGCATTCATAATAAAATGTGAGTAACAATTTATTTTAAAACTAAATTAAAATGATATAGTTGCTTAAATTAGTTGCCTGATAAGTATGAAGGATATGTCTGTGTTTGTGTATGAGATGGAATGCCTGCATTTTTGAGTTTTCTGCATATTCAACTGAGCTCTGCATTTTTCAAAAGTGAGTAACATTTATATCTCAAATTAAATAAGTTGCTTGTTAAATGTTGAGATAAATATGTTGTGTACTTATATAAGTTTGAATGTACATGATGTTTATGCTCTGTTGTGATCTCTAATTCATCTTCCTATTGAAAGTAATCCACCAAATATGGTTAAATTTGTGTTAGAATCTGTTCTTCAAATAACTAAAACTGTTTGCTTATCTAGATTAAAAATCAAAATATTTTTAGGTGAATTGATTACTGCATGGAGATAAATAAACTTTAGCAAGCTAAAGATATAAGTAGTGTGGCCTCTGCATGTTAATTCAAAACAAATTTTCAATGAGTTAACATGGTATTTCAGAATCACAAAACTATGTATTAATTGAAGCTTGATTTTTAAATCAAGTTCTAGTATTTTTAGGTGCTTGACAATGAAACAGTTTATTCTTAAACCAAAACTGAGTATAAGCAAAATTCTTGCAAACTGTAGTTTAAGGAAACTTAAAACTCTCCTGAGTCATAGAGTAAGGATCATTGATCCTCAGAAAAATAAGTGATTTATTTAAAACTGTTTAGAGTTAGTACAGTTTAAAAAATTTCAGTTAAACCTAGTTTTGGAAGTGGGTCTAAGCTTTTAGTCAGTGTGAAGAGAGGGAATGATCGAGTGTTATGAAAGTTGGTGATGTTGTAGATGATGGGTGAGGGAACTCGGGGCCGAAAGGTTTGATCATCAGATGATCGGAACGACAAGCACTCGCCGTTGACAGGTTAGAATGTAAACCTGTAATATTTTTTACAGGTTTTGATTTGGGGGTTTCAGAGCTTAATATTGGAATGCTTGAACTTTTGTTCAACCTGGTGTTGTAGTTAGGGTATTGAGGGGTTTTGGAGGTTGTTGGATCATCACGAGTGATCGGCAGTGGTGGCAGCGACATGTTTTCAGGCATACTGTTTTGATTTTGGATGTTGCAGGGAAGTTGTGGGGAAAGTGGAAGAATGACTCGAAGCAGGGTAGTGTGGAACTCGGAGTAAGTGTGAGGGAAACTCGAAGTAGAAAATGAGGTTCTCGGGTAGAACCTGTAGATTAACAGGTTTCAGGGGAAACTGTTTATTTTTGAAATCTGGGTTTTCAAAACCTATCAAACCTGTAGTTTTTAGGTTTTAGAAAGTTTGAGTTTAAAAATAAAATTCAAGTTTGTATTTTAGATTTAAATTCAAGTTGAATTTTGATTTGAGTTAAAATTCCAAGCATTTAAACCTGTTTTCTGTTTATTTTTAAAATTTGGGTTTCATATTTTAAAATCTGTAGTTGTTTAAAAGTAAGGTTAGGTTTAAATCAAATTCAAGTTTGAACTTTTTGATTCAAGTTCAAACTCCAGTTTTTAAAATAGAAATTTAAGTTTAAAATTTAACTTGTTTAACTATATCATGTTGATAAATAGTTTAATCATTTTTAAAAAATGAGATTTTAACATATGAATAGATTTGAAGTTAATTTTATAATCTGGAAATTAAAAAGTTAAATTTGAATTTCAGCTTTAAATTTCAAATAAGGTTTAAATTTGAAGTTTTAAATTAAAGTGGAAACTTGAGTTATTAAAGGTTTAAAATGGAATTGACTTTAAAATTTCATATAGTATTTGTTTGATTGGCAATTTAAAAGTTTTAAATTTATTTAAAACTTTGATAAGTTTAAAATTATTCTATTTTAAACTTGAATTTGAATTGAAATTTAAAGGTAATTTCAAAAGTACTTTGTTTGAATCAAATTGTTTTAAACATAATTAAGTTATGTTTTATTTTGGAAAATTTGATTAAGAATTATGTTTTAAAATTTATTAACAGGTAATTAAGATTAATTAATTAATTTAATTAATTAATTAAATTTGGAATTAATAATTGATTAATGACTAATCAATTTGAAATTAAGGTCATTAATTAAGTTATTAATTAATGATAAATGAATATTAATTATGTAATTAAGTTTTAAATCAAGGTTAATTAATTTAATAAATAACTTTAATTAATAAATGATTAAAGATAATCTAATTTGTAATTAATTTAAGTTAATTACCTTATAAAATAATTTAAGGATGGTTATTGAAGGTCATTAACCATGATTATTTAACAATTAATTAATATAGTTAATTTTTATAATTAATTAGATTAATTAATTTAATAATAATCAATTGTAAATGGTTTGAGTAATTACTTGATAAAGTAATTAAGAAATTAATTACTTATTGTAATTAATTTAATTAAATGAGATTGTTTAATTTAATTTATTAAGTTTAATTAATTTTAAACACTTGGGTTAAGGATAATTACTTTATGTTTTGGAAATTACTTAGTTAAGTAATTATATAATAATTACAGGTTGTAATTAAGGAAATGTTTAAGTATGAAGGAATTTGGATTAATTATTTAAATAATTAATCAAGGTATTAATTAAGAAATTAATTTAAGGGTAATTAATTTGGTTTAATATAGTAATTAAGTTTGTTAATTACTTTGATAATTAATTTAAGAAGTAATTGAGATCATTAATTATTTTAATTAATGATGTAATTTAAGTTGATTAATTATGATTAATTAATCAATAATAGGTAATTAAAGGTAATTAATTAATGTAATTAATTAAGGATAAATGTAATTAATTATGATTAATTAATTAGTTGGAGTAATTAAAAGTTAATTACTGTTTAGTTGAGGATAATTAATTTTGTAAAATTAATTGAGGATAATTACATGAATGTAATTAAGAGTAATTAATCAAGAGTGATTAATTAAGGTAAGTTATTTTGAATGATTGATTAATTGATTGAAATCAATTAAATGATTGAGTAAGCAAGATATTTTGGTAAAGCAATTAATTTAATTTATTTTAAATTAATTAAAGATGAAGGGATTAATTTAATTCATTTTAAATTAATTTGAGATAGAGATGATTAATTTAATTCATTTTAAATTAATTATATTGAGATGAGTGAATCTTTGCTTATGGATGAATGGTTTGACTTGGATGCTTTGTAATCTCAGTAATGAGATAAATGATATTGTGTGGTATGGATGTTGGTTATATTGTGATGATAACATAGGTTATCTATTGTGATGTTGAGATATGGAATATCTATATGATATTGATGATGTGAATTACCTGTTATGTGATAATGTTGATTATCAGTTATGATTTAAGTTATCTATCTGTGTGTATATAGATACTGTAATTGAAATGTTTTAAAACTTTAAAACAACTTGGACCTTAAAAGACACGCTTTGGTTTTCGATGAGACCGGGATCGGGTTTCCATAATTGGATATCCGAAAACCACATCGATTCCAAATAACGTTAGGTCGTGAATCAAAGTGGAGCTTTGTGAAGACTCGAGGTGTAAGGACTATGAGTCATTATAACTCTGTGGGTGATTCCGTAATGAGTTGACGGAATTAGTCCTTATAGATTCGAGATGGTGAACTAGAGTGCAAGGGTTATTGTCGTTAACTCTGAGGGTGATTCCAATACGAGTGTAACGAGATAATGCCTTCGGTTTCGTTCGAACCCGGAACGAACTTGTATGGATTGAATGCTTTCAGAACATCGTCAGGTGGACGATGAGCATTCTAAGTGATGTGTCCTATAAAGGTAATCGTAGCCTCAAGCCTCATCAACCGGGAATGGCTAAAACAGGGGAGGTGCAGCAAAGCTTCGTGGGTCGCACCCACTGGAGAGCAAGATTGATCCCTGTCTAGAAGTCCCTTTATATTTCGGCTGTGTGGGGCGATTGCTAGCTAGAATCGCCGGGGTTGTCTTGTTTGGAACTGTTCAGTAAGGAACGGGTCCGGCTTTGTGTTGCAGGGGATGAAGGGAGTAATCCTCGGTACGGTGATCTAGGCCACGTACTGTGACGGGCGGTACCCCAGTAGCCCTGCCATTGTATGGAATCCATAATCCAATAAGTGCCAACGGTTTTGATTGTATTACCCACTTTTGTGGATAGTAGCTGGAATTTAATCATGTAACAATTTCGGCTATTTCTTATTTATTTGAAAACCCTAGACACTATTATAATATCATCGGATTTCCTATCAAATGTTTTGGTTAGCGTAAGGTAAAAACTTTTCCATATTTATGTGTGGGAAGTCTTACGTGATACCTTTCTTTTCAAAGGTTTTTGAAAGTTAAGCAACTTTAACCTGTTACTCACACCAGACCCATGTCTGACCCGGAGTTTATTTTTGTTTTTCATAAACTCTTGGGTACTCAAATTTTTATGAGTAGTCCAGGGAATTCAGGTTAGGATTCTGGATTAGCTTCGACGACTTGTGGAGGAGCAATGGAGCAGGAGGCTTCTGCGGGTAGATATATATAGAGTATTCCGCTGTGTGTTCTCTGAGAGTTTGTTGTATTATGTTGTATAATTAGACAGGTGTCTATAACTGTCTAGTATGAGTTGTTTATGCTGTGTATCTCTGATGCATATGATACTATGTAAAGTATTATGTTATTAATATAATTTATTCGTTCCGCTGTGTTAGATTCTGATGTTGTTTCTTCTTCTCTTCTTTCTATTCTATTCTCTATCCCTTTCTTTCTTAATTCATGACGCGATTTTCTGGGAGTGAAATTCGGGTTGTGACATTGTGGTATCAGAGCTTTAGGTTGAGCGAATACCTAGGCTCTGGAATGAATCTTTCTTTAGGGAGCATTAGGTTGAGTGAATACCTAGGCTCAGTAGTGGTGTCTTTCTTGAGAGAGCGTATTTGTAATTTTTATATATAACTATATATATTTCTACCTATCTGTTGGGTTACCCGTTCAGGTTTTCCAATATAAGTTATGAAGGTAGATGAGGTAGTATTGTGTGTTACACGATTACTACCATTGTTTGGAGTTTGAATGTTTGAAGTTGGAAGTGTTTTGTTGGGACTGTAGACCTAATACCGTCTCGAGTGAGTCCTGTAGTGATGAAGAACTTCATTAATCTCTGAAGGAAACCTGTTAAGGTTCAGAGTTTATTTCTGAAGTTGATGAGTAGTGTTTGGATCTGTTTGGTTGAGCTGAAGCAAGTGATGGTATTTTGATACCTCCGGAAGTAGTAGCTGCGTGATGAGATGCAGTGACTATGGATGTTCCCGAAGATGTTTTCGTTGGAACAAGTTTAAGAAGGTGAGTCTGCTTCAGTGTTGTGGCTGTGTTCAGCCGGAGTTTCTGTTTGCTTTGAAGTCCGAATTTCTCGGAGAGCTTTGTTTTGGAATTCTTTGGCATCTGTGGCAGCAGTGTAGTTTGGGGTGTTCTCGGCATTGGCAAGAGATCTTTTGGTTTAGCAGTTTTTCTGGAGTGGAGTTCAGAAGCAGCTGAGTGGACCCGTTTTTTTTTCGATGGGTTGGCTAGTTGAGTTTGAGCTGTTCTGTTTGGTTAAGGGAGGACAGTTTTCCTTGGATTTGGTTTGGGTTGATCGCAAAAGTGACTTGCGATTGATGGAGTGTTCTCTTGGGTTATCTGAGTTTTCCTGAATGTCTTCAGGAAGTCAGAGTTTGGTTTGCATCTGGAGATTGAGCTTCCTTATCGGCTGGGATTCCAGAAGTGGTTCGGGTGGTTCAGCCTAATAGTAGAATGGTTCTAGGAGATTGAGTTGGTGTAGCAGCTTGGAGTTTTTGGAGGAACTCCTGAATGATTCTTATGGATTTGTTGAACCATATCTTTGGGGTATGTTGTTGAGTTGTGCTTGTGTTCTTCTTCAACAATTCTCTTCTTCGGATCAGAGTTGAGCAGCGGAAGCAGTTGGGGAGTGTATCTGCTTTTCTTTCTGGACAGGAGAAGTAAGTTGTTATTTTCTGATGTTGAGGAGTTGAGTTTGAGTTCTTGGTCTTGGTTGATCTTGAGGAGATCATTTTGTTGAGTTGATTGGTCTGGTTTGTTTCTAGAAGCATCAGCGTAGGTTGAGCTGAGCGGGTAGGCTGTAGGTAGCTCAAGATCGTCCGAAGAGATTTTGTGGATAAGAGTCGAAGAGATTTGGACTCTGAAGTCGGAAGTTTAATTTTGGATAAGTTTTCTTTGATCGTAACTGAGCTATAAGTTTGGGTAAGTCTGTGAAGTAGCTCTGTAGTGTTTTGGATCTTTTCTGTGATCTTGGAGAATAAGTGATTGATCTACAGGATTGAGTTGCCAGTTTGGATAACTGGGAATTGATGAGTTTCACGTATCTCTGAGGGAGTAGGTGTATGATCTGTCTCTGGTTGTGGAACCAGCAGTTTTGGAGTTTTGGCTGTTGAGTCAGACTCGTTTGTAGTCTGATATTTTGTCTAGTGTTATAGATATAGTTGTATAGGAGCTTTGTAGCTTCATAGTATTGTTTGTTTGGATTTTCTAGGGCGAGTATCCCGGTGGATATATATATACACAGGGGAAACTCGATAGAATTTTATCCAGAATTTGTCTGGATAATTAGATTTGCTGGATTGGTTGAATTGGTTGTTTGGTTGTTAGCATATGTTGATATATACTTGTGTTTAAAATAAAAATATAATGAGATTATTAAATTACCTTTGTTTTAAATTTCGAGGACGAAATTCTTTTAAGGGGGAAGGATTGTAACATCCCGGAATTTTTGACAATATCAATTTAATAATCTGTAATTAAAATTAAATTGATATTGATGTTCTGATGATAATTATTCAGATAAATTTAATAATCTTTTTCAATAATTATTTAAATTGGTTATTTTATCTTTTAAAAATAATAAATTGATTTCTATTTACAATATGAATATATGGTTTATATTTTAAATAGATTGGTATAGTTTTAAATTTAGAATAAATTCAATAAAATGATTTTAATTTAATAAGAGATATTTATAAAAACAATATTGATTTGGTATTGTCTTTATAAATAAGTTTTGAATAAGATTTGTAATGTTTATTTCAAATTGTATTTTTATTTTTAACTTAATTTGAATTATTATTATAACTTGATTTGAAAAATATTTGATTTTGAATTTAGTTGAATTTGAATTTAAAAGTATAAAGTCTTTAAATTGTTTGTATAAATTTCCTTTGTAAACATGGGTTGTTTTCTTTTATAATCATACACATATTCAAATTTACATTAACAACTTAATTCAAGCTAATATAACATGCACATAAATTTGTAATTAGTACTAATTAACTTAAGATAACATGTGTTGCATTATCAAAAGAGTAAATAGACAAGTGTCTAATTTAAGACAAGTGTTAGTTTCAGTTTTTAAATTCTTCTTTTTATTTCCTAAAATCTGAAATATGCATATAGTTAAGTTTACATCTTCATGCATATTTTTCCATTTTCTTAAATCAACAAAGATCAAGCCATCTTCATATTCATTTTAAAATCTGCATTTCTCAAACAAATGAAGACCAAATCCTACAATCTGCATTCACAAATGCATATAAAATCCTAAAATCTGCATATTCAAATCTGTAACTCATCAAAGATCAAAACTCCTCATCAAATTCAATTTGCATTTCCTCAAAATTCAAGTGAGCCTGCACACCTTAGTCTCTCTGCATTCTGTTAAAACTGGGAAGTTTAGCCACTGCATCATCTATTTCTGCATGCTAGCATCCTGGTCATGGAAAGCATGAGCAACCAGACTTATAACAACAGAAGAAGCACCTGCATTTTTAAAGTCTGCACTGTTTTAAATTTGGGTTGGGATCATAAGCATTAGCATGCATTTGGCAACTGGAAAACTGCATATCAATTCAAACTCAGATTTCAACAAAAAGGGGTCAAGCCTGCATGTGTTCTGCAATTCAAACAGGGGCCTGCATTCATAATAAAATGTGAGTAACAATTTATTTTAAAACTAAATTAAAATGATATAGTTGCTTAAATTAGTTGCCTGATAAGTATGAAGGATATGTCTGTGTTTGTGTATGAGATGGAATGCCTGCATTTTTGAGTTTTCTGCATATTCAACTGAGCTCTGCATTTTTCAAAAGTGAGTAACATTTATATCTCAAATTAAATAAGTTGCTTGTTAAATGTTGAGATAAATATGTTGTGTACTTATATAAGTTTGAATGTACATGATGTTTATGCTCTGTTGTGATCTCTAATTCATCTTCCTATTGAAAGTAATCCACCAAATATGGTTAAATTTGTGTTAGAATCTGTTCTTCAAATAACTAAAACTGTTTGCTTATCTAGATTAAAAATCAAAATATTTTTAGGTGAATTGATTACTGCATGGAGATAAATAAACTTTAGCAAGCTAAAGATATAAGTAGTGTGGCCTCTGCATGTTAATTCAAAACAAATTTTCAATGAGTTAACATGGTATTTCAGAATCACAAAACTATGTATTAATTGAAGCTTGATTTTTAAATCAAGTTCTAGTATTTTTAGGTGCTTGACAATGAAACAGTTTATTCTTAAACCAAAACTGAGTATAAGCAAAATTCTTGCAAACTGTAGTTTAAGGAAACTTAAAACTCTCCTGAGTCATAGAGTAAGGATCATTGATCCTCAGAAAAATAAGTGATTTATTTAAAACTGTTTAGAGTTAGTACAGTTTAAAAAATTTCAGTTAAACCTAGTTTTGGAAGTGGGTCTAAGCTTTTAGTCAGTGTGAAGAGAGGGAATGATCGAGTGTTATGAAAGTTGGTGATGTTGTAGATGATGGGTGAGGGAACTCGGGGCCGAAAGGTTTGATCATCAGATGATCGGAACGACAAGCACTCGCCGTTGACAGGTTAGAATGTAAACCTGTAATATTTTTTACAGGTTTTGATTTGGGGGTTTCAGAGCTTAATATTGGAATGCTTGAACTTTTGTTCAACCTGGTGTTGTAGTTAGGGTATTGAGGGGTTTTGGAGGTTGTTGGATCATCACGAGTGATCGGCAGTGGTGGCAGCGACATGTTTTCAGGCATACTGTTTTGATTTTGGATGTTGCAGGGAAGTTGTGGGGAAAGTGGAAGAATGACTCGAAGCAGGGTAGTGTGGAACTCGGAGTAAGTGTGAGGGAAACTCGAAGTAGAAAATGAGGTTCTCGGGTAGAACCTGTAGATTAACAGGTTTCAGGGGAAACTGTTTATTTTTGAAATCTGGGTTTTCAAAACCTATCAAACCTGTAGTTTTTAGGTTTTAGAAAGTTTGAGTTTAAAAATAAAATTCAAGTTTGTATTTTAGATTTAAATTCAAGTTGAATTTTGATTTGAGTTAAAATTCCAAGCATTTAAACCTGTTTTCTGTTTATTTTTAAAATTTGGGTTTCATATTTTAAAATCTGTAGTTGTTTAAAAGTAAGGTTAGGTTTAAATCAAATTCAAGTTTGAACTTTTTGATTCAAGTTCAAACTCCAGTTTTTAAAATAGAAATTTAAGTTTAAAATTTAACTTGTTTAACTATATCATGTTGATAAATAGTTTAATCATTTTTAAAAAATGAGATTTTAACATATGAATAGATTTGAAGTTAATTTTATAATCTGGAAATTAAAAAGTTAAATTTGAATTTCAGCTTTAAATTTCAAATAAGGTTTAAATTTGAAGTTTTAAATTAAAGTGGAAACTTGAGTTATTAAAGGTTTAAAATGGAATTGACTTTAAAATTTCATATAGTATTTGTTTGATTGGCAATTTAAAAGTTTTAAATTTATTTAAAACTTTGATAAGTTTAAAATTATTCTATTTTAAACTTGAATTTGAATTGAAATTTAAAGGTAATTTCAAAAGTACTTTGTTTGAATCAAATTGTTTTAAACATAATTAAGTTATGTTTTATTTTGGAAAATTTGATTAAGAATTATGTTTTAAAATTTATTAACAGGTAATTAAGATTAATTAATTAATTTAATTAATTAATTAAATTTGGAATTAATAATTGATTAATGACTAATCAATTTGAAATTAAGGTCATTAATTAAGTTATTAATTAATGATAAATGAATATTAATTATGTAATTAAGTTTTAAATCAAGGTTAATTAATTTAATAAATAACTTTAATTAATAAATGATTAAAGATAATCTAATTTGTAATTAATTTAAGTTAATTACCTTATAAAATAATTTAAGGATGGTTATTGAAGGTCATTAACCATGATTATTTAACAATTAATTAATATAGTTAATTTTTATAATTAATTAGATTAATTAATTTAATAATAATCAATTGTAAATGGTTTGAGTAATTACTTGATAAAGTAATTAAGAAATTAATTACTTATTGTAATTAATTTAATTAAATGAGATTGTTTAATTTAATTTATTAAGTTTAATTAATTTTAAACACTTGGGTTAAGGATAATTACTTTATGTTTTGGAAATTACTTAGTTAAGTAATTATATAATAATTACAGGTTGTAATTAAGGAAATGTTTAAGTATGAAGGAATTTGGATTAATTATTTAAATAATTAATCAAGGTATTAATTAAGAAATTAATTTAAGGGTAATTAATTTGGTTTAATATAGTAATTAAGTTTGTTAATTACTTTGATAATTAATTTAAGAAGTAATTGAGATCATTAATTATTTTAATTAATGATGTAATTTAAGTTGATTAATTATGATTAATTAATCAATAATAGGTAATTAAAGGTAATTAATTAATGTAATTAATTAAGGATAAATGTAATTAATTATGATTAATTAATTAGTTGGAGTAATTAAAAGTTAATTACTGTTTAGTTGAGGATAATTAATTTTGTAAAATTAATTGAGGATAATTACATGAATGTAATTAAGAGTAATTAATCAAGAGTGATTAATTAAGGTAAGTTATTTTGAATGATTGATTAATTGATTGAAATCAATTAAATGATTGAGTAAGCAAGATATTTTGGTAAAGCAATTAATTTAATTTATTTTAAATTAATTAAAGATGAAGGGATTAATTTAATTCATTTTAAATTAATTTGAGATAGAGATGATTAATTTAATTCATTTTAAATTAATTATATTGAGATGAGTGAATCTTTGCTTATGGATGAATGGTTTGACTTGGATGCTTTGTAATCTCAGTAATGAGATAAATGATATTGTGTGGTATGGATGTTGGTTATATTGTGATGATAACATAGGTTATCTATTGTGATGTTGAGATATGGAATATCTATATGATATTGATGATGTGAATTACCTGTTATGTGATAATGTTGATTATCAGTTATGATTTAAGTTATCTATCTGTGTGTATATAGATACTGTAATTGAAATGTTTTAAAACTTTAAAACAACTTGGACCTTAAAAGACACGCTTTGGTTTTCGATGAGACCGGGATCGGGTTTCCATAATTGGATATCCGAAAACCACATCGATTCCAAATAACGTTAGGTCGTGAATCAAAGTGGAGCTTTGTGAAGACTCGAGGTGTAAGGACTATGAGTCATTATAACTCTGTGGGTGATTCCGTAATGAGTTGACGGAATTAGTCCTTATAGATTCGAGATGGTGAACTAGAGTGCAAGGGTTATTGTCGTTAACTCTGAGGGTGATTCCAATACGAGTGTAACGAGATAATGCCTTCGGTTTCGTTCGAACCCGGAACGAACTTGTATGGATTGAATGCTTTCAGAACATCGTCAGGTGGACGATGAGCATTCTAAGTGATGTGTCCTATAAAGGTAATCGTAGCCTCAAGCCTCATCAACCGGGAATGGCTAAAACAGGGGAGGTGCAGCAAAGCTTCGTGGGTCGCACCCACTGGAGAGCAAGATTGATCCCTGTCTAGAAGTCCCTTTATATTTCGGCTGTGTGGGGCGATTGCTAGCTAGAATCGCCGGGGTTGTCTTGTTTGGAACTGTTCAGTAAGGAACGGGTCCGGCTTTGTGTTGCAGGGGATGAAGGGAGTAATCCTCGGTACGGTGATCTAGGCCACGTACTGTGACGGGCGGTACCCCAGTAGCCCTGCCATTGTATGGAATCCATAATCCAATAAGTGCCAACGGTTTTGATTGTATTACCCACTTTTGTGGATAGTAGCTGGAATTTAATCATGTAACAATTTCGGCTATTTCTTATTTATTTGAAAACCCTAGACACTATTATAATATCATCGGATTTCCTATCAAATGTTTTGGTTAGCGTAAGGTAAAAACTTTTCCATATTTATGTGTGGGAAGTCTTACGTGATACCTTTCTTTTCAAAGGTTTTTGAAAGTTAAGCAACTTTAACCTGTTACTCACACCAGACCCATGTCTGACCCGGAGTTTATTTTTGTTTTTCATAAACTCTTGGGTACTCAAATTTTTATGAGTAGTCAAGGGAATTCAGGTTAGGATTCTGGATTAGCTTCGACGACTTGTGGAGGAGCAATGGAGCAGGAGGCTTCTGCGGGTAGATATATATAGAGTATTCCGCTGTGTGTTCTCTGAGAGTTTGTTGTATTATGTTGTATAATTAGACAGGTGTCTATAACTGTCTAGTATGAGTTGTTTATGCTGTGTATCTCTGATGCATATGATACTATGTAAAGTATTATGTTATTAATATAATTTATTCGTTCCGCTGTGTTAGATTCTGATGTTGTTTCTTCTTCTCTTCTTTCTATTCTATTCTCTATCCCTTTCTTTCTTAATTCATGACGCGATTTTCTGGGAGTGAAATTCGGGTTGTGACAATTATCAACGTCGACGTCCATCTGTTTTAAACATTAAAGGCTAGTCCGATGTTTAATTTTGTTTGAATGTATGTAATGGAAAGTTGTATAAATTCCAAGTACTAGACTCCGATCAACCAAGTGGGCATCTTCATATGTCGCTCTTAAAGTATTTTGTAATAATTATTATTTCTCTAAACGTAGGTTAGCGAATGAGATTATGTAATTAATATAAATTATCAATTATGAAATAAAATGTGAAGATTTGTTAAGAAAAACCATGTTTAATATTTTTCATATTCACGTGCTTTTTATTATTGATATGATTAACATAATCGCATTTTGTCATTGGCAATTAATAACTGTGGATGACTGTAGCATCTGTAGCGGTTAGGTTTAGGTCTTGGAATAGGGATGTTACAACTTGGTATCAGAGCATAGGTTTATGTAAAACTTAAAAGATTAAGATTTTTTGAAAACATAATCCTAATGAAACGGAAAATAAAATTGGTGTATGGGATAACACTATAGTAACGTGCTTGTGTTTGCTATATATAAGTATGTATTCTATCTCTATTCTCCCATCCCTCTTAGACCGTTCTTCTATATCTTACTAAGACTCATATGTAGATTACAAGAAAGAAAGTTATGGACAAAGGAAACAAAAGTGTGTACCTAGGTGGAGGAAGCACCACAAATAATGGAAATGCTTGCCCAACACTAGGAGGAATCAACAACCACTAGGAGGAACTAGTGTCGACTGGGCGAACGCTAACCAATATGCAAATTCCAACATAGGTGTTGGAACCCTACTAGTAGATATGGGGATTTTGTATTAGATCTTTGTTAACATGATGCAAACTGGTGCAGCGGCATGAGTAGTTGGAGGAAATGCTGCTAATGCGGGAAGAGCAAATCCCACAGCGTCAGTTTGCAATTACTATGCCAAGCTGAGCTGAGATTACACCAGTCTAGGTGGAAATCCTTTTATGGTAACTATGGATGCTATTGAAGCGGAGTACTAACTGTTGCATTGTGTGAGAAATGTTGCCGACTAGGGTACTATGTGATACCGATGCATCGCATTTATTTATATCTCAATGTTTGGTTGATAAATTATGCTTAGAGCTGTTATACCCTATTACTTCATTGATGTTGCGAATTTGATAGGATGGATGCAACTCTAGAGATGAGATGTGACCAGTTAGAAATTAATTTGTTATGTCAAAGTTTTTCTGCAGTATGTATGGATTTGATTTTATGGGATTTGGGATCATGTTGGGTATGGATTATATAAATAGATATGGTGCTAGGATATTTTACCAGGATAGGAAAATATTAGTCAGACACCCTTATAACAGTGACCGAATTGTTTACTCTATTAAGAATTCGAGTTTATAGGTTGGTGCTATGTTGGGTACGGTGGAGGTAGAGGATGAGATAAATCAAGTTTTAGCTGTAAGAGAATTCACAGATGTGTTTGAGCCGGTTACAGAATTACCATTGAAACGAGCTATTGAGTTTCACATAGATCTTATACCGAGAGCTGAACCTATAAGTAGACCACCTACCGAGATGAAGGAATTAAAGGTGAATCTAGTGGACTTGGAAGGAAAGAGTTTTATTAGACAAATCAGTTTGCCTTATGGACCGGCCCTAGTATTCGTGAAGGAACCAGATAGGTCGTTGAGATTATGTATCAAACTATTGCAAGCTGAATGAAAGGACGATAAAGAATAGATAACCTTTGGTGAGAATCAATGATATGTTTGATCATTTGAGTGGAGCCAAAGTATTTTTCCAATTGGATTTAGCGAAGGGTTCCACTAACCGAGAGTAGCAGAGGACGGTGTTTATTTAATGGCATTTTGAATGAGATATGGTTCATATGAGTGGTTAGTGATGCCATTTGGGTTAACTAATGCGCCTGCTTTTTTCTACATTTAATGAAATGAATCTTCCAAGAGCACTTGGATAGATTTGTATTAATGTTTATGGGCAACAATTTGATAGACTAGTAATGAGCAAGATCATGAGACTCACCTTAGAATAGTGCCTGAGATGTTGAGACAACATCAGCTAAAGGCGAAGCTTTTGAAGTGTCATTTTTGGAAGAAATAATTGAAGTTCCTTGGTCATGTAGTCTCATAAGAAGGGTTGTTAATAGATCCTTCTAAGTAGAAGTAATTAATAATTTGAAGATACCTAAGACAGTGACTGCGTTAAAGAGTTTTCTGGGATTAGCTAGCTACTATCGAAGATTCATCAAGGATTTCTCTCATATAGCAGCACCAATGACTAAACTAATAAGGAAGGGCGTGAAATATGTTTGGACCGATAAATGTGAGTAGGCATTCCAGAGATGAAATATTTATTGACCAATGTGCTCGTGTTAGTTGTTGTAGACAGAAATCAAGATTTGGTGGTGTATATCGATACATGTGGAATGGGATTAGGAGCCGTATTAATGGAAAGGGGTAAAGTGATTGCCTATGCTTCTCGACTACTCAGATCGCATGAAGTTAGATATCCAACACATGACTTGAAATTAACTGTAGTAATTTTTGTCTTGAAGGTGTGGAGACAGTATCTTTTAGGAGAATAATTTGAGTTATGCGTGGACCACAGGTTTTTATGATACTTATACTCTCAGAAGGAGTTGAATATGAGACAATAGAGATAGCTTGAGTTTTCAACAGCTTATGATTTTGGTATATACACCGAGGGAATGAAATAAAGTTGTGGATGCACTTAACAGGAAACATCAGAATGTGGTGTTAGCTATATTGGTGGAATGTAAAGATCTTAAGGCATTGACTACTTGTAGAGTGCATTTAAGATCGACTGTTAGTTCTAGTCAGAGTACCACCATATTATCTTATTTAGGAGTTCGACTAGTATTGATCGAAAGGATTACATCAAAACAAAAGGATTATCTGGTGGTTGTTGAACTGATCAGTAGGTTGGAAGGAGGAGCCAAGATCAGTCATCTAAAGGATTATAGTACTGACCAGAAGGGATGATTAAGGAAGAAGGGATGGTAAAGGAAGAAGGGACAATTATATGTTTCAAATGTTGGAAACCTCGGAAGGGAAGTTCTTAGGGAGTTCCATCGACCAAATTTTATGATTCATCTTGGGAAACTAGGTTTTATATCAGGATATAAAGAGAAGTTTCTTCAGGGAAGGCATGAAGAGGGATGTAGGCTTATGAGTGAAGCAATGTGCAAATTGCCAGTAATTAAAAGCCGAACATTAGAAGCCAAATGGATTGCTTCGGCCTTTAGATATACCAGTTTGGAAATAGGATTCAATATTTAAGGATTTTATTGATGGGTTGCCATGGTCAAATAGGGAAAATGAAAGTATTTAGGTCATAGTGGATAGACTGACCAAGAGTGTACATTTCATTCTCGTTAGGTCAACCAGGATGACACCTATATTGGCTAAGTTATTCATGAAGAATACTGTTAAACTACATGCGATACCTAGTAATATTGTCAACGATAGAGATGCCGTATTCACTAGTGAATTCTGGAAAAGTCTATAGGAAGTGTTAGTTAGTTACCAAACTTAAGATAAATACAGCTTATCACCCACAGACGGACGGGCAGACAGAGAGTCAGTAAGGTACTTGAATATTTCTTAGAGCTGTGTACTAAATTTTGGTGGGTCATGGGAAAACCAGTTGCATTTGGTTGAGTTACCTATAATAATAGCTATCAGACTAGTATAGGAATGACACCTTTCGAAGCTTTGTGTGAAGACCTTGCAAATCATCGACATATCGGTTAGAGACCGAAAGCAGATTGGTCCTTGTTCTAGATATAGTGAGAGAAGCTATATAAAAGATTGAGTTAATCTGGGCTAGGATGAAAGAAGCTTAGTCTAGGCAGAAAAGTTATGCAGATAAGAGGCATAAAGATTTAGATTTCTCAGTTAGAGATCGGGTTCTTATTAAAGTATCACCAATGAAGGGCATGGTACATTTTAGGACGTCAAGGAAAGTGGCACCGAGATATGTTGGACCATTCCCTATCATAGAGAGGATCATAAAACTCATGTACCGACTAGAGTTATCGGGTAGTTCGGTAGGTATCCAAATGTGTTTCGTGTTTCTCATCTTAGGAAGCATGTGCATGATCCATAGACTACTATTACTATGACTGCAATGGGAGATTTAATAGTAAAGCCAAATCCAACCTTTATGGGATAATTAGTTCGAATTATGGCCAAAGACGAGAAGAGGTTAATGAACAAGAAAATTAAGTTAATAAAATTCTAATGGAGCGACCATGAGAAAGACTGTACTTACAAGACAGGGGACATGATTAAAGAGACTTATCCTGCATTGTTTTGAGAGCATTTTTTGTATTTGTTGTATATAGGCTGATTACTAATCAGTTAGGCTTTTATTAGTATTATTTGATGTTATATATGTCAGTATGTTTGATATGCTTATTATATTTTCCTTACTGAATTTAAAGAACGAAATTCTTTAAGGAAGGGAGCCTATAACACCTCTAGTTTGGAGTAACATTATGCAGGAGATTTAAATGAATAAATTAAATAGAATAATGTAAAGTGTAGTAGGATAAGGGGATTGAGATTTGATGATTAACAAAATCGAGCCTTAATTAACTATTTGATAAGATTATTTTAATAACTCAAAACATAAAAGAATATATGAGAGGAGTAAAATAGGACTAGATAAAACATTCATCCCTTAAAACTCTTATCTCCCATATCATTCATGTTATCAATAAAAAAATCAAACGGAAAGAAAACCAGTGTCGGCCATAAACAAAAAGAAAAGAGGAAGGAACCCTATGACATTAAGTTAAATTAAAGGGAATCAAATCAATACATTTGAGTCGTAAATCTCTTTACCAAACCAAGGTAAATAATAATGGACCATCGTATTTTTGTTTGCTTTTGAATCTTGGTTAGATTGACTCACTTATGATGATACGTTATGCCATGATGGCTTTATCACTATTTTGATAGAATAATGATTTATGAAAATTCTTATGGAATTATTTTATTGGAATCTGAGGGCGAAACCTAAGATTTTGATCTCTAAACTATTTGATTTTAGATATGTTGTGAAAAACGTAATTTTGGAAATAGATGTTTATTTCATAATTTCCCAAGATAATAGGAATATTTTATGAATTTCCTATGGATAAATGGGCATTTATTTTGAGTATTAATTACTAAAAGTAATTAAATGAGTATTTTGGCCCCGAAATATTTATATGATAAAGAATATGTTATTATTGATTTTCGGTGAATTTATGGGATTTTTTTCCAAGTTCGATTTGTTGTGAATTTAATAAGTTAAAAATCTTACAAGAATATTGAATGATTATTAATATTTAAATGGGTGAAAATGTGATTTTTTTTTTTTGTAAAAATAGGGTGTGGTAGATTTTCTGAAAAGAAATATGTTAAAGATTGTTTCAACCAACAAGAAATTTCCAAAGATTAAGAGTTGGTGGAAAAGTATAGGCTTCATAAAGGAATAAATTTTTTTTAATAATAATTACAAGAACGCCATGCACCTTCATTCAGTGTCGATGCCCTTCTGTGTCGAACCCATTAATGTTGCCGACGATCTTAAGGGAAGCACATGATATCAACGATGTTGGTATGAAATGTTCCTGTAAGGTCGAAGTAGATAGGTATGGTATTCGATGTTTGCGCCAAAAATGGTCACAAACCCCAAATACCGTTAAAGCACCAGTGTATGGACATAAATCAACAATATTCAAGCACAAATATCAGATCTCAGCAAATAAAAACAGCAATTCAGAAATTATAATCAGAAACACAGGATTTATAGTGGTTCGGCTATCTCCGGCCTACGTCCACTTCAAAGTTTTATCCTTTTATTGATTACCCTTATTGGTTACAGATGATTACAGCAGTAGCAATGAAGAATTTCGAGTACAATAGTTATATTGAAGTGTAGAAATGAATCCGGCAGAGTCTGGACGTCCAATAGCCAAAAGGTCCTCTTTCTGTAGGCTTCAGGAGGCTATTTATAGGCGTAGGAGGCTGAGATCGCGCTCAAACTTCGGGAGACTTCTTCTGGCACGTGAGTGGGCCCACGCGACCGACCCCACCAAGTTTCGACTCGATTTGTGATCGATACGAATTGATTTCGTATCCATCAAGAATTGATCCAATCGGGATGAAACTTGGGAGGAACATTCTTTACCTTGTATGCAAGCAGCTGTGAAAATTTCGTTGCATTTGGATCGGTGGATCTTGAGTTATGATCGATTCAAACATTGGTTTTCCGTTGGCTGTCGTCTTCGAATCCATCTGTTCGAATCCATCACTTTCGATTCGATGGAGGCACGTGCGCGTGCGATGGCGTGTCGCAAAATCCCTGGGTTGATCCACCTTCCTCGCCGTGTTGAACGCTTTTTTCCTGGAGACGTGGGCATTCTTCGTTTGCCTCCGTATTTCATGCTCGTTCGTATCCATAACTTCGCAAATCAACTGGGATTCCTCTTTGCATCCATTCCAGGAGTACACTTCGCATCGATACCTTGCGAACTGATCGATACGAAATGACCATAGGGGCCATCAATACGAAGTGGTTGTGATGAATGGATATGAAGCTTACCCTTACGATGGATACGAACGAGCCCTTACCTGATGGATGCGAACGAAGCATTACTCGATGGATACGAACGAGATTTTACCTGATGGAATCGAACTGAGCTCCGGTGATCGATACGAGATCATGGACTCGAAATGTACCACCTGTCCCCATCCTGATCGATACGAAACGTATAGATTCGAACAAACCTCTGCATGCTTACCTACCAATCTGGGTGCGTTGCCATTGAGTCGAAATCCATCTACCCTTCATGTCCAACCAATACGAAGTCATTGACCTGTGCCGATCGATACGAACGGTATCGATTCGAAGTCCTTACTTTTTGATCGAAAGGAAACGTATCGATTCGAACCACCACCATGCCCTGCCTTTGATCGATACGAACACTATCGGTTCGAAACACTATCCTCCTGATCGATGCGAAACACATCGATACGAACCAATCCTTTGCACCGATGGATACGAACAACATGTTCTTCCTACCTTGCATCGATCATATCTCCTTTATAAGAACTCCGATTAGCCTGAAATTTGAAACATAGCCTTTCCTAGTCCTCATCATCATCTCCAATCAATTCCGTCCTGATCAAAGCTCGGCCAAATTTTAACGACATCAATTGTAGCCTTGGTTCCAGTTGACCTCCAATCCTAATATCCATCATTCCTTGCCAATTTGTTGATATTCCAGCCTTGACCAAAAGGTGGGATAACATTTGCCCCCTAAAACATGCCTTGTGATAAGAAGGCGTGTTTTGAATAGTTCCCAATCCGGTATCCGAAGTCCATAGCCATATCGTTTGAGTATATCATCCTTGACCGTTCAGAGTCGATGCCCAATTCCAAATCCAATAACCAAAGCCTTAGCCAATTCCATATCCATCCGAACTCGACAACCGAGTCCTAATCCATCCTTATCCAATAGCCGATAACCGAATCCAGGACCTCTCCGGGTCGATATCCAAATCCATAACCTCTCCGGGCTCTTGCCAAGCGCAATCCACACCTGACGACCGTGGTCCAGTGTCCCTGGACGTTGAGCTAACCTCTCTGGGTTCTTGCCAAGCGCAATCCACACTTGATGACCGTGGTCCAGTGTCCCTGGACGTTGAGCTAACCTCTCCGGGTTCTTGCCAAGCACAGTCCACACTTGACGACCGTGGTCCAGTGTCCTTGGACATTGTACAATGCCACGGCTTAAGTCCTAAGCCGAATCCTGATCGCTTCGGACCCTTGTTGAGCATAGTCCATACTCAACGACCTGAAACTATAATCGATAATATGGGGCCTAAGTCCTAGGCCGAATCCTGGTTACTCCAGACCTTTGTTGAGCATAGTCCATACTCGACGACCTGAATGAGTCAATTTACCATGTTTGGGCAAAGCGACTCACCCCTTGTTAGGCATAATCCATGCTCGACGACCGTTTACCAAGAACCAGATAAAAATCCAATCAAAATCCAATCCAAAATCCAATCCAAAATCCAATCCAAAATCCAAATCAAAACCAGAAAATCAGAAATCCAAACCAGCATTCAAAACAGAAAACAATCATCCAAAGGGAAATCCAAATCAGAAAGCAAACAAAACCAGGAGTTCAGTCCAAACTCCAAAACCAAACCATAAAAATCAGTGTCCAATTCGAAAGCAAAAGACAAATTTCAAAAACCATAGCATCGCGGTTTATCATCATTCAGAGCATGCCTAGGGGCTATCTCCATCCTCATACATGTGTAAATGACTTTGCCGTCTACCAGTGGTTTGTTACTTATTTCATATTATCCCGGTCAATTGATAACCAATCGACCATCATTCTTAGGCCTCACATCATCATGGTGTGAGGTACGCGGTGGCTGCTCCTGCTCCACCGCTGCATTCCATGTTCCAACATACTGCCTCAATTGTCCACTCCTTACATGCTCCTCAATTATGTCCTTTAAGTGCCTGCAGTTGTTGGTATCATGTCCATCTAAATCATGGAAGAGACAGTGCCTTCTTGATGCCCTCTCCCGTTCTTATGGTTCTCTCCTAGCCGGCTTCCGGTAAGGAAGGCGGTTCCAGGTTTCCATGTATATTTGCTCCAATGTCTCGTTTAATCCTATGTATGTGGAAAACTTTGGATCCTTCCATCGCTTTCTGGCTTTCCCTGGATTGTCATCTAGCTTCCTCTTTTCTTTGTCCTTATCTGAACCTCTACTAGATGGTCCTCCACCCTCAGTTGCATTCACTTCCTTCAATTTTAAATCTGCACATGCATCCTCTTGTCGAAGGAAACTCTCTGCCTCGTGAAAGAATTCCCCGAGATTCAGTGGTGGGTCTCGTATTAAAGATACCTTGAAATCTGAATCCTCCCTGACTCCTGACATTGCCGCCATTAAAACCATTGATGGATCCACCGAAGCAACTGCCGCATTGAATCGAGTTAGAAAAGCTCTAAGTGATTCATCCGTCCTTTCTTTCACCGACGTTAGCGTCATCACGTTTTTTGGTCTCTTGATATGGACCCGAAACTGTCCCAGAAACCTATCCACCAATTCCCTCCAAGTCCTGATAGATCCTTCCTCCAACTGCCTAAACCACATTGCAGCTAAGTCCGTCAAGTACAAAGGGAAGCATCGAGCCATCTCTTCCTCCCATGCCCCCAGCACTTCCATGTGTCTAGTATACCTCATCAAGTGATCAGTCGGATCGGCCTTGCCATCGTATACTTCCACGCTTGGTAGCTTGAACTTAGGTGGATTCCGAGCTATCCTGATTTCCCGAGTAAACGGACTCATGTTCACTCCTTCCAAGTCTCTACTGGTCAAACCTCCACGCATAGTTCTCCTAATTATCTCAACTAATCCAGCATTGTCTATCAAAGATTGCACCCATGCCCCCGAGGGAACTCCGGCACATATTCTTCATGTGGTTCACTGATGTTAGCACTAGCTCTAACTTGTGGAGCTCCATCCCTAGGCCTTCCAGTACCAGATCCTGTGGGTCTGCCCCCAAGCCTTTGTTGATTGCCATCTAGTTCCGCATTCTATCCTCCATTGGGTTCTGCGACCCAAGTTCCTTGTCCTGCACTTGTAGCCACCGTAGTTGGTCCAAGGTTCTGTGTTCCTGCAGCTCTCATCTATTCAAAGAAAGTTTGCATCATTTCCTATTGACTTTTTAACAATCTCTCCTGCAATGAATTGGCCGTAGCCTCCATTTCACCCCTGGTTATGTAGACGAAAGCTTGTCCTTCTCCTGCCCCAGAGGATGCCTCCTGGCTTCTTCCTTGTTGGCTTCTCTCAGCTCTTTTCCTTGTTTGTCGAGTCATTGTCTTCAAATCCAAACTCCTCAAACTCGTCAAATCTGAACTTTGATTCTGATATAGCGGGTGCTAGTTGTTCTTAGTGAAAGCACCAAAGTGTTTGCGCCAAAAATGGTCACAAACCCCAAATACCGTGAAAGCACCAGTGTGTGGACACAAATCAACAATATTCAAGCACAAATATTAGTTCTGAGCAAATAAAAACAGCAATTTAGAAATTATAATCAGAAACACAGGATTTGTAGTGGTTCGGCTATCTCCGGCCTACGTCCACTTCAAAATTTTATCTCAACTAATCCAGCATTGATTTCGTATCCATCAAGAATTGATTCAATCAGGATGAAACTTGGCAGGAACATTATTTACCTTGTACGCAAGCTGCTGTGAAAATTTCGTTGCATTTGGATCGGTGGATCTTGAGTTATGATCGATTAAAACTTTGGTTTTCTGTTGTCTGTCGTCTTCGAATCCATCTGTTCGAATCCATCACTTTCGATTCGATGGAGGCACGTGCGCGTGCGATGACGTGTCATGAAATCCCTGGGTTGGTCCACCTTCCTCGCCATGTTGAACGCTTCTTTCCTGGAGACGTGGGCATTCTTCGCTTGCCTCCGTATTTTGTGCTCGTTCGTATCCATAACTTCGCAAATCAATTGGGATTCCTCTTTGCATCGATTCCAGGAGTACACTTCGCATCAATACCTTGCGAACTGATCGATACGAAATGACCATGGGGGCCATCGATATGAAGTGGTTGTGATGAAATGGATACGAAGCTTACCCTTATGATGGATACGAATGAGCCCTTACCTGATGGATGCGAACGAAGCATTACCTAATGGATACGAACGAGATTTTACCTGATGGAATCGAACTGAGCTCCGGTGATCGATACGAGATCATGGACTCGAAATGTACCACCTGTCCCCATCCCGATCGATACGAAATGTATCGATTCGAACAAACCTCCGCATGCTTGCCTACCAATCTGGGTGCGTTGCCATTGAGTCGAAATCCATCTACCCTTCCTGTCCGACCTATACGAAGTCATTGACCTGTGCCGATCGATACGAACAGTATCGATTCGAAGTCCTTACTTTTTGATCGATACGAAACGTATCGATTCGAACCACCACCATGCCCTGCCTTTGATCGATATGAACACTATCAATTCGAAACACTATCCTCCTGATCGATGCGAAACACATCGATACGATCCAATCCTTTGCACCGATGGATACGAACAGCATGTTCTTCCTACCTTGCATCGATCATATCTCCTTCATACGAACTCCGATTAGCCTGAAATTTGAAACATAGCCTCTCCTAGTCCTCATCATCATCTCCAATCGATTCCGTCCTGATCGAAGCTAGGCTAAATTTTAACGACATCGATTGTAGCCTTGGTTCCAATTGACTTCCAATCCTGATATCCATCATTCCTTGCCAATTTGTTGATATTCCAGCCTTGACCACAAGGTGGGATAACATTCGACATCGAGATCGATGTT
This sequence comes from Allium cepa, assembly GCA_030765085.1. Lineage (NCBI taxonomy): Eukaryota > Viridiplantae > Streptophyta > Magnoliopsida > Asparagales > Amaryllidaceae > Allium > Allium cepa. The sequence continues at coordinate 603,983,369 of CM060943.1, read as the reverse complement.
GGCATAACTCTTTATGAATATACATATATTTCCTTTCATTAAATTCGTCAACCTTTGTCTTGCTTCAGATAGCAGTGACACCACATATTTCATCAAGGTTTAAACAGTGCTACCACCCATTATCTTCGAAGTCAAACTATATTATGGCTTTGATGCCGCTAGTGATCACTTTCAAAGTAGAACATGATATTGACGTCGATAGTCATCAATTACGACCTAACCGTTTTGAAAGCGCCCAATATTATTAGTACACGACGACATCGTCGATTATTATCAACTTGATGTCCATCTATTTTAAACATTGAAGGCTATTTTGAATAGGGGCGACGACCCACATATTATGTCATGCGACATGGTTACTATCGGCATTATAGCCATATGTTTTTATGAGATTGGAACGCTTTTATATAAAGGACGACTGCAAGAGAGACAAAGACCCACGCTAACCTTATTGATGCCACGTGTTTTCAAAGAAAAAAGATATATTCTTACTTATTTTTGTGATATGCCCTATAAGGATCAGGTGCGACACCCTCGTATCTTAATCTAAAATATCAATAGTACTATAAAATGATATAAGAAATTGGTAATATAAAAGGCTAAGTTTTTCCTTTTTTATATATAAATTGGAGGGATTGATCATATACTGTGAAAATGATTTCAAGGATTTTAATTATGGAATAGCCCAAGTTTTAAGTTAAAATTACCAAAGAGAATATTACTTAAGATTTATGAGATATAAAAAAGATTACTGGTTGAACATATTGAATGATGGATTCTATATTTTCTTGTATTTATTTAAGCAATTATTATGCATAATTATTATTTTCATACTCATATCATTTATGATCCATAAATGCATTATGGGGTATTAAGGGTAGAATATCCAGCTAGGTTGACCCAGTAGTGAGTGTAAATAAAGTTAACTCCTGAGTAAATAGAACCGCATCCACGAGATCAAATAGATCAAAAATGTAAGATACCCAGAGTTGATCAAAAGATTGTTGATTTAGAAAAGTTATTGGAAGGCTCCAATAGGTTCAAAGTAATCCCATGAAACTATGATTGGACTGTTATTGGAGGGTGTCCAATAGGTTCTTAGTGATCCTATAAAAACTATGAAATGAGAGAAGTTATTGGAGAATCCACTAGGTTCGTAATAAGCCCATGAAAATTATGATTGGAAGGTTATTTGTAGAAACCAATAGGTTCTTAGTGATCTCATGAAAATTATGAAGTTCAACAGATTATCTCAAAGACTTGGGATATGTTATTAGTCAGCCCATGAAAACTAATAGATTCATAGTGACCTTACAAAAACTATAAATTGAGAAAGATGGTCAGAGAAATTGGAATGGGTAATCCATGGTATATTGCACGCTTGCATATCATCATATATTATTGTGATTTAACCATTATGGATGCAGAAGCACAGTATATGGTTAATGTATTTTCGCTAATTACTAGTGGGGGGAAAACCCGTTCTGCTTAGTGGCGTGGTCTCAATAGATATAATATTTAGTTCGAGATGGTATATTATTATTCACACCAGACTCTCTGTCTAATCCGAAGTTGTTTTCCCTTTAAACTCTCGAGTACTCAGTTGAGTAAGTCAGGAGTGAGGGTTTTTCAGATTTCCATTAGACGAATAATCTTTTGGAGACATGCAGGAATCAATCTAGGTATTAGGAGCTTTATCTAATTCCGCTGTGTTCGATTTCGCTTGAATGTATGTAACGGCAAGTTATATAAATTCCAAGTACTAGACTTTGATCAACTAAATGGGCATTTTCATATGTCACTCTTGGAGTATTTTGTAACAGTTGTGATTTCTTTGACATGGGTTTATGAATGGGTAATGAATATGAAATATTAATTGTGAAATCAAATGTGAAGATTTGTTAAGAAAAATCATGTTCAATATTTTACATATTTATGTGCTTTTGATCATTGATGTGACGCCCCACCTCTATACCCACGCTAGCCAAGAACACTCCGGAGTAGTGCTGTCAACTAGCACGGAGGATAAGGCTGTTGAGGAGCGACCATCCATGTAATTGCTTATCACACGGTGGCTATAAATAATCTTCGGAAACAAACATAGAAATAATCATATCACAAATCAGTCACAGATATCCATATCACAAAGGCGGAAGAAGATATGAATATATAACTAACACATGAAAGTGTACATCAGAGTAGTGGTCAGTAAGATCCACGATAATACAAAAGAATAGCAACACGTGCTATACAAAAGAATACAACTATGAGTCTATATCTCAAGTGTATACAACAAAAACTGCTAATCTAAACAGCTAGCCAAAAGTCAGAGTGATGAATCCCTGGGAAGAAGTCAAGCAGAAGCACCTGTAACATCTCGGTCTGACCTGAGTATTATTTGAGAAAATAATAAACAGATCAGTCTAGCTATAAATATCAGATGACATGATATAAAATAAAAGATATGGCATAAACATAAAATATCCATACTGACATACTACTATAAGTATGCAAATAATGATCAACAGGAGATCAACCGATAAGAGATAAATCAATATCACAAGAATCTTCTCAAAGATCCAAAGAGGGCATCATACCCTAAACTTGTACTCATGACAAGTCAAAGAGATAAATTCCAGAAATCAACACAAGAAATCCAGAAATCATAAAAAGGGAAAGAGGCCTATCACATGACGGTCTGAAGACCAAGGGGAGCTACCCCGCATGTGTGAATGGAATCACACAGATTGAGGTCAAGACTAACCAAAAAGCAGAAAGGTATGTGTGAATGGAATCACACAAGTGGTGTCTAGTCTAACCCTGCAATGAAAGAGACATCGCGCAATTGCTAGTCTAATTCATAAAGCGATCATCAAGATCAACGAGAAGTGTCAATTACACTAAGCTAGTAAATATAGAAGTTTAGCTTCATGTCCCATAACCACTTGCTTAACTTAAATATTTACGAACAAACTGCAAATCTTCACTAATAAAATTGTCACAAGAGGTTCAATCGAACAAGTCCAAGAATTAACCGACGAAGTGAACGCAAGCGTTTCATACCACTTGTTTTACTAAGTCGTTTAATTAGATTTATCATCTGAGTGAGATAAAGGCTTGTATATACTAATAGATTGGAAAACGGTTTAAGAAAAGAGCTTTGTTATTAAAAATAGAGTTGAAATTGTTTGTTAAAAGAGTTTTGATATTTACTACTAGTATTGAAACCTTTATATTATAAAGTGACAAAACACAGAAGCAATTGTAGAAACAACCAGTCACAAAGATCGCATACGGAGATGCGAATAAAATCCAAGGAAATCAGCTCAATGTTTTTCAGATAAGATCCCCTACGGAGGGGGGGTCCAGGGGGGTGGCAACCCCCCAAGGTGGGGGTGCGGGGGCAACGCCACCGCTTACGGGGTTCGACCTGCCCGGTCAGGTCGCGGGGGTCCAGGGGGCAGCGCCCCCGGCGGGGTGCGGGGCAGCGCCCCGACCAAAACGGTACGACCTAGTGAAGACCAAAGGAAGGATAGGATCGAGCGACTTAAAGAGTTTCGACCTAAAGAGTCACGACCTAAAGGAGTAAGCGACCCTAAGGAAACTCGCGACCTAATCATGGCCGAGCTAAGGTGAGGTGCGACTCAACCAGGTAAGCGACCTAAGGGAGACGAGCGACCTAAGGAACTCGTGACCTAACAAAAGCACAGGTCAAGCGACCTAAGGGAGACGAGCGACCTAAGGAACTCGCGACCTAACAATAGCACAGGTCAAGCGACCTAAGGGAGACGAGCGACCTAAGGAACTCGCGACCTAACAATAGCATAGGTCAAGCGACCTAACGTTTTAAGGCCGAGCGACCTAATTAAACTCGCGACTTAATGGTGTGAAACGCGTGCGACCTAAAGTGTTACGACCTAAGGGTCGAGCGACTTAGTGGAACAAGGTCATACGACCTAACGGAGTAAACGGTCGAGCGACCTAACAGGTTATAGGTCATGCGACGTAGTGGGTTAACGGCCTAACGACCTAAGGGTTATAGGCCCAACGACCTAACGGGTTATAGGTCCAACGACCTAGCGGGTTAGAAGGTCATGCGACCTAAAAATGGAAGGCAAGGTCGAGCGACTTAAGGAACCAAGGCCACACGAGTTAAGGCCTAACGGCCTGACGACCTACGACCTAAAGGCCCACGACTTACGACCTAAGGAGCCAGAGCGAGCGACCTAAGGCTATATAGGGGATTTAAGGCCAGAAACGACCTAAGTGTTTGCGACCTAACGACCTAAAAGCCCGCGACCTACGACCTAATTCCGAGTGCCGAGCGACCTAACGTTGTAGGCCATTTTAAGGTCGGAAACGAGCTATTTTGAGGCCGAGACTTTTCCACGCGAACGACCTAGCATAGGCAGAACGACCTAAGTGCAGAATTTCACCAAAAACACTAAAAATTGGAGTTTTTCGCCAATTCGATTCAAACCAAATGCAAATGTGCATGCAAAAGTGATAGGGAATCATTCCCAACAGTCCAATATAGTTATAGACTAGAATTGTGAGATAAAAATCTCACCTTTGCACTAAAGTTTATGAAGATGAAGCTTGAAAGCAAGGAGAAGCAATCCAAAGCTTGAATCCAATATCTTCTACTTGAATTTGGAGTTGAATGTTGGATTTGCAATTGAATTTGTGCTTGGAGTTTTAATTTCCCATTCCCTCCACCATTAATGCCAAAGCTTGATTAGTTAGGAAATTTATGAAGAGTGAGGAGAAGAGGGTTGGAACTTGGGCTTAATAGGCTAAACTAACCCAAAGTCCAAAGCGGGAAAAGTTAGTGAAATTTCACTAACTCCAAACCTATCGATGTTTATACTTAAAAAGTTGTAAACGACATTTCGAACTCAATGGAAGTGGTCTCGAGTCCTAATTTGACCGTTTGCAAAAAGTAGCTTTTCGGACCAAAATCCGATTAACGAGTTAATATTTAAATAAAATATTTAAATACAAACTCGATAAATATGCGGGTTGTTACAATTGATATGATTAATATATCCCCATTTTGTCATTGGAAATTAATGGCTATGGATGACTGCAGCATCCGTAATAGTTAGCTTTGAGCCTCGGAATGAGGCATGTTACAAGTTGGTATCAGAGCATAGGATTATGTAAAACTTAAAAGATTAAAGATTTTTTGGAAAACATAATCCTAATGAATGAGAAAATAAAATTGGGATATATGACTATAGTAACGTATTTGTATTTTCTATATATAAGTATGTATTATATCTCTATTCTTCCCCTCTCTCTTAGACCATTCTTCTATATCCTACTAACGCTCGTGTGCAGATTACAAGAAAGATATGAAAATAGGAAACATAAGAGTGAATCTAGGTGGAGAAAGCACGACAACCAATGGAAATGCTCGGCACGGCTCTAGGAGGTACTAGGGTTGATAAGCGAATGCTAACCAAAATGCAAATGCCAACGTAGATGTTGGAACCCCACCAATAGATATGGGGATAATATATCAGTTCTTCGTAAATATGATGTAAGATGGAGCAGCGACAGGAGTAGTTGGAGGAAATGTTGCTAACACGGGAGGAGCAAATCCCGTAGCATCAGTTGGCAATAAAGTCTTAGATTACTATGAAACATCGTTTTTTGGTCCTTATATATTTGTTTACATTAATTTTGGACTACTGTGAAATAGCCTACAATAATTCCTATATATTTATTTACTTTAGTTCTGGACTATTGCGAAACAGCAACCCCCGGTCCTTACATATTTGTTTTCTTTAATTCTGGACTACTATGAAACAACCACCCGCGGTCCTTATGTATTGATTTAATTTAATTTTGGAATACTATGAAACAACCCGCAGTCTCCAAACATTTGTTTAATTGGAAACTGCATAGAAACATCCCTGCCTAGTTTCTTGGAAGTTGAACGCTGCTCCTCATCTTCCATGAGTATGCATTCTGAAAGTGCACACAAATCTTATTATATGGCTTATATGTATATTCAAGTATGTAGTTAAACTAAGCAGTGTTAAGTAGCAGTATATTATAAAGCAAAGTAAATAAAAGCAATCACGCTAGGATCTTTATACTAGTTCAGACCTTCCATCCTACATCAAGTCCCGAAGATCCTCTACAGAGTTTCCTTTAACCAAATATCCTCACTCTGCCTGAAGGAACACGCAATACAACAATGTTTCTAACTTGAAAATCTTGTGTTCTTTCAACACAAATTTTGATTTGTAGTACAGATCTTCCTATATAAGTGTAATGAGTGTATGTGCATGGGTTTGTAGGAAGTTTAATCACCAAGTGATATTGAATGAGAGTGCTTAGAGTTTAGAGAGTTAGAAAGCAAGGAGTAAGAAAAGTTAATTCTAAGATCAAATCTTTGATATTTATAGATGTTTAAGGGTTCCTTTAGTAGTTGTATCCATTTAGATAAATCTATTGATAAAAAGTTGCAGCCATTAGAGATAGAGACATAATCGATGAAGAAGAAGAGAAGTGTCCTTTCAAAAATCTAGCTGTTGTAGAAAATCAGACGCCTGAAAATCATTGTCATACATTTGGTTGTAAATGTATTTGAAACAGAGAAACAACGGTTTAAAACACTTGTAGCTAGACAGCTATTTTTGTTAACTAGACATTTGTTTTTATTAACTAGACGTCTGGCTGTATACATAGATGTCTCTGCGTATAGAAAGTTTAAATGTGAACTTTATAATGTTAGGCTTCTGAAAGTAATACTCAAACGTCTATTTATTGTTGTTTGGAAAACAAAGAAGATATAGTTCAAAACGCTATGTCTATAGACATTTGGTAAAGTGTCCCTAGATGTCTGACTTCCTGAGCAGTTAAAGAGTTTGTTTTCGAACTTGTTTTGAAAGTAATATAGTTTGTGTAGGTATTGTGTTTTCTCATCTAACTCAAGGGAGATTAAACTTCTTCATGTCACTCTTCATTATTGTTCTCCACTTTTTCTTTTATTGATCTTCTGATATCTAGAATGCTTTTAATTTGTCTATCATATACCTATAAATTAATTGAAATATTCTACAATATGATTGTATAGTTGTTGTCATTAAAACACAATAAGTGAGATTCTAACATCCTTTCCCTTTTGATGATAACAACTACAAAATCTTTTCAAATGAATGTACAACAATAGCATGAAATTATGCTCTTCCTAAATATGATATCTCCCCCATCAATATGCACACATTTCTCCCCCTTTGTCATTATCTAAAGTAAACATGGGGAAAAGAGTATGTAGATTGAAACAATACCGACAATAAAACATAGAGCATGCACAAAAGTAACCAATAAAAATACAAAGATAGATAAAATTGACATAAATAAGCAATAACCAGCAATCCAACAATAATAACATCATTCACAAAGTTAGAACGTGAATAAAACAAAACAATATGCTAAGTAGATTGTTCAATACGCATAAATGCTAATGAAAGGGAAATAATTGATAATGGCTATAAGAGAGACCACCATAATTCTCATAATACACATAATATGCGAAAGGATCAATTAATTAATCCCCTGACCATTGTTGCTTGGTGTTGCTTAGCTCTTCCACTTTTTAAATGGTTTGACCTTGAAATAGAGCGTAATAAAATTGGTCTGTATGCCCTGTATCACTCTAATATTTCTCTTCATCCTTGTGTTCCACTTCATGCGGTTCTTGCATAATAGTTTAGCCTTTACCATAATGAGAGAACTCTGCACTATGCTCGGATGTTTGAGAAGTTGTGGTACGAACGTAAGAAGGGGGCAGACTATAAGAAGGTGGCACACTATATCGATCCTTTTGGGAAAGGTTTTGGACCTATTTGTGTAGATCTTTAAGATTAGGGTTTTGGAGCTTTGAGGGTTTTGAGGTTGATTTGGAAATTTGAGAGAAAAAGTAGGATGGAATGACTGAATAAATATATAAAAAACAGTTTGACAGCCGCTTAGACATTTGTTTTATTGGGCTAGACGTTTATATTAGACGGTAAACTAACTGGAGAGGAAATAGTCTTAAAATGGCTACCTCGGACGTCTGATGTCGAAGAACAGACGTTTGAAAATGAGTCTATTAAACATGAGAGTATAGATATTCAGATGTATTAATTTGAGCATTAGACATCTGATGCTGGAGAGAAAAAATGATCTAAACCTAAAATCTGTTATTGAATTCTTTTGCATATACACACATATTACATAAACACACATATTATATATTTATTTTTGAGAAAACATATATACATATATTATACATGTATATATAAGAATTTTTTGCATATATACTTTAATAAAGTTAATCATGAAGATCCAATATCAAACTTAATTCATTGACAAACTCGAATCTTCTTCGAATAGGTTAATTTCCCATGAGTTTTCAAAGTACGATTCATAAGTTTTTATTGGAGTTGATGTTAATTTCAATGGACAAATAAGTTGCTTCGATGAGTAGGCTGTTTAGATTGAGTAAACTTTTTAGAGGGGCTTTTAGTGGAGTGAATGCACTGTTTTATTGGTGATTTTCTACAAAATGCATTATGGATTTTTCTGTAACACTTAAACGTTCTTCCTGATGGCGTTGCTCCTAATACAATTCTTTTTGCAACCATATAGATTCTCCATGATAGTGAACTATTTCATCAATATGCTCATCTTATGTCGTAGTTATATGTCCTTCAAACTTAATCAATGCTTCACCTTCTTGCCTTTTGGAGAGTAGCTAGTATGTTCTGAGGGAGAGGAGGTAACCTTGATGTATGCTGATGTATTATCTGATGTTGACATCGTTTTAAAGAATAGTCTTAGTTAAAATTGAACTAGTTTTGATGATAAGATTTCTTAAGACATAAGGATTAAATAAAGAAAATTATACTAAGTTAGGAGAGATGGTTGTTTTAGTTAGGTAAAAGTTTAACCACTCGTTATCTTATTAGTTTAGTAAAAATAGAAAATTGTTTAAAAAACAAAGAGATTTCTTAGAAAATAATAGAAAACATTGTTAATTTTTTCATTAGCCGTTAATTATTTAGCAAACAAGTCACCGAGATAAATATATATATATATAAATTAATTTATTACAAAAGAATTTAAGAATTATAAACATTTTTTACCCATTATGTTTCTATTAGAAGATCTTTAAACAAGTTTCAAATTATAGCCAAAATTACTTTATACTTATGAAGTCATGGTAATAAGATTATTATGAAATTAATTTGTTTAGTGAACAAATTCTTAAATCTTATAAAGGTAGATCCATAGAGAGGCTTAGTAAATATATCGGCAATTTGATTTTTGGTATTAAGCTTTTTTTTAGAGAAATATTGCCTTTTTCTACATCATCTTGAAGAAAATGATGGCGAACATCAATATGTTTAGTTTGACAGTGAGTAATAGAATTTTTTGATAAATTGATAGCACTAGTATTATCACAACATATAGGAGATTCAGTTATTGTTTTTTCGAAATCTCTAATAGTTTGTTGCATGTAAATAACCAATGCACATGCTAAGGCAGCTGATAAATACTCAGCTTCGCAAGTCGATAGCGAAACACAATCTTGTTTTTTTACTAAACCACAAAATCAAAGTTGACTAATAATGTGAAATATGCCACTCATACTCTTTCAATCCGTTTTGCAACCACCAAAATCAACATCACTGTATGAGACTAATTTGAAAGAGATGCCTTTCGAGTAAAAGAGCTTGTGATCTTTGGTATTGGTTAAGTAATGCAAAATTCTTTTCATAACTGGATAATGTGATTCCTTGGGTTGTGCTTGAAATCTAGCACATGAAGAAACACTCATCAAAATGTTAGGTCTACTAGCAGTTAGATATAGTAATGATCATATCATACTACGATATAATTTTTGATCGAAATCTTCTCCACTTTCATCTTTGTCTAAATGCAAGCTTGTGCTCATCGGCGTTGGTTTACTCGACGTGTTATCCATTCCAAATCATTTTAACAACTCTCTACAATATTTTTCTTGACAGATAAAGATTCCATTTCCAATTATTTGATTTATAGACCCAAAAATAAATTTAATTCTCCTATATTTAACTTTTCGAATTCATTTTTCGTAATATTCGCAAAATCATTACACAAATTTTCTTTTGTAGATCCAAATATTATGTATCTACATAGATTTGAACAATTAATATATAATCATTTTCCTTTTTAATGAATGATACAGTGTCTATTTTATCAATTTGAAAACAATAAATGATTTTTAAGTCTATCGTACCAAGCATGGGGTGCTTGTTTTAGACCATATAAAGCCTTCTTAAACTTGGAAACATGATCATGATACTTTTCATGATTAAACAATGGTGGTTATTTGATGTAAACATTTTCTTTAAAAAAGCACTTTTGACATCAATTTAATATAATTTGAAGTTATGGTAACATGAAAAATGAGTAATGTCCTTATAGCTTCTACTCGAGCTATAAGACTAAATGTTTTTCATAATCGTTTCCTTATTCTTGCTCATACCCTCGGCTACTAATGTAGCTTTATTACAAATTATATTTCCATTTTCATAATTTTTAAAAAATACCTATTTAGTTCTAATTACGAATTGATCATCCGGTCTTGGAACAAGTCCCTAAACTTTATTACATTTAAATTGGTCTAATTCCTCTAGCATTGCTAAAATCCAAAAATAATCTTTAGCGGCTTCTTTATAATTTTTTAGTTCAATGTTAGAAATAAATGCTACATGAACCATTTGATTTAATTGACTTCTAGTTGCAACTCTAGTGTTTACATCGCCTACTATATTGTCTACTACATGGTCCTTTAAAATTCTAGGAGGCGATCTCAAAGCATTATTGCCATTATCATTAGTATTTGTTTTTATATTTTCATTCATATTATTGATATTGTTATCAAGGATAAGAGTTTGATTTATTTTTAGTATATGTTCAACTTCATTATTATTTTTAAGATCTTCATCAAAAGGAATGTATAAACCCTCTTTAATAGTATGGTTCGTTTATTACAAATTCTATAGATTTTTCTTCGTTCTAAATTCCAATAAAAATTCCTTCATTGGCTTTCGGATCAAATTTTCTTAATTTATCTTTAGTATTTACCATAAAACATTTTGAAACAAAAATTCAAAAATAAGATACTGTAGGGTTCTATCCAAAAAAACGTTCCATAAGAGATATGTTTAGTCAATGGTCTTAATGATACGCGATTATGCACATAGCAAGCATTAGCAACACCTTCGGTTCGAAAATTCTTTGGTAAGTTGCTGCTTCTTAGCAATGTTCATGCATATTCTTGTAAAGTACGATTTTTCTTTTCGACTTCATTGTTTTGTTGTGGTGTTTATGGAAAATAAAAATTATGGCTAATACCTTTCTTGTTGTAAAATTTTTCAAATAATTCATTTTTCAAACTCTTCTCCATGATCGCTTCTTATATATTAATTTTAATTTCTTAAATTTTGAATTCTTTTTGCAAATAAGCTAAATATTTCAAAAATATAACGTTTAGATTTTTAAAATAAAGTCCAAGTAATTAAATCTAGAATAATCATCAATGATCACAAAAACATACTTATTATGATTTAATGATCATTCTTGAGTAGGACCAAATAAATACAAGTGAAGTAGTTGCAGTGGTGGTTTTGATGATATTTCTTTTTTGGATTTAAATGAGCTTCTCTTTAATTTTCAAAATTGACATGCATCATATATGTTTTTATATTTAAAATTTATTTTTTGTAAACCTCTAACTAGTTCATATTTAATTGATTTATTAATATACTTAAATTAATATGACAAAATCATTTGTGCCAAAGCCATAGATCATTGTGATTAGCGACTAGACACAAATCATTATTAATTTTAAAATTTATATTTAAAATACAGATATAATGTTGTCTTTTTCCCTCAAAAATCAAAATTTTATTTTGTTCAAAAATGTCACACTTATCCTTTCCGTAATTAATTTGAAAATCTTTATCACAAAGTTGGCTTATACTTAAGTGATTGTGTTTTAAACTTTCTACTAATAGCACCTTAGAATTATAGGAGAGCTAAATATACGAACATTGATGACATATTCAATTCCAACCAAGAATCCCTTCAACTTGTCTTCGAATGTCACTGTACCATCAGTATATGTTATATTGAATAACATATTCGAATTTCCCGTCATGTGTTTGGAGCATCCACTATCAAGTATCCATTTCTCCTTGTTTTTGGGTACCTGCAAAAGAATAGGAATTTCATTAGTACCCAATACCTATGTTAGGATCCTAAGTGTTAGTAGAAGAAGGTAGCAATACCCAAGTGGGTTTAGAAGCTTTAGAAATATAATTACTATTATTAACGACATTTATTAGATAGTCATCTATATATTTTTGCCTAGCAATTTATTACCAGTTTTTGGAATCCAAATTTTCATAGTTTTTGAATTTGAATTACTAGTTTTAACATTTTCTTTGGACTTCTTGAACTTAATATACAAAGTAGTATATTTATTATTACTTTATTTAGTTTTGAAACCAAGTCCAATTCTATTGCCAATTGGTTTTGACATTTAATTAAATTTTATAAATTCTACTTTCCTTTATTAAGTTTAGAAACAATATAAATAATTTATTCCAATATTTTCTTGATTTCAACATTTTAACTTCTAGCAATGTCTAGACTAGATTTTAGTTCATAATTCTCATTTCTAGCCTTATCGTTTTTGGTTTTGCTAGCCATAAGTTCATCAGTTAGAGCTGCATTTTGAGAAGATAAGTTTTCATAAGATTTTTGTGAAATTTCTAGTTCCTCCTCTAGAATACTTTTCTCATCTTTTAATAAGCCAATTTCCAGTTCATTTCTATTTAATTTTCCAATATTTCTTTATTTAATTTCTTTAGATCTCTAAGTTTACCGTCTAATTCTATACTTATTTCTAAAATCTCGCTGTAAGAGAGTTCAGGGCTTACCTTTGCTGTGTTGGCCATGAAATAGACATTTGGCTATTCTGAATCGCCATCGCCATCACTTTTTGAAGAGGTGAATCCGAATCATCCCATGTCACATGGAATTCTTTTCTCTTTTTCTTGAACTTTTCAAACTTGTTTTTCTTCTTATCATTGTTTAATACCAATGTCACATGGCTTACCAAATTTGTCGCACCCATAGCACTTGATAGATGTCGGGTTAGATGAGTTTGAATTGCCACTATTTTATGTCTTTGTAAACTTCTTGAACTTCCTAAACTTGCTATAGTTTCTGGCAATGAATACAATCTCATCATCATCCAAACCAAGTCATCGTCATTTGCATGGAATGACATACTCTTTTTCTCTTGATTTTTCTCTTTCCTTGCCTGCAAGTTAGTTTTATGACATCAAATTTCTTATTAATTCTTCAACTTTGAGTTGAGAAAGATCGTTAGATTCTTCGATAGCTAGGACTTTTGTTTCCTATTCAACAGTCAAAGAATTCAAAATACATGTGACTAGATCAAAGTATGTAAAAGTGACACTTAGTGCCATGAGATTGTGTTGAATTGTTTGAAATCTAGCATACATGTCAATAACAATCTTGTTTGCTTTCATTTTAAAAGATGAGAGTTGATTCTGAAAAATAGATATTTTGGTATGTTTTACTTTATTTGTGCCTTCATAAGTGACTTGTAGCATACACCAAATATCATAAGCAGTTACAAAGCATAACTCCTGCGAACTCGTTTTAATCAATCAAACAAAATAAGGTTTTCCTAACTTTAACATTGTTGGTTGCTACGGTCTTCTAAGCATCTATCCAAGTATTCATTTCAGTAGAAAGAGCTTCATACTTAGTTTAAGTGGCTTGCTAGATTTCAAGACTGTTAGCTTCCATAAATATTCTTATAAGTATGGACCAATAAGTATAGTTAGATCAAGTGAATAATGGAGGATGTGCAGTAGACTAACCCTCTAAAAGGTGCTTGCCCTATTTTTATGATTATTCGAATACTTTATTACGGTAATTTGAAATGACCATGCTTTAATACTAAACAAAAGTGCACACGGATCTTATAATATGGCTTATATGTATATTCAAGTATATTGTTTAAACAAAGTAGTACTAACTAGCAGGATATTATAAAGCAAAATAAATAAAAGCAGTCACACAAGGATTTTTATATTGGTTCGGACCTCCTACATCCAGTCTCCAAGCTCCTCTTCGAAATGTCCTTTAACCAAATACCCTCACTTTGTTCGAAGGAACATGAAATACAATAGTGTTTCTAACTTGACAAAGTTGTGTTCTTTCAACATAGATTTTAATTGGTAGTACAGATCTTTCTATAATCTTCCCTTGAGTGTAATGAGTGTAAGTGCATGGATTGGTAGGAAGTTTAATCACCACGTTATATTGCATAAGGGTTTAAAATTAATAAGAGTTTAGAGAGTTGGATAGAAAGCAAGAAGTAAGAAAAGTTCATTCTAAACTCAAACCTTGGATATATTTATAGATGTTCAAGGTTTTACTTTGGCAGCTATCTCCATTTAGATAAATCTATTAATGAAAAGTTGTAACCAGTAGAGATGGGGACATAACCAATGAAGAAAAAGAGAAGTGCCTTTTCAAAAATTTGATTATAGTAGAAAATCAGAAGTCTAAAAATCATTATTAGATGCATGGTTGTAAATGTATTTGAAACAGAGAAATAATGGTTTAAAAGACTTGTAACCAGACATCTGTTTTTATTAATTAGACATCTGGTTGTATATACAGACATCTTTATATATAGAAAATTTAAATGTTAATTCATATAGTTAGTAATATGAAAGTAATACTCAGACGTCTATTTATTGTTGTTTGGAAAAATGAAAAGATATAGTTCAAAAAGCTATGTCACCAGATGGTTGGTAAAGTGTCCCCAGACATCTGACTTCCCGAATAGTTGAAAAGTTTGATTTTGAACCTTTTTGAAAGTATTATAGTTTGCGTATGTATTATGTTTTCTCATATAACTCAAGGAAGATTGTACAAGATAATCTAAGACATTGATACAAGTGTGTGACTTTACTATGAGATTTCTTCATGCCGCACTTCATGAATATTGTACACTTTTGCTTTTATTGATTTTCTGATGTCCAAAACACTTTTGATTATCATACACCTGTAAAGTAGTTGAAATATTCTACGATATGATTACATAGTTGTTGTCATTAAAACCAAATAAGAGAGATTCTAACACATTCGAGTGAGCGTCCCTACCCCATTTCAATAGCCCTTCCAAACCTATCTCTAATGCAGGAGTTATTTCTCTCACTAGCCTTTACCACTACTCAAATCCTACCCAATCATCTTATATTAGATTTCATTCATACCCTCCCTTAGCGCAGTTCCACCCTACCCTAACCTGTATGTGTTGCACACTTTCTTATCAAGTGTTCACTTCTAACTTGCAGCGTGGTATGTCCTATTCATATGGAGGCATGATTCAGTCTTTTCCAACTTTACATTTTTGAGCGCAGTATGTCTTCCATATATTACGACGTCGATCTACTTTCCCCCAAAATTCCCTGAACCCTTTTAGCAATCCACTACCCTATCCTCGTATGAGTAGTTTTCTTACAAAATGTTAGGTCGTTGCATCAGCTCTATACTAGATAACATCTTTACACGTGTCACTACCCAATTCATCACGATTCCACTTTCTGTTATTAACAACGTCTTTTATTTTCCTTTTCAGCTTTTATACGAATTGTCTCCTATTATCTAACATTTGTTTCACCATATCAATTTAAATTTTAGGTGACCATGCAGTTCCCTTCTCCCCAACTTAGTACCCACTTTATTTTAGCTTATTTTCTTTATAGTTAGTCTAAATAAAATCCCATAAAATTCATGGACAACCGTTCTAATATACTTTATTCTCTATTTAGATTTTACAGGTATTATCCTTATTTATTTTCTATGTATTCTTCTTCAAAATTTATGATAAATTATGTCAACGTTAGAAACCTTTCAAACTAAAAACTGATTTCTCAAATCATGGTTAGAACATCATATTAAATTTCTATAGTATAATGAAGTCTTTAGAGTTGGAAAACACATCTAAACATCTCATGTCCATCTATTTTCCCCCAAAAGATTCATTAAACCTTTTCTTGTTAACGAAAATCCATATGAAACTTCATCATATATAAAAGTATACAAAATCATAGGGATACCAAATAGTCAAGAATGGTGAAAATGGGTTTAGTATACTCACATAGTTTAAAGTATCCTGCTTTAGCCTTCTTAATACCCTTTTATCTTATGTTTCCTTATCTTCACTTTATTTGCACTCTTTAGGCTACCACCATTAATGATTATCTCAAGCTTTTATTTTATTTTTAATAGAATGAAATGAATGAATGGAAAAGAGTAATGCTTATTGTCCCACAATAACTTAGGCTTGGTCCCTCACACTCTTTTTCATTAATTCATTACCCTTTTTCCGCTTATTTAGCATATCTTAGCCCTTTGATTAGTTCATTAAGTTAATTAATAATTGCAAGTTGTTACATCTTTCCCCCTTAATGTAATTTCGTCCTAAAATTCAATTAAGATAGGGTAATGATTTGCCAATATACCACATGCTTACTCTTAAGCAAAAAACCATGAATTCTTACTTCACAAAAATGTACTAGTGCTATATACTAATATGACAACCAACCATAATATTTATACATATATATGGTCTACGACAATATAATTCAAAATATGGCTTATATGCCAATCTTCCTGTGTAGATCTCTCAACTTTATCCTCTGTTTCCCACGTGTTGTCTTCACGATCCGTGCTCCATTGGATACATACTAGCTTCACCACCTCATTTCGAAGCCGCTTCTCATCTCGATCCATTATCCAAATTGGTGT
Organism: Allium cepa; assembly: GCA_030765085.1. Classification (NCBI taxonomy): domain Eukaryota; kingdom Viridiplantae; phylum Streptophyta; class Magnoliopsida; order Asparagales; family Amaryllidaceae; genus Allium; species Allium cepa. Next base: position 603,966,458 of record CM060943.1, on the reverse strand, counting down.
TCACATATAGGCCATGTCAGTTTTATGACTATGTCTTCTACCGCCCTCATATTAACTACTGCGTAACGATTTATAATGAATTTCCATGGATGTGATATGTGGAACATAATATAAATCCCTGTAAACACTAGGTAGCCTACCCTATATGACACCTTCCTAATCCTATATATTATTGAAAACTTCCCTATATATCTAGGTACTAACTTATCAGTCTGCCCGAAATGCATCATGCCTCTCACTAGTGAAACTTTAACGAACACCTAATCGCTTATTGCGAACTCTAGTTCCTTTCTCCTTATGTCGGCATAACTCTTTTGCCTAGACTATGCTGGCCACCTCCTAGTTTGGATCATCTCTATAGCATTTTTAACTACATCCGGTCCTAACACAATCCTATCCCCTGCCTCCATCCAATTTGTAGGTGATTTACATGGTATTTCATACAATGCCTCATGGGACCATCCCAATACTGTTCTAGTAGCTGTTGTTGTATGAAAACTCTACCAAATTTAAATAATCCTTCTAAGATCCACCAAAATCTAAAATGCAAGCTTTCGACAAGTTATTCGACCTTGTTGACCCTTTCGGTCCTCCTATCTATCTTTGGATGGTAGACATTACTCATACGCAATTTTGTACCTGATACTTCTGCAGACTACGCCATAATTCACTAGCGAATAACATATCTCATTCACTGATATTAGTGCTAGGCACCCCATGTAATCTCATTAGTACTATCATATATATCTCTACTAACCTCGGCATGGTTCTCGTGACCTTCACTAGAATGAAATGTGCACACTTAGTCAGTCTATCAACTATGACCCATATGCTTTCATTCCTTACCCTTGATCTTGGTAACCCAACTACGAAGTCCATAGATACCGAATCCCATTTTCAAACTAGAATCTCCAATGGCTATTGGAGCCTGCCATGCTTATGATGCTTTGCCTTTCCTTGTTGGCATCTATGGCACTTACTTACACATTCTCCAACAGCCTTTTTCATCCTTTTCTAGAATAAACTCCTTTTCATATCCAAGTACTTCTTAGTACCCCTAAGGTGAATGGTGAGCTTTAAACAATGACATTCGTCCAATAATTCCTTCCATAGCCCTATTATATTAGGGACATATGATTTACCATTCCCCCACAGTCGGCCCTCTTTATCAACACTAGACCCCTTCATATCTATTGCCTTGATTTCTGAGTCTAAGCTCCTTATTGTATTAGCGTAGAACTTATCTCCCTTCTATAGTTCAGCAATTCTTTCTATTAGTGCAGGCTTTACATCTAGGCATGATAACATCCTCGAAGTACTACTCGGACCTTTACTAGACCAAAATTGCACATCGCATATAGATAACATTTCTAAGACGTTCCATTCTTCTATCATAGCCAAAATATAACTTTATTATTTTTGACTCAGGGTATCAGCCTTAATATTATCCATCTCTAAGGTATACTCTACCCCAAAATCATAATACACTAAAAAATCTAACCACTTCTGCTGCCATATGTTCAACTCCCTTTCAGAGAACAAGTATCCAAAGGACTTGTGTTCAATAAATGTTTGCACCAAAAATTGGCACAAACACCTAATAGAATTTTTTTGAATAGAATTAAATGAAGAATAAAATGGAAACAATGGATAATAAAAAAGAAACATAAATTAAATAAATGGAAAAACATGCAAACAAGATTTATAGTGGTTCGACATTGTTTGCCTATATCCACTTTGAATAGATTGCTTTATTAATTTCTTTATAATCCGAGTAAAAGAGAGATATGATCAAAATCCTTACTTATCAATAATATAAAGCAAATAGCAGCATAAAAAGTCCCCAAAATAAACAACCAAGTTAGTATTTATAGATGAAGGTCCCCAACCATCTATCTACAAACTCGGTTGAAAGACCCTCAAAACCGTATGGGCCTACTAGAGGGATCACTATGCCCAATTCCCAAAGGGGAGAGATCGGTACATATCGCTTCTTTGGTCAAATTTTAGGGAGCGATCCTGTCATAGCTTCCTCATGCAAAAATATGTTTAGCCTCCAAATTTCAAGCTATTTGGATCAATGGAGCTCGAGTTATTGCTTGATCTTTGATTCAACATGGCTTGCATGCTGCCTTTTGCCGATCCCTTCCAAGGGATGTATATTGGTCCCTCTAACCTTGTCCTTTTAAGGTGAGATCCCTATGGCAGGTTCCCTAATGTACCTATGTCTTGGTGTCAAGGTTTCATTGGCATTGAACTTATAGATCTTGAGGTATTGATTGTTTTCTACAAGAATGCTTTTATCCCTTGAAACATGCCAATCCCTCTTGTTGAAGCTAGCTTATGCCGAGCCCTCTAATGTGTTGGCCCATATTTCATACTTCGAACATTTTGTCTTGCATATACACCTAGTCCATTCAACATTGACTTCATGTTACCATTTGTACTTGACTTTTGGGCCTCATAATCACTACTTTGGAGTCATTGACCTTGATGGCAGTAGAATCTGACTTGTGCAATCAGTTCAATATAGCCGGGTTAAAGTCAGATAACACTTGCTCCTGAAAGTATGTCTTATGATGAACCTGATATGCTTTAAATCAAAGCAAGTTAGAGTTGTCAGAAAGAAATTCATCCAGTTTTCTGAATAGTTGCTATCCATCTTCTGAATTATTTTTCCAAGGAGCTGTATTTCTCTGGTCATCATGATGCTTGGTCGGTTTCCACTAGTATATATCTAGAGCTATAGTCCATCGATTGATGTATGTAATTCTAGTTCTACAAGACTAATAAGCTTTGGTTATCCGGTTCAGCCTTGAACTCAAGAGTTTTAGGTTTGATTCAATTTCTGTCGATTTTAAAAATTGAAATTTTTGGGTCATACACGTGCACGTTCATGTATACCTTCTTGTCGTTGGCTCCCGAATGTGCTTATATATTCACGGGTTGTCACTAATTTTCATCACATTTTGTAGGTACATTCTTTTTATAATTTTCATGCCTATAATCATTTGAGCACATGCTCATGGTTGATCCCTCATTCTCTATTTTTTTAAGGGATCAACATAAAATTATCCAAACCCTTTCTTCCTTTTCCTCACGCTTGCAGGGGTCGGCATGTTCTATGCCGAACCCTTTCTCTTTCCTTCAAATAGAAAATTCACACCGTACCCCCTTTTCATTTATTCCATGCCATTCCCTCAACCTTTCCCATCGATCCATCTTTCCTTGTTTTGCATGCCGAACCCTCTTTCCTTATATAAGCTATCATTCTACCTTTCTAACTTCACTTGCCTTATTTTCCAAACATTCTCCTTTGCACTAAACCCTCTTGCTCCATTCACAAAACTGAACCCTCTAACTTTATCTTGAAATCCTTCTACAAACCAACGTGTCCCATAAATTCGCCTCATATAACCTTCCACTTTGAATATCTTCAAATACTCGCCTACATTCTAACACATATACTCACATAGGTAAGTTTTTAATTTATACCTTTTGATTTTATGATAAGATAATAGATTCTGTGCCATCGGTGATCACGATGGCGTTTGATGGAACGATGAAACGTGACCGAAGTGGTCTGGAGGAGGTGAGTTGTGGGGTGTGACAATGCTCGGTAGAATAAGAAAGGAGGAAGAAGAAGGGAGAATAGAGGAGGAATCGATAGAGTGGAATACTGATCCCTCGTTTGTTAACTTGAGGAAAGGATCGATATGGAGGCTTGATGAGAGGATGGCTAAAACTTATGTGGAAGGACCGGTGTTGGAAGTTTGCTAGAAGATGGCTAAGTAGTGGGATCGGTATTTTTGTGGAAGAAAAGTAAGAGGTGGTACGAGTAGGGACCGACAAGCTTTGTTTAAGCGGAGGGATTGGTGTAATAGGTTGATTTGGTGGGATCAATATAGTTATAGAAGGAAGAGGATCAGTGTCCTATGTTTGGAGAGAGGAATCAGTCTTAGTGCTCCAGGGTAAGGATCGTCATATAGGGATCGACATAGAAGGGTCGGCATAAAAGGATCGGCATACATGTTCTTTGAACTTGAAACCTAACCCAAACTTACTTGCTTGAGCAATTACTACTAATCCACCTCAATGAACTTGAACATATGATGATGAGAATCAAAAGGACTTGCATATTCACTATTGAACTTGAGATTGAACAATCAAATCCTTGGAACTTTCAACATGAACAAACTTAACATATGGACCTGAATAATTGATTACATACATTCATATGCCGATAGTCGATTCCAAAGATCCTACAACTGATTAATCTCTTCTCCAATTAAGATAGTCAACGTTGATGGTTACTCTGGTTTGAATCCAAAGTCTCTTCATTTAACCTTTTTTTCTTATTTAAAGCTGTTTATTTATGTTATACACTACACTACACCGCACTAGCTCACACTTAGCATGAGGGAAACAGGTAAACTTTTCTAATCTCGATTGTCTACTGAGTATAGTTAACATGGATTTTAGATGCTAGAGCGTTTAGCTACAATATCTTGTAGACCAGCCTTGCAACATAGCAATCCTGAAGCAGAGTCCAGTTCTGTGACTATATGTGGTAGACTTTCTCTTGGTCATCAACTGAACAAATGGAAGTTTCTAGCCCGTCAGCCAACCTTTTTTATGATGTTCCCGTCCTCTCGACAGAAGATGTAAATCCTACGCTCGACAAAGTAGAATGCCACCTATCACAGACTATGTTTTAGCCACGAAATTCCATTCGAAGATGTCCTAGCTCCTTTAATAAACGACATGGCTCACTTGACCCCAGAGGGGTACACAACATGCAACAAATTCATGTGCTGGGCCAGATGCATGTCACCCTTCAATTCTTTTATTTAGGAAATGTTAAGATATCTTGAGATAGTCCCTACTCAACTTCCCCTGATTAACTATGCCTTTCTCCATGGAACTTTTTTTCACTATTTATGAGCTTTTGTTCCACCTGCCAACTCTTGAGAACGTAAGATTCATTTATAACTTTAAATGACGATCTTGAAGTCCTTCACATGTCTTTCTCGAGCCTTTACCTAATTGCCAAGTCTTAACCGTCACTTGGAACAAACTTACCCTTTTCAAACACGAATGGTTCTACGTTCAAAGTTTTCCTAGCTTTGCAAGGCGATGGTTGAAAGGACGTAAGTGTCGTCTTCACTTTATTTTTGAATTCTCTAATCCAATTCATATTTTGGATCAACTAACATTTTGAATACCCACACGCGTCAGCCCAAATCCAAAGGGCAATAGTTTTTCAAGAGAGATCTTCGAAATTCACGCCACCCCGGTTGAAGATAGGGACATCAAACTTCTCGTAACCAATGAATTATTACCTCTATTTGGTCCATCGGAAGAAGGACATAGCATTGTGCTTCTTGGAAGTGCTGCATTTCCAAGAAATATTGTAGGAAAAGAAGTGTATAACAATAACCCTATCGTGCCCCCAATCGAGGGGATTCAGGACGACGCCAAAGAAAATGAAATTAGAGGTACCCAGATCAATAAGCCAGGCGATGCTGGTGAAGGCCCAGGCAAGGCACCTATGGAGGAACCATCATAGAGCGTGCAACCCCATACACCTATTAAAAGAAGAAAGAAGCTTGCATATAAACTTCGCAAGAGAAAAACTGCTAAGGATCTAGAGTTCATTATTACTTCTATGGATAAAGAGTCATTTTCCCAACATATAGAAAGCTAGATGAAAGGGTTTTTGAATCTTTAAATATTCGATGACATCTTGACTTATGATTTTCCCAATATCAGTATTTGGGGGTCGACTCTTCTCAAAGAAGTGGTGATGGTGCTCATCCCACTGGTCAAGGAGAAAAAACGCCTACTAGCAAGGCTATAGCAACCGACCGGTCAGGAGGAACACTAGGATTCTCACAATCATGTGCACCTCACCGCATGCTTTTCACCTACTTTTTGTACAATATTTACTTATACTCTAGTATTTGTTTTTTTTGTAGGTTCATTGTCTCAATCTCGAGCTCTCAATCGCCTAAGGGGCTCTTTGATGTAATATGGATCTAGACGTGATTCAAAACCGAGTAGAGAGGGATGACGACCGAGAAAGAAGTCGTCACTCGAGGGAATCTTCTTCTTCCAGGCGCAAGTCCCAATCTTAATCTTCTCACCAAGAAGGTCAGCCCAATCTTCCTATTTAGAGTGGAGATCGGACTTCCTTCTAGGGGCCACAAATTGTCGTACCACATTAGCAATACTATGGTTCTTCTAGCTACAAACAATCTTGCAATCGTAGATCAAGCAAGCGTCTAATCGCCACTTCCATTCCATCTTTACTAGCCTTTGCTCCGGATGCTTTCACAGTAGAGAAATTGGTCGACCTCAAGGCCAATTTCTCCAAAATTTGTTTTGATGGGATTAAGTTCCTTCCCTCAATTTGTATGATCCCATGGAACGCCAAAGCAAGCTCTCTCGCATGTCTTAACGATGTTTTCATGCTACATGAATCATTCTAGCATTTAGCAGAAAAGATCTTCGAGGTGTCAATCGAGCGACAACATGAAATAGATCATCTCAAGCTAGAGAGGATTCATGATAAATATATTATTAAGCACCGAGATAATGAGATCTTGGAGTTGATGACAAAACTAACTGAGGTAGAAAAGAGTGCCAAGGAAATGTCTGAGGCAATGAGTCATTTGGAAGCTACCCATAAGAAGGAACTTGATGCTGCCTTTAGTCCCAATGGTGCACTCGCTCTAGAAAAGGATTCCTTGCAAAAGGAGAAAGATATCTTGGCCCACTACATTGTGGATCTTGAAGAGCTTCTTAAGAAAGAAAGGGCAGGGAAGATCGAGGCTCAAGAAGAATCACAGAGGTATTGCGAAGAGGCTGTTAAAGCTAGGAGTCTGAAAATCAAACTTGACGAGAAACTTGCTAAAATAGAAGCCTTCAAAAAAGAGGCTATAGAGGCATGCCGCAAGGAGAAGAAACAATAGATTGAAGCCTAGGTAGAGGATGCTAAAAAGTCCACTCAGACTGAAAACAAGGACATGTTTGATATCCTGATCATCGAATATACTGCTAAAATCATTATCGATCGTGACTTGAGCTTTCTTGCCAAAGGTTAGCTTGAGTCACTTACCAAGGCTTAGGAGTATATTGTTGAGATGAAAAAGAGAGACCTTGGCGAAGTCGATTTAGATGAAGAGAAGTTTATGCGGGAGATCCTTCACGGAAATGAACCCGTGGACCTTGCCACCGCAAGACTTAAATTTTTTGACATCCTAGCGCCTTCCAACAAAGGGAAAATATTGTTGTATCTTCAAAGTCTGATCCCAAGGGTCCCTCTTTTTTCAAGCGACTAGAGCATCAGTTTCCTTTGGCCTGGGAAAGATTTGAGCTATGATCCGGGCAAACCTGGTTACCAATCCAAAGGGCTAACTACTATTCTGGAAGAAAGTACTCCGATGATAATCGTAAGTCAACCGGATATAGATATTCCACTTTACCCTCCCTTTTTCAAGAGGTCTCGTTCTTCGTACCTAATAGTCTTAGGCTAATCTCCTTGTTTTGACAAATTCGTAGGTTATCTAGGACCTGACCAAACTCCTAAAATGACGCTGCCATGTAGAAATAAGCGACATCAACAGAGATTTCAATGGCTACCGATGTTCTGGCCCGATGCTCTAGTCACCGGAGCACTCGATGATAATAAGGCTGAAGATCTACTGTTGGTGGATGAATCTGATGATGTTATGATTACCAGTGCCATCGAACACACTAATGAGCTCAGTTTGATGGAGCGCATCGAGAAGGAGGAGTCGTTGAAGAGAAAAGCCAAAGCTAATCCCGTCGACGTGGACATTAATGATCTAAATCTTGTCCCATTACAAGTCATTCCGCCTGGTGGATCAATCTACCAGAGTACTCCCTCCAAGCTTCAAATGCTCTCCCGCCAGGGATGGAAAAGGATCAAGGATAAGAACAACTAGAAGCTTAGATGGTGCCAATCCTAAAAAATCCAAGAGGGAAGAAGACAAAAGAAGTAACTGTAGCTTCGGCTCTATTTGTGCATAAGTTGTATAGTTGTTTTCTCTTCTGTCAGCCACCACTGTGCGGGTGCTGTCCCCCTTTTTGGAGTAAAATTGTACCAAAATTTTGAAGTTTATAATGCTAATAAAAGTTTTTGAAGGACTCTTGTGTGTATTGTTATTTAAGAAGTCGAGCTATTTCCTTTCCATGCAATGTAATTGTAATTCATTGCTTATTGATCCAGATGATAATCGGTTAATTTAATCCGAAGGCCTCCATGTGGTCGTGGCCCTATGTCATACTAAACACCGGGCTCGAGCCAAAGCATTATGCTTCGGTTTTAGTGGTTTGAGTGATTATACTCCTGCCTCCAGTCTTGAGTTAGCAGAGTTAGCCAGTGGATGGTCAAACTCCATCCTCCATGATTTTATACTCCTCCGGTTGGTTTTAGGCCGGAGTTTAAAGAATAGCGAGTGGTCGAACTGCACACATCTATTTTTTATACTCATATCCACTCCCTGGGGATAAGAGTGGGTTAGCGGGTGGTTGGTTCACACCCAGTTTATGTTTATATTCTAGTCCGCACTTTGGGGACTTGGAGTTAGTTCGCGGGTGGTCGATTCACATCCGATTCATGTTTATACTTTAGTCCGCACTCTGAGGCCTTAGAGTAATTTCAAAAAATAGCTAGACCATACTTTCCTTAATTGATTGATTTTCTTTCCAAGGTCCAAGGTTTGATTTAGCGAGCGATCGATCTTGTCATGATCGCACTTGATTTATTTCAGTTCGATCATTCGGCGGGATTTCTTTGGTCATCAGTTGGTCGAGTCACATCCATTCCTCATCAGTGTCCTATCCATAGGGTTATGGATGAGAATCTTCAAACGAACGGCCATACCACATGCATTTTTTTAGTTCAACTGCGAACTAACGTAATCGGCTAGCTCCAAACTTTGGAAATCTGCTTGGATATGTTACAATTAGTCAATTGTGCAATGTAACTAACATCCAATGTTATAACAAATACAGACGTGAAGGCAATTCAAAACTTTATTTGCTAAAGGAAATAAATGACATAATTTGTTTTATTACATATTTGGAAAGTCAAATGCTAAAGCAGATTATAAAAATAAATACAATTGAACGAAAAGAAATAAACTAAGGAAAATAGTGTCATAAATGTTCGCTATTCCACACCCTTGGAAGTGTGATGCCATCAATGGTCGCTGGCTTGAAAGTTCCCTCTCCAAACCTTTGCTCAATGACATATGGTACTTTTAGGTTGGATTCATATGCGACGGGGGAGGAAAAACCTGTTTCAAACGAGATCGTCGATTTCAAAGGTTTTAGGTCGAACTCTGATGTTGTAGTATCGGACGACTCGGTATCTTTGCGCAGCTTCCCTCAAATCAGCTTCTTCGTGCTTCTCATCTAAAAAGTCTAGAGATTCCAAGGGAAGATCTTTATTCTTTCTAGGGTCATGGTAGGTCACTCGATGAGAAGGAACTTCGAGTTCAACTGGAATAACGGCTTTGAAATCGTAAGCAAGGGCGAATGGAATATGGCTAGTCGCGGACTTGTGTGTGGTCCTACAAGCCTATAGTGCTTTCGGGATTTCATCCACACACTTGCCTCTAACTTTTTCCAGACGCTTCTTCATAATGGACTTTACGATTTTGATCACATCTTCATCGTGCCTATTCCCTTGAGGAAGAGTGACTGCTGCAAATCTCTTTCCAATATGATACCTCCTACAGAAGTCTTTGAGTTCAGCACTATCGAATTGAGTTCGATTATCTATTACAATAGTTCGTGGAAGAACAAAATGATACATGATGTTCCGGACAATGAAGTTGATTACTTTTTTGGTTATGATCGTAGCTAAAGTTTCTACTTCGACCCATTTGGTGAAGTAATCAACTGCGACATAGCGTACTTTGCAGCACCTTTAGAGATTGGTAAGAAATCGATAATATCAATACCCCACATGACAAATGGCCATGGGCTTATCATTTTCATGATTTCCATCAGCGGAGCTCTTGGAACTTTTTCATATATCTGACACTTATCGCATTGCCTTATATAGTCAGCAGCATCTCAATTGATGGTCGGAAAATAATACCCGTAATGATGTATTTTCTTTGCTAGAGTTTGCCCCCCAGCATGATCATCGCATTCCCCTTCATGAACTTCCTTTAGGATCCATTTTATCTCATCATGAGTGATACACAGGAGTAGGGGAACAAAAAACCCTTCATGTACATAACTCCTTCCTATATGATATATTGTGAAGCTTTATGAACGACTTATCGCTTTTCATTCCTTATTTCAGGTAGGACACCCTACAACAAATAGTTTTTAATCAAAGCCATTCACGATTCCCTAGAAGTATAGGCAGAGCTTTCTTGATGCAATCAATAAGCAATATGCCCATTTCTTTATTTTTGGATAGTTACTTTCAGCCACAGTCAATTGCTTGTTGACGTAATAAACCGATCTCTGGATCCGGTTCTCTTCATGAAGCAACGTGGCACTTACAGTGTGTACAGACATAGCTAAGTATATAAATCTTCATGATCCACTAGCTTCGATAAGACGTGAGGTTTCTCTAAGTGGCTCACCAAAGCTCGAAATGTTTCTTTATAATCTTGTGTCTATTTGAAGTTATGTTTTCCTCTCCTAATCAAGTCAAATAAAGGAATGCATTTATCAGTAACTCTGGAAATGAATTGGCTTAAGCAGCAACCTTTCCATTCAGACTTCATATTTGTTTGATAGTCTTTGCCTCTTGGATATCGTGGATAGCTTGAATATTCTCCGAATTAGCTTCGATTCCGCAAGAATTAACAATAAAACCCAAGAACTTCCCTAATGTAATGCCAAAAAACACTTCAAAGGATTAATTTTCATCTTGTAATGTAGGAGGATGCCGAACATTTCTTCCAAGTCTCTAGAATGGTCGCTTGACCGTCGTGACTTTGCAAGCATATCATCCACATATACTTCCATTATTTTTCCAATCTAATATTTAAACATCCAGTTAACTAAGCGCTGGTAAGTCACTCCTGCATTTCTCTAGTCCAAACGACACCACCACATAGCAGTACAATCTAACATCGATAATGAAGCTGGTTTTCTCTTGATCGGGGATATGCATCGGGATTTGATTATATCCTGAGTACGCATCCATGAAAGATAGCAATTCGTGTCCCACAATCAAATCTACCAGCTGGTCGATTCTTAGAAGGGGAAAACTATCATTTCGGCATGCCTTGTTTAGGTCTAAGAAATCAACACATGTACGCCACATCCTGTTTGCCTTTTTCACAAGCACATAATTAGATACCCACTTAGGGTAGAGGGCATCGTGAATAAACTCATTGTCTTTAAGTCTATCCCCCTCATCTTTAAGAGCAGCAGATCTCTTCGGATCCATGCCACGTCTTTATTGTTTTATTGGGACATGCCTTAGGTCGATATTCAATGCATGCTCATAATAGCAGGAGAGATCCTACACATATCAGAGTGAGTTCAAGAGAACACATCTTTGGGTGGCTGAGCTGTGATTCGATCTTTAGTACTCATGTTGGGTCGTCGTGGCTAACTGTGATGTCAATTGTTAGCTCAGCCAGTGCAGCCTTGGTCTCTTTAGGCTCCTCCTCATCATCTATCAGATCTATATCTCTATGGAACCGATGGTGGCGCTTGAGCCAAGGCTCAGGCGCTAGTTGTCGATCTTCAGTGGCTTGGATGCAGACCGACTTGTCCACACCCTTACCTTTCTCCTCCATCCAACACCATTATCTATCGGGAACTTTAAAGTTAAACACCATAGGGCAAGAGCTGCCCGGAACTCGACTTGGGGTGGTCGGCCTAGAAAAGCGTTGTATGGAGAGTCAACATCCAAAATAACAAAAGGTAGAATCTGCACTCTCCTACGGTCACATTCTCCCAACTCTATAGATAATTTAACATATCCAACAGCTTCAGTTGCAGCACCATTAAAGTCATGAATGTGGGCTTTGGATGGTTTCAAATCGTTGGCTTCCATCCTCATTTGATCATAAGCTTTTTTGAAAATTATAGTTACAGAACTTCTACAATCAAACAATATCATTCTCATAAGAGCGGACTGATCATGGCCACAATGACCATTGAGTCTATCGTTGGAGCCTCCACCCTCTTGCCTCTCTGTTTCCAAACATAATATCATCTGCCAATGTATGTTGCTATTTTGCCGCAGCTCCATCTTATTGTATTTGAGCAGCACTTAAAATCCATATGCTTAATCGCGCTATCATAGCTCTCCATCTCAAGCCAACTTTTATCAACCGGATGCGGTCCTTCGACTATTATATTGATCACCAATCTTCCACTAATCCACGTAGGTTCCTTATCTCTATGCGGCGTTTGTCCTTAGTTGGGGTCAGATGTCCCATGCCCGCCATCCTACGGGGTTTTCACAAACTACTTAACTGCCTTTCTTGAATCATCTTTTTGACAATATCTTGGAGATTCCTGCATTCATTTGTATTATGCCCATAGTATTCGTGAAACCGAATGTATTTCCTGGTATGTTTCTGCTTCTCTATTGATTCTTTGGAAGGCGGCTTTCTATATTACATGGTATTGCAGGTAGACAAATAGATATTCTTCAAGGATGTATTCAGTGGCGTGTAAGTATCCTACATCGGAATCCTAGGCTTCCCTCTTCCAGAATCCCTCTTTTGTTCTCAACCCCTATCTTCGCTTTTCTTTTGTTAATTTGGCTTGTTTTGGACATTCACTTAAACTTTTCCAGAGCTATCATCAGACTGCTTTACTGCAATATTGTTATGTACTCCCTCTCCACTCAATCCCGTAACATTCTTCTTCCTGGAGGACCTGGCTTCCTCCTTTCTTAAATACTAAGCCGTCTTTGCGTGAAAGCATTCCAACGTTATAGGTAGCTTGCTAGCGAACTAATCGCCAAAATTAGATTATGGATCAATCCCTCTCATCATGGCCATCAATATTGCATGGTCATTTGGACTATTAATTTCTTTAATAGCTGTATGTAACCTCTCTAAATAACCTTTGAACGATTCTCCCGGAGCCTAGATCATGCTCGATAGAGGCATCACATCTTTGGACGAGTTGTGCGCATATGGAACTGCTCCACAAACCTTGTTGCCAATTCATTGAATCTATAAACCGATCATAGGGGTAACCTTGTAAACCACATCGTTGCTATTCCAAAGAGAGTTATGGGAAAGCATCCACACTTGGTTGCATCATCTGCTTGCGTGGAATCCATCAGCCATTCATATCTCATGATGTACTGCTTGGGGTAGATTTTTCCCTTGTAAGCGAGCATCGATGGCATGTTGAACCTCCTTGGATACTCCGTATGTGGAACATTATCAGTAAATGAGGTATGACTTCTCGAGATTCCCCAGTCATCGTTGGTCAAACACTAGCCCTCTCTCAATAACTGTCTGACCATAGCCAATAAGTCCAAGGTTTGGATAATTGGTGCTAAGCGATGGTCGTACCCCACCTAACATGAATGATCCAGTCGATGTCTACAGGCCGTTCCATGCCTTCTTGATTCACTGTCTTCCTGGTGTATATCTTATAAATTCACTTCACCGTCATTCCGGTGAAGCATTTGGTCAACGTCTAATTGAACTATATCATCCAAACCAACTTAAGTAGCTCCATCTTGATTCCCGGTATGCATAGGTAGGTTCCATCCTCTAAAGGAGGAATGGTACTAATCCTTATGGAGGGATCGACAATGATCAATCCTGGCAGACAATGATGATCTACAGATTGACGCCTCGAAGTTTCTGCATGACATTTGATTGTTCCGCGATGCTTATGCCTATGATACTCCTCTAATGAGTTAGAACTCTTCGATGCCGGGTAAGGGGTGTGGTCCCTCCTAGCTTTTCTTCAGTGCTGCTAATTGAGTTGGTTCATTAAGTTGATATTGGTATGAATCTGGTGATTTAATTATTGACAACTCTCCATTAGCTCTCTCATTAGATTCTAAAATTTAGCCCTTGTAATAGAATTAGTAGGATTCTGGACTTCAACTGGTTCAGCATTCACATCCATTGGTTGATTGTTTGGGCTTCCTTGCTGGATGTTAGCATTCTTATTTCCTTCTATGTTTTGAGAAGTAGATCTCGTGTTCCTCACCATATTCTATAGCTTCGCTTTGATTTTTGCAAATCTGAGTAGAACGAGCAAACTACCTAAAGATAACTATGGGTCACCTTTGGGGGATTTATGCAATCTAGTAGCGACAAAGAGATCCTAATAAGTTGAGAATTAAGGTTCTTAGTGAAGGCACCAAAATATTTGCACCAAAAATTGGCACAAACACCCAATAGAAACTTTTTAAAGAGAATTAAATGAAGAATAAAATGGAAATAGTGGATAACAACAAAGAAACATCAATTAACTGAAAGAAAAAACATGCACACATGATTTATAGTGATTCGGCGATATTTTCGTACGTCTACTTTGAATAGATTGCTTTGTTAATTCCTTTATAATCCAAGTACAAGAGGGATATAATAGAAATCCATAGTTACCAAGAACATAAAGCAAACAGTAGCATAAAAAGTCCCCAACATAAACAACCATGTTGGTATTTATAGATGAAGGTTGCCAATATCTCTCTGGAAACTCGGTTGAAAGACCCTCAAAACCATATGGGCCAACTAAAGGAATCGCCAGACCTAATTCCCAAAGAGGAGGGATCGGTACCAATCCTTTCTTTGGTCAAATTTTGAGGAGTGATCCCTATGGTGGCTTCCTTATGCAAAAATATGTTTAGCCTCCAAATTTCATATCATTTGGATCAATGGAGTTCGAGTTATTGCTTAATCTTTGATTCAACATAGCTTGCATGCTGCTTTCTATCGATCCCTTCCAAGGGATGTATATGATCCCTCTAACCTTATCCTTTTGAGATGCGATCCCTATGGCAGGTTCCCTATGTCTTGCTCTCTAAGTTTCCATAAGCATTAGACTTGTAAATCTTAACATACTGATTGTTTTCTACAAGAATGCTTTCATCCCTTGAAACATATCGATCCCTCTTATTGATGAAAGCTTATGTTGATTCCTCCTTTGCGTTGGACTATATTTCATACTTTGAACATTCTGCCTTACGTATACACCTATTCCATTCAACATAGACTTCATGTTACCATCTCTACTTGACTTCTGGGCCCCACAATCACCACTCTGGAATCATCGACCTTGATGGCAGTCAAATTTGACTTCTACAATTAGCTCAATATAGCCAGGTTAAAATGCCGGATAACAATAAACAACTCAAATCTTTCTCCTAAGAGATAATGTCTCAACATCTTCATTGCGAAGACAACGACCAATAACTCCAAATCATGAGTAGGGTATTGAACCTAATAGGGCGTAACTACCTAGATGCATATATGATCACTTTGTCCTTCTGCATCTATATTTGCCCCTGACCCCAAGCCCGATGCATCCTTATACACAGTCGTATCATCATTCCCTTCAGTTATCACTAACACAGGTGCTCGCACTCCTGCATCTAAGTAAACTACTCACTTTTATGGGTCAGTCTGGTCACGAGAGAAGTCCTTAATGAATTCCGATAATAGACATCCAATCCTAAGAAACTTCGCAACTAACTCCTAGTCTCAAGTCTCTTCCACCCATTTACCGCGTCTATATTCGAAGGTTCTATTATTAACCCTTCTTTCGAAACTACATGGCCTAGGAACTTCATTTCCTTTCTCCAAAAATGACATTTAATTTTTTTTCTTTCAACTTCTATTGTCTCAATGTCTCTAACACAAGCCTAAAATGAACTACATGCTCCTTCTCATCCTTCGAGTATACCAAGATGTTATCTATGAACAGTAACACGTATCTATCCAACTTATCTCGGAAAAATTTATTCATCAACTCAACAAAGAACACAGGTGCATTGGTTAATCCAAATAGCATTACTAGCATTCATATGAACCAATATCTCATTTTGAACGTAATTAAAAGTTACGATTTCCTTCACAACCTCTACTGATAGAATCTTGTAGCCAAATCGAGCTACAAAAACACCCAAGCACCCTTCAACTGATCAAATAAATCATCAATTCTCTACAAATGATATATGTTTATCGTTCGTTCATTCAGCTTCCGATAGTCTATGCACAGTCTTAACGATCCATCAAACTTCTTCACAAATACTACCGCGGTCCCCCAAGGTGAGCTACTTGGCCTTATGGAGCTTTCGCCTTCCAATTCTACCAACTGCTTCTTCAACTCCTACATTTCCTTTGGGGGCATTCTACTTAAGGGTCGGCTAAATAGTTTGGTTCTTGGTAACACCTCTATACGAAACTCTACTTCCTGGGGGTGGCAACCGTGAAACAGGTTCGAACACATCAGCAAACTTTTGCACCACTTGCATTGCTCTTAGATCTTTCTTCTTCAAAGATAAAGCAAACAAAACACCTTTCCACTTAGTTCTAGGCTCTTCCAAAACTACAGATACTCTTTTATTCGGTTCACGTGAATTAAATTTAATATTCTATTGGTGTAGTAAATTCTGGCACAGTAAAGATCCAACCAGTCCATCCCTAAAATAACTCTGAAGCCTATAAAGTTAAACATATGGGAATCATAAGAAAACTTACACTCACCTAACTCATTGTGTTGGTCAACACATCTCAATCTGAGAGTGTCAAGCCAACCTATCGAATAAGCTATACATATGAAAGTAACTAAGTAGGTAATCCCTAACCCTAGTCTATCAACCAAATCTTTACCTACAAATGAGTGTAGGGTACCAATATCAAATGGTACTCTAACTAAAATAGCGAAAATCAAGGCCATACCTTCTAAGACTTTTCCTTTGCCTTTCTCTTGGGCAGATGTTCCTTTCCTTAGTCCCATCAAAGCATAAACCTATTCTTTAAGCTCTAGGAACTCCTTCAAATGCCTCATCTTATCACACTTGAAGGCTTCACCCTTCCAAGATTCTTGGACGCTGGGAATTTCGTAGCATAGTGCCCCTTCTATCCGTAGTTATAGCACACCACTTCTGCAGTAGCAACCTCACCACCTTTTCCCTTTGGCACTTCCTTCTTACTTTTGGTATATGGAGTACATTTCTTCTTTCGCTCTATTTTAGGCCTCATCTATACTCTTCTCTGTTTTTGATACACTCCATTATATCTTCGATCCATGTCAACTATAAACTCAAAAGGAGATGCTAGATGACCCATCACCTTATGATTAAGACCCTGCTTCAAACCCCTAATGAACTTCTCATTTTTCTTCATTGGAATATTGATAATCTCTTTGCCATACTTAGCTAAAGAATTAAACTTTTGGATGTACCTCTCTACTATAAGGTCATCTTATTTTAGATAAATGAATTCTCTTAGTGGCATACTTTGCTGAGACTCTGATATGAACTGAGCTTCAAACCTTTCTTTAAACTACTCTTAAGTAATCTCCTCCTCGAGGGTCTCAGCAATAATTGTCTCAAACCAAACCAACATATTCTCATGCAACTTCTTCGATGTCAACTTCCTCTTCTATGCATTGTTCATCCCTAAGTCTTCAAAAAAGAGCTTACAAAGTCTAAGGCTATTGTGCACTTCAATTATAGGCTCCTTCCCTGTAAACAGCTTCCCTCATAAATTTTTATGGTCTTTATTCATCCTTGGGAAGTCCAATCGCCTTCGAGATGTTCTCCCTCATCTTTTGAAACATAAAATCCCTAAATAAAGTATTCGTGCCCATGTTAGCAACACTTCCTGGCTGTGCAGCTTCCTTCCTTACTACTCTAGTGACTTCCTCCTGTTCTTTCCATTGGTCTACATACTTTCAGCCTCCCTCTTTATGCTTAACCATTCTGTCGTAACTCACTCAATTCTCAAATCTGTCTTGCTTTTTCTATTAAGCAATTCTTCATTAGAAAATAGAAGGAAAAAAGAGAAAGAAATGTGGAAGGGTGGATATGTATATGTGCGTGTGTGTCTGTATTCAACAAAGTACAAGTCTGTTATATATATAATGGCATATACCCTCTCTAAGTTGTTCTCTATTTCTGGCTCTGTTTCACTTTAGCGTGCCCAACCTATGCTATAATACCAACTATAACATCATTTACATCATAACTTGAAGATGAATGTCGATGATGCTGCAATCATCACCAAAATTATTTTCCAAAGATGGAAGTGAATTCTATGTATTCAAATACAAATTAAGTAAATAAAGCAGCTAAACTATTTTCTAGTACATAAAAATTTCTTAATATTCATTACATACATTTTGTTTAAAATTAAACCCATATTCGTTCTCACGTAGGGGTTAAATAACAATAGAATGAACATAGCAAAGAGTCATGTCAACATATGAAGATGCCGCCCAAACTTCTAAAAACAACGGAAATAACATCTTTATTGGCTAACAAAGCCTCCTACTCCGTCTTCGATCTACATATTGTGGCTCTTATTATAAATTTGCATATCCTATAAACTCGGCCTTTTTGAGAACCCATGATTTTATGGGGGGAAATAATAATAAAAACACTGGTCGGACATAAAATTTGGTGTAAATGATACTTACCCAAAACAAACATTTAATGAGACCACATCATACTGCACGAAATGAGTTTCCACTTACTATTCACAACATCATAATTGAAACAAACATTGCTACCAAAGCACTTATTTCTTATTGTGCAAAACCTTTAGGAATGCCTCCTTAGGAAATTCCCTTCTACTACTACATCCCCGGCGCAGTCCCCACTAAGCACCCCTTTTAAAATATTCTTTAATTTGTTACCCATCTGGCATTTCGCCTATGTAGCATCCTTTTGACATATTCATTACATCTATACTGTATTGACTCACCCCCCTCCCCCGCGCAGTACTCTTCAAGTTCATTCATTAGGTTTACACTGCAGCCCCAAATGCGGTTTTAAATTTCATTTGTTAAGCCTTGGACCATAAAGAAACCCACGTGCAACCACTAAGTGTTAATTTACTAAAGTCTTGAACTATTTTGAAACAGCCTTCCGTGGTCCTTATATATTTATTTACTTCAATTTTGTTACAGTGAAATGACCTCCCACAATCCTTATATTTATTTACTTTAATTGGATTACCATGAAACAACCACCCACAGTTCTTATATATTTATTTACTTTGATTCTGGACGTAAAATAGCCACTTGTAGTCTGTAAAAAATTATTTAATTGGAAAATGCATAAAATTAGTGCACCGTAGTTTCTTGGAAGTTGAATGCCTCTTCTAACTATCCTTAGTTGTGAATTTGAGTGAGCGTCCCCGCCCGACGTCAATAGCTCTTCCAACCCTATCTCTAACATTGGAGTCTCTTCCTGACTAGCCTTGGCTTCTCCTCGAGTCCTTCCTAATTGTCTCATGTTAGGTTTCATTCACACCTTCCGTTGGCCTAGTTTAACCCCGCCCCAACCTGTATGCGTTGTACACTTTCTTATCAAGTGTTCACTTCCAAATTATGGCGTTGCATCTCCTACTCATATAGCGGTGCAGCTTAGCCTCTTCTAACTTTGCATTTTTGGGGCACAATATGTCTTCCACATATTGCAACATTGGTATGCTTTCCTCCGAAAGTCCTCAAATCCCTTTGGTAAACTGCTACCCTATCCCCATATGCGTAGTTTTCTTGTAAAATGTTAGGCCCCCGCCTTAGCTCTATACTAAACGATGTCTAATATGTCTAACAACATCTTTACAAGTGTCACTGCTTATTTAATCACGATTCCACTTTTTGTTACTAACATTTTCTGTTATATATAAAATGTTCTCAAAAATAAAAGTATGAAAGAAGGATCACAAGAGCATTGGGAAGATTAGAAAGCATCAAGGCAGTCTAGTTAATCATACCTTCAGATAAGGAGCTTTCGACGAGGTCAAAGGTTGTCTTTCAAAGTCCATACGTAGGATGTTAATCCCAAAATCCACCTTTCGACTAAGTTGAAAGGTCTTTCAACAAAGATAAATGAGAAGAAACTCAAACAAAACCTTTCTAAGGAGCCGAAGGGATGCAGCCATAAAAATTTAACATCTTCAAAACTTTCGAAGGAGTTGAAAGGTTCCATTCTGGGAGTTCTTACCTTTCGAAGAAGATGGAGAAGTCAAAGCAAGTGGGAGAAACTCCATGGTGACCTTTTCGAAAGCATAGCAAGCCTTTCGAACCCGTTGAAACATATCCACAATACCTTTTGACAAGGTCAAAAGGTTTTATGAAGAAAGCAATACTCATAAGTTGACAAAGAATGGAAGATAACCTTCGAACAACAGTGAAGGGAAGCATAGCTCTCGGCTACAAACAAGTGAAGAGAAGCCTTCCGACAAGGTCGAAAGGTTCACAGCAATCAAGTGAAGAGCAAATTTTCGATAAGGACGAAAGGTTTACAACAATCAAGTGAAGAGCAACCTTCGAACAAGGTCGAAAGATTCACAGTAATCGGGAGGAGAACAACCTTCCAACAAGGTCAAAGGGTTCACAACAGTGTAAAGAAGGCAAACCCTTAGGCAAAGTTGAAAGGTTCATGAAGGCATAAAGAAAAGCAAACCTTTCGACAATGTCGAAAGGTCCAAAGAGCATATGAAAGGCAAACCTTTCGACGAGGTTGAAAGATTAACAATGGCATATGAGGGGCAACCTTTCGACAAAATTTAAAGGATCCTAGCTGCATGAAAATGTAGAACCTTCCGCCCCAATCGAGAATACGGAGTCGAAAGGGGGGCTGCCTGCATCTATAAATAAGACCGAAGGGGTCATGTTTTGGGGATCTAATTTCTCTCATTCTAATCTTGTAACTTCTTACTAAATGCATTAAAGCCCTAATGGGGTGTTGAATTGGGAAATTTAGTAAAATGATGTTTTCTCTTGGATAAAGTGGGAAGGTTTAAGGTATGTTAATTACTTTACTATTACTTAAACCTTTGTTCGATTAACCCTTATTTTCAGGTCCAACCTCATCGAAGGGTTCTTTTCGACAAAGTCAACAACACTTCTGCTATAAATATTCATTGCAACCCTTCGAGGCTATCAACTCCACAGATTAAACCTTTCGAGAAGGTCGATAACACTTCTGATTTAATAACTATTGAAACCTTCCGCAGCTATTAGCCCTACTATTTAAACCTTATGATAAGGATAAAATCTACTCAGTATAAGTGATCAAACCTTTTTGACAAGGTAGAAAGTTACTACCAACTTACCAAAGTAATTGATTTCCTGCCCTAATTCAAGAAAGGCTATCTCCTTATCCTTCTGACAAGATTGAAACTTATCTCTTAAGGATCCAATTCAATAGAATTTAACCTAATAGAAAAGAAAGCCTTTGCGGGAGACTTCAAGAAAGTTCAAGAAAGTCAAAAGGTCACTTAGTCCAGGTTCGAAACCTTTCGACGAGGACGAAAGGTCTGATACAGGGTTTATCAACTAGTAAGATTAAATTGAAAGGTAATCCTTGAAGGAATCACGACCTTTGTTCTCCAAAGAAGAAATCCATCCTTCTTAACATACTTTTGGGGTATTACATCTTGTTAACATTTTTGGCGCTAGAAGGAGGGCTTGAACCTTCGATCCTTGACAATTTTCATCTTAGATTAATTATATAAGGTCAATCGTTTGAAAGAAGAAATATAGTAAGAGCAAGGAGCAATAACAACATTCCAAATGAAGAGGCCATTTCACAGTCGACTTTGAAAGATCACATAGTTTGAAACTCTATCTTACGGAATACGGGAGTTGGGCAAGTCTCAACCGTAACAAAATTGGAAAGCAAGGTGATCAAGGTCCAGAATCAGTGGCCATAAATGGTAGCGATACAAGAATATCCCGAAAGTGCTCCATCTCGAGAGTCAATAAAAATTATGAAACTAAAGGATGAAGTGAGACTTCCAAATGAAATAGAAGATCAGGAGTTAAACCAAGAAAGTCAAATAAAAGGGTCCCTAGAGCGATCAAATACCCAAATCCAAGGGAACGACAAGGATAGTCATAGAAATGAAACTGACCAAGAGAACGCCAACACCAAATAATGATGAATACGCCTAGAGAAATGGAAATTTTTGATCCTAAAGAATATGTTATCCTGCAAAAGGTACCCTTTTCCAAATAAAAAAATGGCGACTAATCTCCCTCCATACATCCAAATTACTTCACTAAAATACGATGGAACAACTGATCCAAATGACCATCTTATCGTCATTGAAAATTGGATGAACTTATGCAATGCCCCAAAGGCAGTTCGCTATAAACTTTTTCCCATTACTTTCCAAGGAGCAGCTAATTAATGGCATAGAGTTACCGAATGGAAACAACCTATTCTTGGAAATAATTTACTTGCGATTTCGTGGCTTTTTATATTCAGAGATATAAATATGGACTTTAACTTGCTAGCAACCATCAGACAAAAACTAAGGGAGCTACTTGGCGAATATTTGAACAGATTCAGCGCAGAAGCATTAAGAGAAGAAAGTACAACTGATAGAGAAAATCTTATGGCAGTCCGATTAGGGTTAATTGAACAAACTCCATTTTGGAAATACCTTTATATCAACGAGTGCAAAGATCTGCAATGTTTCTTTCTCGGGCTGAGAAGTTGAATGAAGTTTATTCAATTGGACAAAAAGCACCATGCTAAGAAAGAATTCCACCGAGAATTCAAGGAAGAGAAATCTGATCTTAAGCGCTTTGACAAGAGGCCATGGGAAAGTAAAAACCTGAAGGGAAGTCAAAGAAAGAGTTCTAAAATAAATAGCATAGTCCTGAAAAACCCCTCCTATATATTCGCCAAGATGAAGAGAAATTAGAATTTTGCTGCACCCCAAAATCTTTGGAGTGCCCCAGAGCCAAATAAAGAAGGAAGTTAGTCCAAATACCATAAAGCAAATGGACATGAAACCAAAAAATGTCATGTCCTGTCAGAGAAAATTCAAGGCATGATCAGGGCCGTTCTTGTAGGAATTCATCAATAGAACCTGAAGGACATCTTGTTCACGCTGAGAGGAAAGCAATTCATCAAATTATAAATTCAAATCTCTATCAAGTCATGAGGACTCATGGCCAGCTCAACTATGAACTTTCTCTTTCTCTTTTCTTATCTTTTTAACTCAAATTCCATTTCTATTCATACTTGAAGTTGTATTGTGTATTAATCATGTACTGATTAAAATTTGAGTGCTATTACAAGTAAGAACAAAGTCAAACCGAAGCACTCAACGAACTCTGAGAGCATAACAAACTCCAGAATACTTAAAGAGGATATTCAGATGCCTGGCACGAGATAATTATCAACATTTTAGTCAACACAACACCAAGGCTTCCCTAAAAGAAATATAGAACCACTACCAAACTCGATACCAATTTAGAAGAAAATCCATGTATACCAAACCTATTTTTTAGCAAATGATATCGAAAGGAAATTTCTAAAATTATATCATTTTAATAACATTATTTTCAATCACCCCATGGCTTAGGGAGAAACAAATACTTATTTATCCCAAAAGAAAATTCACATAACTAATTTGTGATATTATATAGCATTAATAAATGCACACAAAAAGACTACAAATAAAGCAATTTCAACGTTTCAAAGTTTACGAAAATCATGGGCGGAGGTAAGCCTATTCATACTTTTTCAAGAAAAACTTTGAAAGTGTAAAAAGTTTATTGGAACTCAAACTAGAGAACCTTATACTTGACTAAAAGGCTGTTGGTTCACGATTCATGACCTCCTAATCTACTATTTGAGATTTTTGTCTCCATAATGAGAACATTAAGAAAGTTCTTACAAAATATTATATTGAAAAATAAACTCTTTCATAAGAAGGAATCATGAGTCCAAACTATTTTTCAAAAGAAACTCTTCAATATAATAGAAGGGTAACTACAAAATTCTTTCCCTAAAGGAGACTCCATTTTAATTGACCAAAAATTATTTTCTTATACAAATATTCAAGCCTACGATGGTATTCCGTAGCATCTTCTAGAGGGAGGACATAAGCCTATGATGTTATTCCATAGCACCTCCTAGAGGGAGAGACATAAGACTACGGCGCTATTCCGTAGCATCTCCTAAAGGGAGAGATAGAACCCCTAACGTCAAAACCACCTCTTAGGGAATGGATCAGGAGAGCACCCGTCAACGGCTTTCTGGAGGAAGGTCAACTAAGTATACATCCCTTTGAAACAAGGGAAGCCCAAAGAATGGCTTATCAAACAATGGACTAAGATGTCCAACCCATAGAGTGGTTCATCAAAAAATGGACTGAGACATCCAAGCCCAAGGGGGGCTCCAAATAGAAGAATGAAGACAAAGATGTCTACAACTCAAGGCAAAAGTTAAAGCCTAAGAAAACAAAGGGTCACAGAAAGAAATCTATCTTTCAATTGGGACAAAGTTGAAATCTAATAAAGGAATGCATACAGAGGCAATAGGACAAAGGTGTCCATACTGTAATTGGAAATAGACAAAGAATCTTGAATTATATCTAAAGGAAACAAGATATGGATTAGCGAATCCTAGAACATCTATTTCTCGAGAAATAGTTACCATATCAAAGGACTAAGAAATCTACATCCTCAAAGATGATAGGGGATGGGAAAAGGAATAAAAGAAATCCCCAGTATGGAATCAAAGACCAGAATATATACGAAATCCAAAAGAACAGAATAGACAACAAAGTATTACTGATGGTAAAAGAAATTATACACAAGGAATAGGATGAGTAAACCACTATGGAGTCCCTAGAAACAGAGTAATCCCTTAGAACAAAGAAACTCTACAAATATATGGGAAATCAATACTCTGATATATTAAAAACTTTACTAACCAATAGGTCTAGGAGTTCGATGTTTGAATTTATTGAATTTACTATGACTAGATAGGCTTCTAATTTTGATACTGAATTGATTTCTAGTAATCTATTTGTTAGATGAGATCCAGGCAATTTCGATTAAATTCTTGGTTTCATAGATTTTAAATTTCTTTGCCTAAAATTTCATTTTTAGATTTGATCGATTTTAAACTCCTACATTGACTTCATGATGATTTATCAATTTCACTGGAGAATTCCCATAAAGGCTTCATATCGAATTCCTAGTTTCAAGGTTTCCCATTTCCTTCATTAACTTTCGAAATGGTTTATGAATTTTACATACATGAATTTTTATGTTGATTTCCCATCATTTGTTTGTTTATCGAGTTCCTAAATTCCTAACTCATTTGTGGAGTTCTTATGATAGTTTATGGATTTCCTACTGATTTTTGTAATGATTTGTTGATTTTGCATTCGTGATTTCTCTATTAAATCACTGTAGTGATTTCTTGCTGAATTATTAGTTTAATGAATTTACCTACAGATTTCTTTGATGATTCATGAACTTCATGTATTACAATTTCCCATTGAATTTCATGGCGATTTCCTATTGATCACTTGTTTCATTAGTTCATGATTTCTTGGTTCCCTTTATTGATTTTCCATGATAATTTATGGATTTTCCATTGACCTTCTGGTTTTGAATAAGAAAAGATAGGTTTCAAAACAAATTTTTTATTCTTCAATTTTTAATTCCCTGATTTAATGGAATTTAAGCTTTCTTATTGATTTTTGTGATGACTGGTGAATTTCATAATTCTAATTTTCATATAGGAATGTTTTGGATGATTTTTGTTGGGATTTGAATTGTTGAATTCTGAAATTACTTCATGATTTTCATGATGAATTATGAATTTTTGGGTGTTTAATAATCCATTATAAGATTTTCGATTTAATGGATTCCAAGATTTCCTTGTGAATCTTTATGGTGATTTGAGAATTTTGCATTCTCAGTGGATTTGGGATAATTTCTTATTGGATTTTTGATATAGAGAATTTCGAATTTCCTTGTTGGTCTTCATTATAATTCACGAATTTTGTCCTCTATACTTCCATGGCAGAATTTGGATAGTTTTCTGCATATTCTCTAATTTGTTGAGAGTCACTTTTTCCTTTGGGTTTTGATGAGAATTTATGATTTTCCAATTCCCGACCGTCTTATTGAATTTACAGGTCCCTGATTTTAAAAATCTTATGTTTTCTTGATCATTTTCATCATAATAAGTGAACTTCATATTTCTATTGTTCTTGTTGAGGTTTTTTTATTATTGCTATTTGGATTTCTGATCGAACGAATTTTGGAACTTCCTTGTGGGTTTTCCTGATGATTTATGGATTTTCTATGCTTGATTTTCTCATTGAGTTTTGAATGATCTTTTGTCAACTGACCAATTTCATGGACTTTAAAATTTCATTGTGAATTTTGATGACAATTTATGAATTTCACAACTACGATTTCTTTATGGGACATTTACTGAATTCCTAACTTTATAAATTCTATATTCTGCTATTGGATTTTATGATGATTTGTGAATTTTCCATTGAATTTAAAATTTGATTTCAATACATGATCTTCATGACACCAAATGGACTAATTACTAAACCATTTCCTACCTCTTCACTAAGTAAAAATTACTAACCAATAGTTTAAGTTTGAAAATAAAGGAAACTTAGAGGGAGATGGAAAATTCCCTGATAGCATGAAATTGATTTCCACAATTTGAAAAGGATTAACTCTAGAAAGAAATATCAAGAGTATGTAAACACTTGTTCCAAAGGTTCATTTATTTATTTGAACCGATATCTGCAAATCAGGTGATATTGTTCACAATCTTAAGGAAATTTGATTATGGTCATTACAGAGCAACTTATCTGAAAATATCACCTTAATGACAACTTGAATATTAGCTTTATAAATTTAAGATTTCTCATTAAGGTCTCATAACAATATTACAACCTTAATAGAAGTTATTATCTATTTTACAACAAGCAAAGAAGGAAGTCCATTGGAGTTTTGTCCTAAAGAGCAAAAATTTCTTTTATTGAAGGGAGGCTAAATTTTATACGTAAAATGTTCTTAGAAATAAAAGTATGAAAGAGGGATCATAGGAGCATTGGGGAAGATTAGAAAGCATCAAGATAGTCTGGTTAATCATACCTTCGGACAAGAGCTTTCGACGTGGTCAAAGGCTATCTTTTAAAGTCCATGCGCAGGATGTTACCCTAAAAATCCACCTTTCGACTAAGTCGAAAGGTTTTTCAACAAAGATAAAGGAGAAGAAACTCAAACCAAACCTTTTGAAGGAGCCGAAGGGATGCAACCATAAGAATTTAATAGCTATAGACCTTTCAAAGGAGTTGAAAGGTTCCTTTCAAGGAGTTCTTACCTTTCGAAAAAGAAGGAGAAATCAAAGCAAGTGGGATCAACTCCATGGTAACCTTTTCGAAAGCATAGCAAGCCTTTCGAACTGGTTGAAACACATCTAGAATACCTTTCGACAAGGCCGTAAGGTTTTAGGAAGAAAGCAACACTCATAAGTCGACAAAGAACGAAAGACAACCTTTGGACAACAGTGAAGGGAAGCATAGCTCTCGACAATAAATAAGTGAAGAGAAACCTTCCGATAAGGTCAAAAGTTTCACAACAACCAAGTGAAGAGGAACCTTCCAACAAGGACAAAATGTTCACAAAAAATCAAGTGAAAAGCAACATTCCGACAAGGTCAAAGGGTTCACAATAGTGTAAAGAAGGCAACCCTTCAACAAAGTCGAAAGGTTCATGAAGGCATAAAGAAAAGCAAACCTTTCGACAATATCGAAAGGTCCATAATAGCATATGAAAGGCAAACCTTTCGACGAAGTTGAAAGGTTCACAATGGCATATGAGAAGCAACCTTTCGACAAAATTTAAAGTTTCCTAGCTGCACGAAAAAGTAGAAACTTCCGACCCAATCGAGAACATGGAGTCGAAAGGGGGGCCGCCTGCATCTATAAATAAGACCCAAGGGGTCATGTTTTGAGGATCTAATTTATCTCATTCTAATCTTGTAACTTCTTAATAAAAGCATTAAAATCCTAATCGGGTGTTGAATTAGGAAATTTAATAAAATGAAGTTTTCTCTTGGATAAAGAGGGAAGGCTTAAGCTATGTTAATTACTTTACTATTACTTAAACCTCTGTTCGATTAACCCCTATTTTCAGGTCCAATCTCGTCGAAAGGTTCTTGTCGACAAAGTCGACAACACTTCTACTGTAAATATTCACTACTACACTTCGAGGCTATCAACTCCACAGATTAAACCTTTCGACAAGTTTGATAACACTTCTGATTTTAATAACTATTGAAACCATCTGAAGCTATTAGCCCTACTATTTGAACCTTTTGATACAGTGAAATCTACTCAATAAAAGTGATCAAACCTTTCGACGAGGTTAAAAGTCACTACCAACTCACCAAAGTAATCGATCTCATGCCCTAATTCAAGAAAGGCTATCTCCCTAACCTTTCAACAAGATTAAAACCTATCTCTTGAGGACTCAATTCAAGAAAATTTAAACTAATCAAAAATAAAGCCTTTGTGGGAGAATTCAAGAAAGTTCAACAAAGCCAAAATGTCGCTTAGTCCAGATTCTAAACCTTTCAACGAGGACTAAAGGTCTGATACAGGGTTTATCAACTAGTAAGATTAAATTGAAAGGTAATCCTTAAAGGAATCACGACCTTTGTTCTCCAAAGAATAAATCCATCCTTCTTAACATACTTTTGGGGTGTTAACAAGAAATCTTGTTAACATTTTACATTATTTTCCTTTTCAGCTTTTATGTGGATCTTGTCTACTATTTATCAAACACTTTCTCACTGTATCAATTTAAATTTTAGGCAATCGTGCATTTCCCTTCTCCCCAATGCAGCACCCACCTTATTTTAGCTTATTTTCTTTACATTAATCCTTAATAAAATCCTAGAAAATTCATGGACAACTGTTTTAATATACTTTATTCCCTTTTACTTGTTAATGAAAATCCATATGATACTCCATCATATATAAAAGTATACAAAATCATACAACTACCAAACTTTTAGGAATAGTAAAAATGAGTCTAGTATTACTCCCATAGGTCTTTAAAATATTTTTCTTTAACCTTCTTAATCCCTCTTCATCTTACATTTCATTATTGTAGTGACCCGCAAATTTAATAGTTTGATAAATTATATTTATTTTTAAAATATTCAAATAAAATCCATTTTAACATAGATTATGTTGTCTTGAACAACATATAATACTGGTAATCTTATTTTGAATAAATATTTATAAAAATATAAAATGACCGAAAACTGTTTTATCAATAAACAACTCTGTAATCATCAGAAATCATGCATTGAGCTGGATCCATACACTCATTTATCTATATAAGTGAGAATATGTAATAAAATTATTTATTTTATTTTTGAAAATAAAATGTATTTATGACATCATCAATAATGGCATCATATTTAATAATTGACTTATGAATTTAAATTGACATTTAATAATTATTATAATTATTAATTTTATTGTTTTTGAATGATAATAATTCATTTTAATTAATTATGAATTGATAATAAATCATTTTTAATAGTTTTATAAAGATATATGTTTATTTGAAATTATAAGAAAAATTGATACCACTTTATCGATATAATAGCACATTTCGTAAACAATTGTTTTGTATGATTTATATGGCTTTATAATTCAAATGTGATCATTTTAATTTTATTAATAATAATCAGAAATCAGTTTTCAATTTTTTTTACATTTATATGTAATTTAATTAATAAGTGAAAATATGATCGGGAATCGGTTTTTCGATTTTCAATGAAACAAAAGTTGTTGCAACCTTGTTTATATGTCTTGTGCACATATATAAAACACACATGTACACCCTAACATTTACATGACTACATACATACATTCAAATATCACATACACTTATATATATATATATATACCATAAAAATATCTAAGATATTTTCATTTTCTTACTACTTAAGCATCCTTAAAACCAATACATATGGCGTGATATATGCATGTGTAATGGTGATGATGTTAGGCGGAGTGTTGTGTGAAACGATGGGGAGAAGGTGGTAGTAAGTTGAGATGTGATGGTAGGAAAATATCATGATATTTTTTTGCAAACTTTTGCCAATAAATACCAAGCACCCATTCACACAATTCTTTGCTTTTTCTTCCTTCTTTTGAAGCTCATTAATGGCTTCTAGTTAATAGAAAAAATGTAGCAAAGCTAAGAAAAAATATTCCAAAATAAAGTAACACATATACACATATATACCATGTCAATCCACCTCCAAAACCAAGTCAAATACCACCTTTGCACTTCCACAACTCACGGCAACCACATCTTGCACCATTGGCCGAGAGCTTCACCTCTTCTAGCTTGGGTCGATTCCATAGGCTCCAATGCAATCGTAGCAAAGCTATAGCAAATTTTCATAAAGTTAGAAACTAATAAAGATAAGAAAACTCTATTTATATTATGATATGGATAATGATATAATATGCTTGGAATGATGTTTTGATTATCACATTTTGGTTATGAAAATTATGGTTGTTGGATGTGTAAACAATTCATGTTTGATACATGTTAAAATTACATAACGGGAATCACTTTTTGAAATGAATTATAAAAGTGTTACAATATGATTAAGCCTCTTTAAATTGGTTTATAAATGGTTTATAAAAGTGCTAGAAACTTGAATCTAGGGGCGAAAACCCTACGGGAAGATATAACAGTGGATCTCTCTGACTCTAAAGATGGTGCGCAACATGACGAAAATAAATTGGAAGAAAACATTACTGCACTCAGTAGTGGTAGGGAGGTCCAAACTGCCCCTACCCAATTAACCCCAAGCCAACGATACACCGAGGGAGTGGCTCTTCCGAAGACATGAGAGCCTAGGCTTCAGCTCACTTACCAAGATCATTTGCAAAACCAAATAGTGGTATAGTCATTGACAGCCAATCCATGGACTACCGGACATCCAAGGCATATATCGCGGACATAAATAAGCACCTAATGTACGAAAATAAGGATAGAAGAGACGATGAATGGGGATCCGCTCCAAGCCGAATTCCCTTCATTAATGAGATTCTGATTGAATGGTGCCTTGAAAAGTTCACTATGCCGACCATTCTGTCCTACGATGGAACTAGAGACTCAAAACTTCACTTGTACAAGTATAATTGGTGCATGAATGGAGCAAATTCTTCGAATGCTATTCGATGTAGAGGTTTTTCAATCTTCCTAGAGGGAATTGCTTCCATGTGGTTCACCAGGATCCCACCAAAATCCATCTCCACTTTTAATGAATTAGCAACAAAATTCCTTGATCAATTTAAGCTTAACACGACACAACTAAAAGATGTGATGTCCTTATCTGGCCTATTCCAGGGACGAAATGAATCTTTCAAATCCTTCATGAGTCAGTTCAACATCGCGGTGCCTGAAGTAACCCAAACGAAGATATGGTCTTCATGGCCCTGGTTCACACTATCGATCTCGATATTGAATTTGGAAAATGAATCAAAATGAAACAACCTACCACTAGGAAGGACTTTAACTGAAAGGTATGCTAGTACTTGAGATTGGAAGAGGGAGAGCGCTAGAAGGAAAACCTGCTAACCTACAACCAACCAACGTTGGGCAAAATGGTACGGCAGATAACCAAGACGGAAATACGTTTAGGACCGTTGTAGGAAACACGAGGAAGGATGGGAACTAGAAAAGGAAGAACCATAATTCCAACAAGCGAAACAAAGTTAACAAGCAACTTAAAGGCTCGAGGCCCGAAGACTACTCCCTCTCAATGATACACCAGAAAACATAAACCTTGCAACATAAGGCATGGAGGAGTATAAGAAGCCACCTAGAAAGGAAGCAACCAAATAGAAAAAAGTTCTGGAAAGTACTGCCACTTCCATAAAACATATGGGCACAACATGAATGAGTGTCGTCACCCGAAGAACCTAATTGAAGAGCTAATTCAGGAAAACAAGCTTCAACAATATGTGAGAAAATCACAAAATCTTGACTAGCTTGCAACACCCTAAGACCCTAGAGACTGGGAAAACCATACTGGAACTAGCGAAGAGGGATCCAAGCAAACCGAACAGAGACTCATCATCGAAACAATACCTGGAGGACTTCATCCCACGCAGAGGAGTTGGGGAGAAGTGGAGCGATATATAAGCTCACTAAAACACACTGCAAAATATTCATGCTTCGCGTCCGAAGACGAAACCCTTGCCAAGCAGCAGAGAACCCTGAAAGATGATATAGTATTTCGAAATCATAACATCGAAGGAATAAAAGCTTCGACTCTCAACACCATGGTCGTAAAGGTAAGAATCAGACCATCCATGGTCCGACGAGTATTGGTGATTGGTGGTAGCTTTGTGAATATCCTGTTTAAACATGCATTTAATCATATGAAGATCAGTATGAAAGACGTATCTGTTTGCCGAACAAAGATCTAGGTATTCATCGGTGAACCTAAATAATCTGTTGAACCAATTGATTTACTTGTAGAACTTGGTGAAGGCGACCGACGAGTCTTCTTCATCATGACCTTTGTGATTATATATGACATATCTTCCTACAATGCTTTCTTTGATTGGCCTGCTTTGGCAAATTTCAGGATTGCTTTAGCTCAGTGGTGTCTAACCAGGAAATTTTCAACATAGAATGGAGTTGGGGTGATCAAAGGTCACCAAAGTGCCGCTAGAGAATGCTACATCACAGAACTACAAGAGTCTAGAAAAAAGAAAAAGGGAAGAATGTGGAGGTAACTCCCCACATTCATGAACCTACCGAATAGTAACTACAGAGCCATCCTTGGCGTGAGGACCATAGCCGATCCGACAAGGCTTTGGACCCAAGAAAGAAGAGTTCAGAGGAGGATTGGACAACACTGATAGAATTGACGATGCCTATCCCAGTCGATATGGATGACCCAATTGGGTCCTAAAAATTAGATCACATCTTGGAAATAAAATGCGACGGGAACTAATCAAATTTCTTTGTGCCAACCTAGATGTTTCGCTTCGACACATTCCGATATATGCGGGGTATCTTTGAAGATTGCATGCCAAGCACTTAATATTGATCCCAAGTCTACACCAGTGAAACAGGATAGGCACAGCCTGGGACACGAATGGTCCAAAGCGCTAAGAGAAGAAGTGGATACGTTGATGGCGAATGGCTTTATCCATGATGCAACCTACCCCGAATGGGTATCCAACCCGGTCTTGGTCAAGAAGTCCAATGGAAAATGGCGAACTGCTACCGACTACTCAGACCTAAACAACGCTTTCCCAAAAGATAGCTTTCCTCTGCCAAGAATCGACCAACTTGATGGACGGGACAGCTGGACATGAATTGCTATCATTTATGGACGCTTACTTAGGATACCACCTGATCATGATGTACGAGCCTGACCAGTAAAACACTAGTTTCATTATTGATCTGGAATTATATTGCTTCAAAGTGATGCCATTCGACTTAAAGAATGTTAGGGCAACCTACCAATGACTAGTGATCGCCATATTCAAGCATCGGATCGGGAAAATTATGGAAGTCTTTGTAGATGATATGTTGGTTAAATCATGCATAGCCGAAAATCACTTGGATAACCTCGCTGAAATGTTTGAAATACTCCATAAATATAGAATGAAACTTAATTCACTTAATTTTCACTTTAGGGTAGCCTTTGGAAAGTTCTTGGGGTGCATTGTAAGCGGCAGAGGCATCGAAGCAAATCCCGACCAAATTACTGCTTCAAGGGAAGTGGAAGTCCCAAGGGACAAGAAAGAGTTACAAATCTTGAATGAAAGAATTGCAGCACTAAGCAAGTTCATCTCAAAAGCAACCGACAAATGTATACCGTTTATTAACGTGCTAAAGAAGGGAAAGAAGAATTTCGAACGGAATTAGGCTGTCAGACTGCCTTCGAAGAGCTGCTGTGACATATGGAAACTCCACCAATCCTATCCAAGCTAGTAGAAGGAGTTTACTTTTCATTTACTTAGCAGTCTCGGCCCATGCATTAAGTGTTGCGCTCGTAGGAGAAGTAGCTAAGGTCCAACGACCCAAATATTACATCAGTAAACGATTCACTGAAGCCTAAAAGAATTATCCAAAATTGGAAAAACTGGCATATTGTCTCTTGATCGTATCTAGAAAGTTATGATCATACTTCCGGAACATCCGATCAAAGAACTAACGGATCATCCTTTGAAGCAAGTGGTGTACTTTCTTGAGATCTCTTGACGGCTTATCAATGGAACATCGAATTAAGTCAATATGAAATCACTTACTATACTTGAAGGGTGGCCAATGGGCAGGCATTGGAAGACTTCATTGCTGAGTTTACAATATGAGATAATGAAGAAGAAATTACTCTGGAAGTGGAGACACACTGGAAGTTTTTCATCGATGGTGCATCTAACAACTTCTACTCAAGGGCAGGAGTCATGCTTGAAACAATCGAAGGATGATCCATTTGTTATGCCTTACGCTTGGAATTCCCTACAACAAACAATGAAGTGGAATATGAATCATTGATAGCCACGCTAAAAGATGTGAAAGAACTTGGGATAAAGTCCATACACATCTATAACGATTCTTGGCTAGTCATCTGTCGAGTGAAAGGCGAATATGAAGCCTCGGGAAGAGAACTTCACTCCATATATATATCTAAAGTGCAGGAATTGCTGAATGACATTGAATATTACACCATAAATCATGTCCCGAGGGAATAGAACATGAAGGTGGACTATCTAGCCAAGTTGGCCAGTTATGGAGAAACTCGGTCATTAGGACTAGTCCTAGTTGAAATTTTGATCGCTCCAAGCATTGGCAAGATGGATGTTGACTAGATTTTTGAAACAACGAAGAACCAGATACGTGGATGACACCGATCAATGACTACCTTCTCAGAGGAAGACAACCCATAGACAAGAATCAAAGAAAAAATTCCTTTGAAAGGCACCACGGTTCGTAGTACTGGTACCAAAGGGGATTCTCTCCCTCTTGCTCAGGTGTGTGACCAACGACGAAGATCAAAGAATCCTCAGGGAAGTTCATGAAGACGATTGTGGATATCACATCAAAGGGCGAACCCTTATAAAGAAAGTTCTCTGATATGGGTATTTTTGGCCAACATATCCGAAATACCAGAGGATATGAATATAAGATAGATTCCTTCCTCTAACTTTCATTTCAAGCACAAAATGCTTTTAAGTAGGGAAGAATGTAACGACCCAAAATTTCGCTACTTCGAAAATGAGAGATTTTGTTTATTTTTAAATTTAAAAGGAATTTAAAACTTAAATAAATATGTTATATATAATAAATAATTATCTATTCTTATAGTTGATAATTTAAAAGTATAAGTTTGGATTTTAGAACAAATCGACAAAAGATAAGTTTTGTTAAAAATAAATAAACGCTTAAATAAATAGGTCTAAATATTTATTTGAAAAGATAAATATTATTTAAAACATTTAATAAAGATAATAAAAGTATATTAAAAGAACTAAAAACATGTTAATAATCGTTTTACAAAAATAGCCAAAATTTGTCGCATTTTGTCAGTTTTACATACACGGTAAAATTTGAGATTTTGATATTCTTTAAGTATCATTTTAAAATATAAAGAGATATGTTTTAATTTATTTAAAGAAGTAAAAAATTTCATTTTAAATTTGGTTTACATAAATGAATAGTTTAGCTAAAACGTCAAAATATGATCATAAAACATTTTGTCAAAATCAACGTTTTGTCGATTAAAAGTTGTAGCAACGTTGTTGCACTTTTATTTTCGTATATATGAACATATATTCAAATAGTATAAGTATTATTTAATTCACTAATCAAGTTTACTTTTACTAAACAATTTTAGAAAACAATTAGTAAAAGTAAACACAAAAGGACAAAACATGTCACATCAAATCCAACCAAATCTTTATTTTTCTTTACATAAATATTAAGTGATTAAGACATAAAATAATGATGTGATAAGGTGACAGTAAGTGTTGAAAAAGCAAGATAACGTAAGGATATTTCAGTAATTTTGTAAAGGGTTGGTTTTGTAATTTACCACTCCTAACTTTTCCTATAAATACCCATCCATTCTTTTCATTTTTCACACAAATCATTTTCTTCTTCTTCCTTTAAGCTATTTTAAAGGCTTCTCTCTTTAAGAGAGGTCGGAGGGTTAAAAATAGTGGAGTGCTTAATCACTAATCCACTTGTTACTCTCTAACCTCTTCTTAATTCACTTCTTCTTCTCTTCTTAAGAATGGCCTTAGGACGTCAGTTTGGGAGTTGATAGGGGGAGAACGTGAGTAATATGAAAGGGAAAGGCTATGGCCAATAGCAAGAAGGGATGTGGGGGTGGTGGACGAGCACTTGGAAAAGGTGGAAAAATGCTTAGGTGGTTGTTTAGTGAAGCGTTGAATTAAATGAATGTTGGTAGGAAGCTAAACGTTCTGGTTAAAGGTGAGAAAATTCTCATTGCTTTTAAAAGATCATATTTTTATTTTTCTATAAGAATTATCTTATGACATATGCAAGTATACACCCCTTTAAAATGTTACTAGGATGTTTGGTTATGTTTGTGTTATTTTGAATAAGTAGCAAGTGTATATGGTTGTGATTATTTATCATGTTAGCTTATGTATGGACCATAATTATGTTAGTGATAAATGCTAAATTTGATTATGCTCATTTTGATTAAATAATCACCTTTGTTAAATAAGACCAAATTTTAGTGATATGAGATATTTTGGAAAAATAAGTCTCTTTACAATTAGAATTGAAATAAACTAAAAATAAAAGAGAATTTGAAATTTGGAGTGAAAAGGGATAAAAGAGAAAGTTAAATTGAAATTGAGATGAATAGTGAAATTGAAATTGATTTTGAAAATTAAATTTGAGATTAAGGTTGAATTGAAGTTTAAATTGAAATTAGATTTGAATCTAAGTTTTAAATGTGTTTAATTTGAAGTTAGAATTGAAATTGAGTTGAAATTGGAAATTAAAATTTAATATTAAAATAATAGGAATAAAATAATATTATAATATGGTAATAGTGAAAATATATTTTAAATACTTTAAAAAGTGAAAATATTGATTTAAAATGATTTTTAATGATTTATAAGTGATAAAATCCAATTTGAATAGATTAATTTCAAATATCGAAAAATAATATAAAACTAGACGTGTCGCGCAATTGTAGTTCACGATTTCACGCCGTAAAGTTCAAATGAATTTGTAGAGTGGAATTTAGCTCGAATTTCTTCGAGATAGAAAAATTCTGGACTATTATATCAATATACTCTAAACAAGGAAATAAAATCAAGATTTCTTCTTGCAGATTTTGAATTAAGTCCAAAATAATTTTCTAGAAAAATCGCGCTAGTGTAATTAAGTGACCATAACAGGAAGTTTATTTAAATGAACGTTTTTAATTGTAGAAATATATGAAATAAATTTGATAAATATATTTAAGTGATTTGAAAGAGATTTGGATTGAAAAATATGAATTATCGAATGTTTAAAGGTTGGTTTAATCAAATAAGCTTATATAGCACTTTCCACGGCACTTTTATGCTGCGAATTGTATAATTTTTTAATGAGGAGTTTGAACGTAACGATTTTTCCAGAATCAACTGTGAATATTTTTAAAAAAGAAGATAAGAGTTTAAAAAATAATTTGGAATATTTATAAATGATTCCAAAATAAAGTTGAAAATCTAAGTATGCGGAAACGACTAGTACATTTATCCCGCCTGTATGATCTGGAAAGATAAAACAAGGTGTTTAACTAAGGTTAAGGATGGAGTAGCCAGTTCCCCGAACTTACCTGACCTATGTTTTCTTTTCTTAGGCGAGGGGTGGAATAGATCGAAAGGAAAGCCCGGACGCTCTTAAATAAAAAGATCATATTGAGTTTCCAAAATAAAAGAAGATTGGTATTATCCAGAATTTAAGAAATCTCCAAAATGAATGACTTCTATGATCCTATCTAAAAAATGTTTGCTAAAATTGATTTAGGGTATATCGTAAACGATGTCCTGAATAACATTGTTTTTGACCTACCTCAAAAGTCAAGGAATTTGGATCGAGAGTTAAGTGTGAAAATTTAATATATTTTCCAAAGCAAAAGAATGAATTACTTAGAATTATCCTAAGTCAAAATAAAGAGAATTCGAAATTTCCGAAAAGAATTAAAGTGAAAAGAGACTTAATAAATCCTATATACTCATATTCACTTTTTATCGATAATTGGATTTCGAAGGAATCGGGGTTGGATTTGGGTGATTCTTATCCTAAAACCACTTCGAACCAATATACATGTTCAAATGTGAAGAAATGTTGAAGACGATGATTATTGAAGACCGTGGATCTTCATAGCGTGTAGACTGCTTGTTGAACATGCTCTGGGTAGCTCTCATTATAGAATTATTTATAGCAGTGGTCTCCTCATGATGGAGATTTTTCGAACTGCAAAGACCACTCGCTACTAGTGGTAGTAGCAGCGTGCCTTTGGTTTTTCCTATTTTTGGACACCTTATATGGACGTTTGTCTAACATTGCATTTCTAAAGATTACATACATTGGTTTTTACAAATGTACATTAGTGTGGCGGAGAAGGCAACTTCTCTTAGCTTAACACCCTCCTTAAGACGTACTAGCTCAAGGGTTGTATTTTTGTGGAAGGCAATTAGTAGTTAACAGAAATGGCAATGTGGCATTCAGAGATGTGATATGTGCTATGTGAAAAGGTAATCGTAGCTTCAGGCCTCATCAAACCGGAAATGACAGAAACAGGATTAGATGCAGCAAGGCTAAGTGGGTCATTCCCAATTAGGGTATGGTCATCCCCTTCTAGATATATTTCTTCCCACTATGACATTCAGGATGTAAATTAATGTGGTGTATGTAAATCGAGCGCTCGGATAAAGGTCGGCAACGACCGGGAGATGACATATTCAGAAGGTAGATCCTACACCTAGCCATTTGTATGGAAATCCATTCTCCAATAAAAACGTATCGATTTTGTTTGATTATGTTCAGCATGATAGGGGGTTATCACTTCTTCTTAGGTAGCGAACGGATGACTCTTACCCCTACATGTCCTTAGTGTGAAAGGGTTGGTTGTAGTCGAGAGGGTCGCCGTAAAAGAAAAACGCAAGGTATCGGAGCTATGGTGGAGTTAATCACTGTCTATAGACCATGACATTTGGTGTCAGAGCTTTTGGTTGAGCGAACAACAAAGCCTAATAGAGGTTAGTCTCATCAGAGATAGGATTAGTAATATCGTAGGATGAGTAATTAGTTAGAGATAGGGTTAGTAACACCCTAAAATGAGTTATGAGAGTATTATATATACGAGTGCGTATTTGTTAATTTTATAAAAATGGTTTTGTTTTAAAAGACGGTAAATGACATAACTTTACCTTGGGTTTATATTTTAAATATCAAAGGGGATATTATTATTTTTGGTTAGAAATTAAGGATTGATTGTAATTTTGCTTAGTAAAACCAAAATATTAGTATCTTGTGATTAGAATTGCACGATTTGACTATAATATATTCCATATAGAATCAATTAGTTGAGAACTAGAATTTATAACTTTAATCATATACCCTTAGGTATTTAGTATTAAGAAATAATAATGATTAAGTGATTATCATAATTGGTGGATTTAAAAGCTAAGTACAAATACTTTGTGAAGTAAAATTCACGATTTGACTATAAGACATTTGATGATAATATTAAAGCTAGAAGCTGTAATTGTAGAAAGTAAAAAGAAAATGCATACTTAGAAAAATCCTTATCAATAAGACAGAAAAGATAAGCCTAAATTGAGACTTCGGGTAAATATAATATGAAAGTGTAAGTTCTGTAACTTATAAAGCAGATAAGATAATTTAAAATTTAGAAACTTCGATTAGGTTAAAATCAAAGTTAAATTTGGGAATAAGAGATATAAGAAATATCATCCTAGTAAAAAACTTTGAATTAGCAATGTAATTTGGGGTAATATTGGTAATTCAAAATGAAGTAAGAGTAGAAGTTGATAGGTTTGAATAATATGGTTAGTGGGTTGATTGTTGGATGAAAATGTTTAAATAACAAATACCATGTGAACTAAATTTCATAATTTTCCATAAGGTATTTTATGGATTTAAGGCTAAGAAATTTGATTTTAAAGGAAATGGATACGTAATTAGGTTAAGTAATAATCATAGAATTAGTAAGGAACAGATGTACACTTAGTAAAGTTGTCTTATTAATATATGGATAAGATAAATAATATTAGTTAAATTGAGACCTTAGATAAATATAGCAAAGGATTAAGTTTTATAACTTATTAATTTGAGATAATAGTAGAATTCCATATTATTTTGACACCATAATTGAAGTGATAACAGTTTGAAGTTTGGGGATATGTATGTATACTCTTAGGAAGTAAAGATATATTATACAAGTATAAGTAATATTTGTATGCTTGAGTAATAATATATTTAGTGGAAAGTAAATGGTTGTGAAATAAACTTGGATTAATAGAAATTTTAAAGAAATTTATTAGGTAAAAATGAATGTGAATAAATACATAAGTTATACGTAGATCATTTTGGCACATAAATTTTGATCTAAGATTGAGTATGGAACTTTAAGGTGTTTACACCAGTCCGAGAAAGGATTCATCACTCAATTCTTGACGAAGAACATTGATGAGGGTTTATTCTGCACTTGAGGTTTCTATCACAGTTGAGAGCTATACAAGGAAAGCTAGGGTTTGTGATCAGAAAGTCTAATCAAAGTCCACACTAGAAAATCAGGGGATCGATACTAGTTCGGAACAAAAATTGTGGATTCAAATAATAGATCGAATCAAATATCACATATGTTTTGGATCTGTCTACATAGTAGTTGATAGTTATCTTAGTAGACACTAAGATATAGTGGTTGGACTTATGTTTTGATGTGTGTGTGTGTGTATACCTCCGATGTAGTGTATGCTTAGGTCAGGGGATGAGATATGTGGATGTACTCATTATGTTGATATAATATCAATTTGGTTGTTTTTGGATGTATAGCCTTGTTTGGTAGTTGGATGTATTATCTTAAGTATGTAGTATGTACTAGGATGGGTACGATAGAAGTCTGACTTAATGTATGTATATATAACTTAAGTACTTGATAAGTACTCAGGTTATTGTAGGGAATCTCTGTATGTATGTTTGGCATCATTCGTTTTAGTTTTGTTATGATATCGACCTTTTTCTTTTCCATTATCAGTATAAATAAGTCAAAATATTTGAGGATATGAGTAGTTCGCGATTTCGTGCCGAAAAGTTCAAATGAATGTGTAGAGTGGAATATAGCTCCAAATTCTTCGAGATAGGAAAATTCCAGACTATTACATCCATATATTCTAAACAAAGAAAGAAAATCAAGACTTCTTCCTGTAGATTTTGAACTAAGTCCAAAACAATTTTCTAGAAAAATCACGATAGTGCAGTTAAGTGACCATAACAAGAAGTTTGTTTAAGTAAACATTTTTAATTATGGAAATATGAAATAAATTTTATAAATCTATTTAAATTATTTGAAAAAGATTTGGATTGAAAAATATGAATTATCGAATGTTTAAAAGTTGATTTAATCAAATAAGCTTATATAGCATTTTCCATAGCACTTTTATGTTGCGAATTGTATAACA
This sequence comes from Allium cepa, assembly GCA_030765085.1. Taxonomy (NCBI): domain Eukaryota; kingdom Viridiplantae; phylum Streptophyta; class Magnoliopsida; order Asparagales; family Amaryllidaceae; genus Allium; species Allium cepa. The sequence goes on along the minus strand of CM060943.1, from coordinate 603,924,711 downwards.
TTTTATAGAGTAGTTTAAACGTAATGATTTTTTCCAAAATCAATTGTGAATGTTTTTAAAAGGGAAGATAAGCGTTTGAAAAATAGTTTTGGAATATTTATAAGTAATTCCAAAATAAAGTTGAAAATCTAAGTATGTGGAAACGACTAGTACATTTGTCCCGCCTGTGTGATCTGGGAAGATAAAACAAGGTGTTTAACTAAGGTTAGGGATGGAGCAACCAGCGCCCTGAACTTACCTGGTGTATGTTTTCTTTTCTTAGGCAAGGAGTGGAATATATCGAAAGGAAAGCCCTGATGCTCTTAAATAAAAAGATCGTATTGGGTTTCCAAAATAAAAGAAGATAGGTATGATCCAAAATTTAAGCAATCTTCAAAATGATTGATTTCTATGATCCTATTTACTCAAAAATGTTTGCTAAGATTGATTTAAGGTTTATTATAAACGATGTCCCGAATAACATTATTTTTGACCCGCCTCAAAAGTTAAGGAATTTGGATCGAGAGTTAGGTGTGAAAATTTGAGATATTATCCAAAGCAAAGAATGAATTAATTAGAATTATCCTAAGTTAAAATAAAGAGATTTCGAAATCAGCCGAAAAGAATTAAAGTGAAAAGAGACTTAATAAATCCTATGTACTCATATTCACTTTTTATTGATAATTGGATTTCGAAGGAACCAGGGTCGGATTTGGGTGATTCATAATCGAAAACCACTTCGAACCAATATATATGTTCGAATGTGAAGATATGTTGAAGATGATGGTTATTGAAGAACGTGGATCTTCATAGCCTGAAGACTGCTTGTTGAACATGCTTTGGGTAGCTCCCATTATAGAGTTATTTATAGCAATGATCTCCTCGTATTGGAGATTTTTCGGATTACAAAGACTACTCGCAACTAGTGGTAATAGGAGAGTGCCTTCGGTTTGTCCTGTTCCTGGACAACTTGTATGGACTTTTGTTTGACATTTCATTTCTAAAGGTTACGTACATTGATTTTTACAAGCATACATTAGTGGTGGCGGAGAAGACAACTTCACTTAGCTTAACACCCGCCTTGGAACGTACGAGCTCAAGGGTAGTATTTTTATGGAAGGCAATTAGTAGTTAACAGAAATGGCAATGTGTCATTCATAGATGTGATATATGCTATGTGAAAAGGTAATCGTAGCTTCAAGCCTCATCAAACCTAAAATGACCGAAACAGGATTAGATGCAGCAAGGCTAAGTGGGTCATTTCCAAGTAGGGTATTGTCATCCCCTTCTAGATATATTTCTTCCCGCTATGATGTTCGGGGTGTAAATTAATATGGTGTATGGAAATCGAGCGCTCGGATAAAGGTCGGTAACGACCGAGGGATGGAATATTCGGTACTCTCTAGTTATTGAGGTAAGCCGGTGTTGTGTTGGTAGAGGTTCCTTTGTGATGTTCCTTGGGGCATCCATCTAGAGTTGTACCCATTTCAGAAGGTAGATCCTTCACCTGGTCATTTGTATGGGAATCCATTCTTCAATAAGAACGTATCGGTTTTTTTTGATTATGTTCAGCATGATAGGTGGTTCTCACATCTTGTTACGTAGAAAACGAATGACTCTTACCCTACATGTCCCTAGTGTGAAAGGGTTGGTTGTAGTCGAGAGGCTGGCCGTAAAAGCAAAACGCGAGGTATCGATGTGAGCTACGGTGGAGTTTACCACTGTTAGTAGACCATGACATTTGGTGTTAGAGATTTTAGTTGAGCGAACACCGAAGCCTGATAGGGGTAAGTCTCATCAGAGATAGGATTAGTAATATCCTAGGATGAGTAACTCGTTAGAGATAGGGTTAGTAACACCCTAGAATGAGTTATGAGAGTATCATATATACGAGTGCGTATTTGTTAATTTTATAAAAAGGATTTTGTCTTAAAAGATGGTAAATGAAATAATTTTACCTTGGGTTTATATTTTAAATATCAAAGGGGATATTATTATTTTTGGTTAGAAATTAAGGATTGATTGTAATTTAGCTTAGTAAAACCAAAATATTAATATCTTGTGATTAAAATTACAAGATTTGACTATAAGATATTCCATATAGAATCAATTAGTTGAGAACTAGAATTTAGAACTTTAATCATATGCCCTTTGGTATTTAGTATTAGAAATAATAATGATTAATTGATTATCATAATTGGTGGATTTAAAAGCTAAGTAAAATACCTTGTGAAGTAAAATTCACGATTTGATTATAAGATATTTGATGATAATGTTAAATCAAGAAGTTGCAATTGAAGAAAGTAAAAATAAAATGCATACTTAGAAGTATCTTTATCAACAAGATAGAAAAGATAGCCTAAATTGAGACTTTGGGTAAATATAGTATGAAAGTGTAAGTTCTATAACTTATAAAGGAGATAAGATAATTTGAAATTTAGAAACTTTGATTAGGTCAAAATCAAAGTTAAATTTAGGAAGAAGAGATATGAGAAATATCATCCTAGTATAAAACTTTGAATTAGCGACACATTTAGGGTAACATTGGTAATTCAAAATAAAGTAAGATTAGAAGTGGATAGGTTTGAATAATATGGTTAGTAGGTTTGATTAATGGATGAAAATGTTTAAATAATAAATACAATGTCAATTAAGTTTCACAATTTGACCATAAGGTATTTTATGGATTTAAGGTTAAGAAATTTGATTTTAATGAAAATGGATAGGTAAATAGGTTAAGTAATAATCATAGAGTTACTAAGGAAAAGATGTAATCTTAGTAAAGTTGTCTTATTAATATATGGATAAGATAAATAATATTAGTTAAATTATGACCTTTGATAAATACAGCTAAGGATTAAGTTTTATAACTTATTAATTTGAATAATAGTAGAATTCCACATTAGTTAAAAATCATAATTGAAGTGATAACAGTTTGAAGTTTGGGGATATGTATGTATACTCTTAGGAAGTAAGGGTATATTATACAAGTATAAGTCATATTTGTATGCTTAAGTAATAATGTATTTAGTAGAAAATAAATGGTTGTGAAATAAACTTGAACTAAAAGAAATTTTGAAGAAATTTATTAGGTAAAAATGAATATGAATAAATATATAAGTTATACGTAGATCAGTTTCGCACATAAAATTTGATTTAAGATTGAGTACGAAATTTTAAGGTATTTACACCAGTTCGAAAAAGGATTTATCACTCGATTCTCGATGGTGGACATCGATGAGGGTTTGTGATTATGCACTTGAGTTTTCTACCATAGTTGAGAGCTATGCAAGGAAAGCAAGGGTTTGTGATTAGGAAGTCTAATCAAAGTCTGCACTAGAAAATTGGGGATGGATGCTAGTTTGGAAGAAAAGTCGTGGATTCAAATAATGATAGAATCGAATATCACATATATTATGATGTTTTGGGTCTGCCTACATAGTAGTTGATAGTTATCTTAAATAGTAGACACTAAGATATAGTGGTTGGACTTATGTTTTGATATGTATATATATAGACCTCAGGTGTAGTACATGCTCAGGTCAGGGGATGAGATATGTGGATGTACTCATTTATGTTGATATAGTATCAGTTTGGTTGTTTTTGGATGTATAGTCTTGTTTGGTAGTTGGATGTATTATCTTAAGTATGCAGTACACACTAGGGTGGGTATGATAGAAGTCTGACTTGATGTATGTATATATAACCTTAAGGACATGATAAGTACTTAGGTTAGTGTAAGGAATCTCTGTACGTATGTTTAGCATCATTTGTTTTAATGTTTTTATGATATCGACCTTTTTCCTTTCCATCATTAGTATAAATAAGTCAAAATATTTGAGGATATAAGTATGAGATAGATTTCTTTATCTAACTTTCATTTCGAGGACGAAATGCTTTTAAGTAGAAGAGAATGCAACGGCCCGAAATTTCGCTACTTCAAAAATGAAAGAATTTGTTTATTTTTAAATTTAAAAGGAATTTAAAAATTAAATAAATATGTTATATATAATAAATAATTATCTGTTCCTATAGTTGATAATTTAAAAAGTACAAGTTTGGATTTTAGAACAAATCGACAAAAGTTAAGTTTTGTTAAAAATAAATAAACGCTTAAATAAATAGGTTTAAATATTTATTTGAAAAGATAAATATTATTTAAAACATCTAATAAAGATAATAAAAGTATATTAAATGAACTAAAAACATGTTAATAATCGTTTTACAAAAATAACCAAAATTTATCGCATTTTGTCAATTTTACATACACGGTAAAATTAGAGATTTTGATATTATTTAAATATGATTTTAAAATACAAAAAGATATGTTTTAATTTATTTAAAGAAGTAAAAAAAAGTTCATTTTAAATTTGGTTTACATAAATGAATAGTTTAGCTAAAACGTCAAAATGTGTCCGTAAAACATTTTGTCGAAAATCAACGTTTTGTCGATTAAAAGTTATCGCAACGTTGTTGTACCATTATTTTCTTATATATGAACATATATTCAAATGGTATAAGTATTATTTAATTCACTAATCAATTTTTCTTTTACTAAACAAGTTTAGAAACAATTAGCAGAATTAAACATAAAAGGACAAAACATGTTACATCAAACCTAACTAAATCTTTACTTTTTTTTACTTAAATATTAAGTGATTAAGAAGTAAAGTGATGATGTGATAAGGTGATGGTAAGTGTTGAAAAAGTAAGATAAAGTAAGGATATTTTAATAATTTTGTGAAGGGTTTGTTTTGTAATTGCTACTCCTTACTTTTCCTATAAATACCCATCCATTCTTCTTATTTTTCACACAAATCATTCCCTTCTTCTTTCTTTAAGCTATTTTAATGTCTTCTCTCTTTAAGAGAGGTAGGTGGGTTAAAAATAGTGGAGTGCTTAAATAATATTCCACTTGTTACTCTCTAACCTCTTCTTAATTCACTTCTACTTCTTTTCTTCTTAAAAATGGCCTTAGGCCGTGAATTTGGAAGTTGATAGGGGAAGGACGTGAGCAATATGGAAGGGGGAGGCTATGGTCAAGAGCAAGAAGGGGTGTAGGGTGGTGACCGAGCACTTGAAAAAGGTGGAAGAATGCTTAGGTGGTTGTTTAGTGAAGCGTTAAATTAAATGAAAGTTGATAGGAAGTTAAACGTTTAGGTTAAAGGTTAGAAAATTCTCACTGCTTTTAAAATATCATATTTTGATTTTGCTACAATAATTATCTTATGACATATACACGTATACACCCTTTTAAAATGTTGCTATGGATGTATGGTTATGTTTGTGTTATATTTAAATAAGTAGCAAGTGTTTATGGTTGTGATTATTTATCATGTCAGCTTATGTATGGACCATAATTATGTTAGTGATAAATGTTAAATTTGATTATGCTCATTTTGATTAAGTAATCACCTTTGTTAAATAAGACAAAACTTTAATGATATGAGATATTTTGGAAAAATATGTCTCTTTTCCATTAGAATTGAAACTACAGTAAAAATAAAAGAGAATGTGAAATTTGAAGTGAAACGAGATTAAAAACGGAAAGTTAAATTGAAATTGAGATGAATAGTGAAATTGAAATCGATTTTGCAAACTAAATTTGAGATTAAGGTTGAATTGAAGTGTAAATTGAAATTAGATTTGAAATCTAAGTTTTAAATGTGTTTGATTTGAATTTAGAATTGAAATTTAGCTGAAATTGAAAATTAAAATTTAATATTAAAATAATAGGAATAAAATAATATTATAATATGGTAATAGTGAAAATATATTTTAAATAATTTAAAAGTGAAAATATTGATTTAAAATGATCTGTAAGTGGTAAAATTCAATTTGAATAGATTATTTCAAATATTGAAAAGTATCTTAAAACTAGGAGCGTCGCGCAATGGTAGTTCGCGATTTCGCGTCGAAAAGTTCAATTGAATGTGTAGAGTGGAATATTGCTCTGAATTCTTCGAGAAAAGAAAATTCCGGACTATTATATTCATATATTCTAAACAAAGAAAGAAAATCAAGATTTTGACTTGTAGATTTTGAATTAAGTCCAAAACAATTTTGTAGAAAATCGCGCTAGTGTAATTAAGTAACCATAACAGGAAATTTGTTAGGTGAACGTTTTTAATTATGAAAAAATATGAAATAAATTTGATAAATTTATTTAAATTATTTGAAAGAGATTTGGATTGAAAAATATGAATTATCGAATGTTTGAAAGTTGATTTAATCAAATAAGCATATATAGCATTTTCCCCAGCACTTTTATGCTGCGAATTGTATAACTATTTAAAGAGGAGTTTAAACGTAACGATTTTTTCCAGAATCAATTGTGAATGTTTTTAAAAGGGAAGATAAGTGTTTGAAAAATAATTTGGAATATTTATAAATAATTCCAAAATAAAATTGAAAATCTAAGTATCCGTAATGGACTAGTACATTTGTCCCGCCTGTGAGATCTGGAAAGATAAAACAAGGTGTTTAACTAAGGTTAGGGATAGAGAAACAAGTGCCCTAAACTTACCTGGCCTATGTTTTCTTTTCTTAGGCGAGGGGTGGAACAGATCGAAAGGAAAGCCCAAATGCTCTTAAATAAAAAAATCGTATTGAGTTTCCAAAATAAATAAAGATTGGTATTATCCAAAATTTAAGCAATCTCCAAAATGAATGATTTCTATGATTCTATTACTCAAAAATGTTTGCTAAGATTGATTTAGATTTTATCGTAAACGATGTCCTGAATAACATTGCTTTTGAATCGCCTAAAAAGTTAAGGAATTCGGACCGAGAGTTAACTGTGAAAATTTGGGATATTTTTCTAGCAAAAGAATGAATTACTTAGATGTTTCCGGGAGATTTGACCAGACAACTTGGTACTCGGCGCCGTAAACGTTCGGCACACAAGGAACGCTCGGCATCCACAAAGGTTCGACATCCATGAAGGTTCGGCCTGAATCTTGTTCGGCATCCCGAGATCGTTCGGCATTCGAGAGCGCTCGGCAGTCAGGGGCGCTCGGCATTTAAGAGGCACTCCACATCCAAGTTTGTTCGGCGTCTATGGAACATTCGGCATGACAGAGCATTCGGCATTGAGAGACGTTCGGTGTGGAATAACGTTCGGCATGTGAGAACGTTCGGCATGGAAGGATTGTCCGGCATCAACTACCGTTCGGCCTAACTATTGCTTGGCCTAAGGATCGTTCGGCCGAAACATAGTTCGGCTTGGGTAACGTTCGGCCAAAATATCGTCCAGCCTAAGTTCTGCTCGGCATACAAACATCGTTCGGCCAAGTCACTAGTTCGGCTTCCAGTATCGTCCGGTGCAAGTGTTCCCACAGCATTCCGGCCTCACTGCGCTCGGCATGAGAAGACTGTTCGGCATTCGTGCCCTGTCCGGCATTCGACGTTCGGTATCTATGGGTCGACACACAGAGATTACTCTATTTGGGCCGAGATATTCATCCACCGGGTCCACCAGGGAAGTCCAACCCATCTTCAACTATAAATAAAGAGGCAGGGGCACAGTGAAAATGGAGAGTTTTTTGGGAATGCTGGGGAAACTCTGCTGCATTCAACACATTCAAAACTTAATCTTTTACTTTGCAATTGTATTCAAGTAATTGGAAACGGATTGTATCCGTAATCAACTATCAAGGAAATCAATAGAAATCAACTTCAAAGTGGATTTAGGCAGTTACGCCGAACCACTATAAATTTGGTGTTCTTGCCCTCTGCATTTAAATTCATATATTGTTCTGTATTTTAATTTACTTTCTTCATTAATCTCTCTACACAATCTTTCTAAGGGTGTTAGTGACCAATTTTGGTGCTAACATTTTGGTGCTTTCATTGAGAGTTGAATCCTCAGGCTGTTAGGATCTGCCTTGTAGCAGTTGGATTGCATAAATCCCCCAGAGAATATCCAAGAACATTCACAAGGCATCTGTTGATTCTATTCAGAGTTACAACCAAAAATTCTACTAGGGGGAGACCACGAACCAGATCGGCCTCCCATAACGCAGATGTCCATGAAACTGCTAGCGTACAACAAGTTGGACCTGGAAATCAGCAAACAACCAGAGGTGCAGGGCCCTCCACCCAAAACCAAGCGAAATTCGTTTCCCGAACGGAGTTCAACGACTTGATAAGAGAACTCAAGGAAAGTAGAAGGCAACTTGCAGAGAAATTTCAAGCCAACACTAACCTCATGACTCAGCTCGCTCAGCAGCAGCACCAGAATGCTGGAGGTAACCCTGCCCCTTATTCTGAATCTGATAGCTCAACCTCAGCTGACGAGCCTCCTAAGCGTAGACGCCGTAAGGGTGAAGGTGCCCAGACAGACGTTGGGAATCAAGCACACGAAGAGACCGGATACCCAAACCTCCAAGACCCAAATTAGGCGAGACACCAACCCGCACGGTCCCGTGGAACGGAAACCAACCTTCCATCCAGCATACAAACTCTAGACTTGACAGCTATGGTCAGGCAGTTGATGAGAGAGAACCAAGACTTGACCAATGAAGATTGGGGAGTGACCAAAAGCCATACTCCCTTTACGGATTGTATCCTGCAGGCTGAGTACCCCAAGAATCAATATGCCAACTATCCCAGCCTACGAAGGGAAGACGGATCTCAGGCAGCATGTGATGAGGTACGGATGGATGATGGATTCTGCAGGAGCTAATGATGCGACCAAGTGTAGGTGCTTCCCAATCACTCTGTCCGGAATTGCCACCATGTGGTTTACTTGACTTCCCCCGCGTTCTATATCCAGCTTCGACGAATTGGCAATGAAATTCATATAACAGTTCAGGATACACACCACTTTTTCAAAGGATGTGATGTCCTTATCAAGCGTAATCCAAGCTCCAAGAGAGTCATTGAAAGCATACTTTCAGAGATTTCATGTTGCTGCTACTGAGGTGAGCAATCCAAACGACCACGCAATTTTCATGGCGTTAATGCGTGGAGTGGATCCAGACTCTGAATTTGGAGATTGGTTGGTGGGAAAGCCCCCATCCACGCTGGAGCGTTTTTATTCAAAAGCTCATCAGTTCATAAGAAGGGAAGAAGCTCGATGGACAAGACGAGACAAGGCACCAGGGCCTGCGCCGGAGACTGAGAAAAGTACCGTCGCCATGAAGCAAACCAGCGATAATTCGGGAAAAGCCCAAGTCAACGTCCAAAACAAGCCTGGGTAGTCTAAAGGATCCGGAGGTGGAAATCCCGAAAAGAAGAGAGAGACGGGGAAATGGAAGTCAAGGATCCCGATCTACACTGAATATACCCCGCTCAACGCATCACTTGAGAACATCTATTTGTCAACTTGCAACACTTTCCAGTATAGGGAACCACGCCCAAAGGAATCAACGGAGGAACAGAAGCGGACTGGAAAGTACTGCCACTTTCACGAGTCTTATGGGCATAACACAAAGGAGTGCAGGCATCTCCATGACACTATTGAAAAGTTGATTAGACAGAAGAAGCTGCAGGAGTTCGTCAAAGACCCACAAGACGGAAGACAAGAGACATCGGACCCCGGACGTGGGCCAGCTCCACGCCAACCAGAACAACCTGCTCGAACTGTGGGTAGATTGGTTATCAACACGATTACGGGCGGACCTCATTCCGTGGATAAGAATTGGCAGGAGATGGAGCGATATGCTAACTCTTTAAGACATGCAGAGTATGAGTGATGTTCGAATATGGAGGATGGGACTCCTGCAAAGCAGCAGCGCTCTATGGATGATGATATTGTATTCAGGAGCCGAGATGCGGATAAGGTGGAGGCCCCTACCATCGACCCGATGGTCATATCTGCGACAATCGGGCCGGAGTTTGTGAAGAGAATTCTAATTGATTGCGGAAGTTCCGTTAACATCATCTTCAAGAAGGCGTATGACCAAATGAAGCTGGAGGCTAAGGATTTGAAACCATCCAATGCCAGAATCCATGGCTTTAACGGCGCAACAACTTATGCAGTGGGGTATATGGAGTTACCAGTTGAACTGGGGCAATGCGAGCATAGGAGGGTGAGAACCCTACCATTCATAGTGTTGGATGTTGACTCTCCATATCACGTATTTCTAGGACGTCCAGCCTTGGCAGAATTTAGGGCAGCATTGGACCCTTGGTGTCTGACGTTGAAACTTCCCACGGACAGTGGTATTGGAGTGGTACACGGCGATCAAGCGACCGGACGCGCATGCTATGTAGCTGTGCTGAGAGAGGCTCGGTGTAGAGAGAAAGGAAAGGTTGCGGACAGCTTCGTCCACATCCAAAATTCTGATAATTGACAAGTAGCGCACGAGCCCTGGATCGGGCAACATTCTCGGGTCTATAGAGACATAGATCCGAGAGACGATGATGGGGGACCCAGGGAAACCAATGATGCACCGGCTGAACTCACAATTGACATCCCAGTCAGCCGGGATGACCCGTCACGAATTCTTAAAATTGGATCACAACTTGACCCTGTGGTGGCCGAGAACCTCAATGACTTCCTCCGAGTGAATCTTGATGTTTTCGCTTGGACTCTCTCTGATATGTGCGGGATTTCTCCAACAGTTCCGAGTCATATGTTGAACATAGACCCCAAGTACGTTCCTGTAAAACAAAAAAGGAGAGGTATGGATCCGGGGAGGTCCGCAGCTCTCAAAGAGGAGGTGGACAAACTCAAGGCCAATGTATTCGTCCTCGACGCCCTCTATCCTGAATGGGTATCTAACCTGGTGCTGGAAAAGAAAGCAAATGGAAAGTGGAGAACTTGTGTTGATTATTCTGATTTAAACAAAGCATGCCCGAAGGACAGTTTCCCGTTGTCGAGGATTGACCAACTGGTCGATTCAACTGTCGAACATGAGTTACTATCATTCATGGATGCATACTCTGAATATAACCAAATCTCGATGCACCTCCCAGATCAAGAACATACCAGTTTTGTCACAAACGTTGGATTGTATTGCTATGTAGTGATGCCCTTTGGATTGAAAAATGCGGGAGCAACTTATCAGCTTTTGGTAAATCGGATGTTCAAAGACCAGATTGGTAAGACGATGGAAGTTATGTGGATGACATGCTCGTGAAGTCACGGCAATCAAACGACCACATCCGAGACTTAGCGAAAATGTTTGACATACTCAGGCATTATGGAATGAAGATCAATCCTTTGAAGTGTACGTTCGGCATAGCGCCGGGAAAGTTTCTGGGTTTCATTGTGAATGCACGGGGAATCGAGGCTAACCCGGAGAAGATTCTATCCGAGATATACAAGTGCCCAGAACCATAAAACAGGTGCAAAGCTTGAATGGAAAGGTGGACGCACCGAGCCGATTCATATCCAGGGCCACAGACAAGTGTATTCCTTTCTTCAATGTCATAAAGAAAGGAAAGATGAATTTCGAGTGGACATCCGACTGTGAGGAAGCATTCTGAGCTCTTGTAAGGCACTTGGAAAGTCCCCCGATATTGTCAAAACCAATAGACCAAGAAATGTTGTACGTATACTTGGCTGTATCCCAGCACGCTATCAGCGCAGCCCTGGTTTGCGAGGAAGACCGGGTTCAGAAGCCAGTTTACTATGTTAGTAAACGCTTGACGGGGGCAGAAAGATATTATCCAAAGATTGAAAAACTAGCCTATTGCTTGGTGATTGCATCACACAAGCTTCGCCCGTATTTTCAGGCACACTCAATTTGTGTTTATACTGATCAACCTTTGCGACAGATACTCCAACGACCGGAAACTTCCGAAAGGATGTTAAAATGGAATATTGAGCTAAGTCAGTTCGACAATACCTACCTGCCGTGAAGAGCCATACAAGGACAGGCACTAGCTGACTTCATTGCTGAATTCACTATGACAAACGAATCAAACGGTCACAATGTCACACCTCCCTTTCGATGGAAGATCTACATCGATGGGGCATCTAACGACCGTTGTTCGGGGGTTGGCATAGTTCTTGTAACTCCTGAAAACCGATCGGTTTGCTACGCTTTGAAGCTTGAATTCACAGCGACGAATAATGAAGCCGAATATGAAGCGTTGATTGCCGGCTTAAGACCTATTAAAGAACTGGGCGTAAAATTGGTTGAAATCTTTAGCGACTCTCACCCGGTGGTGTACCAAGTGTGAAGAGACTACCAAGCAAAGGGGCAGAGACTTGCCCCATATTTGGTCCGAGTTTAGGAGCTGCTAGCGAATCTCAAGTACTATGATATTTCACATGTCCCGCGTGAGCAAAACAGAGCAGCCGATTCATTGGCAAAATTCGCAAGCACTGGCGATGCACAACAAATGGGATTATTTCCTGTTGAGACCCTCCATGCCCCGAGTATAGATATGATGGAGGTAGATTTCGCGTTAGAAACAGAAATCAAGAAGGAATCGTGGATGACCCCAATCAGGCAGTACTTGCTATTCGAGATCTTACCCGAAGAAGGGAGCGAAAGACGACAAGTCCTTCGTAAGGCTTCTCGTTATGTAATACAGCACGAAATAATGTATCGAAGGGGATTCTCAACCCCATTACTCCGATGCATTGCCCATGATGAGATAAAACGAGTCCTGAAGGAAGTCCATGAGGGAGAGTGCGGTGACCATACTGGGGGGTAGACATTAGCGAAGATAGTTCTCCGTTATGGATACTACTGGCCAACTGTGAATCGGGATGCCGCAAACTATGTGAGAAGATGTGACAAATGCCAGATATATGCAAAAATCCCGAGAGCTCCGCCGACGGAGCTCACGCAGATGGTTAGTCCTTGGTCATTTGCAATGTGGGGGATTGACCTAGTCGGCTCTTTACCCATATCCAAAGGTGGAGTGAAATATGCAATAGTTGCGGTCGGCTACTTCACCAAATGGGCAAAAGCAGAGCCACTGGCCACAATAACCACCAAGAAGGTTATTAATTTTGTCGTACGAAATATCATATGCCATTTTGGCCTTCCACGGACCATCATTACAGATAATAGAACTCAATTCAAGAGCAAAGAGCTCAAAGATTTTTGTCAGAAATACGGCATTGAGAAGAAGTTTGCAGCGGTTGCTCACCCGAAAGCCAACGGACAAGTGGAAGCCGTAAACGAGATAATCATGTCCATATTGAAAAAGCGTCTGGAAAAGGCTAGAGGCAAGTGGGTGGATGAACTTCCAACGGCGCTTTGGGCCTACAGGACCACCCACAAGACCTCGGCTGGCCACACTCCATTCGCATTGGCATATGGCACGGAAGCCGTCATACCCATGGAACTTGAAGTTCCATCACATCGGATAAGTCATTACGACCCCGAGTCGAACCAGATTCTTTTATTGGAATCGTTGGACTTCATTGACGAAAAACGCAAAGAAGCCAACTTGAGAGCGACCGCATACAGACATAAAGTCGCCAAATATTACAACGAAAAGGTCCGTCCGAGAATTTTTGGTGTGGGAGACCTCGTTTAGAAACGAGTTTTTCCAATCCCATCTCATATGAATCCCTCATGGGAAGGTCCATACGTCATCGAACGGAAGTTTGGAGAAGGAACTTTCAAGCTAGCGACCGTCGATGGTGCGACAATCCCCCAAGCCTGAAACAGCGAGAACTTGCGGCATTATTATACTTAGTCTATTCATTCATGTATTAGTTGCATTTATTTCCAGTACGCTTTTATTTCTAGTTCTTGACATGTAGTAAGATAATTCAACTTGTTCTCATTAATAAAGGCTTGAAGCCATCATTTCCATAAATGACTAATGTTTTTGCATATGAAGATCCTATGACAGGAAAACGAAACCGTATTATTCTGGCTCACGTACGAACACATATAAATGACTCAAAATCTCCATGTCCCCGGAGTGCGGACTGGAGTACTCTAAGACCCCGGAGTGCGGACTCGAGTATAAACGACTCAAAATCATCAAGTCCCCGGAGTGCGGACTGGAGTACTCTAAGTCCTCGGAGTGCGGACTCGAGTATAAACGACTCAAAATCTCCAAGTCCCCAGAGTGCGGACTGGAGTACTCTAAGTCGCCGGAGTGCAGAACTGGAGTACTTTAAGTCCCCGGAGTGCGGACTCGAGTATAAATGACTCAAAATCTCCAAGTCCCCAGAGTGCGGACTGGAGTACTCTAAGTCCCCAGAGTGCGGACTCGAGTATAAACGACTCAAAATCTCCAAGTCCTCGGAGTGTAGACTGGGGTACTCTAAGTCCCCGGAACGCAGGCTGAGTATAAACGACTTAAAATCTCCAAGTCCCCGAAGTGCGGACTGGAGTACTCTAAGACATCATAGCGCGGAATCGAGTATAAACGACTCAAAATCTCCAAGTCCCCGGAGTGCGGACTGGCGTACTCTAAGTCCCTGGAGCGCGGACTCGAGTATAAACGACTCAAAACCTCCAAGTCCCCAGAGTGCGGACTGGAGTACTCTAAGTCCCAGGAGCGCGGACTCGAGTATAAACGACTCAAAATCTCCAAGTCCACGGAGTGCGGACTGGAGTACTTTAAGTCCCCAGAGCGCGGACTCGAGTATAAACGCTTCAAAATCTCCAAGTCCCGGGAGTGTGGACTGAAGTACTCTAAGTCCTCAGAATGCGGACTCAAGTATAGATGATTTAAATGACCAGGTTTGCTGAAGGCGGACTGAATATAAATGACTTGAAGTCATCGAGCCTTCGGCGCACATATTAGAAAATATTCTAAGTGTTGGGAGTGCGGAAGAAAAAACAAATAGCTCTCAAAGAATTTCCGAGCTATATGAAGATGAACCGGGAGGTCTATTATATTCACAACAACTTGGATTTGAATCACAATCACAAAGAAAATTGAACGATAAGAGCCATAGAAAGACAGAAAAACTAAGTTTTATTCATCGAAGATGAGTTTCTATAACAACTCCTTTGAAGCTCGGAATCAAAAGTTTATTTACACAAACTAAGAAAACTAAAGTACTTGCATAATCGAAACTGACTCTCGTTGAACGAGAGTAATGATTACTTCTTGTACTTCTTCGCCTTCTTCACCTCTGTTGTCTTCTCAGACGACTCATCTCCTCCGCGTTTACCCTTGGTACCCTTCTTTGATGGAGGGGTGACAGCCGAAGAAGTATGAGGGACATCCATGGGTTTGGACCTGCCAGGGAGAATGATCTTCAGCGGCTTATTCAAAGGATCGTCGGGGTCCACGGCTTGAGGTTCGACCTTGATCTTGGTCGTTTCTTCCTTCTCTTTCTCAAGCCTCTCCTTCGTGCTCAGCTCGGATGTGTGCTCGAAGACGCCTATAATTTCAACTTCATAACCCCCGTCAATGGGAGAGGAAGCCTCAGATTTATCTTCATCAAGCGCTCTGATCACTTGGGCGTCGGGACCAAGAGCCTCTCCTGCATGAGGGGCCTCACTTGTTGCCTTCCCCACCTCCTTGAAGACATCGCTCCTTAGAGTGGGATCGGGATCAAAACGGCCTGCACAAAATCAGAAAAAACGAGCATTAGAATACAATAGTCCTTCACAAAGAATGACAACTTCTGGAATCTTAAAATGAAGGGTTATCTACCAGGTTCTGGAAAGCTGTCAACCGTCAAGAAGGGTCTCACCCTCTGGAATAGGAGATAGAATATGGACACCAAGGCCAGGGTCCTTCAGATTATAACCAATATGCTGTTCAAATGGATCGAGTATTGGCCGATCGGCCGATTGGATAGGCACATGAGCTGGAGGCACGACCCCGGATGGACCGGCAATAACTTCTTTCCCTTTCTTTGAGGGGGAGCCTTTGCAATAAATAGCTTTAGCCGCCGACAAGTCCGAAGGCTCATTTCCTTTAAGGAATTCTTTTATCAAGGCCCCCTCATCAATCTCTTCGGTGCCATGCTCGACCTTCCTGATTTCTATTAAGGCCTCCCATGCCTCAGCCAAAGATTCAAGATAGCCGTCGCCCAAAAAAGTAAAGTCTCGGTGCATGAGAACGCGGGCGTTGAATTCAGCGATTAGCGGGTCAAACATGCTTTTGACCTCTTCACTGCCTTCTTTCCTGGCCGCCTCGAGACGCGAGTCGATATCCATGGACGCCATCTTCTTGCCCTCTTCACGGGCTTCACTCTTTAACTCCTCAACCCTGGAAAGCTTGCCCTCAAGTTTTTCTTTTAAAAGTCGAGTGGCAACGATCTCGTCGCAGTATCGTTGTGACTCTTCTTGGACGGCCGTTTTCTCTTCCTTCTCCCTACGAAGCTGCTTCTCAAGTTCCTTGACTCGGAGGCTGAGTGCGTCCCTCTCCTTTTGAACCGAATCCTTCTCTAGAGCCAAAGCCCCACATCGTTGAAACGCCTCGTCGATTTCTTTCTTATGAGTTGATTCCAGACGAGTGACGGCCTCAAAAGTGTCCTTGGCACTCTGATGGGCGACCTCAAGTTCAGACTTGTACGTTGCAATCTCTTCGTCTTGAGCTTTAATGATATCTTTGTCGTGGATAGCCTCAAAATTCAGACGATCGATTTCATGTTAGCGCTCCACGGAGACTTCATAAATTTTTTCAGCCAAATGAACAAATGCATCGTGTTGAACATAGACGTCGTTTGTACAGGCGATGGCGCTCTGCTTGACGTGTCCGAGAATATGATGAATCGCCGGGAGGAATTTTAGGCCGTCGAAGCAGATTTTTGGAAATTTTTCTTTAAGCTCGGCCAGCCTCTCCGATACTGATGGGTCTATTGCTGGAGCGGGAGGAGACGGCTTTGAAAGTTCGCCTCTCCTGTGAGAATTTCGGGACTGCCGAGTGGAAGATGAATCAAAGTGTTGGTCCCGGGGAGCATCAGATTGTGACCTCTTATGGCCGCGCTTGTCTTTACTTTTCTCCGGGTGAGAGGAGGTATCCTGGTGGTATTTTGGCTGATAGTAAGTTTTCTTCCGAGATGATGAGTCCCGGAAATGATGGTCTTTATCGCCGTCACCATCTCTATCTCGATGTCTCCCGGAACCTGAGTCCCATCCGGACTGATAAAAAATAGACGAACCACGAAGACAACCGAATCCATGAAGCGCCCCATGTCACCTGTACAGAATTCAAATAACAGCAAATTAGCAAAGAATAGTGTGACGACAAAAATCTAACTGCAAATTGAAGTGCAAATGTTCGTGTGTGTCCTAGTATTTCCCCCCGATAGACCAGTCGCTTTGCTAATAGGAGTTTTCTCTCCCTGACTTTGGGTTAGAACGCCCGCATCGCCTATGATGGGCAAATGAAGCTAAAATGCCTCCGGATCGTCAAAGTCGTAATTGAGCAGATCATCCGGAATGGAGAGGTTCGATAGGCCCTTTAAAGAACTTTCTACGTGCTATGAAGAGGTCTCTTTCTCCGTTGGAATAAGCGTAACTTTCGAAGTTCCGCCAACCTTTTCCTTTCTAATCTTGTACGTCAATCCCTTTTTCCTCTTTGAAGGAGAAGATAACGTTTCGATATCGTGCACTTCGACTATAGGATCTTGAGCGGGACCCAAATTCTCACCTTGTGCTTCGGGTGTTTCATTCTCTTTGATTTCCCCCTCTTCATGTACATCAGGGGTGTGGCGTGATGACGACTCAGCTAATTTTTTCCCTTTACCGGATGCGGGCTTGGGTATGGAGACGCCCTCGAGAAGGCTTACCCGGCGACCTTCTGCTAACAGTCCGAACCGCGATAGTGACTCATTTGAAATGAGAGTTCGGATGTCTCGTTCTTCGACGGGAAGAGCTCTAATAGCTTCAACGGCCTCAGAATATCTGCGGCTGTTAGGACGTGGATTGATACCTGAGAAGATGAAAAAAGAGTTAGAAAAGGCATAGCCTCGACCAAAACATGAGTATCGTTCCAAGAAGAAGAATTACTTCCTTCAATCCATCTCCTCGCGAAAACAGGGGGGCAATGCACATAGAACCATTCCTGTTTGTACAGGGAAAACTTGCCCCATGCCCCGGTTAAAATTTGGCATTTGTGGTGCGACTCGAGGAACACAAAGGAGGGGCTATCTCTCCGCTTCTTGATCATATAAATATATCTGATGTCGCCAGGAGTTGGAGGCCTAGAGAAGACGGTCATGAAGAGTATGTAAGTGCCATAGATGAAGGCATGACTGTTTGGGTGCAGCTGCGACTGGGCGATGTCGATGTATTGCAGCACGTCCCGAAGAAATAAATTGAACGGTGGCACATTGCCTACCTAGCACATGAATTTATTACACACCGTGTATCTAACTGAGGGCAGATGTGGCCGATCGTGCCCCGATGGAACCAGCACGTCGTCAAAAGATATTCCGTGGATGGAACATATTTGTCGGAGCGCAACTTCATTGATTTTTGAAGCCTATGAATCGACAGGGTTATCCAAGAAAATCGATGCCTCCAGGGCATCGAGGGCTAAGTTATGTGCAGGGGAGGTTGATGGATTTGAGACATCTGCGACTTCTTATCGAGAGGATGGTCCCGGTCTGTCAGAAATCATGGCGGAGCTAGATTTCTTAGACATCTCCGATAAATATCGAGTTTGACAAAAGCACCTGTTTGAGCTATACTTGAAAAACAATCAACGTCAGAATTAACAACATAAGAATTTCCCCCGTGTGGTGTGTGAACTAGTGTGATCATTTGTGTGTAAGCGCTGAAAAATTAAAAGTCACTGGGTTACTGGTATAAAACTGAGCTCTGATTCATGGCCTTCGAAGACCGTCATTGCTGACCGTCTCCAAAAGCTTGCCTTATGGTGTCTACTATTTTGGATCCAGAAAAGGTTAGAAGAAGTTATCCGATTATGTCGATTTAAGTTCAGGTTCGTGTCTACTGAAACTAGGAGGTTATCAGTCTGGATCAGATCGATATGCTAGTATGCTGGAGTCCTTGTCCTTGTTTTGTTGTATGATTAGGCAAGGTAAACAAGTGTTCGGCCTAAGCTAAGGGATGGTGTGGCATTCATAATGGCTCGGCCTAAAAGTTGTTCGGCCTAAGTGTCGACCGGCCAAACTGTCGTTCGGACCAGCTACCATTCGGCTTGAATATTGTTCGGTCAAACTTTCATTCGGCCTAACTAACGTTCGACCTAGGTAGCGCTCGGCAAAGTATCGTTCGGCCAAGATTCTGTTCGGACGAAACAACACTCGGCATCCCATCTAACTCATGCTTCCTCCCTAACCTCCCAACCCACGGTTCGGCATGTGATGAGGCACGCCGAACCAGACTACCCCGAGCCCCAACGCTCGACAATCCTCCCTTAACCACGGTTTCATTTTTTTCCTCTCTTCCTCCATCCACACTGAACCACCAGAACGGGTCGTTCGGCGAGTCATACCAGAACATGTCATTCGGCATCCTAGCCACTTCATACTCCTCCTCCATCCTTTCTTCTCCTTCAATCTCGTTTGGCACAAGAGAACCATGCCGAACCACAATACACCTCCCAACATCTCCCTCATATACTCGACGCAGGCCATTTCTTTCTCCATCCATACTATCTAGCCCAAAGAAATATCCTAATCGAACTTTGATTCCTCCATCCGCGCAACACCTATCCGCTACAGTTCAAATTTACGGGCTCGGGCCTCGTGTTAAAACCCATTCATTCGGGGAAAAGACTTAGATAGAGGGATCATTACCTAGCTAGTAGATCGAGACTTGGAGAAATCTTGGGTTAAGGGCACGGCTTTAATCAATGCCGAATGGATTGGGAGGGAATGGTTGTTAGCAGGTGAAATTTGCAAGTACGAGATAGCGAAGGTAAAAAAGTGGAAAGAGAAGAAGGAGGAAGACAATGGACTTTATAGGGAAGAAGAATAAGTCGAAGAGGCTATGGCCGGTGGAACCAGTCAAAGCCGCATCATTCGGCTTCGACATACAAAGCCGTTCAGCACACGTGGAGTATTCGGCTTCGGTCGTATCATTCGACATCTGCGTTACGCTCGGCACACACCACTTCATCAAGTGCTCATAGGAAAACAGGCTCAAGGGTGATGGGCCAAGGTTCAAAGCGAAGAACAAAGGATTCGTAGTTCAAAGCGTATCGCGTTCGGTCACGCGATACACTTTGGGGGGCAAGGGTTTCCTGGAGATTTGACCAGGCAACTTGGTACTCGGCGCCCTAAACGTTCGGCATACAAGGAACGCTCGGCATCCACGAAGGTTCGGCATCCATGAAGGTTCGGCCTGAATCTTGTTCGGCATTCCGAGACCATTCGGCATTCGAGAGCGCTCAGCAGTCAGAGGCGCTCAGCATTCAAGAGGCGCTCGGCATCCAAGTTCGTCCGGCGTCTACGGAACGTTCGGCATGACAGAGCATTCGGCATTGAGAGACGTTTGGTGTGGAATGACGTTCGACATGTGAGAACATTCGGCATGGCAGGATTGTCCGGCATCAACTACCGCTCGGCCTTACTATTGCTCGGCCTAAGGATCGTTCGGCCGAAACATAGTTCGGCCTGGGTAACGTTTGGCCAAAATATCGTCCGGCCTAAGTTCTGCTCGGCATACAAACATCGTTTGGCCAAGTCATTGGTTCAACTTTCAGTATCGTCCGGTGCAAGTTCTTCCCACGACATTCAGAGTGTTCGGCCTCACTGCGCTCGACATGAGAAGACTGTTCGGCATTCATTCCCTATCCGACATTCGACGTTCGGTATCTATGGGTCGGCACACAGAGACTACTTTATTTAGGCCGAGATATTCATCAACCAGGTCCACCAGGGAAGTCCAACCCATCTTCGTCTATAAATAGAGAGGCAGGGGCACAGTGAAAAGGGAGCGTTTTTTGGGAACGCTGGGAAAACTCTGCTGCATTCAACACTCATTCAAGACTTAATCTTTTACTTTGCAATTGTATTCAAGTAATTGGAAACGGATTCTATCTGTAATCAACTATCAAGGAAATCAATAGAAATCAACTTCAAAGTGGACGTAGGCAGTTACGCCGAACCACTATAAATTTGGTGTTCTTGCCCTCTGCTTTTAAATTCATATATTGTTCTCTATTTTAATTTACTTTCTTCATTAATCTCTCTACACAATCTTTCTAAGGGTGTTAGTGACCAATTTTGGTGCTAACATTAGAATTATTCTAAGTCAAAATAAAGAGATTTCGAAATCAGCCAAAAAGAATTAAAGTGAAAAGAGATTTAATAAATCCTATATACTCATATTCACTTTTTATCGATAATTGGATTTCAAAGGAACTGGGGTCGGATTTGGGTGATTCTTATCTGAAAACCACTTCGAACCAATATATACATTCGAATGTGAAGACATGTTGAAGAAGATGATTATCGAAGATCGTGGATCTTCATAGCGTGTAGACTGCTTGTTGAACATGCTTTGGGTAGCTCCCATTATAGAGTTATTTATAGTAGTGGTCTCCTCATGATGGAGATTTTACGGATTGCAAAGACTACTCGCTACTAGTGGTAGTAGGACAGTGCCTTCGGTTGTCCTGTTATTGGACAACTTGTACGGATGTTTATCTGACATTGCATGTAATGATTACGTACATTGGTTTTTACAAAGTACATCAGTGGTGGCGGAGAAGGAAACTTTCTTTAGCGTAACACCCTCCTTCAGATGTACGAGCTAAAGGATTGTATTTTTATGGAAGGAAATTAATAGTTAATGGAAATGGCAATATGACATTCAGAGATGTGATATGTGCTATGTGAAAAGGTAATCGTAGCTTCAAGCCTCATCAAACCGGAAATGACCGAAAAAGGATTAGATGCAGCAAGGCTAAGTGGGTCATTCCCAAGTAGGGTATGGTCATCCACTTCTAGATATATTTCTTCCCTCTATGATGTTCGAGATATAAATTAATGTGGTGTATGGAAATCGAGCACTCGGATAAAGGTCGGTAACGACCAGGGGATGGAATAATCGGTACTATCTAGTCATAGAGGTAGGCCGGTCTTGTGTTGGTAGAGGTTCCGTTGTGCTATTCCTTGGGGCATCCATCTAGAGGTGTACCCATTTCGGAAGGTAGATCCTTCACTTGGTCATTTGTATGGAAATTCATTCTCTAATAAGAACGTATCAGTTTTGTTTGATTATGTTCAGCATGATAAGGGGTTCTCGCTTCTTATTAGGTAGCGAACGGATGACTCTTACCCCTACATATCCCTAATGTGAAAGGGTTGGTTGTAGTCGAGAGGCTGGCAGTAAAAGCAAAATGCGAGGTATCGGTGTGAGCTACGATGGAGTTAACCACTATCTGTAGACCGTGACATTTGGTATCAGAGCTTTTGATTGAGTGAACACCGAAGCCTGATAGGGGTAAGTATCATCAGAAATAGGATTAATAATATTCTACGATGATTAACATGTTAGAGATAGGGTTAGTAATACCCTAGAATGAGTTATGAGAGTATTATATATACGAGTGCGTATTTGATAATTTTATAAATGGTTTTGTTTTAAAAGATGGCAAATAAAATAATTTTACCTTGGGTTTATATTTTAAATATCAAAGGGGATATTATTATTTTTGGTTAGAAACTAAGGGTTGATTGTAATTTAGCTTAGTAAAACCAAAATACTAATATCTTGTGATTAGAAATGAACGATTTGACTATAGGATATTCCATATAGAATCAATTTGTTGAGAACTAGAATTTAGAACTTTGATCATATACCCTTATGTATTTAGTATTAAGAAATAATAATGATTAAGTGATTATCATAATTAGTGGATTTAAAAGCTAAGTACAAATACCATGTGAAGTTAAATTTGCGATTTGATTATAAGATATTCGATGATAATATTGAAGCTAGAAGTTGTAATTGGAGAGAGTAAAAAAGAAAATGCATACATAGAAAAATCCTTATCAATAAGATAGAAATGATAAGCCTAAATTAAGACTTTGGGTAAATATAATATGAAAGTGTAAGTTCTGTAACTTATAAAGGAGATAAGATGATTTGAAATTTAGAAACTTTGATTAGGTTAAAATCAAAGTTAAATTTAGGAATAAGAGATATAGGAAATATCATCCTAGTATAAAATTTTGAATTAGCGATACATTTAGGGTAACATTGGTTATTCAAAATAAAGTAAGTTTACAAGTAGATAGGTTTGAATAATATGGTTAGTAGGTTGATTATTGGATGAAAATATTTAAATAACAAATACCATGTGAATTAAGTTTCACAATTTGACCATAAGGTATTTTATGAATTTAAGGTCAAGAAATTTAATTTTAAAGAAAATGAATAGGTAAATAAGTTAACTAATAATCATAGAATTAATAAGGAAAGGATGTACACTTAGTAAAGTTGTCTTATATTTATACGGATAAGATAAATAATAATAATTAAATTGAGACCTTAGATAATTAGAACTAAAGATTAAGTTTTATAACTTATTAATTTGAGATAATAGTAGAATTACACATTAGTTAAACACCATAATTGAAGTGATAACAGTTTGAAGTTTGGGGATATGTATATATACTCTTAGGAAGTAACGGTATATTATACAAGTATAAGCCACATTTGTATGCTTAAGTAATAATATATTTAGTAGAAAGTAAATGGTTGTGAAATAAACTTGGATTAATAGAAATATTAAAGAAATTTATTAGGTCAAAATAAATGTGAATAAATACATAAGTTATACGTAGATCATTTTGGCTCATAAAATTTGATCTAAGATTGAGTACGGAACTTTAAGGTGTTTACACCAGTCCGAGAAAGGATTTATCACTCGATTCTTAACGGAAAACATTGATGAGGGTTTATGATTATGTACTGGAGTTTTCTATCATAGTTGAGAGCTATGCAAGGAAAGCAAGGGTTTGATCAGGAAATCTAATCAAAGTCCGCACTGGAAAATCGGGGGATCGATACTAGTTCAGAAGAAAAGTTGTGGATTCAAATAATAGATCGAATCAAATATCATATATATTATGATGTTTTGGGTCTGTCTACATAGTAGTTGATAGTTATCTTAAATAGTAGAAACTAGGATATAGTGGTTGGACTTATGTTTTGATTTATATATATATATATATATATATATATATATATATATATACACACACCTCAGGTGTATTACATGCTCAGATTAGGAGATGGGATATTTGGATGTACTCATTTATGTTGATATAATATCAATTAGGTTGTTTTTGGATGTATAGTCTTGTTTGGTAGTTGGATGTATTATCTTAAGTATGCAGTACGCACTAGGATGGGTGCAATAGAAGTCTGACTTGATATTTGTATATATAAACTTAAGCACATGATAAGTACTCAGGTTAGTGTAGGGAATCTCTGTATGTATGTTTGGCATCATTAGTTTTAGTGTTGTTATGATATCGACCTTCTTTATTTCCATCATCAGTATGAATAAGTCAATATATTTGAGGATACGAGTATGAGATAGATTCATTTATCTAACT
Source organism: Allium cepa (assembly GCA_030765085.1). Taxonomy (NCBI): domain Eukaryota; kingdom Viridiplantae; phylum Streptophyta; class Magnoliopsida; order Asparagales; family Amaryllidaceae; genus Allium; species Allium cepa. The sequence continues at coordinate 603,900,356 of CM060943.1, read as the reverse complement.
TTCATTTCGATGATGAAATGCTTTTAAGTAGGGGAGAATGTAACGATTTGAAATTTTGCTACTTCGAAAATGAGAGATTTAGTTTATTTTTAAATTTAAAAGGAATTTAAAACTTAAATAAATATTTTATATATAATAAATAATTATCTATTCTTATAGGTGATAATTTAAAATGTATAAGTTTGGATTTTGGAACAAATAGACAAAAGTTACGTTTTGTTTAAAACAAATAAACGCTTGAATAAATAGGTATAAATATTTATTTGAAAAGATAAATCTTATTTAAAACATCTAATAAAGATGATAAAAGTATATTAAAAGAACTAAAAACATGTTAATAATCGTTTTACAAAAATAACCAAAATTTGTCGCATTTTGTCAGTTTTACATACACGGTAAAATTAGAGATTTTGATATTATTTAAATATGATTTTAAAATATAAAGAGATATGTTTTAATTTATTTAAAGAAGTAAAAATTATTTTAAATTTGGTTTACGTAAATGAATAGTTTAGCTAAAATGTCAAAATGTGACCGTAAAACATTTTGTCGAAAATCAACATTTTGTCGATTAAAAGTTATTGCAACGTTGTTGCACCATTATTTTCTTATATATGAACATATATTTAAATAGTATAAGTATTATTTAATTCACTAATCATTAATTTTACCAAACAAGTTTAGAAAACAATTAGCAAAAGTAAAAACAAAAGGATAAAACATGTCACATCAAATCCAACAAAATCTTTACTTTTTTTTACTTAAATATTAAGTGATTAAGACATAAAGTAATGATGTGATAAGGTGATGGTAAGTGTTGAAAAGATAAGATAAAGTAATGATATTTTAATAATTTTGTAAAGGGTTAGTTTTGTAATTTACCACTCCTTACTTTTTCTATAAACACCCATCCATTCTTCTCATTTTGCATACAAATCATTCTCTTCTTCTTCCTTTAATCTATTTTAATGGCTTCTCTCTATAAGAGAGGTCGGAGGCTTAAAAATAGTGGAGTGCTTAAGCACTAATCCACTTGTTACTCTCTAACATCTTCTTAATTCATTTCTTCTTCTTCTCTTCATAAAAATGGCCTTAGGCCGTGAGTTTAAGAGTTGATAGGAGGAGGACGTGAGCAATATGGAAGGGGAAGGCTATGGCCAAGATCAAGAAGGGATGTGGGGTGGTGGCCAAGTACTTGGAAAAGGTGGAAGAATGATTAGGTGGTTGTTTAGTAAAGCGTTGAATTAAATGAATGTTGGTAGGAAATTAAACGTTTCGGTTAAAGGTGAGAAAATTCTCACTGCTTTTAAAAGACCATATTTTGATTTTGCTATAATAATTATCTTATGACATATGCAAGTATACACCCTTTAAAATGATGCTATGGATATTTGGTTATGTTTGTGTTATGTTTAAATAAGTAGCAAGTGTTTATGGTTGTGATTATTTATCATGTTAGCTTATGTATGGACCATAATTATGTTAGTGATAAATGTTAAATTTGATCATGCTCATTTGATTATGTAATCACCATTGTTAAATAAGATCAAATTTTAGTGATGAGATATTTTGGAAAAATATGTCTCTTTTCAATTTTAATTGAAATTAAAGTAAAAATAAAAGAGAATTTGAAATTTGAAGTGAAACAGGATTAAAAAGGAATGTTAACTTGAAATTGAAATTGAGATGAATAGTGAAATTAAAATTACAAATCGATTTTGAAAATTGAATTTGAGATTAAGGTTGAATTGAAGTTCAAATTGAAATTAGATTTAAAATCTAAGTTTTAAATGTGTTTGATTTGAAGTTAGAAGTGAAATTGAGTTGAAATTGGAAATTAAAATTTAATATTAAAATAATAGGAATAAAATAATATTATAATATGGTAATAGTGAAAATATATTTTAAATACTTTATAAAGTGAAAATATTGATTTAAAATGGTTTGTAATGATATATAAGTAATAAAATCCAATTTGAATAGATTATTTCAAATATTGAAAAATAACTTAAACCTAGGCGCGTCGCGTAATGGTAACTCGCGATTTCGCGCCGAAAAGTTCAAATCAATGTGTAGAGTGCAATATAGCTCGGAATTCTTCAAAATAGGAAAATTCTGGACTATTATATCCATATATTCTAAAAAAAGAAAGAAAATCAAGATTCGTCTAGTAGATTTTGAATTAAGTCTAAAAAAAATTTCTAGAAAAATCGCGCTAGTGAATTAAGTGACCATAACAGGAAAGTTGTTTAAATAAATGGTTTTAGTTATGGAAAAATATGAAATAAATTTGATAAATCTAATTAAATTATTTGAAAGAGATTTGGATTGAAAATTTTCCATTATCGAATGTTTAAAAGTTGATTTAACCAAATAAGTTTAAATAGCACTTTCCGCAGCACTTTTATGCTGCGATTCCATAATTTTTTAAAGAGGAGTTTAAACGTAACGATTTTTCCCAGAATCAATTGTGAATGTTTTTAAAAGGGAAGATAAGCATTTGAAAAATAATTTGGAATATTTGTAAGTAATTCCAAAACAAAGTTGAAAATCTAAGTATGCGGAAACAACTAGTACATTTGTCCCACCTGTGAGATCTAGGAAGATAAAACAAGGTGTTTAATTAAGGTTGGGGATGGAGAAACCAGTGTCATGTACTTGCCTGGCCTATGTTTTCTTTTCTTAGACGAGGGGTGGAACAGATCGAAATGAATGCCCGTATACTCTTAAATAAAAAGATCGTATTGAGTTTCCGAAATAAAAGAAGATTGGTATTATCCAAAATTTAAGCAATCTTCAAAACGAATGATTTCTATGATCCTACTTACTCAAAAAGGTTTGCTAAGATTGATTTAGGTTTTATCGTAAACGATGTCCTGAATAACATTGTTTTTGACCCGCCTAAAATGTTAAGGAATTTGGATCGAGGGTTAAATGTGAAAATTTAAGATATTTTCCAAAGCAAAAGAATGAATTACTTAGAATTATCCTAAGTCAAAATAAAGAGATTTCAAAATTAGCCAAAAAGATTTAAAGTGAAAAGGAACTTAATAAATCCTATATAGTCATATTCACTTTTTATCGATAATTGGATTTCAAAGGAATTGGGGTCGGATTTGGTGATTCTTATCTGGAAACCACTTCGACCCAATATATATGTTGGAATGTGAAGACATGTTGAAGACGATGATTATTGAAGATCGTGAATCTTTACAGCGTGAAGACTGCTTATCGAACATGCTCTGGATAGCTCCCATTATAGAGTTATTTATAGCAGTGGTCTCCTCGTGATGGAGATTTTTCAGATTGCAAGGACTACTCGCTACTAGTGGAAGTAGGAGAGTGCCTTCGGTTTGTTCTGTTCATATACAACTTGCATGGACGTTTGTTTGACATTGCGTTTCTAAAGATTACGTACATTGGTTTTTACAAACGTACATCAGTGGTGGTGGAGAAGGCGCCTTCTCTTAGCTTAACACCCTCATTGGCACGTATGAGAATTTTTGTGGAAGGCAATTAGTAGTTAACGAAAATGGAAATGTGGCATTCAAAGATGTGATATGTGCTATGTGGAAAGGTAATCGTAGCTTCCAGCCTCATTAAACCGGAAATGATCGAAACAGGATTAGATGTAGTAAGGCTAAGTGGGTCATTCCCAAGTAGGGTATGGTCATCCCCTTCTAGATATATTTCTTCCCGCTATGATGTTCGAGATGCAAATTAATGTGGTGTATGGAAATCGAGCGCTCGGATAAAGGTCGGTAACGACCGGGGGATGACATATTCGGTAATATCTAGTTATAGAGGTGTAACGACCTATAATTTTCAATAATTTATATTTGTTAATTTAATAAGTTTTTGGTAATTAAATTTGAAAGAAAAAAAATCTGTAATTTAATAATGAAATAAGTACTGAAATGAAGTAACAAATGATAATTAAAGTTAATAATTAACAATTTTAATGAAATTACAATTAATTGAAATATTGAAAATGTTCATAATTGGTTATAAATTGATTAGAAACAAATGCAAACATTAAATTGATAAATGATATAGTATGAAATAAATGACCATTGAATAAAATTTGGGTTATATAAGAATTGTAACATTTGTTTGTGAATAATGAATTCGTAAGTGTGATTAAAAGTTATGGTAACGATTGTTGTTGGTTACCTGTTTATTTTGTCTATTTAATTGAAATGGGAAATAAATTAAAATTAAATGAAAATTAATGTTACATTAATTAGATTTAGACAATAATTGCAAAATGGGAATGTAATAGAATGAGTGGGAATGTTAATTTCATTCATAATAATAAATTGATTCAATAAAATAAGGAAATCAAGATAAGTAATAAATTGAGATTTTTAAAGTATACTTAGTGTGTAAAATTGACAAAAGTGCATTATGAATGGGAATATAGTTGTTAGTACGAATGAAGATGAAAACTGGAGAATATCAATGCAATGAAAGATAAACAACTATTAACTAAGTTATTTGAGTAATAATGGATTAAGCACAAGGATTGAAATCAAATAAAAACAATTTATTGGAATTAAATTTTAAAAATTGGATTTAATTATAGTTGAAGTTAAACACTATAATTGGTAAATAATTTAGTTTGAATTGATATTTGAATTTGTTTTAAATTATGGCAAATGTCCAAGTAATTTAAAATGACAGAAACTGTGATTTATTAACTTTGAATTGAGAAGGTGATTAATTAATTTAATATTAATTTATTTAATTAACTGAAATATAGCCATTTTTGCAACTTTCTCGGATTTTGACGAAACCAGTTTCATCGGATCCGTAACGGTGAATTATTGTAAGATTTCAAGTTTCGTAACGATCGGACTTGTCGTTTGATCGTACGGGCTCGAACTGCCTCGAAATCAATTGAACTAAAATCAATTGAAATCAATTTGAAATAAAATGATTTTATCATAATTTCTTCATACGATTGAATTAGGACCCGAAACCTATTCAATTGAGTTTAAAATATTTGAAAACAACTATTTTGATATATGGGTTGCCCATTTTCGTTTCGGAGTCGAAATGGGTTTTTCGGATCATTTATCGTTCAATCAATTTGGTCCATTCTTTCCATTTTCAGCTATTCATATAAGTAGCTCGCTATAAACCCCAGCCACTCCTCAATTCTCATTTGTCTATACGTACATCTCCTTCTCAACTCCTCATTCCAATGGCAGACAAAACATAATTACCGAATTTCAAATTCAATTCCAAAACCAAATCCAAAAAAAATAAAACTCCTCAATATATATTGAATTATATATCGATTTGAAGCTCTCGAAGAGCGCAAGTCAAATATGTGATTCGTTTTCCGATCTGATCTTGGTGTGGCTGAAACTAAGTGAACTATTCTCGGCCATTCGTTGATCATCGATCAACTACGTCTGATCGACAATTCAAAGGCACAATTATGAAGAGGGGACCGAGGGGAACCGATCTGAGGTGTCCGCTTGGAGTTTTGGTGGTTAGATCTTCATGAAAAATCCAACTAGGGTTGTAATTTCATAGGTGGATGGAAATTGGGGCTTCGTTCGAACGCCGAGGGGTCGCGAGTTCGGGCGTCGTGGCCAGGGGCAATGTTTGGAGGAGGCGGTTCGACTGGAGTAGGGGCGCGAGGCGGTATGATGATCAATATGGCGAAGGCTTCAAGGTGGAGGTCGCAAATTTTCTCTGGCCTGTTTCGTGTGTTCTGGGTTGTGACGTGGCCGCCTATGTATGGTTGCTCCTATTTTTATTTAATTTATTTTGTATTATTTAAATTCCAAAATCAATCATTCTAACTACAATAACTTTTTCATATGAGGTCTGTTTCATGCGTGGTTTCTTGCATTGGATCGTATTTAAATTTCGGAAATTTTGACTCTAGTTTGGACAAATTCTGAGACCGTTTTAATTTTGTCCCTAAATTGGATTTAAATTCAATTTAAATTCAAAGGTGAGTGTTTTAACCTGCTCACAACTTCTAAAATTTCTTATGTTCGTTAAATTAAATTTATGATGTGATTATGAATTTATTTTTGACTGTTTGGTATATTTTTAATCATTATATCAGTTAATTTGAATTGATTTGAACTAAATTGTTATTTAATTTATTATTGAATATAAATTGCCAGTTAAATACCTGTTATTGATTATCAGTTCTATATTAATATTTACTGATTGATTTGGATGATGACTGTGATGGATGTTGATTGTTGATATCGGATGAACGGATGTTGTATTTTATATCGTTATAAATTGCAAGTTCACTATGGGTTGAAATGATACATACCCGAATGATCTATAGAATAGGGAAAAATCATTGTGGGTTGAAATTATAGACTCGAGCAATTTTATGGATTTTATGTTAATTTGGGATTGTAGTTTGAAATGATATACCACCATAACATTATAAATTGCGGATTGAATTGATAAATATCTGTATCACTTGACCCTAGGGTGGAGAATTATATACGGACACCGGATTGATTAAATTAAATGATTTTAGACCTTTAATTTTCTTGAATTTAGTTAAACGGTATTTTGAAATAAAATTTGATTTATATAAAACTGAATTTTCAAAATTCAAGTTTTACATTAAAATTTGGAATTTGTTTAAAGGAATTGTTAAAGAAATTTAATTAAATTGAAAAGCTAATTTTTAAGTACAAAGAAAATTTATAGAAGCCAAGTTACTAAAATGGTTTGAATTCTTACTTTGAAATATTTTGGAATTGGCATAATTCGAATGGATATTTGAACATGGATTGGAATTGAGATGAAATTTAATAGTTTATTGAAACTTAAAAATTGAAGATTTGGAATTGGGTTTTACTGAGAAATTAAAATGGTCTGATTTTGTTGAAATGAAATGAATTGTTTTAAATTGATATTAATTACAAATTAATGTTTTAATATAAACTGTTTTAAAAATATATTATTTCAAATTCCTAATTATTAAGATTTTCAAATTATAAACTATTGACCTATATTAATCGTATTAAATCATTTTAACCTATTTTAAACCATTTAATTTATTTAAACTAATTAAACCATTTTGACTTATATTAAATCTAATTAATATATTTTAAAGTTGTTTAATCTATTTTAATTTTATTTAATCTAATTTAAATCTATATTAATAATTTAAAATTATTTAAAACTATTTTCTTTTAAATTTCCAACTAAGTAAAATGGATGGGTTTATATTCAAATTCTTGATTTTTAAAATAAATATGGGTAATGATGTTATAACCTAAATTAGAATTTAAATGTTAACTAATGGGATATGACGATTTTAAAGTAAGGATCGAATCTACTTTGGACATATGATTTTTGAAGAAATTAGGATTTTTGGAAACGATATGATTCGAAAGTGAATATGATTTGAAGGTGAATATAATTTCAAAAGTGATGGTTTTGAGGATATGATATTTCAATTCAAATTGCGAATTGACTTTTGGAAATATAAAAGAACCATCCGGTATGTAATAAGCGATTGGTAGTTAAAGAGACCGGGATCGGATATTGTCATACTCTTTGCCAATATCGAAACCACTTTAACAACTGTGTACGCGGTGGAGATTCCAGAATGAAGTAGGATAGTGGTGACGATCCTATATGAGGTATATACGTGGACCCAACTCCCATGAGTTGGCTTAAGGTGGATAAAACGTAGCGATTCTCGGGCCGAGTAAGGTCATTCTCAGATCGGGCACACTCCATCGATATTATATTCTGATTTTTGATTTATTTGGTGGCCACCATTTGATTTTTACTCGGGAGTGTGTTTCGAGTTGGGCGGTAGTTGCGGCTATGCGTTACCAACAGTCCGGATACGTAATTAGTATATATAGGCATTGCCTAGTTGTGCCGTTTCACCTGCCCTAGCGCGCCTTCTACGAGTTTGTTTTATGTCGTACATATGGGGTATCCTCTGGCGGCTCCAATTTACGGAGATTTACGGTACTATATAATCTATTGACATTATAAAATGTGTTAAGGGAGATATGGTTAACGCCTTAATGCTATTTTAATACCTTTACTGTAGATATATTATAATACCGTATTGTACTACATAGTGGATAGTTTAACGGATCCTTAGAAGATGTGAATCCCAAATATCTCTTAAGTTACTGGACTCACGTTAGACACTGGATAGAAGATGTCAAACCCTGTAAATATCTCTGACGCTATCACATGCATATTTACCGTTGATTTAACTTACATAAGATTTTTTAGTTCTGACTAGAGTGTTTTGTCTTTTCAGTTCTCTCGGGTCGGCCTGAGGATTTTAGGACTTGAAGACCTTATCTCTAGAGGACGAAGATGAACATTTTATTATTATTATTATTATTATATACTGTATTATTCCACTACATCACACTGTTCCGCTGCATTATTATTTATTATTCTCTGGTACGTGTAACTCTGATTCTGTGTTGTATAAGTATAATTAAATGTTTTGTAAACTGCTTCATGAACTGTTATTTGTTTATTATATTTTGTCATTTCGCTGCGAGACTCTGTTTCGTTTTTTTCTTTCTCTGCCTTTTCTTATTCACCCCAATAACAATCCGTCCTTCTGTATGGTCTGAGTTGGCATGTGTGTCTACTTAAAACGTACAAAAAGGCGGGATGTTACAGTTGGTATCAGAGTTTTAGTTTAGCGATAAACCTTAGCTTTATGGGGTCTGACTCATATTAAATAAGGTAGTAATACCCTATGATGAGTCGTTGAGTATATAAGAGAGCGTATTTGTTAGTGTTATAATTTTTTTGATATTGTATTAATTTGTTCCGTTCTATATTTATAAATTCTGGTTGGTGCATAGGATGCTATGACATCGATAGGGATTTCTAAACACTTAATAGGACAGACCGATACAATATTTGTTTTCGAAATATAGGTAAATGAAATAATTTTTCCTATTATATATTTTGTATCTAAATTAATAATTTTATAAATGATATACTTGGTCGTAATATATTTGTTTATTAGGTGGTGAAATTTATAAATATTGGTTGAAAATAAAATTTGGTAAATAAATAAATATAAATTGGAAATTTTAGATCTTAAGTTCCGGGATTTTGAAAACTTCTTTCAAAGGATTGTGGGATATACTAATATTATTTATAAGTATTTTCTTATATAAATATTTCAATATAATTTGACAGAATTCTTTTAAATAAATTTTGGAAAGAAATAAGTTCCATACTCCCCTTTCTGTCATTAGAAAATAATTTCGATGATGAGTGCACGCGTCATCGACGTTCATTTCGAGTTTCAAAGTGGGAAGACCATGTAGTAACTTTCTACACAATTGTTTTGATAAATTAACCTTAAATTTTAAAATTCCAAGTATGATTTGATGTATATATAAAGATATGATTATGTATATTATTTTAAAATAATTGAAATGGAGCCCGACATTTAGTTCTTAAATTTCCACAAATTAGAGATTTCAATTATTGTAATGGAATAAAATATTAAATTTTAATAATTAAAACTTCCAAATAAAGATAAGAAATTAAATGCTAATTTATGAATAAAATATACAAGAATTGAAAACTTTTAACCTGTAAATCAAAAGAATGAAATCAGAAAGATATGAAATATTAGAAATGTTAACTATTGAATATTTATTTACTAAAATATTTAAGATAAACTTGTGTACCTTTCAATTGCATTCTAAAAACATATAAATAAAATTTACCAAAAGATTAAAAGTTTAAATGTTTAAGAAGAAAATGTAATATGATATTATACAAGTAAAACAAAAAGTAATGAAAGTATCCAATGAAATTTTTCTAGTAAATAAGAATTTGACATTGTAGTTGTTATAAACTTAGGTTATAATTGAAATGTTACTATAATAAAATGTGATAGAAAGTAGGTATTGTAAGTAGATGATTATAAACTTAAGTTAAAGACTTGATATGCTAAGTAATTGAATTGAACATGAATACTATAAATAAATGAATGTAAATAAATGAAATTAAGTAATAAACGAATGAATGGAAATTGAATTTTCTAAGGAATAAATGTAACTAAAGAAATGATCATTGAGAAATGGAATTAAAAGAATGAACTTGATTTATTATTTGAAAATGTTGCTTGTTTGGTTTATAGATTGTTTGGGAAATGATACTTCTAATTACTTGGATGTATGAATAATCTATTGAGTTTTATCTAAGACTGTTGAGTAAATGGTATACTTAGTAGTTATTTATCATTCTATGAAATTTAAAAGTGTCTAAGCCTGAACAAACTATTTGTTTTGGCTGATATGGATGGATAATTAATTTGTTTTGATTTCATGTGATGTTTGTATGTTGTGGTTGCAAGTGATTGTTGTTTTTTTATTTTGACTTGTTTGTTAATGGTCAAAACAACTTTAAATATTTTATTGTAAATATTAACTCTCTTTTTTGGATTATATGAGTGAAATACAGGTTATGGAAGCAATTGTTGCTGCTTTTGGTTTCATAATTAAGTGTTGTTTGCCTGACAAATAGGTACGTTTTTGGATTACGGCTTTCTAGCGATATTATATTGCTTTTCCTGTGTTGGGATATATTATTTTGGAAAATATTTGATATATATGATTATTATTGATATTATTATTTCTCCCGAGCCTCTCCGTACAAAGGAGACTCTGCCGAAATTTTCTGTAAATTTTGGACTTAGAAAGTTTTTTGAAATGTTTTCCAAACTTTATTAGTTTGAGTATAAAAGGATTTAACTATTTATAAATGGTATATTTTACTTAAATTATTTAATTTTGCAAATTAATTGTTATAAAGTTAATATTTTTAATTAGATATATTGATTATTTAATTCTTTCTTTTTCCTTTTTTTCCTTTTTTTCCTTTTCGGGGACGAAAAGTTTTAAGTGGGGGAGAGTGTAACGACCTATAATTTTTGACAATTTAAATTTGTTAATTTAATCAGATTTTGGTAATTAAATTTGGAAGAAAAAAATCTGTAATTTAATAATGAATGAATACTGAAATGAAGTAACAAATTATAACTAAAGTTAATAATTAACAATTTCAATGAAATTACAATTAATTGAAATATTGTAAATTGTTATAATTGGTTATAAATTGATAAGAAACAAATGCAAACATTAAATTGATAAATGATATAGTATGAAATAAATTACTATTGAATAAAATTTGGGCTATATAAGAAGTGTAACATTTGTTTGTGAATAATGAATACATAAGTGTGATTAAAAGTTATAGTAATGATTGTTGTAGGTTACCTGTTTATTTAGACTATTTAATTGAAATGGGAAATAAATTAAAATTTAATGAAATTTAATGTTACATTAGTTAGATTTAGACAATAATTGCAAAATGGGTATGTAATAGAATGAGTGGGAATGTTAATTTCATTCATAATGTAATAAATTGATTCAATAAAAGAAGAAAACCAAGATTAGTAATAAATTGGATTTTTAAAGTATATTTAGTGTGTCAAATTGACAAAAGTTCATTATAAATGGGAATATATTTGTTAGTAAAAATAAAGATGAAAATTGGAGAATATCAATGTAATGAAAGACAAACAACTATTAACTATGTTATTTGAGTAATAATGGATTGATTATAAGGATTGAAATCAAATAAAAACAATTTATTGGAATTAAATTTTAATAATTAGATTTAATTACAATTGAAGTTAAACACTATAATTGGTAAATAATTTAGTTTGAATTGATATCTGAATTTATTTTAAATTATGGTAAATGTCTAAGTAATCTAAAATGATATAAATTAAGATTTATTAACTTTGAATTGAGAAAGTGATTAATTGATTTAATATTAATTTATTTAATTAACTGAAATGTAACCATTTTGGCAACTGTCTCGGATTTTGACGAAACAAGTTTCATCGGATCTGTAACGGTGAATTATTGTAGGATTTCAAGTTTCTTAATGATTGGACTTGTCGTTTGATCGTACGGGATCGAAACGCCTAGAAATTAATTAAACTAAAATCAATTGAAATCAATTTGAAATAAATTGATTTTATCATAACTTCTTCATACGATAGAATTAGGACCCGAAACTTGTTCTTTTGAGTTCAAAATATTTGAAAACAACTATTTTAATATATGGGTTAACCCACTTTCGTTCCGAAGTTGAAACGGACTTTTCAGATCGTTTATCATTCAATCAATTAGGTCCATTCTTTCTGCTTTCAGCTATTCATATAAATAGCTCGTTATAAACCCTAGCCACTCCTCAATTCTCATTTGTCTATATGTACATCTCCTTCTCAACTTCTTATTTCAATGGCGGACAAAACCTAATTCCTAAATTTCAAATTCAATTCCAAAACCAAATAAAAAAATTAAACTCCTCAATATATATCGAATTTTATATCGATTTGAAGCTCTCGAAGAGCGGAAGTCAAATATGTGATTCATTTTTCGATCTGGAGCTTGGTGTGGCCGGAACTGGGTGAACTATTCTCGGTCGTTCGTTGATTGACGATCAACTATGTCTGATCGATAAATCGGAGGCACAGTTATGAAGAGGGGACCGAGGAGAGTCGATCTGAGGTGTTCGCTTGGAGTTTGGTGGTTTGATCTTCGTGAAAAATTCAACTAGGGTTGTAACTGCATAGGCGACGGCTGGAAATTGGGGCTATGTTCGAACGCCCAAGGGTCACGAGTTCGGACGTCGTGGCCAGGGGCGATGTCTGGAGGCGGCGGTTCGACTGGGGCGGTGGCGCGAGGCTGTCTGATGATCGATATGGCAGAGGCTTCAAGGTGGAGGTCGCAAAGTTTCTCTGGCCTGTTTCGTGTGTTATGGGTTGTGACATGGCCGCCTGTGTATAGTTGCTCCTCTTTTCATTTATTTTATTTTGTATTATTTAAATTCCAAATTCAATCATTCTAACTACAATAACTTTTTCATACAAAGTCCGTTTCATGCACAGTTTCTTGCGTTGGGATCGTATTTAAATTTCGAACATTTTGGTCCTGGTTTGGACAAATTCTGAGACCGTTCGAATTTTGGCCCTAAATTGGATTCAATTTAAATACAAAGGTGAGTGTTTTAACTCACTCACAACTTCTAAAATTTCTTACGTTCGTTAAATTAAATTTATGATGTGATTATGAATTTATTTTTGACTGTTTGATATATTTTTAATCATCATATCAGTTAATTTGAATTGATTTGAATTAAATCTTTATTTAATTTATTATTGAATATAAATTGCCAGTTAAATACCTATTATTGATTATCAGTTCTATATTGATATTTATTGATTGATTTAGATGATGACTGTGATGGATGTTGATTGTTGATATTGGATGAATGGATGTTGTATTTTATATCGTTATAAACTGCAAGTTCACAATGGGTTGAAATGATACATACCGAATGATCTATAAAATAGGATAAAATCGTTATGGGTTGATAGACTCGAGCGATTTATGCATTTTACGTTAATTCAGGATTGAGTTTTGAAATGATATACCACCATAACATTTTAAATTGCGGATTGAAATGATAAATATCTGTATCACTTGACCCTAGGGTAGAGAATTATATACGGACAACAGGTCGGTTAAATTAAATGATTTTAAACCTTTAATTTTCTTAAATTTAGTTAAACGATATTTTGAAATAAAATTTCCTTTATATAAATTGAATTTTCAAAATTCAAGTTTTACATTAAAATTTGGAATTTGTTTAAAAGAATTGTAAAAGAAATTTAATTAAATTGAAAAGCGAATTTTTAAGTACAAATGAAATTTATAGAAACCGAGTTACTAAAATGGTTTGAATTGTAACTTTGGAATTTTGAAATTGGCATAATTCAAATGGTCATTTGAACATGGATTGGAATTGAGATGAAATTCAATAGTTTATTGAACTTAAAAATTGAAGATTTGGAATTGGGTTTTACTGAGAAACTGAGCTGGTCTGATTTTGTTGAAATGAAATGAATAGTTTTAAATTGATATTTTCTAAATTCATGTTTTAATATAAACTGTTTGAAAAATATATTATTTCAAATTCCTAATTATTAAGATTTTCAAAGTATTAAAATATTTTAACCTGTATTAATTATATTAAATCATTTTAACCTATTTTAAACCATTTAATTTAATTAAACTAATTAAACCATTTTAACTTATATTAAATCTAATTAATCTATTTTAAAGCTATTTTATCTATTTTAATTTTATTTAATCTAATTTAAATCTATATTAATTATTTATAACTATTTAAAACTATTTTCTTCTAAACTTCAAACTAAGTAAAATGGATGGGTTTATATTCAAATTCTTGATTTTTAAAATGAATATGGGTGATGACTTGGAATTTTAGGCAATATCAATTTAATAATCTGTATTAATAAATTAATTGATTTGATAAATTTCCTTTACAATTTTAATTTAAATTGGAAAATTTATTCTTTTAAAAGCAAATAAATACTTAATTGGTAAATTTTATCTTTTAAAAGCTAATAAAATGTTTTCTATTTATAATGTATATATATATATATATATATATATATATATGTTCGTATATATTGTAAATAGAAAGGCTTTGGTTTGCATTTAACAAATAAAATCATGTTTTAAAATTCTAATATATAATGGTAATTTTGGAAATTATGATTAATTTAATATAAACTTTTCAAAGGTTATTTAAAAAGTTAACTATATAGTTTTAAATTATTTAAGGTAAATGTTTAATTGTTTAAAATATATCTTAGCTTAAGTTTAAATTTAAATAAGATTAATAAAAGATTTTTTTTATTTTCTTTTTAAATATTGCTTGATAAATATGATTTGTAAATATATTAAAATATAATTTACAAACATATAAAACATATGATATATTAATTCATTTAGTAAAATAAGTAATTTATACATAATAAGATAATCTCTTTTATAAATTATTTAAAATTTGAAAATTGTTATTTTTAAAACAATATTAATAATGTGTTAGATATAAATCGATTTTAAAAGAAAATAGAATTATTATTTTCAAACTTAATGTGTTGTTATATATCTATATATGTATAAGTTGATTTTTTTGGATTTTTAAATTTAATTTGAATTTGAATTTAATTTTGAAATACAAAAGATAGATATTTTAAAATATTTTGGATTTTAAAAATATGTATAATATTTATTTATCTATAATTGGTTTTACAATATTTCTTTAAAGAAATAAATATATATATATTTAGATAAGAATTTATAAATTAAGTATAAAAGCTTTTTATTAACATTAAAATAAATATAAATTACATGATTACAAGTGTAAATCTATAAAAGCTTGTTTTAACAAGTGTTAACTAATTAACAAGAGTAGTGACAAAGTTAATTGTTTAAACAAGTGTCACTCATAATTTTTATTTTTCTTTTGTTTTTAATAAATCACAAATTTAACCTATATATTCATCTTCTTCTTCTCTTCATTCTTTTTTTTCTATTCTCAACCCAAAACAAAAGAAACTATAGCCTATAACATTTCTTCAAACCTGAGTTAAATCAAAAACCTGTAAATCAAATTAGCTTAAACCTGAAACAAAAATCAATAGCCTGTAAATCATGTATCAAAACCAAGATTTCATCTCTGTTTCAAATTTAAAACCTCTCAAAACCAAAACTTGTACATTCTTCAACCTAAGATTAATTAAAGCAAGCTCAAGGAAAACAAAGCATTTCAGTTTCAAAATCTAGAGCAATTCAAGTATTTTTCCAGATCTTAGCATGCAGTTTTCAAAAGCAAAGGCATTCAAGTTTTTAAATCAGAAGCATCTTTCAGCACTCAAGTTTTCAAAAGTTTTTTTTAAAAAAGGGGCTTTGTTCATCATTTTTAAACTGGTGAGTAACATCTCTTTTTAAAAAGCTTAAGTATGATTATGGTTGCATGTTAATTTCTAGAAAAGTATGTTTGTGTGAATATATATATATATATATATATATAAGTGAGTTTCTGTGTATATATGAATGTATAGATGTGTGTGCATGTCTGCTACCTATGACATCTCTGTTCTTAGTTTCAAGCTCAATTTTATGATCAAAATTCATTTTCTCTTGATCTAATTTATGTTAGCACTTAGGCTATAAACAAAATTTGTTCGTTTCATCATAGATTAAAGTTTCAAATTATATTTAAGTGAAAATAAATTGGATATTTCTCTGGAAAATCAAAAGAATAGTGCAAGCTTAAGATATGTAAAATTTGAAATATCTTAATTCATTGATTCAGGCATATAATATGAAACCTTATCTAGAAACATGATTTTAAAAATGAAATCATAATGTTTAGACGTGGGACGAACGAGCAGTTCGATTTTGTTCATAATTTGAATTTTGGGTGGTTTCTGATTAAAGTGCTCGGGAAGGTCGTGGTCCTCGCTGGAGGAAGAGGGATGATCGGAGAGTTTGGAAAAAATGTCAGATGATGAGCAAGTTACTGTGGTGGCGACGGTGGTGGATCGAGTTCCACCAGACTCTGTGAAATGGAAGTAGGGAAGTTGGCGAAGGTTTGGCTGGAGGCTCGGACACTCCGGCGATCGGCATTGTGGATTTGAAGGTTTTTCGGGTTTTGGTTTTTTTTTCCAGGTTTGTGCTAGGATGCTCGATCTCGATTTTGAGTTATTATTGATGTTCTGGTGGTCGGGATCTAGTATAGAGATGATCGCCGACATGTAAAGGGCATCATGGATGGTCGAAGGTGGCTGCTTTGTCGATGCATATGCACAGCAGTGCTGTTGTTCAGCAGTTTTGTGTGGGTTTTTGTCTCGAGGGAAGTCTCGGGTTAGTGGGGCATTGTCTCGAGTGAGGACTCGAGTAATCAAGAGTGAATTGGTTTCCAGTTTTTAAACTTTTAAATTTAAACAAAATTTTGAAATGAAGAAAGATGTGGTTTTCTCGGGTAAATGCTCGAGTAGCTTGCGGGTTGAACCCGAAGCAGCATTTTAAAACAGTTTTTAAAATAGTTTTTAAAAAGCAAGTTTTTGAATTTAAATAGATTTGATTTAAAACTTTTCCTATATAAAATTCTTTTGTATAAAATAATTTTTCTTTAATATTTGATTAAGAGATTTGTAATTTACTTAACTCGAATTTTGTTTAGATAAATTCGTAATCATTTTAAATCCTAATTTGAAATGAAATTCAAAAGTAAATTTAAAGTAAATTGTTTCAAAGGCATTTGTAAATGATAATTAAGCCATTGATAAGGAAAATATTTCATCTTAAAGTTAATTAAGATTTAATGATTTGAGATTTATTAAATTAACAAGGAAATTCAGGTATAATTTATTAATTTAATTAATTAATGATTAAGGATTTGTAAATTAAAAATTAAGGGGTTAAGTTAATTAATTAGAGGTTAATTAATTTGTAATTAAAGATCATTAATTAGATAATTAAAGATTATTAATTAATGATTAGAGATTTATTAATTAAATAATTATGGATTAATTAAGTTACAATTAAGCACTTAATTAATTAAGTAATTAGAGTTGAATTAACTGGTTATTAAAAATTAGTTAATTTTTAAATAAAAATGGTTAATTAAAGCATAATTACTTAGGGAAGTAGTCAAAGGATGGTTAATGAATATAATTAAAATAAAGATCATTAACTAGGGATTATGAAATAATTAATTAATATGATTAATTTAAGATAATTAATTAGATTAATTAATTGAGGATAATCATTTGTGGAATTAGTTAAGTATAATTACTTAATGTAATTTATGAAGTGTAATTACTTAATGTAGTAATTAATGGGTGATTACTGGATGTAATTAATTAAAGAATGGAAGTAATTTGAGTTTAACTACTTTGTGTAATCAATTGGAAGGATAATTACTTAGTGAAGTAATTAAGGATTAACTACTTAGTGTAATTAATTAAAAAATTAATTAATAAATTTTATTTAGAAGTTAATTAAGTAATATAATTAATTCAGAGTAGTTAATTATAGAATGTAATTAATCAAAGTTGATTAATGAATAAGATTACTTATTAAATGTGATTAATTAGAACAATAATTTATTAAGGAAGTAATTAAGGGATCATTAGTTAATATAATTAATGAAGTAATTAAGGGTTGATTAATTAAGGATAATTAATCAATGAAGTGATTATAGAATAATTAATTAATCTAATTAATTAAGGATTAATGTAACTAATTATAGTTAATTAATTAATGAAAATAATTAAAGGTTAATTACTGCAAATGGTTAAGGATAATTAATTTCTGTAATTAGTTAAAGGCTAATTACTTAATGTAATTGAGAGATAATTATGCATGATGATTAACTAAGATGGATAATTAAAGGATGATTAATTAATTGGTTTGTAATTAATTAATTAATGATTAAGTAAGCAGGATTTATAGAGATGGAAGTAATTAATTTAATTTATTTTAAATTAATCAGTGATAGTGTGATTGTTTAATCTTGCTTATGGATGGCTGAATGATATTGAATGCCTTGGATTGTTTGATATCTCTGATATGAAATATGTGTTGATCTGTGATATGAGATGCTATGGTTGAATTGTGATGATATGGATTATCTATTTGTGAGATTGTGAATTATCTATCTGTGTGAATATAGATAATGAATCGAATTAAATTGTTTTAACTTTAAATCAACTTGACCTTAAAAGACGGCGTTTTGGATTTCGATGAGACCGGGATCGGGTTTTCAAATTTGAATATTCGAAAACCACATCGATCCAAATTAAACGATAGGTCATGAAATCTCAATTGAAGATCAAGTGAAGATTCAGAGGAAAGGATATGGTCGTTAACTCTGAGGGTGATTCCAAAACGAGTTGACGGGGATAGTACATTCGATTGAGATAAAGATTCAGAGTGCATGGTCTATTATCGTTAACTCTGAGGGTGATTCCAAAATGAGTGTAGCGAGATAGTGCCTTCGGTTTCGTTCGAACCCAGAATGAACTTGTATGGATTGAATGCTTTCATAACACCGTCAGGTGGACGATGAGCATTCTAAGATAGATGTGTTCTATGAAGTTAATCGCAGCCTCAAGCCTCATCAACCGGGAATGGCTAAAACAGGGGAGGTGCAGCAAGGCTAAGTGAGTCACGCTCAAGTAAGATTTCCCTTGTCTAGAGGTCCTTTTTTATTCGGCTGTATGGGCAGTTGATTGCAACAACTGCTGGGGTTGTCTTATTCGGGACTATCCAGTAAGGGATGGTTCTGGCCTTATGTTGCAGGGGATTTAGGGTGGATCCTCGGTACGGTGATCTAGATCCATGTACAGTGACAGGCGGTACCCAGTAGCCCTGTCATTGATGGAAACCCATTCTTCCTACGTGTCCTTTACGGTTTTGATTGTATAACCCACTTTGTGGCTAGTATGCTGGAATTTAATCATGTAACAATTTCAGCTATTTCTTATTTTCTTGAAACCCCTGGACCCTATTATAATATCATTGGATTTCCTATCAAATATTTTGGTTATTGTAAGGTAAAAACTTTTTCGTGTTTATGTGCGGGAAGTTTTTCGAGATACCTTTTGTTTTCAAAGGTTTTTCAAAGTTAAGCAACTTTAACCTGTTACTCACACCAGACCCATGTCTGACCCGGAGTTTATTTTCTATTTTCTTAAACTCTTGGGTACTCAAATTTTTACGAGTAGCCAAGGGATTTAGGTTAGCTTTGACGAATTCGGGAGGCGGTATGGAGCAGGAGGCTTCAGCGTTCGTAGATATATAGTTTTCCACTGTGTTGGTATCTCTGTGTTGTATTTGAGTTGTAATGACTAGACAAGTGTTTATAACTGTCGAGTATGTGATGTATAAGCTGTGTAACTCTGATAGATGTTGTATATTATGTAATACTTATGTGATTAATAATATCTATTCGTTCCGCTGTTGAGATTCTAATGTTGTTTCGTTCTTTCTTCTCTATCTTTTCTCTTTTATATCTCTTTCTTTCTTATTAATAATGCCTCTTTTTGTGGAATGGAAGGCGGGTCGTTACATTTGGTATCAGAGCGCTAAGTTGAGTGAATACCTAGGCTTTGGAGTTATTTCCTACTTGAGAGAGCGCACATGTATTTATATATATATATATATATATATATATATATATATATATATATATATATCTACCTATTTGTTGGGTTACCTGTTCGGGTTTTGCAATATGAGTTCTAGAGGTAGGAAATGTAGTGGTATGTGTAGCACGACTACCATTAGAAGGAGTCTGGGTATTGAGGTTGGAAGTGTATCTGCCGAGGCTGTAGACCTAATACCGCCTCGAGTGAGCTTTGCACTGGTGTAAGGATTTCACCAATCTCTGAAGGAACCTTTTAAAGGTGCATAGTCCATCTTTAAAGTGCAAGTTTGGATGAGTAAGAATTTGGATCTGTCAGTTAAGCTGAAGCGAGTGATGGTATATTGGCAACTTCAGGAAGAAGCAACTGTGTGGTGAGACGTAGTGACTATGGATGTTTATGAAGATGTTTCTTCTGAAGTAAGATTAAGGAAGTGTGTCTGCGTCAATGTTGAGACTAAGTTCAGTAGGGTGTTTTTGTTTGGTTTGAGGCCCGAGTTTCTTCAGGAGATGTCTTCACATCTCAAGGCTCCGTATGGGATTGGATGATATGGCTTTGAGGTTTGAAGATCTTTGGATAGGAACTCTTTGGCATCAGTGGCAGCTTGCAGCTCGGAGTATTTTGAGTGTCAGTAAGAAGGTCATCTGGCTAAGTAGTGTCCTAGAGGTGGAGTTCAGAAGCAACAGAGTGGACCCATTTCTTCGATGGATTGGTTAGTTAAGCATAAGCTGTTTTGATTAGTAAAGAGAGAACGGTATCTTTGGAAATTAGGCTGGGTTGATCGCAAAAGTGACTTGTGATAATTGAGTGTTCTCTTGGGTAAACTTTTGTATGGGATCGAGGCATCTATAGGGAAGGTTGGAGTTATCGGAGTTGTCAGAGATTTTTTCGGATGTCTTCGTAGAAGTCAAGGTCTTCCATAGCATCTGGAGATTTATTTTCCGTATCGACTAGGACTCCAGGAGTGATACGGGTGGTTCAGCTAGTAGAAGGACGACTCCTAAAGAGAGGGTTTGGTGAAGCAGCTCAGGATATCATAGAACTTCTGAGTTTTCTCTTTATGGATCTGTTGAACCGTGCCTTCCGAGAAGTGTTGGACAAGTTTGTGCTCGTGTTCATCATCAGCATTCTCATCTATTCTAGAATCAGAGTTGTGCAGTGGAAGCGAGGTAGCAGCTATTCTAGAGTGGAAGCAACCTTAGACTCCTTGGAAGTTCGTAGTTTTCTTGGATTAGAGGGTTTCTACGGAAAGTCTTACAGGATCTGAAGGCGAGATTGGCGAGTGCACCTGTTCGTCTTTTTCGGATAAGAGTAGTATGTGAAGTCTACTGATGATTGTGGAGTAGAGTTTGTGTTCTTGATTTTGGTAGATCTTCAAAGGATCTTTTTGTTCGGTCGTTTTTGGTCCAGTTTGTTTCAAGAGGCATCAGCAAGGGTTGAGCTGATCAGGAAGGATGAGGCAGCCCAGGATCATTAGAAGAGTTTTGTGGATAAGAGACGGAGAAATTTGGATCTTGAAGTCGGAGATTTGATTTTGAATAGGTTTTCTCCGATCAAAGGAGGTATAAGATTTGGTAAGACTAGGAAGCCAGCTCCAAAATTTATTAGATCTTTCTCTGTTCTTATAAGGATAAGTGTTTCGGTCTACGGGGTCGAATGGCCAGTTTGGAAGACTGGGATTCAATGTGTTTCACGTATCTCCGAGGGAGTATGTGTATGATCCATCACTGGTTTTAGAATCAGCAGTTCAGGAGGATTTGGTAGTTGAGTCGGATTTGAGTGTGGTCTGATATCCTGTTCAGTTTTGTAGATCTAGATGAGTAGTAGCTCTGTAGCTTAGTAGTATAGATTGTTTGGATTCAGTAGAGCAAGTTTCCCAGTGTTTGTACTTGGGAAATGTTGAATATGCAAGTATATGATTTTTGTTTGATGATAATAAACATATATATATCCATTTAAACGTATTTGTTAATGTACTATTTTATTTTCACAGATTAAATAAATATTTGCTGAATAAAATAAATAACACAGATTTTAAATTCAAACAGATGTTTTATTCAAGCAAATATTTATTACAATTTTGAATAGTACAAATTCAATCTCTCACTATACATATACAATTTCAATCACAATATAGTTTCAATCACATCACGATTATCATTTAAATATGCACCTCACTATATATCACTCGTTCACTCAAAATTAATCTTCAACTTGAATCCAGCATTTGAGCAATCTGCAAAAATAAATACCGACGCAGTAAAATTGAAAATAAAATATTTTTACAATATAAATAAAATGTAATTTTTAAAAAAATATTTTGTTCGTCATCATTTAATTTTGAATTCACCGTACATGAACAGCATGTGACATGCACAGTGTATCACTGTACATGTCATAAGGCCGTGCACGCCAAGATATACACTTGATAAAATTACAGGGATAGGTAAGCACAGGTCAAACCAAAATGAAAAGCCAGGTTCAACTTAAGTGCAATACAAATAAAGTCACGACACAAGCACAAGGTCAAACCCGAGTTATTAGCTGGATTCAACACAGGTGTAAGTACAAAACAATGGGTCAAGACAAAACTGAGGTGGCTACGGTAACCACTGCATACATACATGAAAACCAAGTCAAATGAACTCAAAAACTGAACTCAAAAATTGAACTCAAAAATCCAAATGTACAATGCAACAGTCAATGGTGAAGCACCAGACTTCAAGTTAAGCAGTGGACAGGGAAAATAAATACAAAGCAAATGCCACAATGAAACTGCAGTTGTAAACAAGCTCAGGGATATTAGAGAGGGCACAGACAACACATGTAAGAATGGACAACATGAATGCACATAAACCATGGAACAATAAATCATGAATGTGAAATCAAATTATACCTATGGAAATGGTCAACCGAATCAGGTCAGTCCTAGGAATAAAAAAGAGATGACCATGTGAATACACAAAGTAATGACAACATATACAATGCAGAAGTGATCATCACAAGAAGGGTAAATGAAGATATCCAGATATGCTATAAAGAACAGTGCATAAAGATAAATGCACATGACCAGACCAACAGAGTTCGAGTTTCAAACACAACAACTCGATGCATCACCGAGACACGGGTACAGGAGGCAAATGTACAAAACCATATGCAAACTGAAATAGGTAGTGGTAACAACAACTATAAAGTATGAAGGCAATGCACATGTCAACAAGACAAGTGGATGAATACATATGCAAATGCCACTGTGGTTTCGACAAACCAAGACAAGCTTATATATCAAAGTACAGACGACCAGAGCAGTAAATTAAACAGCAAAACACTCGGGAATACATATATGCAGCAGTGACCAAAGTCAAAGAAAAACCAGAAACAACTACAAGCAACATATAACTGATTATAAACGTGCAGTCAAGCTACATGAAGACTAACAGTAGCAGTTCGAACCAAAACAGTGTCGGGGGAGTATTCAAATTATTATAAATCAAGCTGCAGTTCCATCAACACAGCATATATACAGTGATGCAGAAGTTCGAACCAAAAACAAAGTCGTGGCCGAGTCAAAGGCGAAGAATCGAACAAGTCAAGTTATGTTAACATTAATAAACAATGTCAAGTTCAAATGCAGAAACCCAAAGCCGTGGTATTCAGAAAATCAGAGAATACAAAGTCAACTGAAAATCAAGCCGTGGTGGCCACGAAATCAAACAAGCCGTGAGAGCGAAGAAATCAAAATATATACGAATTTAAAAGGGTTAGAAATCATCACATTCATCCATGAAAAATCAAATGGCCGAGATAAATCAATAGACGAATTCAAATGATTATATATGAAAGAAAATACAAGGGTTCGAACCTTATAGAAACGATGAACATCATCGGCAAAAAGAAGGCATTCGAGTTGAAGAAGAACAGAGAATAATCAATTTAGTAACTCAAATAAAAGGTCGAGCAGAATCATATCGAAAAAGGGAAAAAATCGCATGCTGTTTTTGACAATCGAACTCGACCCAATCGAAGAAGCCACGAACATATAATCAACCAAGAAAGGATTCGAAACATCATCGCAATCAATTTGACAAAGCGGAGACTTCATCCACAAGCCCTAATTTCGCACAGAGGAACGAACGACAAAGGAAAAGGAAACAAAGCCAGACCGAAGGAATAAAAGGAAAAGGGACGGTCTATTTTATCACTTAAACGTTTTAGGCCGGCCTTATTTTTATTTGAGCCTTAATATTTAATTAGGGTTTTGTTTTTATTTAAATTGTTTTAAAATTGTATTTTCCTTTTTAAACTTGTGTATTGTTTAGTCGTGTGACTAGGGGATGAGCTACGGTGGTGTAGTTCGAGAATTCGCAACTCAATGGTTGAGTTGTGGCAGGGTTTTGAGCATAGAGTTAAAGCTAGTCGATAGCGGGTGTCACGTGTTTACGTATGTAAGCGTCAGACTGCTTAATTTCTAGTAGAAACCTTGGGGGCAGTACGTAAGCAGGGCTTTGCTAAAGCTGGGTAAATTCTGTGTCGTTCTATTTCTGCATTTATTATTCTGCTATTATCTATGCTGCTAATATTCTGATATATCTGTGTTGAAATAATTTTGTATAAACTTCCACATTAAATTTTTATAATTAATAGTATCACCTTGTTCACCCCCTCCTCTAGGGCAAAATTGATCCTACAAGTGGTATCAAAGCTAGGGATAAAAGCAATTTTTTTTAAAAGAAAATTATTTTCAAAAACCAATTTTTATTTTAAAATTTTAAAATGACTTCTTTCAATAACGCTTTTGCTGAGGGTCGGTCCATAGTTAGGCCACCAATGTTCAATGGTGAATATGCTTACTGGAAAAATAGAATGAAAATTTTTCTGAAAACCATTGATGCTTGTTGAGACAGGATACAGAGCGCCAATTATAGTAGTAAATAATCAAGAAATCAAGAAATCATTTGATCAATGGACAGATCTAGAAAATAAGTTACAGAATGCTAATGCTAATGCTAAAGCTACGAATTTTATTATTTGTTTATTGGATCATATTGAATATAATCGTGTCTCGCATTGTCTAACTGTGCAGGAAATCTAGCACACACTTGAAGTGACTCACGAAGGAACATCTCAAGTCAAGGAATCTCGCCTTGCAATGCTTAGTAGCGAATACGACAACTTCACAATGGCCAAGGATGAGAATGTTAAACAGATGTATGCACGACTTTCCAATCTCATATGCAAATCAACAGCTCTCGGAAAATCATACACAAAGTTGGAAATTGTCCGAAAAATCCTTAGAGTCCTTCCATGGAATTTTGAAGCAAAAGTTACAGCCATTCAAGAATCAAAGGATTTGAAACAAATCAAAGTTGAAGAGCTTATCGAAAATCTCACCACTTACGAGCTAGAAATGAAATTCAAGGAAGAACGAGAAGGATGTGATACTCGAAATAAATCAATAGAGCTTAAAGGAACAATGAAAAGTGACGATGATGATGATGGAGAAGTTGAGCTGGCACTTTTAATGAAGAAATTCAAAAAGAGGAAACACAAATATGGAAATCCAACTCTAAATCAAAAATTGAAAAGCAGAATAGCCAAAGCACTAGACAATCCAGAAGAACGGGAGATCATCTGTCACAAGTGCAACAAAATCGGACACATCGAGCCCAATTGTCCTCGACTTCAACATGGCCAAGAAAAGAATTCAAAAATGAAAAGTTTTGCAGCCACGTGGAATAAAAGTGATGATGGTAAAAGCACTAGCCGTGAGAGTGAGAAATCAGATTGTGCCTTCGAGGTGATATAACTGATAACGACGATGACGAGCCAAGCGAGGTATCAAAACTCACTCACTCACAACTACTTATATATTTCCACGAAGTAAATGGTGGTTTTGAATGACTCAGGGAGAAGTACGCCAAACTTGAATCACAAAAAGATACTTTGATAGATTTAAATTAACAACTTGAACAATTAGTTAGAAACTATCAAAGTAAGATCCCTAAGTGTGAAAAGTGTCCAACATTTGAAGATGAAGTTAAAAAATCAGAAATTAAAATTAAGTCACTTGAACATGAAATTGTGATTTTGAAAGAAAGTGGAAACACTAGGAGAGAAAATTCTATTAAAAGGTGCACACAATTATTGAATGAAAACGAATCACTTAAAACAAAAGTCCAACAACTGTCAGCGGCTTTAAGAAAAATTTCCAAAAGTGAAAGATCGTTGAATATGCTATTAGGGAAACAAACTGTTAATACAGTTAGACAAGGACTTGGATATAATCAATCTAAAAATGTTAGAAACGAAATTAAACAAGTCAATTCCATGAGCATAATATGTAGAAAAATTGGACACAGTCAAAATATTTGTTGGTATAGACCCAAACACGTGAAAACCATTCCAATTTGGGTTCCAAAAGGCACAAATATAAAATCTCTCAAAGTTAAACAAGTTTGGGTGCCAAAAGGAACATATATAAATAGTTATGGGTCTCCACAAAATTATTTTTCAAAATATTTTTCCACTAACAACCATGGACCTATAAAAACAAATAGGCCACAAAAATCTTTTCCCATGTAGGTATAGTGGCGGGCTAAGGAACTACAATAGTGTTACTTGGATTCTGGCTGTTCGAAGAACACAATGGGCGACAAAACAAAGATTCCTTAGCCTAGTATAAAGGTGATAGTGTGATGTCCCGGAAATTTGGGCAATATTTATTTAATAATTTCATTAACAATTATTTTAAAATGTGAAATATTGATTTAATAATCCATTTCAAACATAATTTTCTTTTGAAAATTTATAATTATTTTGTTTGATAAATGATATTCTTTTGAAAATTTATAATAATAATTGAATTTGAGAATCTTATTGTTTTAAAATGTTAAAAATATTTTAAATGATAAAATTTCCTTTCTAAGCTGATTTAAAAATATTTTATTTATAATGTATATATATGTATACATTGTAAATAGGAGTTTTGATCTTTATTTTAAATTCAAATCTAATGAAGAATATTTTCAAATTTATAATATATATAGGTATATTATATAATTTATGAATCGATTAAATTAAATTGAAAATAGTATTGAAACTTTTCAAAGTCAATTTATAGATCTATCTTGTATTTTCAGAAGGAAATTATAGTAAATATTTTGTTATAAATATATATATAGTTAAAAATTGTATTTTATTATAAAGTTCATTTTTTTTATCTTAAAATTGTTTTGAAATAAACTTAGTTTATTTATATTAGAGTATAGTATATTTGAAACTCTTGAATAAAATGAATTCAACATTGTTCTTTCCTTTTTTAAAAAAAATTTCTCTTGTGAAAAATGGTTTTAAATAATTTTTAAAAATATTCAAGCAAATATTTAAATATGTAAAGATAATTCATTTGTAATTATTTAAAGACTAATTGTAAATAAACATACAAAACATTTTAAGTTAAATTAGAATGATTTTGTCTTAAATTAAAACATTTGTAAACAAAGAAATTTATTTTATATCTAAATCATACATGTGTTAACATTCATGTTTTAAAGTAGACACATGTAATTAATTTTCACATCTAAACAACAAGTGGCATTTCTAAATCAATATTGAATTTATTATTTTAGATAAAAACTTAAAACAAATCTTTTTGTTCAAACCCTTTATCTCCTATAACGAATCTAAATTCAGATTTAAGAGAAACTGAAAATCCCATTTCACTCAAAAAATTCCACATCCCAAATTTAATCAAGTTCTGCAATCAAGGTTTTGAAACCTGCAATAAGAAAACCCAAATCTGGAAATTCTGTTAACCTGCAAAACAATCCAAATTTCTGCAATCTGTAAGTTCAACACAAGCAAAGTTGGAAAGGGGAAGCATGCAGACCAAAATCATCATCAAATGCAGTTCCAGAAGCCTGCAATCAACATGTTATAATCAACTCTAACTAGGAGCAAGCACAGATTCAATCTGCATTGGAAATTCAGGCTGCAGGGAAATGAATTGCATCTGGACTCTTTCTGTTTTTCATTTAAGGTGAGTAAATTTCTGTTTTAAAAATAGTTTCTTTTTTAAAAAAATCAAGCTATCAAGATTTGCAGAAATTAAAGTTCAATTTAAAATGTTGTTCAAATAAGAAAATCAAAACAGTGATTAGTAAAAAAAGAAAGAAAAGAACTGCTCTGTTCTTTCTTTCAGTAAGCAACATCACTATGTATAGGTTGTTTAAAATTTATCTGTGCATGAGTTTGAGTATATGCTTGACTGTTGTGTGATTATGCTTGAGTATGCAGAGAAGTGTGATGTGAATTTCTACATACATGCTTCTGCTATTACTTGGATTTAAATACAAATCCACTTCCTTATGTATGAATCTTAGTAAGGAATTATTATGTAATCAAATTTGAGTTTGTGTAGCATAGATTCAGGTTTGTAGAAAAATTTATTTTAAAAACAAAATAAAAATCTGTTACTGCTGGAAATAAATAACAACAGAAATAGTTTCAAAAAAAAAAGTAAGTTTGTCAACATCTTAAAATTATTCAAAACAAGTTTAAAGCTTTAATACATGTTTAAAACCATGATTATTAAACAAGCATCAGTTTTTTTTTAAATTAACTGAGGAATTAGGAATTTAGGATTGTGCAGTATTTTGAGATTTTGGGGGTATCAAACCATTTAGTAAATTTTGGAATCTGGAATTCCTTCTGGAGATTGAATGTTGACTGGAGAGAGTGGGGAAATAAGGGAAAGTTGATCAGAGAATGAAGGTGATGACAGTGGGGTATTTTTCAGGTTTGAATCCCTAGTTTAAAGTAGCAAGGGTCTTGAACTGTCTGAACTCTGTGGTGGTTCGAGTGGTCTAAGGTTTTGGGGTTAGGCAGAGAGGATATAGGTGGAGAAATGGCCGGAGATTTGAGGTCATAAAAGGGCAGAAGTAGGTTGTGGTGAGAGTTGACAGGTCTGGTTGATTTCTTGATTCTAAATATTTGAGCTGCAGAGGGTTGTGATGATGATCATTGTCAAGTAGAAGGATGGATGGCTTCTTGGAGAGGTTGGTGAAGGATGCTGGAAGTCGCCGGAGCAGTGGTCGCAGTTGCACAGTGGATAGTGGTCTCTGGTGAACTTGAGATAGTGCAGTTTTGGAGTGACTCGAAGATGCTCCCGTGCAGTTTTAGTTGTGACTCGAAGTGAAGGTGGAATTGACCCGAAGTATTTAGTTGGTGGTCTCGGGTTTGTGGAAGTGCAGGTCTGAGTGTTGTTTTTTAAAAAATCTGGGAAACTCAAATCTTTTTAAAACTATAATTTAAATTTAAGTGTAGTCTGAATTAAATTTAAGTGAGTTTATGAATTCAAAAAGTTTAAAAGGATGAATTTAAATTTAAAAGTAAGGTTTAAATTCAATTTTGAAATCATGTATAAAAATGTAGTTTTCAGGATTCTTTGAATCCAGATTTTAATTAAACCAGTTTATTTCTTTTTTAAATTTTTTTTAAAGAGAATTCAAATGTTAAAACAGAGATCCAAATTTAGGTGTAAATTTGAATTAGATTCAAGAATACTTTTGAATTCAAAGTTTGAAAAATGAAACTTTTAAATTTTAAGCAAGATTTAAAATTGGTTTTGAAATCAAATTTAAGTATGATTTCAGTTTTGTTTTGAAAATAGTTTGAATTCAATCAGTTTTGAAATTTTTAAGTATTGGACAGAAAATGTTTTAAGTAGAATTTAATATAAACATGATTTCAAATAAGGTTTAAATTTTAAAAGAATTCTTTCCTTTAAGTATTGGAACAAAATTATGATATGTTTAACTTTAAATTAAAAGGTTAAATAATCTATCTATTTTAAAAGACTTGATTTATTTTTTAGTAAAATCAAGTAATATAGATTTATAAACTTTTCTTATATAATAATGGTAGTTCTTTACCTTTCGGTTTATTAATTTATTTAAATTGAATAATGTTTATATGGTTAATCATTTTTAAATCTTAAATTTTTCAAGTGGAAGTTGAATTAGATTTTAGAAATGTATTATTTAAATACATTTTGAATATTAATTAAGTTATAAATAAGTAAATGAATTATTTTGGAAATAATTAAGAATTTACCTATTATTTGATTTTAAATAATAACTTGAATTAATTTATAATTAGAAATGATTAATGAATAATTTAAGGAAAATTTCTTAAGTAAGGAATTAATGGAAATATTGTTAATTAAATAAGATAATTATCTAAGGATAATTAATTAATAATTAATTAATGTAATTAATTTTAATGGATTAATTAGATTAATTAATTTAAGATAATTAATTGTAATTTGATAAGTATAATTTCTTTGTAAAAGTAATTAAGGGATTAATTACTTTTTGTAATTAATTCTGATAACGTGCTTTGTTAAATTAATTAATTTAGTTAATTAATTTAAGAAATTATTTAATAATTTAATTTAATAATTACTTAATGCAATTTATGAGCAAGATTACTTAGAGAAGTAATAATTGCTGAATTATAATAAAGGAAAGGTGATTTATTTTAATAAAGTAATTTGGATAATTACTTTTGTAATTAATCAAGGATTAATTAATAAAGATAATTAATTATTGGATAATTAATTTATTAATAAGTAATTAAGGGTAGTTAATTACTGGATTTAAATATTAATCAAGGTGATTAATGATTAGATTAATTAC
The DNA here is from genome assembly GCA_030765085.1 of Allium cepa. Taxonomy (NCBI): domain Eukaryota; kingdom Viridiplantae; phylum Streptophyta; class Magnoliopsida; order Asparagales; family Amaryllidaceae; genus Allium; species Allium cepa. Next base: position 603,869,549 of record CM060943.1, on the reverse strand, counting down.
TAAGTGTAATTAATTTTTAATTGAGTAATTAATTTAAATATTAATTAGAAATCATTAATTATTTTAATTAATGATGTAATTTAGAATTGTTTAATTAAATAATAATTAATTAATTAAGTGATTAATTAATTGTAATTAATTAAGGATAAATGTAATTAATTATAGTTAATTAATAAATTAAGTAATTAAATGTTAATTACTTATGATTAAGGTTAATTAATTTTATGGAATTAATTTAAGACTAATTACTTATTGTAATTAGTGAATGATTAATCAAAGGTGTTTAAGCAAGTTAAATACTTAATGAATGATTAATTAACTAGGTTGATTAATCAATGGATTTATAAGCAAGATTTATAGGTGAGTAATTAATTTAATTTATTAATTAAAGATAGAAGTAATTAATTTAATTCATTTTAAATTAATTATAAATGATGGATGATATATCATTGCTTGTGGATGATATTGATATACTTTTGGATGGTTGTGATCTCAGAAATGAGATGAGTAGTATCTATAGGATATGGATGCTTAGTTATAGTATGATGGATTATTTTGGTTGTGATGATTGACTATTGTGATGATTATCTGTGGCGATAATGTTATGGGTTATCTGTTATGATATATGTAGTTTATCTATCTGTGTGAAATAGATAAAAATAAAATGAGTTCATTGTTTAAAACCCTTAAGTATAACTTGGACATTAAGATGGCGTTTGGTTTCGGTGAGACCGGGATCGGGTTTCCATATTTGGATATCCGAAAACCACATCGATTCCAATTAAACGTTAGGTCGTTAATCCAAGTGGAGCAAGTGAAGACTCGAGGTGTAAGGGCTATACGGTAGTATAACTCTGTGGGTGATTCCGTAATGAGTTTGACGGAATAGTACTTATAGATTCGAGATGGTGGTTTAGAGTGCAAGGGTTATCGTCGTTAACTCTGAGGGTGATTCCAATACGAGTGTAACGAGATAATGCCTTCGGTTTCGTTCGAACCCGGAACGAACTTTTATGGATCGAATGCTTTCAGAACATCGTCAGGTGGACGATGAGCATTCTAAGATAAATGTGTTCTTTAAAGGTAATCGTAACCTCAAGCCTCATCAACCGGGAATGGCTAAAACAGGGGAGGTGCAGCAAGGCTTCGTGGGTAGCCCCCACTTGAGAGTGAGATTTACCCCTGTCTAGAGGTCCCTTTTATTTCGGCTGTGTGGACGGTTGAGAGCTCCAACTGTCGGGGTGGTCTTGTTCGAAACTATTCATTAAGGAATGGGTCCGGCCTTGTGTTGCAGGGGATTGGGAGTAATCCTCGGTACGGTGATCTAGGCCACGTACTGTGACGGGCGGTACCCCAATAGCCCTGCCATTGATGGAAATCCAAAATCCAATAAGTGCCTGTACGGTTTTGATTGTGCCCAACTATGTTGGAACGTGAGATGTAAGCATTCCAGCTATTTCTGTATTTTATTTTGAAAACCCTAGACACTATTATAATATCACTGGATTTCGTATCAAATGCTTTGGTTAGCGTAAGGTAAAAACTTTTCCATGTTTATGTGTGGGAAGTCTTACGTGATACCTTTTGTTTTCAAAGGATTTTCTAAAAGTTAAGCAACTTTTAAACCGTTTACTCACACCAGACCCCTGTCTGACCCGAGTGTTTATTTTCTGTTTTATTAAACTCTTGGGTACTCATATTATGTATGAGTAGTCAAGTGATTCAGGATTGCTTTGACGAGTTCTGGAGGAGATAATGGAGCAGGAGGCTTCAGCGTGTAGATATATATAGTGGTTCCGCTGTCTTTGAGTTGTATCTGTTTTTCTCTGATGTTCTTGAATTGTAGTTGCTAGACAGATGTTTATAACTGTCTTGTTTGTGTTGTATTGGCTGTAAAACTCTGATGTATATGATACTATGTAAAGTATTATGTGATATAATATAATTTATTCGTTCCGCTGTGAGATTCTGATGTTGTCTGTTTCTTTCTCTTCTTTCTTTTCTCTTTTCTATCCCTTTCTTTCTTCTTAACGATGCGACTTCCTGGTATTTGGAAGTTGGGTTGTTACAGATAGAATCACAATGGGCAACAACGAAAAATTATCGTAAAGGTAAAATAGGTAATGGTATATTTTGAATGATATATTAAATGTGATAATCTGCACCGTAATCTGAATTAGATCAGCCAATAATGTGATAATGAAATGAATGTTGATAATGATTCTGACTTTTTCAAAATTGTTGGCCAATTATATTCTTATGCTGTAACGACCCATGTAAATTCGATGTTTAAAATGAATATAATTAATAGGATTTTTAATTTAAATTTAGAAAGGAATAAAAATCTTAGTTATTTATATGAAAGAGTATGTGAAATTTGATGTACCAAGGGAAATTAGAATTTACAAATTTAACTATATATTGTAATTAATAGAAATAGTGGAAATTGTTGCATTGGATATAAGTTAGAATAAGTAAAGTAATGCAAGTATTGGATTTAACAATGAAATAAAATATTGATTATGGGTATTGAATGTAGATGGGTGAAATAAAGAAATGCAGGACAATAAATAATTTATTTAATACAATCCCTTTTATTTGTTAACTATTGTAAGGGTTAATTAATTATGAAAATTTGGAAATAGGTTCAAATTGTATGTTAGACAATCAAATTTCAATAATTAAAGTTAGTAATTAATGGATTAAATGGAATAATTAATTGGAGTTAAGATCTAAATTTGTATGTGAGCATTATTTAATATTGGAATATAAAGGGGTAAATTTATAGTATAAAATGTAGACATCACCTTTAAGATGATGGGTTTATAATTGATGCATAATAGGGAAATCAAATGAATGGGTTTAATTGAATAACAATTAGCAATTAATGAATGAAGAGAAATTTTAAGGGCGTAACTGTTTTCGTTAAATTAATTTTGGTAACAAATTGTATTGAATATAGATTTAACTTTGTGTGATGTATTTAAGTAATAATTGGAGAACAATGTAAATTATATCCGTGAATGGTCAATTCAATTAAACAACAAGATTTTTAAATAAATAAACGTTTTTATTTAGGTTTCAATTTGTTAATTTATGAAGTTTAATGGGAAATCAATTGCAATAAATTGCCCTAATTTATGCAGTTAGAGGAGATTTAGATTTGCATTATAGATGGAAGTATAATCTAAATTGATAGGTAACAAACTTAAGAATAAAATTTAGAGCTAATAGGTGGCAAATTTATATAGTTTTTTATTTACGTAATGTGCACGTAAGCTTTGGTAAACCGATTTCTATCGATCCAAATCTAACGATTTGTTAATATAGATTTAAGTATAGGAGTAATATTTATTAATTGAATTGAAGTATTGCAAAATAAATGAAATTCAACGTTTAATATTACATTATTGTAAGTAAGATAATATGTGTAAGTATTGTTAAGGTTATTCATATTTGACAAATTTATTGAGTTATAAGGATTAATATATAAATTAATGTTAGTTTAGGATATCGTTACTTGGTGATTTATTATAGAGTAACGGGAGTGTGAATGTAAAATAATAAAAGCATAGATTTATGGTAGGACATAATTTATGGTTTTGGGAATTTAAATCCAAAGATTTATTTATTTGAGGAAATAATACGTATTAAATCTCAACTTGATATAATCAATGCAAATTTAGTAATTAAAAATAAATTGCAAGTTGGTAATTTAGGATGTTTGTGAGTAAATTTGCAGGTAAGATAATTTTTAAAGTTTTACCCATTCATATAATTTATTTAAATATATATAAATCAAATGGCAACATTGTGTTAATAATAGTCGTAAGTGAATTTGAATGCTAAAGGGGTAACAATCGTTTTAGGTTAACCGTTTATTTAATATATTAAGTCTAGACTGGTAATCGATTGAAATAAAAAAAAAATTGTTTTGTTAATGTGACTTAGTTAATAAAGAGGAATTTATATGAAATGAAGCATGCATGAGAAATGCATTATAATTCAATGTTATGTTTACCCATTAAATGTATACTAGGTTAAGTATCAAATAGAGGGAAAGAAAAGTAAATATTGAATTGATTGATGAATAAGTATTCATTGGATAGAAATTTAATGTAAAGTTGATATTAATTGTATAAAATCTATCTAAGATAATGAATTGCAATAAATTGTGGGTTGATAATAAGGTGTGAATGGAAATTTGATTTGTTATATTAAATGAATAGATTCAAATTGTATGTAGATAATAAATTGCAATAATTAAAGTTGGTAATAAATGGAATATCAAACTATTCATAAAGTGAATAAGTAGATGTAACAAATGAATAGGAAATGCTAGTTATTCATAAAGTGAAGGAATGGAACCTAGATGGAATATGAAATTGGATTTAGAATCTTAATTTGTAGATGTGCATATATTTATAAATGGATTAATTTATGAAATAAAATGGTAAGTAATTATAATATTGTTATTAATAATAGACGTTACTTTAAGGATAATTAATGTAGTAACGTAAGGTGAAAATGTAAATTAAAAGGGAAACGTAAAATTTAGTTAAGGTAGTAATTTATGAATTGGGAATAAAATTCAAATGTTATATTAGGCAGTAAATCAATTTGGGAATAAAATTTTATTTAATTGGGGTAAATTGATATACACTAATGTTAAATATATACATAAGATGATGATTGATTTATTAAAGAGAATTGAATACGAATGGTATAAAATTTCATCTGAAATAAGATTTTTAATTTATTGAATTTACTTTAATTAAAGGTAAACACTAAAATTTTGCAATAAATCTTTATTTGATATGGAGGTTTGGTTAATAAATTTGAAGCTAATTGCAATCAGAAATGATAGGAATGGTAAGTTGACCATTTATTCATAATAAGATCTAAAAATCAAATAAATGGATTATTGGAATTTAAATTTGGCAAATTGTGAATTCATTTAAATTCGGATCCATCTGTCTATTTCAACTTCATCTATAAATACCCCGCTAAACCCTAGCCTCCGCCTATTCTCATTTGTCTGCGCGTAAAATTTCATCAGCTCCTTCTCCCTCTCAATGGCAGACAAACAAATCCTAGATCCAAATAAAAATTCCAAACCAAATCAAAAGCTAAAATTCAAACTTCTCAGAAAAATCTGGAAGCAAAACGCATGAGGGAGAGAGGGAAAGAAAGGGGGATGACGTAGCGCTTGAAGGTGTTCTTTTATTTCTATTCTTTTTTCTTCTTTTTTTTGAAATTTCAATCACCATTAATGCGTATAACTTTCTCCTACGAACTCCGTTTCACGCAAGATTTTTTTGTTAGGATCGTAATAAAATTCCAGATCTTTTGACACTAGTTTGAACAGATTTGGAGACCGTCGAATTTTTGGGTTTAAATCGGATTTAAATTCGATCTAAATTCAAAAGGTGAGTGTTTTAACCCACTCACAATTTCTAAAATTTCTTATGTTTGTTAAATTGATTTTAGATATGAGTAGAAATTTATTTATGACTATTTGACATGTTTTATTCCTTATCTCTGTTAAATCGCATTTATTTAATTTAACTGTTCATAAATTTTATTACTGCGTATAAATTGACAGTTATAGTTATTTATTTGCATATAAACTGTTAGTTTAATAGTTGTTAAATTCATTTTTGAATATAACTACCAGTTATTACCTGTTATATATTATCAGATGTATATTGATATTGATTTATTATTGGATGATGATTGTGATATGGATGATGGATGATGAATGATGAATGAATGTTTTATTTTATATCATTAAACTGCAAGTTATCATGCATTTTTCATTTCATTCGGGATTGTGGTTTGAAATGATATACAACCGCAAAATTTTTATTTTAAATTGCGGATTGAAATGATAAACATCCGTATCACTTGACCATAGGATAGAAAATTTTATACAGGCACCGCGGTAAATATATATAATTATTTTTGGAAATGTTTTTCTATGGTTTTGTAAAGTTATATATATATATATATATATATATATATATATGGTTTATGAGATATTGATTTGGTTATTGATAAAGGCTATTATATATATATAGTAATTTCCGGTTTTTAAGCTTTGTATAAATTTGATTTGAAGTTTAAATAAAGTTTGATTTTAAGATCAAATAAGATTAAACATTTATTTAAAATTTAATTTCTGGAGTTTTATGACTTAAATGAGAATAGATTTGGAAGATGAATATTATGTTAAATTGAAATTTAATAAAAATTAGAAATTTTAAAGGATATGATTTTTATAACTTGATTTTTGTGTAAAGTGATTTTAATGAATATCAGGTTGATTAAATGAATATATAATAAATTGAAAGATGATCCAGTTATATGAAGTTAAAGGTTTTCTTAAATTATATTGAATTCATTAAGCAAACATTTCAAGTCTAAATAAGAAGTAAGTGAATTTGATACATATGGATTTGTCAAATGAGTTGTTTTTTGAAATGGCGAAATATTTAAAGCCTTGAAACATAAGAAGTGAAATGGTATTTGGAAGTGTAAATCGATATTTGAAATTGATTTGTGAAATCTAAAGAAGCTATTTTGTTTTATAAAAGTAGTTTAATATTTAACCATTTAAGAGGTGGAAATTTGTTTCAAAGCTATGTTTTTCAAGGTAGTATAATTTGGAAATATTATGTTCAAGAGTTGATTTCTATATATTTTACTTTGGAAACCCTATGATTTTGGAAGGAATATATATTGGAAAAAATGATATCGTATTAATTCGGGTTTTAAAAGGAAATGATATCATATTTATATGGTTTTGAAATGGATATTTTATTCTGGTTTTAAAGTATAATTATTTTAAATGACCGCGGTGTTATAATAACGATTGGTTAGCAAAGAGACCGGGATCGGATATGGACATACTCTCTGTCGATACCGAAAACCACTTTGACTAACCGTGTACGCGGTGGAGATTCCAGAATGAAGTAGGTTGGTGGCGAAGTTTCCTGTAAGGTAAATACGTGGACCCAACTCCCGTGAGTTGGCATAAGGTGGCTAAAACAGGAGCGATTCTCGGGCCAATGAGGTCATTCCTCTGATCGAACGCACTCCTTCGATACTATACTCTGACTTTGGATTGATTCGGTGGCCAATATTGATTTCTTTGATTTGGGGGTGTTAGTTCGAGGTGGGCGGTAGCTGCGGCTACGCGTTACCACCAGCCCGGATAGCAATTGGTATATCTACCCTGGCATTGCCTAGTTGTGCCGTGTCACCTACCCTAGCGCGCCTTATACGATTTTGGTTTTGTACCATACCTATGGAGTGCCCTATGACGACGCCCAGTACGGGGGAGATTACGGTACTGTATAGGCTATGGGAATATATTCTGTGTTAAGGGCTATATGGGTAACCCCTTAACGCTATTAAAAAGTAAGTTTATTTTACAAATAGACACTATTATAATAGCGCAATATACTACATGGTAAATAGTTTAACGGATCCTTAGGAGATGTAAATCCCGAGCATCTCTTGAGTTACTGCACTCATATTTATTTCTGTTAATTTAACTCACATAAGATCTTTTAGTTCTGACTCGAGTGTTTTTGTCTTTTCAAATTCGCTCGGGTCAGTCCGAGCGTTTCAGGATTGCAAGATTTAGCTCTGGAGGACGAAGACGAAGATTTATATTATTATTATTTATACTAGTGCACTACACACTGTTCCGCTGCATTGTTATTGGTATGTGAAACTCTGATATGTATTATATAAATGGTTTTGTAAACAGATTTATAAACTGTATATTTGATTATTATATTTTATCCTTCCGCTGTGAGATTCTGTTTAGTTTTTTTTCTTCTCTGTTTTTTTTCTTATTTACCCCATAATAATCCGCCCTTCCGTGTGGTTTGAATTGGCACGTGTGTCGATTTAAAGTGTGCGAAAAAGCGGGACGTTACAGTTGGTATCAGAGCTTTGGTTTAGCGATAAACCTTAGCTTTGTGGGGTTTGACTCTTTACTAATAGGGTAGTAATACCCTATGGGAGTCGCTGAGTGTATATATATGAGAGAGCGTATTTGTTAGTGTTATAAAAGGTTTTAATATTGTGTTAATTTGTTCCGTTTGGTATTTATAAATTCTGGTTGGTGCATGGGACGCTGTGGCATCAATAGGAATTTCTAAACACTTAATAGGACAGACCGACATAATACTTGTTTTAATATAGGTGAATGAAATAATTTTGCCTATTATATTTTCTATATATAAAATAAAATTTTCAAATGATATCTATATTTGGTTGCAATATATTGGTTATTAGGAATAAAATTTATAAATAATAGGTAAATAAGATTAAAAATAAATAAATGTAATTTGGGAATTTAGAACTTAAGTTCCGGGGTTTTTGAAAACTTCTTTCAAATGATTTGGAATATAATAATATTGTTATAAGTATTTTCTGATATAAATATTTCGATATAATTCGGAAGAATTGTTTTAAAGAAGATTTTGATGAAAAAGTTTTGTACTTTCCTCTTTGTCGTTGGAAAATAATTTCGGTGATGGCGGTCGCATCATCGACTTTCGTTTTCGAGTTTCGAAGGGGAAAGGCCACTGTAGTAAATTCTACTACAGATTCATTTTTAAAATATCTAAATTTTAAATTGTTTTAAAATAATTAGAGATATATGAGTTGTAAGAATATATTTATCTATTATTTTAAAATAAAGTGAAAATTTAACCCGGTATTAAATTCTTAAATTTCCATTAATTAATTGTTTCAATTATTGTAGTGAATCGAAACATAGGTAATTAATAAATTAAAACCTCTAAAGGAAATAAGAGATTTAATGATAGGTTAAAAATGGTCTTAAATGAAAGTTGAAATTATAACTTATGAAATAAAGAATATTATTATTAAATGTTAAATTTACCATAGGAAATGAGAAACTTGTATAACTTTCAAGTATATTCTTTAAAAACATATATAACTTACCAAATATTAAAAGTTGAAATGTTTAATAGGGAATGTAATGAAATTGTACAAGTAAAAGTAGGGAATGAAGTATTCAATGAATTTGCTATTATAAATGAGAATTTAATGTTTAAACTTAAGTATTAATTGAAATTTTACCAAGTAAATATAATTAAAGGTAAGTATGACAAATAGATGATTTAAACTTAAGTAATTAAAGGGTAACTAAATGAGGTCATGCGATAATAAATAAATGAATAATTATAGTGAAAAGGGGGGAAACTGGCATGACCTTATTTAATGGAATTAAGAAATTTTAAGTAAAAAGAAAAATAAATGACTGCAAAACGTTAGTGAATGAATTAATAAAATCCTTTACTTATGAGAATGGATATTATAAGGTTAAGAATTTAAGTGTAATTAAAAAAGGGTTACTATAATTAGTTATAATAGAAATGTAAGCATTAAATAAATGATTGAAATTGAGAAGTGCATTAAATATAATACAAATAAAAGAAACTTACATGACCCGAATAAATGAAAATGAATAATTGTAAGTAATAAGTAGAAATAAAGGAAACAACCACTGAATGAGAAAATAAAATTTAAAGTTTGTTAGAAATAAATATAAATTATAAAAGGAAAATTTATGTGGTTTAAATAAAAAGAGAAAATCAAATAACAAAGGTATGAGATGAAATTATTAATAAGTTAAGTTGATTGTTGTTTGAATTTGTTGTTGATGGTTGTTTGGGCAAGGGTACTTTAAAATTTGATTTGGGGTGAATGAATAATCTATTTGGTTTTATCTAAGACTGTTGAGTAAATGATGCGCTAGTAGTTATTCTTCATTCCGAACAATTTAAAAGTTTTGAACCCGTACAACTATTTGTTTGTTTGATTTAATGGTTGTTTTGTATGTGTGTGTATGCTGTTTGTTGAACTGATGGTTGTTGTATTGATTTGTTGTTAGGATTGAAACCACTTAAATATTTCACTTTATATAAATTGTAACCCTTTGGATTATATAAGAAATTGCAGTATCTTAGAAATATTTTGAAAATGCTTTTCCAAACTTTAATAATCTAAATATAAAGGATTAAATAGTTATAAATTAGGATATCTTATTTAAAGTAATTAATTTTGTAAATTTAATTGTTTATAAGTTAAATATTTTGAATAAGATGTATTGTATTTAATTCTTCTTTTCCTTCTTTTCCTTTTCGGGGACGAAAAGTTTTGAGTGGGGGAGAGTGTAACGACCCATGTAAATTCGATGTTTAAAATGAATATAATTAATAGGATTTTTAATTTAAATTTAGAAAGGAATAAAAATCTTAGTTATTTATATGAAAGAGTATGTGAAATTTGATGTACCAAGGGAAATTAGAATTTACAAATTTAACTATATATTGTAATTAATAGAAATAGTGGAAATTGTTGCATTGGATATAAGTTAGAATAAGTAAAGTAATGCAAGTATTGGATTTAACAATGAAATAAAATATTGATTATGGGTATTGAATGTAGATGGGCGAAATAAAGAAATGCAGGACAATAAATAATTTATTTAATACAATCCCTTTTATTTGTTAACTATTAGTAAGGGTTAATTAATTATGAAAATTTGGAAATAGGTTCAAATTTTATGTTAGGCAATCAAATTTCAATAATTAAAGTTAGTAATTAATGGATTAAATGGAATAATTAATTGGAGTTAAGATCTAAATTTGTATGTGAGCATTAATTGATATTGGAATATAAAGGGGTAAATTTATAGTATAAAATGTAGACATCACCTTTAAGATGATGGGTTTATAATCGATGCATAATAGGGAAATCAAATGAATGGGTTTAATTGAATAACAATTAGTAATTAATGAATGAAGAGAAATTTTAAGGGCGTAACTGTTTTCGTTAAATTAATTTTGGTAACAAATTGTATTGAATATAGATTTAACGCTGTGTGATGTATTTAAGTAATAATTGGAGAACAATGTAAATTATATCCGTGAATGGTCAATTCAATTAAACAACAAGATTTTTAAATAAATAAACGTTTTTATTTAGGTTTCAATTTATTAATTTATGAAGTTTAATGGGAAATCAATTGCAATAAATTGCCCTAATTTATGCAGTTAGAGGAGATTTAGATTTGCATTATAGATGGAAGTATAATCTAAATTGATAGGTAACAAACTTAAGAATAAAATTTAGAGCTAATAGGTGGCAAATTTATATAGTTGTTTATTTACGTAATGTGTACGTAAGCTTTGGTAAACCGATTTCTATCGATCCAAATCTAACGATTTGTTAATATAGATTTAAGTATAGGAGTAGTATTTATTAATTGAATTGAAGTATTGCAAAATAAATGAAATTCAACGTTCAATATTACATTATTGTAAGTAAGATAATATGTGTAAGTATTGTTAAGGTTATTCATATTTGACAAATTTATTGAGTTATAAGGATTGATATATAAATTAATGTTAGTTTAGGATATCGTTACTTGTTGATTTATTATAGAGTAACGGAAGTGTGAATGTAAAATAATAAAAGCATAGATTTATGGTAGGACATAATTTATGGTTTTGGGAATTTAAATCCAAAGATTTATTTATTTGAGGAAATAATACGTATTAAATCTCAACTTGATATAATCAATGCAAATTTAGTAATTAAAAATAAATTGCAAGTTGGTAATTTAGGATGTTTGTGAGTAAATTTGCAGGTAAGATAATTTTTAAAGTTTTACCCATTCATATAATTTATTTAAATATATATAAATCAAATGGCAACATTGTGTTAATAATAGTCGTAAGTGAATTTGAATGCTAAAGGGGTAACAATCGTTTTAGGTTAACCGTTTATTTAATATATTAAGTCTAGACTGGTAATCGATTGAAATAAAAAAAATATTTTGTTTTGTTAATGTGACTTAGTTAATAAAGAGGAATTTATATGAAATGAAGCATGCATGAGAAATGCATTATAATTCAATGTTATGTTTACCCATTAAATGTATACTAGGTTAAGTATCAAATAGAGGGAAAGAAAAGTAAATATTGAATTGATTGATGAATAAGTATTCATCGGATAGAAATTTAATGTAAAGTTGATATTAATTGTATAAAATCTATCTAAGATAATGAATTGCAATAAATTGTGGGTTGATAATAAGGTGTGAATGGAAATTTGATTTGTTATATTAAATGAATAGATTCAAATTGTATGTAGATAATAAATTGCAATAATTAAAGTTGGTAATAAATGGAATATCACACTATTCATAAAGTGAATAAGTAGATGTAACAAATGAATAGGAAATGCTAGTTATTCATAAAGTGAAGGAATGAAACCTAGATGGAATAAGAAATTGGATTTAGAATCGTAATTTGTAGATGTGCGTATATTTATAAATGGATTAATTTATGAAATAAAATGGTAAGTAATTATAATATTGTTATTAATAATAGACGTTACTTTAAGGATAATTAATGTAGTAACGTAAGGTGAAAATGTAAATTAAAAGGGAAACGTAAAATTTAGTTAAGGTAGTAATTTATGAATTGGAAATAAAATTCAAATGTTATATTAGGCAGTAAATCAATTTGGGAATAAATTTTTATTTAATTGTGGTAAATTGATATACACTAATGTTAAATATATACATAAGATGATGATTGATTTATTAAAGAGAATTGAATACGAATGGTATAAAATTTCATTTGAAATAAGATTTTTTAATTTATTGAATTTACTTTAATTAAAGGTAAACACTAAAATTTTTGCAATAAATCTTTATTTGATATGGAGGTTTGGTTAATAAATTTGAAGCTAATTGCAATCAGAAATGATAGGAATGGTAAGTTGACCATTTATTCATAATAAGATCTAAAAATCAAATAAATGGATTATTGGAATTTAAATTTGGCAAATTGTGAATTCATTTAAATTCGGATCCATCTGTCTATTCCAACTTCATCTATAAATACCCCGCTAAATCCTAGCCTCCGCCTATTCTCATTTGTCTGCGCGTAAAATTTCATCAGCTCCTTCTCCTCCTCAATGGCAGACAAACAAATCCTAGATCCAAATAAAAATTCCAAACCAAATCAAAAGCTAAAATTCAATCTTCTCAGAAAAATATGGAAGCAAAACGCATGAGGGAGAGAGGGAAAGAAAGGGGGATGACATGGCGCTTGAAGGTGTTCTTTTATTTCTATTCTTTTTTCTTTTCTTTTTTTGAAATTTCAATCACCATTAATGCGTATAACTTTCTCCTACGAACTCCGTTTCACGCGAGATTTTTTGTTAGGATCGTAATAAAATTCTAGATCTTTTGACACTAGTTTGAACAGATTTGGAGACCGTCGAATTTTTGGGTTTAAATCGGATTTAAATTCGATCTAAATTCAAAAGGTGAGTGTTTTAACCCACTCACAATTTCTAAAATTTCTTATGTTTGTTAAATTGATTTTAGATATGAGTAGAAATTTATTTATGACTATTTGACATGTTTTATTCCTTATCTCTGTTAAATCGCATTTATTTAATTTAACTGTTCATAAATTTTATTACTGCGTATAAATTGACAGTTATAGTTATTTATTTGCATATAAACGGTTAGTTTAATAGTTGTTAAATTCATTTTTGAATATAACTGCCAGTTATTACCTGTTATATATTATCAGATGTATATTGATATTGATTTATTATTGGATGATGATTGTGATATGGATGATGGATGATGAATGATGAATGATGAATGGATGTTTTATTTTATATCATTAAACTGCAAGTTATCATGCATTTTTCATTTCATTCGGGATTGTGGTTTGAAATTATATACAACCACAAAATTTTTATTTTAAATTGCGGATTGAAATGATAAACATCCGTATCACTTGACCATAGGATAGAAAATTTTATACAGGCACCGCGGTAAATATATATAATTATTTTTGGAAATGTTTTTCTATGGTTTTGTAAAGTTATATATATATATGGTTTATGAGATATTGATTTGGTTATTGATAAAGGCTATTATATATATATAGTAATTTTCGGTTTTTAAGCTTTGTATAAATTTGATTTGAAGTTTAAATAAAGTTTGATTTTAAGATCAAATAAGATTAAACATTTATTTAAAATTTAATTTCTGGAGTTTTATGACTTAAATGAGAATAGATTTGGAAGATGAATATTATGTTAAATTGAAATTTAATAAAAATTAGAAATTTTAAAGGATATGATTTTTATAACTTGATTTTTGTGTAAAGTGATTTTAATGAATATTAGGTTGATTAAATGAATATATAATAAATTGAAAGATGATCCAGTTATATGAAGTTAAAGGTTTTCTTAAATTATATTGAATTCATTAAGCAAACATTTCAAGTCTAAATAAGAAGTAATTGAATTTGATACATATGGATTTGTCAAATGAGTTGTTTTTTTGAAATGGTGAAATATTTAAAGCCTTGAAACATAAGAAGTGAAATGGTATTTGGAAGTGTAAATCGATATTTGAAATTGATTTGTGAAATCTAAAGAAGCTATTTTGTTTTATAAAAGTAGTTTAATATTTAACCATTTAAGAGGTGGAAATTTGTTTCAAAGCTATGTTTTTCAAGGTAGTATAATTTGGAAATATTATGTTCAAGAGTTGATTTCTAAATATTTTACTTTGGAAACCCTATGATTTTGGAAGGAATATATATTGGAAAAAATGATATCGTATTAATTCGGGTTTTAAAAGGAAATGATATCATATTTATATGGTCTTGAAATGGATATTTTATTCTGGTTTTAAAGTATAATTATTTTAAATGACCGCGGTGTTATAATAACGATTGGTTGGCAAAGAGACCGGGATCGGATATGGACATACTCTCTGTCGATACTGAAAACCACTTTGACTAACCGTGTACACGGTGGAGATTCCAGAATGAAGTAGGTTGGTGGCAACGTTTCCTGTAAGGTAAATACGTGGACCCAACTCCCGTGAGTTGGCATAAGGTGGCTAAAACAGGAGCGATTCTCGGGCCAATGAGGTCATTCCTCTGATCGAACGCACTCCTTCGATACTATACTCTGACTTTGGATTGATTCAGTGGCCACTATTGATTTCTTTGATTTGGGGGTGTTAGTTCGAGGTGGGCGGTAGCTGCGGCTACGCGTTACCACCAGCCCGGATAGCAATTGGTATATCTACCCTGGCATTGCCTAGTTGTGCCGTGTCACCTACCCTAGCGCGCCTTATACGATTTTGGTTTTGTACCATACCTATGGAGTGCCCTATGACGACGCCCAGTACGGGGGAGATTACGGTACTGTATAGACTATGGGAATATATTCTGTGTTAAGGGCTATATGGGTAACCCCTTAACGCTATTAAAAGTAAGTTTATTTTACAAATAGACACTATTATAATAGCGCAATATACTACATAGTAAATAGTTTAACGGATACTTAGGAGATGTAAATCTCGAGCATCTCTTGAGTTACTGCACTCATATTTATTTCTGTTAATTTAACTCACATAAGATCTTTTAGTTCTGACTCGAGTGTTTTTGTCTTTTCAAATTCGCTCGGGTCAGTCCGAGCGTTTCAGGATTGCAAGATTTAGCTCTGGAGGACGAAGACGAAGATTTATATTATTATTATTTATACTAGTGCACTACACACTGTTCCGCTGCATTGTTATTGGTATGTGTAACTCTGATATGTATTATATAAATGGTTTTGTAAACAGATTTATAAACTGTATATTTGATTATTATATTTTATCCTTCCGCTGTGAGATTCTGTTTAGTTTTTTTTCTTCTCTGTTTTTTTTCTTACTTACCCCATAACAATCCGCCCTTCCGTATGGTTTGAATTGGCACGTGTGTCGATTTAAAGTGTGCGAAAAAGCGGGACGTTACATATGCCAAGAACACTATAAAAATTTCTAGAGTCTTTGAACTACTTCAAATAGATTAGTCTGGATTAATGATAGTGTTTTATTAGTTAATGATAATATATTTGGTTATTTTACAGCTGACTCTATATTCACGATTTTTGTTTATTGGCACGGCTTCAATTAAAATTGAAAAGAATTTTATTTAAAAAGGTCTTCAAGAATTTGTTGCAACATCACAGTCTGGCCAATCAAATCCAACTAATGGTAATTTCGAGTGAAAGAAAAATTCGGATGCAGATTACACTGGTAATCTAGTTGGTAGAAAAATTACTAGTGGAACGTGATTTATGTTGAGACATTCAATAACTGCATTGTTTTTCAAAGAAAATATCTGCATAATTTTCACTTCAAATAATTTTAAAAAAGCAGACATTTTTCTTATAATACCCCTTTTATAAAATAATTTTTCACCTTGTTTCAGATTAGTCGTCTTAGAAAATTTGATTTTATAATTATTTTTGGATTTGATTTTAAATGATTACATTGAGTAATCTGACTCCGTACTAATTGTCGAAAAGATAAATAGTGATTAAAAAAGTGATGAGTGTTGATGTTAATCATATATTATGACTTGAGAAGGTATATTTAGTAAATTTCTTTAGAAATTTGAACAAGAGTTTAAAAAAACTTTTTGTTGGTAAGAATTCCATGAACATCTCTATTTCTATCATATTTCTAATGACCATCACTCGTCAAAATTCAATATAGTTTGTCAATATGTGGTACTTTAAACAGGAATCATTCGTTCTTCATTTTATATATTTTTTAAAAAATCCAGAGTATTCACTCTCATTTAAAAGTCCTCATGGATATGCATGAGTGAATTACTTGGAATTTTTGATTATGTGCTTCCATACTCATTTAAAAGTCCTCACGGTTATGCATGTATGGAACACATATCAAAATTGATTTATTAAATAGACAAGTTGATTCTAATCCTATTTAAAAGTCCTCACGGTTATGCGTGGTTAGAAGATACTTGAATTTGTTTATTTTATAAAAAAATTAGAATACTACTAATCTCATTTAAAAGTCCTAACGGTTATGCATGATTAGTAGATATTCAAATTCCTGATATAAGTATATCACAAATAGACACAACTATACGGTTTTATATGATGATATCATTCCTATCATTCTAAAAGTGGAATATGCGCCTAATAGAGTATTTATGATTTTTGTTTGATTTTTTATTGAAATTTAATATTTATATTCGATTGAGTTTTAATGAAGTATTAATGTCTATCACTTTATCTCTATTTTTTGAACACTATTACTCTTTTGCTGATAACAAAAGAGGGAGAGAAAAGTTAAGATTTTGACAAATAAAGGTCAAATATTTTCTATTTGCATCTTGGCCGATTTGCATATTTTTATTTACATGCATATATGAAGAGGGAGCTTTGTGTAGAGAGGGAGCATTTAAATAGGGGACCAAATATTGTCTATCAATGATCAAATACATTTAATATATTCAAAATCTTAAATATATTTTGTATCATCAAAAAGGGAAGATTGTTGAATATGCAAGTATATGATTTGATGATAATAAACTTGTATATATTCATTTAAATGTATTTGTTAATGTACTATTTTATTTTCACAGATTAAATAAATATTTGCTGAATAAAATAAACAACACAGAATTTAAATTCAAACAGATATTTTATTCAAACAAATATTTATTACAATTTTGAATAGTATAAATTCAAGCTCTCATTATATATATACAATTTCAATCACAATACAGTTTCAATCACATCACAATTATCATTTACATATGCACCTCACTACATATCACTCGTTCACTCAAAATTAATCTTCAACTTGAATCCAGCATCTGAGCAATCTACAAAAATAAATACCGACGCAGTAAATTGAAAATAAAATATTTTTGTAGTATAAAATAAAATGTAATTTTGAAAACATTATTTGCCTCGGTTATTTGGGTTGTTCATCATCATTTAATTTTGAATTCATCATACACGAACAACTTGTGACATGCACAGTGTATCACTGTACATGCCATAAGGCCATGCACACCGAGATATACACTTGATAAAATTAAAGGGACAGGTGAGCATAGGTCAAACCCAAATGAAAAGTCGGGTTCAACTCAAGTGCAATACAAATAAAGTCATGACACGAGCACAAGGTCAAACTCAATCTATTAGCTGGATTCAACACAGGTGCAAGTACAAATCAATGGGTCAAGACAAAACTGAGGTGGCTACAGTAACCACTACACACATACATGAAAACCAAGTCAAATTAACTCAAAAATTGAACTCAAAAATCCAAATGTACAATGCAACCGTAAATGGTGAGCACCAGACTTCAAGTCAAGCAGTGGACAGGGAAAATAAATACAAAGCAAATGCCACAATGAAACTACAGATGCAAACAAGCTCAGGGACATTAGAGAGTGCAATGACAACACATGCAAGACTGGACAACATGAATGCACATAAACCATGGAACAACAAATCATGAATGTGAAATCAAATTATACCTAAGGAAATGGTCAACCGAATTAGGTCAGTCCTAAGAATAAAATAGAGATGACCATATGAATACACAAAGTAATGACAACATACACAATGCAGAAGTGATCATCACAAGAAGGCTAAATGAAGACATCCAGATATGCTACAGAACACAGTGCAACATGCTCAGTTCTAACATGAACATAAATAAGATAAAGATAAATGCACATGACCAGACCAACAGAGTTCGAGTTTCAAACACAACAACTCGATGCATCACTGAGACACGGCTACAGGAGGAAAATGTACTAAACCATATACAAACTGAAACAGGCAGTGGCAACAACAACTATAAAGTATGAAGGTAATGCACATGTCAAAAAGACAAGTGGATGAATACATATGCAAATGCCACCGTGGTTTCGACAAACAAAGAAAAGCTTATATATCAAAGTGCAGACGACCAGAGCAGTAAATTAAACAGCAAAACACTCGGGAATACATATATGCAGCCGTGACCAAAGTCAAAGCAAAACCAGATACAACTACAAGCAACATATAACTGATTATATACGTGCAGTCAAGCTACATGAAGACGAACAGTAGCAGTTCGAACAAAAACAGTGTCATAGGAGTTTTCAAATTATTAGAAATCAAGCTGCAGTTCAATCAACACAACACATATACAGTGATGCAGAAGTTCGAACCAAAAACAAAGTCGTGGCCGATTCAATGGCAAAGAATCGAACAAGTCAAGTTATGTTAACATGAATAAACAATGTTAAGTTCAAATGCAGAAACCCAAAGCCGTGGTATTCAGAAAATCAGAGAATACAAAGTCAACTGAAAATCAAGCCGTGGTGGCCACGAAATCAAACAAGCCGTGAGAGCCAAGAAATCAAAATATATTCAAATTTGAAAAGGTCAAAAATCATCACGTTCATCCATGCAAAATCAAGTGGCCAAGATGAATCATCGATGATTCAAGTAATTATATACGAACAAAAATACAGGGGTTCGAACCCTATATAAACGATGAACATCATTGGCAAAATAAGGCATTCAAGTTGAAGAACAACAGAGAAGAATCAATTCATTAACTCGAATCAAAGGTCGAGCAGAATCATATCGAAAAACGGAAAAAAATCGCATACCGTTTTTGACAATCGAACTCGACCCAATTGAAGAAGCTGCGAACATATAATCAACCGAAGTTAGGATTCGAAGCATCATCGCAATCAATTTGAGAAAGCGGCGACTTCATCCACAAGCCCTAATTTCGCACAGAGGAACGAAGGACAAAGGAAAAGGAAACAAAGCCGGGGAATAAAAGGAAAAGGGACGATCTATTTTATCGCTTAAACGTTTTGGGCCGGCCTTGTTTTTATTGAGCCTTAATATTTAATTTGGGTTTAGATTTTATTTAAATTGTTTTAAAATTGTATTTTCCTTTTTAAACTTGTGTATTGTCTAGGTGTGTGACTAGGGGACGAGATACGGTGGTGTAGTTCTAGAATTCGCAACTCAGTGGCTGCGTTGTGGCAGGGTTTTGAGCGTAGAATTAAGGCTAGTCGATAGTGGGTGTCGCGAGTTTACGTGTGTAAGCGTTTGACTGCTTAATTTCTAGTAGAAACCTTGGGGCAGCACATAGGCAGGGTTTTGCCGAAGCTGGGTAAATTCTGTGTCGTTCTATTTTTGCATTTATTATTCTGCTATTATTTATGCTGCTATTATTCTGATATATCTGTGTTGAAATAATTTTGTATAAACTTCCGCATTAAATTTTTATAATTAAATCACCATATTCACCCCCTCTAGGGTGAAATCGATCCTACAGGAAACTCTAGATAGTGTTAGGAAGGTCTATCCTGATTTGTGTCAAGATCATTAGATTTGCTTGGTTGAGTAAATTGGTTGCTATGGTTGTTAGCATATGGTTGATAATATATGCTTGTGGTTTAAATTTAAAATCTTTGATGGGTTATTAAATTATCTTTGCTTTTAAATTTTGGGGACGAAATTCTTTTAAAGAGGGAGGAATGTGATGACTCGGAATTTTAGGCAATATCAATTTAATAATCTGTATTATAAGTTAATTGATTTGATAATTTTCTTTTATAATTTTAATTTAAATTGGCAAGTTTATTCTGCTAAAGGAAAATAAATATTTAATTGGTAAATTTTATCAAATTTTATCTTTTAAAAGCTAATAAAATGTTTTCTGTTTATAGTGTGTGTGTGTGTGTGTTTGTATATATTGTAAATAGAATGGCTTTGGTTTGCATTTAACAAATTAAATCATGTTTTCAAATTCTAATATATATTGTTAGTTTGGAAATTATGATTAATTTAATATAAACTTTTCAAAGGTTATTTAAAAAGTTAACTATATAGTTTTAAATTATTTAAGGTAAAATTTTAATTGTTCAAAATATATCTTAGCTTAAGTTTAAATTTAAATAAGATAATAAAAGATTTTTTTTATTTTCTTTTTAAATATTGCTTGATAAATATGATTTGTAAATATATAAAGTTTAAAATAAAATTTACAAACATATAAAACATATGATATATTAATTCATTTAGTAAAATAAGTAATTTATAAATAATGAGATAATCTCTTTTATAAATTATTTAAAATTGGCAAATTGTTATTTTTAAAACAATATTAATAATGTGTTGGATATAAATAGATTTTAAAAGAAAATAGAATTATTATTTTAAAATTTAATGTGTTGTTATATATGTATATATGTATGTTGATTTTTTTGTTGGATTTTTAAATTTAATTTGAATTTGATTTAATTTTGAAATTCAAAAGATAGATATTTTAAAATATTTTGGATTTTAAAAATATGTATAAGATTTTATTTATATATAATTGGTTTTATTATATTTCTTTAAAGAAATATATATATATATTTAGATAAGAATTATAAATTAAGTATAAAAGCTTTTTATTAACATTAAAATAAATATAAATTGCATGATTACAAGTGTAAATCTATAAAAGCTTGTTTTAACAAGTGTTAACTAATTAAAAGAGTAATGACAAATGTTAAGTGTTTAAACAAGTGTCACTTATAATTTTTATTTTTCTTTTGTTTTTAATAAATCACTAATTTAACCTATATATTCATCTTCTTCTTCTCTTCATTCTTTTTTTTCTATTCTCAGCCCAAAACAAAAGAAACTATAGCCCATAACATTTCTTCAAACCTGAGTTAAATCAAATACATGTAAATCGAATTTGCTCAAACCTGAAACAAAAATCAGTAGCCTCTAAATCATGTATCAAAACCAAGATTTCATCTCTGTTTCAAATTTAAAACCTCTCAAAATCAAAGCCTGTACATTCTTCTACCTGAGATTAATTAAAGCAAGCTCAAGGAAAACAAAGCATTTCAGTTTCAAAATCTAGAGCAATTCAAGTATTTTTCCAGATCTTAGCATGCAGTTTTCAAAAGCAAAGGCATTCAAGTTTTTAAATCAGAAGCATCTTTCGGCACTCAAGTTTTCAGAAGTTTTTTTAAAAAAAGGGCTTTGTTCATCATTATTAAACTGGTGAGTAACATCTCTTTTTAAAAAGCTTAAGTATGATTCTGGTTGCATGTTAATTTCTAGAATAAGTATGTTTGTGTGAATATATATATAAGTGAGTTTCTGTATATATATGAATGTATAGATGTGTGCGCATGTCTGTTACCTGTGACATCTCTGTTCTCAGTTTCAAGCTTAAGTTTATGATCAAAATTCATTTTCTCTTGATCTAATTTCTGTTAGGACTTAGGCTATAAACAAATTTTTTTGTTTTATCAGAGATTAAAGTTTAAATTATATTTAAGTGAAAATAAATTGGAAATTTCTCTGGAAAATCAAAAGAATAGTGCAAGCTTAAGATATGTAAAATTTCAAATATCTTAATTCGTTGATTCAGGCATATAATCTGAAACCTTATCTAGAAACATGATTTTTAAAAATGAAATCACAATATTTAGACGTGGGTCGAACGAGCAGTCGAATTTGTTCAGAATTTGAATTTTGGGTGGTTTCTGATGATCTAAGTGCTAGAGAAGGTTGTGGTCCTTGCTGGAGGAAGAGGGATGATCGGAGAGTTTGGAAAAAATGTCAGATGGGTGAGCAAGTTACTGTGGTGGCGGTGGTGGTCGAGATTTTTTTTTTACCCTAGTTTTGGGCTTGGTCGGAGATGTATCACCACGGCGCCTCTGGTGGATCGAGTTCCACCAGACTCTGGGAAATGGAAGCGGGGAAGTTGACGAAGGTGTGGTTGGAGGCTGACACTCCGGTGATCGGCATTGTGGATTCGAAGGTTTACCAGGTTTTGGTTTTTTTTGGGGTTTGTGCTAGGATGTTCGATTTCGATTTTGAGTTGTTATCGAAGTTCTGGTGGTCGGGATCTAGTGTCGAGATGATCGTCGACAAGTGAGGGGCATCGTGGATGGTCGAAGGTGGTTGCTTTGTCGGTGCATGTGCATGTGCACGACAGTGTTGTTGTGTCAGCAGTTTTGTGTGGGTTTTTGTCTCGAGGGAAGTCTTGGGTTAGTGGGGTATTATCTCGAGTGAGGACTCGAGTAATCAAGAGTGAATTGGTTTCCAGTTTTTAAACTTTAAAATTTAAACAAAATTTTGAAATGAAGAAAGATGTGGTTTTCTCGGGTAAATGCTCGACTAGCTTGCGGGTTGAACCCGAAGCAACATTTTAAAACAGTTTTTAAAAAGAATTTTTTTGAATTTAAATAAATTTGATTTAAAACTTTTCCTATATAAATTTCTTTTGTATAAAATAAGTTTTCTTTAATATTTGATTAAGAGGTTTTTAATTTGCTTAACTTGAATTTTATTAAGATAAATTTGTAATCATTTTAAATCTTAATTTGAAATGAAATTTAAAAGTAAACTTAAAAGTAAAATGTTTCAAAGGCATTTATAAATGATAATTAAGTCATTGATAAGGAAAATATTTTATCATAAAGTTAATTAAGATTTAACGATTTGAGATTTATTAAAGTAATATGGAAATTCAAGTATAATTTATTAATTTAATTAATGATTAAGGATTTATAAATTAAAAATTAAGGGGTTAAGTTAATTAATTATAGTTTAATTAATTTATAATTAAAGATCATTAATTAGATAATTAAAGATTATTAATTAATGATTAGAGATTTATTAATTAAGTATTAAAGATTAATTAAGTTACAGTTAAGCACTTAATTAATTAAGTAATTAGAGATGAATTAACTGGTTATTAAAAATTAATTAATTTGTAATTAAAAATGGCCAATTAAAGCATAATTACTTAGGGAAGTAATTAAAGGATGGATAATGAGTTTAATTAAAGAAAGATCATTAACTAAGGATTATGAAATAAGTAATTAATGTGATTAATTTAAGATAATTAATTAGATTAATTAATTAAGGATAATCATTTATGGAATTGGTTAAGTATAATTACTTAACGTATAATTACTTAATGAAGTAATTAATGGGTGATTATTGGATGTAATTAATTGAAGAATTTAAGTAATTTGGGTTTCACTACTTTGTGTAATTGATTGGAAGGATAATTACTTAGTGAAGTAATTAAGAATTAATTTCTTAGTGTAATTATTTAATAAATTTTATTTAGAAGTTAATTAAGTAATGTAATTAATTAAGAGTAGTTAATTACTGAATGTAATTAATCAAAGTTGATTAACGAATAAAATTAATTATTAAATGTGATTAATTAGAACAATAATTAGTTAAGGAAGTAATTAAGGGATCATTAATTAGTATAATTAATTAATTAATTAAGGATTGATAAATTAAGGACAATTAATCAATTGAAGTGATTATAGAATAATTAATTAATGTAATTAATTAAGGATTAATGTAATTAATTATAGTTAATTAATTAATGAAAATAATTAAAGCTTAATCACTGCAAATG
The DNA here is from genome assembly GCA_030765085.1 of Allium cepa. Lineage (NCBI taxonomy): Eukaryota > Viridiplantae > Streptophyta > Magnoliopsida > Asparagales > Amaryllidaceae > Allium > Allium cepa. The sequence goes on along the minus strand of CM060943.1, from coordinate 603,845,176 downwards.
GTTAAGGATAATTATTTTGTGCAATTAGTTAAAGGCTAATTACTTAATGTAATTGGAGGATAATTAATCAAGATGATTAATTAAGATGGATAATTAAAGGATGATTAATTAATTAGTTTGTAATTAATTTAGTAATGATTAAGTAAGCAGGATTTATAGAGATGGAAGTAACTAATTTAATTTATTTTAAATTAATAAGTGATAGTGTGATTGTTTAATCTTGCTTATGGATGACTGGATGATATTGAATGACTTGGATTGTTTGATATCTCTAATATGAAATATATGTCGATCTGTGATATGAGATGTTACGGTTTAATTGTGATGATATGGATTATTTATTTGTGAGATTGTAAATTATCTATCTGTGTGAATATAGATAATGAATTGAATTAAATTGTTTTAACTTCAAATCAACTTGACCTTAAAAGACGGCGTTTTGGATTTCGATGAGACCGGGATCGGGTTTCCAAATTTGGATATCCGAAAACCACATCGATCCAATTTAAACGATAGGTCGTGAAATCTCAATTTAAGATCAAGTGAAGATTCATAGGAAAGGATATGGTCGTTAACTCTGAGGGTGATTGCAAAACGAGTTAATGGGGATAATACTTTCGATTGAGATAAAGATTCAGAGTACAAGGGCTATTGTCGTTAACACTGAGGGTGATTCCAAAATGAGTGTAGCGAGATAGTGCCTTTGGTTTCGTTCGAACCTGGAACGAACTTGTATGGATTGAATGCTTTCAGAACATCGTCAGGTGGACGGTGAGCATTCTAAGATAGATGTGTTCTATTAAGGTAATCGCAGCTTCAAGCCTCATCAACTGGGAATGGCTAAAACAAGGGAGGTGCAGCAGTGGCTAGTATGCTGGAATTTAATCATGTAATAATTTCAGCTATTTCTTATTTACTTGAAAACCCTAGACCCTATTATAATATCATTGGATTTCCTATCAAATGTTTTGGTTATTGTAAGGTAAAAACTTTTTCGTGTTTATGAGCGGGAAGTCTTACGAGATACCTTTTGTTTTCAAAGGTTTTTCAAAGTTAAGCAACTTTAACCTGTTACTCACACCAGACCCATGTCTGACCCGGAGTTTATTTTCTGTTTTCTTAATTTAACGACCCAACTTCCAAACTCCAGGAAGTCGCATCGCTAATAAGAAAGAAAGGGATAGAGAATAGAAAGAAAGAGAAGAAGAAAGAAACAACAATCAGAATCTAAACAGCGGAATGAATAAATTATATTAATAACATAACTATTACATAGTTTACAACACTAATCATAGTTACACAGCATATACATCACATACAAGACAGTTATAAACACCTGTCTAGTTATACAACTCAATACAAAAGATACAACACGGAGAATACACAGCGGAACTATATATCTAACGCAGAAGCCTCCTGCTCCATTGCTCCTCCATAATTCGTCAAAGCTAACCTGAATCCTTTGGCTACTCGTAAAAAATTTGAGTACCCAAGAGTTTATGAAAAACAAAAGAATAAACTCCGGGTCAGACATGGGTCTGGTGTGAGTAACAGGTTAAAGTTGCTTAACTTTGAAAAACTTTGAAAAGAAAAGGTATCACGTAAGACTTCCCACACATAAACATGGAAAAATTTTTACCTTGCGCTAACCAAAACATTTGATAGGAAATTTGATGATATTATAATAGTGTCTAGGGTTTTCAAGTAAAATACAGAAATAGCTGGAATGCTTGCATCTCACTTTCCAACATAGTTGGGCACAACTAATACGTACGGCACTTATTGGATTTTGGATTCCATCAATGGTAGGGCTACTGGGGTACCGCCCGTCACAGTACGTGGCCTAGATCACCGTACCGAGGATTACTCCCTTCATCCCCTACAACACAAGGCCGGGACCATTCCTTACTGAACAGTCCCGAACAAGACAACCTCGCAGTTGACATACGTTCCAACCGCCCACACAGCCGAATAAAAAGGGACTTCTAGACAGGGGTAAATCTTGCTCTCAAGTGGGGGCTACCCACGAAGCCTTGCTGCACCTCCCCTGTTTTAGCCATTCCCGGTTGATGAGGCTTGAGGCTACGATTACCTTTATAGAACACATCTATCTTAGAATGCTCATCGTCCACCCGACGATGTTCTGAAAGCATTCAATCCATACAAGTTCGTTCCGGGCTCGAACGAAACCGAAGGCATTATCTCGTTACACTCGTTTTGGAATCACCCTCAGAGTTAACGACAATAACCCTTGCACTCTGATTCACCATCTCGAATCTATAAGTACTATTCCGTCAAACTCATTACGGAATCACCCACAGAGTTATACTGACGTATAGCTCTTACACCTCGAGTCTTCACTTGCTCCACATAGATTCACGACCTAACGTTAATTTGGATCGATGTGGTTTTCGGATATCCAAATATGGAAACCCGATCCTGGACTCATCGAAATCCAAAGCGTGTCTTTTAAGGCCAAGTTGTTTTAAAGTTTTAAAACAATTCAATTATCTATATATCCAAATAGATAAATCACAGATTCACAACAGATAATCAACATTATCATCATATCAGATAAACCATATTATCATTATCCAAAAGATTATCTATATCAACATCACAATGCAACCAATGCATCCATATCATTCAACATTACTTATCTCATATCTGAGATTCAAACCAATCAAAGCAACAATATCATCCATCCATATAAGCAATGATCTATAATCACCTTTTATAATTAATTTAAAATGAATTAAATTAGCTACATCATTCTCTAATTAATTTAAAGTGAATTAAACTAACTACTTCATTAATATAAATCTTGCTTTCATAGCCTTAATTAATTACAAATTAATTAATTAATCATCTTCCAATTAATCACTTTAATTAATCACCTTTGATTAATTATTTCTTAATTACATTTAAGAAATTATTCTTTAATTAATTTTACAAATTAATTAAACTTAATCAAATACAGTAATTAACCTTTAATTACTTCATTAATTAGTTAACTATAATTAATTACATTAATCCTTAATTAATTACATTAATTAATTACCTTTAATCACCTATTATTGATTAATTAATCTTAATTAATCAATCTTAATTAATCAATCTTAATTACATCATTAATTATTAATTAATGATCTTTAATTACATTTTAATTAATTACTTTATTTAAATTAATTACATTAAGAATTAATCTTAATTTAAACCATAATTGTTAATCACCCTTGATTAACCCCATTCAGTAATTAACTACCCTTAATTACTTTACCAAATAAATTAATTACTCCTTAATTAATTATCTCAAATTAATCCCTTGATTAATTCACAAAGTAATTATACTTAAATTACTTCATTTATCAAATCATCTTTAATTAATTACATATAGTAATTAGCCATTAATTACTTCCCTAAGTAATTCTCTTCATTTAATTACATTAAGTAAATATACTTCACAAATCATCAAATGATTATTTTAAATTAATTAAACTGGATTAATTAACTTAATCTAATTAAACTGAACTCAATTAATTACAATCAGTAATTAATTCCTTAATTACTTCCATAAGTAATTATACTTAACAGTTTACATAAATGATTATTTTTAAATTAATTAATCTAATTAATAAAAATTAATCACATCAATTAATTAATTAATCCTTAGTTAACGACCTTCATTAACTATTAAACAATTCACTACTTATTTTCCTCAAATAATTAACTTATTTTAAATCATTATTAGTTTTCAAATTAATTAATCATTAATTAACCCATTAATTAACCCTTAATTAAATAATTAAGTGTTAACAATAGCTTAATTAATTCTTTATTACTTAATTAATAAATTATTAATCATTAATTAAAATCAAATCTTATTTAATTAATTATTCTTAAATTACAAGTTAATTATTCTAAGAATAATTAATCTTAAACCCTTAATTACTTTGAGTAATTATTCATTTCATTAATTTATTAAACAAATTAACTATCCTTAATTACCTTAATAATTAAATGAATAACAAATCATTAAATTAAAATTTAACTTTAACAAGTTTTAAAATCAATTTAAAACTTAAAATGGTAAATAATACTTTTCTTATAAAAGAGATTTTACAAAAGTTAAAACAAATTTCTTTTTAAATTCAAAAACATTTAAATTTACCTTATCACTTAAATTTATAAAACTTAAATTTATTTTAAATCAATGATTCAAATTCAGATTTGAATCAGTTTAAACTTTATTTAAACATTTCTTTACCTTCCATTTCTAATTTAAACACAAATTTCCTTTAAAAACATTTTTAAACAATAAACCCTTAAAAGTATTTTTATCAAATTTGAATTTAAAAACATATTCCTTTCCATCTCAATATTCAAATTAAACTTGAATCTATAGTTTAAAATTAGATTTATAACATAATTTAAATCTTTACTTTATACTTTTAAATTTAAGTTTAAATTTGGGGGAAATAGGTCAAGTTTCAAACTTGAACAAACTAACTCGAGCTACCCATAATTCACTCGAGTAAATACTAAATAATCTCGAGTAAAACTCGAAGTAACTTTCATTTGTATTTACAGAACTTAAAATAGGACAGGTTTAAACTAAAGCCGGTAACATTTCAAACTACCGAGACCTCATTTCCAATACTTCGAGTCCCAAACCCCGTTGCTTCGAGTAAATCACAATACAACCCGAAACCAACTCGAGTATCCTTTCTTCCCCAACAACCTGATACGCCATGATTTCTGTGCACCTGCACCCACGTTGCCGTCACCACTGGCCTCTCGCGACCACCCCCTCAAATCGGCGACCAACCTCCAACACGTTCCCGACCATCAAATTGATTTCAGAATTCCCAAATCAAAATTTAGCATTTGAGCCAAAAACTGGAACAAGGAGGTCGATACTGCAATTCACTTCAAACCTAAAATTTTGATCATCAGAAGAACTTCAACTCCGGCCATGAACTTCTCCATATCTCGTCTATTCCCATCTTGAACCACGAACAACTCGATCGTACATAGGCTTCGCGGTGATCAATATACTGATCAATAGTAAATCTAGGGTTAAAAACTTCAATCCCAAATCACCACTGCCACTCTGTTTTATTCCATCTCCCTCTATTTTTCCCCTCATCATTGATCAACACTCCATCACCAGGAACATCACTGGCCACCCCGTACTCCTAGGTTGTCAGTTACGACCCAAAATATTTTTTTTCCAGAAAAACCAGAAATGTCTTCCAATTTCAAACTAAATATTCTGATTTTAATTTTAAAAATCAAGTTTTTGTTAATGTAATTGGTTTACAAACTTTATTCAATGAATCTGGAAAATCAAATTCTTGTATATATATAATTTGCTTTATTGTATTTATGTTTCAGAGACTTTTCAGATTTATCTTCATATTAAATAAAATTTTAAACTTAACTTATATTACACAACTACATTTTTGTTTTTATCTTAGACCTTAACACAGGTTAGATTCAATGAAATGGATTGATCAAATTTTTGCTCACATACTGTTCTGTTATTACTGAGTTCCCAGAGACAATACAGTTTTTTTTAATTTATTTTAAATAAGATTAAAACTTTAACTTATATTACATAAACTATATATTGTTTTGAATATTGAACCTTAACAAAAGTTCAAACATAAGATCATGATTAATCCTATAATTCTAGAACAGGCAAAACATATCATAATATAAACATGCATTCAGAAAACAGGGAATTACAACACATTCATCCACTTCAAACATGATTATCATAGAAATAAATCAAGAAACTATAATTACTTAGATTATTTTAGTTAAAAATGTTACTCACCTGAAATTATGTGCAGAGCAAACTATTTCAGAAAATGCTTGAAACTGGGTTGCTTTGATTCCAAAACTTGAAGTTGTTGTAGTTTGCATAAGATCTTAAAACTGCAGTTTACTTTCTGATTTTTGTAAACTTTAAATTCTGATTCACTAAAATGCTTAGCTTCCATATGCATGCTTTTGCTTTTCCCTACAATCCTTTCCTTGATTCACTAAATTCTTCCTTTTTCTTTTGAATATTGCAAATTGATTTCAGGTTAATGTTGTTTCTCTGATTTTATTTGCATGCTCCCTGATGCATGCATGTCTGTATGCTTTTCAGAAAAGAGAATGCAAGCCCCTTTTGAAATTGTAAATGAAATTTCAGGTATTTGAGTTGAGGGCTACAGTTTTGAGGGTGGTTTCCATTTCAGATGCATTACAATTAAGATTTGATGATGGTTATTATTTTGTGAATGATTTGAAAAATAGAAAATCTTTATTACTGATAAGAATGAGAATACAGTTTCGTATGATGTTGCTCTGTATTTAAATACATTACAAATGCAACTGGGCTTGCTTATACAATCTGGCCCAATTGACTATAAAAAGAAATAAAAGTATAGTCGTTGAGATTGAGATGGATGGCTGAGATCTTTCAACATTGAGTATATGATAATGTTACGCTGAGAATCCCACTTCATTATCTCGTATTCGCTTATTCCCCCCTTCGAACCCTATCCCTCTCACGGTTAGGGTTTGGGTGAAATCATGAGATTTTGGCAAAATTGGAGATGAAAAGCATAGATCTGAGCTAAAGCAGCAGTCTTCGAAGCTAAATTGTGAGAAAGTTGACAACTTTACGATGCTTTCTTCACTCAAGCTTAATATTGAGAAATTCCAGTGAAGCATGGCAGGTGTGCCTTACGGATCTGAGTTGAAACACAAATCTTCGAAGCAAAATCATGAGAAAGTCAATGACTTGATAGATCTGAGTTGGTTCTTTGAGGCGGTGATTCATTTTCCTTCAAACTGAGAAGATGTTGAGTCCTCTTAGGTTGTTGCTGACCTTGTCTATCTGAATGCTGTTTTTCTACAACGCTGAGATTGCTTTTGAATTGCAAAAAGTTTCTCTTTGATAAAGCCTTGGTTAGCGTATCGGCCACTTGGTAAGTTGCAGGTAAATGATTCACTTGTATATTCCCTTTGAGTACTTGATCTCTAACGAAATGCAAGTCTATTTCTATATGTTTGGTTCTTGAGTGCATTATGGGATTTGCTGTCATGTAAACTGCACTCTGATTATCACACCATAGTGTTGCTTTGACATTTGTGTCTAATCTTAGTTCTTTAATAATTGATTGTAACCACATAACTTCTGCTGTTGCACTTGCGATGCTTCTATATTCAGCTTCTGTGCTGGATCTAGAAATAGTTGATTGCTTCTTCGAACTCCATGATATTAAGTTACCTCCAACAAAAATGCAGTATCCTGTGACTGATTTTCTATCGTCTGGATCGGTACCCCAATCTGAGTCTGCATAACCAGTGATATTAAGATCTTTGCTTGCTTTGAATATCAGTCCATGGTTAATTGTTCCCTTTAAATATCTCAGAATTCTTTTTAATGCTTTCCAGTGCTCATCCAATGGGTTCTGCATAAATTGAGAAAGTTTATTAACACTAAAAGCAATATATGGTCGTGTTATAGTGACATATTGTAATGCCCCTATAGCACTTCTATATTGTTTAATGTTGCTTATGGCTTCTCCCTTATTTTTTGACAAGTTTTGATTACATATCATGGGAGTAGCCATAGGTTTAGCCTCTTCCATTTTGGTTTTGACAAGCAGTTCTGAAATATATTTCCTTTGACATAGAATGATTTCTGAATTTGAAATCTTATGTACTTCTATTCCCAGGAAGTAATTAATATATCCCAGATCTTTTATTGAGAACTGCTTGTTCAGATAGTCTATGACATGATTAATTTCATCCTCATTATTGCCTGTAACAATTAAATCATCCACATAGATTAGTATGTAAATAATTGATGATGTGTTACTTTTAATGAATAATGAGGTGTCTGACTTGATAGATTGATATCCTATTGATATTAAAGTTGATTTCAATCTATCAAACCATACCCTCGGAGCTTGTTTTAACCCATAAATTGCCTTGTTCAGTTTACACACGAGGCCTGAAACTTGTTCATAGCCAGGTGGCTGCATCATATAAATTTCTTCTTCAAGTATGCCATTTAGAAAAGCATTGTTAACATCCAATTGCCTTACATTCCATCCTTTGTACAAGGCAATTGTGATGATAAGCCTTATAGTAGTGGGTTTGACAACTGGAGAAAAAGTTTCAGTGAAGTCAAACCCATACTGTTGAGTATACCCTTTGGCAACTAATCTTGCTTTATGTTTATTGATGGATCCATCAGGATTCCTCTTTATCTTGTATGTCCATCTACAACCTATAATATTTTTGTGTGTAGGTGGACATACAAGATCCCAGGTTTTATTTTTTATGAGAGCATTATACTCTTCGTCCATTGCTGCTTTCCAGTTTTTGTCCTTTACAGCTTGATCAAATGTACATGGATCATCTGTATTTATGTTGGCACTGTATACTTTGAGTTTGAATATTCCACTTTTGGCTCTAGTGATCATGGGATGACTAGGCCTGACAGGGGCTTCAACTTGAGGTGAGTCAGCCTCTTCATTGTGATTAACACTGTTTTCTGTGTTGCAGTTTTGATCTTTTTGATTTGTTGAACTTGCAGGTGAATGGATGGCATGACTGTGATCATCTTCCCACTCTAAGTTTTGTTGAACAGATATAGGAGAGTGTGATTGATGATCAGCAGTAGTCCTCCTCATCTCTTCTAGGCTCTTGCTTTCAGATATCAGAGGTAAATCAGGTATAGACACATGTGGATTGTGTACTTTACCTGTTGTTCTCACTTCAGAACTTTTAAAAGGAAATACTTTTTCATTAAACACAACATGTCTGCTTATAAAAATCTTTCCATTGTTATCAATACATTTGTATCCCTTTTGGTTAGAGGCATATCCCAGGAAAGTACATTGTTTTGATCTAAAATTTAATTTATTATTATTATAAGGCCTTAGATATGGAAAACATAGGCACCCAAATACTTTTAGACTATGATAATCTGGCTTTATCCCTTGCAATTTTTCAATAGGTGATGTACCATTTAAAGTTTTGGTTGGCAGTCTATTAATGAGAAATACTGCTGTACTAAATGCTTCTGGCCAAAACTTTAGTGGTAAACCTGCATGTGCAAGCAAGCTAAGCCCAGATTCAACTATATGTCTATGTTTTCTTTTTACTAAGCCATTTTGTTATGAAGTGTATGGACAAGTAAAACGATGAATTATTCCCTTTGTCTTAAAGTAATCTTTAAGTGGTTTATATTCAGTTCCTCCATCTGTTTGTATTAATTTGACATATATGCCAAGCTGTTTCTCAACCATTGTAATGAAATTTATCACAACACTGTGTGTGTCTGATTTGTTTTTCAAAAAATATATCCATGTGTATTTTGTGTGAGCATCAACAAATGATATATAATATTTGAATCCATAATCTGAATGTATTGGGGCAGGCCCCCAAAGATCAGTGGCAATGAGTTCAAGTGGTTTAGAGTACTCTGTCATAGAATTACCAAATGGTAATTTGTGACTTTTTCCCATTTGACAATAAGTTCATACATAGGGAAGAGATATATTATCAACTATTATGTTATTTTCAGACAGTACTTTCTTAACAACTCTAGTGCTAAGATGACCAAGTCTGTAATGCCATAGATCAAAAACATTATTACTGTTTTCTACTTCACAGTAATTACAACAGTTTTTTTCAACTATATGTTGACTGCAATTGACAGATTTAAACCTGTACAGTCCTCCTTCAGCATCACCCTGCAATAAAACATCTTTAGTTAGTATATCTCTAACAAGGCAATACTTAGGGTAAAATTCAAAATAAACATTGTTATCATTAGCAAACTGAGATACACTGATGAGATTCTTTTTAATTTTTGGTACTCTTAGTAAGTTGTGCAGGAATAATTGCTTCTTTCCTTTGATAGTGGTATTTCCTATATGTGTGATATTGATACACTTACCATTTCCCATGCAAACAGATTTTTTACCTTTGTACTCTCTATTTCCAAGATTTAGGTTGTCAAGACTATTGGTTATATGATTGGTTGCTCCTGAATCTGGATACCAACAGTCATCATTTGGAGATTGAATATTTTCACTTGAGTCTTTATTATCTGATTAGTTGCTAGAGCTAGTTTGAGCCATGTTTACATTGTAGTTTCCACTCTTTTGATTATTGTTGTTGTTAGAATATCTGAAGTAACATTTCACAGCAGTGTGTCCAATCTTTTCACAGATTTGACACTTTGGTCTACTGTTATTAGTGTATCTTCCCCTTCCTCTTGACCTGTTGGGATATCCACCTCTCTGTGTACCTCCCTTTTGCATTGTCTGATCTGTCCTGTTATTGTTTTGGCTTCTGTTTTTAGAAGCAGTTGTGTAGTTGATTGTGAACTCTGATTCTTGTGGTCTTTTATTATCTATTCTTGCCTCATGAGACAGTAGTATAGAGTAAACATCATCAAGTGATGGTAAATCCTTTTGTGATGCTATAACAGCAATCACTGATTCATATTCCTCATTTAATCCATTAAGAATGGTCAGAATGTGTTCTGAATCTGAGACTTTGTGGTTTTCTGCATTCAGCGAATCACATATTCCTTTAATTTTGAAAATATACTCTCTCATGGTGCTGCTGTCTTTCTTTATGCTGTGCAATTGTCTTTTATAATACATTACTTTAGCAGCAGACTGTGTGTTGAACACTTTTTCAATGGTTGTCCATATGTCATTTGCAGTTTTGCAGCCGATAACATGTGATAGAAGATTTTTACTTATAGATGATAGAAGCCAGGAACATATTAATCTATCCTGTCTGTGGTACTTCACATAATCTTCATTACTGACAATTTTATTTTCTTGATCAGTTGTGCACTTTGGAGGAACTGGGATAGTCCCAAGAATGTGGCCTTCAAGCCCATATCCTTGAACTGCAGTCTCAATTTGCAATTTCCAGAGAAGAAAGTTATCTTCATTCAATTGAACTGTAACAAGATTGCTTTGTGGGCTAATCACAGTTTTGATGAGTCTCTCTGCGTCAATACTGGATTGACTATTATTGATTTCATTGGCAGAACTTGCCATGATGGGTTGATTATTCATCTCTTCACTCATGATGATATCAGAAATAAAGAAAAAGAGTACAGAGCAGCAAAAAGGAAATACAGGGCAACAGAAATTATTCAATTGAGACAGAAAAATAAAGATTCTGAGTCAAGAATTCCTCACAGTAAGTCTAATGCAACCGTATGGCATAGATGATGATCAACTCTCTTACTTTCTTTGATCTGATATGTCGTGCAGGAAGGCAGTTTCTTTAATTTGAGATGATTCTTGATTTCTTGAGTTCTTTGATTTTCTGATTTTCTTGATTGAATATTTTTTGAGATTCTGCTGCAGCCTCCGTTGATTGGCACGGCACAGAATTGTGACCCTGATTTGAAACACTCTTCAGATGATGAAACACTTGTTTCTGATGATGATGATCACCAGATGATGATACTACTCTGATGGTGTTTGATCAAAAGATTAGATGACTGTTAAGTCTTTTTGTTGCTCTGATACCAAATTAAGATTTGATGATGGTTATTATTTTGTGAATGATTTGAAAAATAGAAAATCTTTATTACTGATAAGAATGAGAATACGGTTTCGTATGATGTTGCTCTGTATTTAAATACATTACAAATGCAACTGGGATTGCTTATACAATCTGGCCCAACTGACTATAAAAAGAAATAAAAGTATAGCCGTTGAGATCGAGATGGATGGCTGAGATCTTTCAACATTGAGTATATGATAATGTTACGCTGAGAATCCCACTTCATTATCTCGTATTCGCTTATTATTACAGTTTTGAAGATAGTTTTGGTTTAGAGGAAGATTCAAACAGGTTTGAGGATGTTGCAAATTGATTGCAGGCCTTGGTGAAGTTGCATGCAGGTTTAAGCTTGCAAAAATGATTTCAGGTATTAAGATGTAGATTTAATTTCGGGATTATACTTTGATTTGCATTTCAGATTTTGGTTTAGAGGAAACAGGGGTTTCTGATTCGTTTTGAGGGAAAACAGATTTTACAGGAATTTTTTTTTTTTTTGAACAGAATTTTCTGTTTTGAAGAAGCTTGCAGATTTTGATCTTAGTTCAAAATTTGTTTACAGATCATGGGTTTTGATTTTAATAAAAATAAAATGAAAATGAAAATTTAAATATTACACTTGTTCAAATTTTAACATTTGTTACTTTGTCTTCTTATATAGCTAACACATGTCCTTTAGTATCTTAAGAAACTTACACATATACTTAAGTATTTTAATTTTAATTCTAAATTGTTTATACAACTTTAACTTATTTTATAAGAGCTTTTAAATCTTATTTTATTTCTTATGTATATATAAATGAATTTCTTCTCTTTTTAAATTGAATGAAAACAAACAAATATAAATACAAGCTTATTCATATATTTAAGTGTTTATTCTTTTAAAACATTAAATTCAAACTTAAATTAATTTATCAAATCCAAATTTAAAGATCAAGTTATATATATAGATGCATATATAACTCTTATTAAAATTAAAATAACAAATCCTATTTCTAACAAAATTTATTTATGTTTTATGAAAAACTAAGTATTATCATTTTTATTTAAAAATAATAAATTAAACCAATTAAATAATTTATAAAAGAGATTATAAATCACTTCTATTACTTAATAAATTAAAATAATATGTAATTTGTATTTTAAATTCTTATATATATATATATATATATATATATATATGTTTCAAGTAATATTTTTTTAAAAAAGAAAATAAGAAAAAGCTTTTAATGTTAATCTAATTTAAATTCATATTTAAGTTAATTAAAATATAAGTTTAAACAAATAAGATTTTCTTTCTAATATAAACCATATGATTATTTATTAAATTACTTTTAAAAGTTAGATGTTAAATTTTAAATCAAATTTTCCAATTTACCAAATATAAATTAGAATTAGAAATTGATTCATTTATTGAGTTCCAAATCAAAGTTTATCTATTTACAATATATACAATTATATATATTATAAACAGAAACAATTTATTAGCTTTAAAAAGATAAAATCTTCAAATTTAAATAGGGGATTTTAGCCTCAAGGAAAAAGTTAGAAAAAAATTTAGTTTCAGGGACAAGAAGTTTGTTTTTTAGGCTGAAGGACACTTTTTAGTGTAAATCACATAATGATAGTTGTAACTATCATTTTCAGTTTACACTAAAAAGTGTCCTTCAGACTAAAAATCAAACTTGTTGTCCTTAAGACTAAATTTTTTTCCAACTTCTTCCTTGTGCCTATTTACTTGATTTAAATATTTATTAAAACAATATTATTAAATCTATTTGAATTATTATTAACAAAATTATCAATATCAATTTAATTTTAATACCGATTATTAAATTGATATCGTCAAAATTTCCGGAATGTTACAATCCTCCCCCCTTAATAGAATTTCGTCCCCGAAATTTAAAACAAAGGTAATTTAATAATCTATCTTAAGATTTTATTTTAAAATACAAGCATATATTAATCATATGCTAACAACCATAGCAACCAATTCAAACAAAACAAATCTAATTATCCAGACAAAAGTCTGGATAAAATTTTCTAGAGTTTCCCAAATATAAATATTGGGATACTCGCTCTATAGAATCCAAACAACCTATACTACTAGGCTACAGAGCTCCTATCCAACTAGATCTACAAAACTAAACAGAATATCAGACTACAGACGAGTCTGAATCAACAATCACACCCTCCTGAACTGCTGGTTCCATAACCAAAGATAGATTATACACGTACTCCCTCAGAGATACGTGAAACATACCGAATCTCAATTATCCAAACTGGCAACTCATCCTTGAAAATCAAACACCAATCCTCACAAGAACACAGAAAAGATCCTAAACACCTCGGAGTTGACTTATCCAGTCTTACCCAATCTTATAGCTCCTTAGATCGAAGAAAACTTACCCAAAATCAAATTTCCGACTCTGGAATCCAAATTTCTTCGTCACCTATCCACAAAACACTTCAGACGATCCTAGGCTGCCTTCCTCCCTCCCGATCAGCTCAACCTTCGCTGATGCCTCTAGAAACAAACTGGACCAAAACAACCCAATACAATGATCTCCTCAAGATCAATCCCAAACCAAGAATATTAACTCTACTCCACAAACAACAGAAGACTACCTCACTTTTCCTATTCGGAAAAGATAGAACAAAAGCACTTCCAAATTGCTTTCGCTGCACAACTCTGATAGCTTAAGAGAACACTCAATCTATCGCAAGTCGCTTTTGCAATCAACCAGTCCAATATCCAAAGAAAACTGTTTCCTCTTTACCAATCAAAACATCATACGCTTAACTAGCCAATCCATTATAGAAATGGAATCCCCTCTGCTGCTTCTGAACTCCATCTCCAGAAAAATTACTAACCAGAAGATCTTCTTGCCAGCACTCAGAATACCCCGAGCTGCATTTCTGACACCGACACCAAAGACTTCCTAATCCAAGGCTCTTCGAGAAACTCGGACTTCAAAGCAAACAAAAACACCAGCTGAACACAGCCACAATATTGAAGCAGACTCACTTCCTTAACTTGTTCCAAAGAAAACACCTTCGGGAACATCCATAGTCACTGCATCTCATCATGCAGCTACTACTTCCTGAGGTATCAACATACCATTATTACTTCTGCCCAACTGACAGATCCAAATTCTACTCATCCAACTCAAAGATAAACTCCGAATCTTTACAGGCTACCTTCAGAGATCTATGAAATCCTACTCCAAGCAAAACCCACTCGAGACGGTAATAGGTCTACAGTCTCGACAGATACTTCCAACCTCAAACATCAAACTTCAACCGATGGTAGTAGTCGTGTTACACACCCCACTACCTTATCTACCTTTATAACCTATATTGGAAAACCCGAACAGGTAACCCAACAGATAGGTAGAAATAATTAAATATATATAAGTATATTAAAAATTACAAATACGCTCTCTCAAGATAGACACCACTCCAGAGCCTAGGTATTCACTCAACCTAATGCTCTGATACCAACTTTAACGACCCAACTTCCAAACTCCAGGAAGTCGCATCGCTAATAAGAAAGAAAGGGATAGAGAATAGAAAGAAAGAGAAGAAGAAAGAAACAGCAATCAGAATCTAAACAGCGGAATGAATAAATTATATTAATAACATAACTATTACATAGTTTACAACACTAGTCAGAGTTACACAGCATATACATCACATACTAGACAGTTATAAACACCTGTCTAGTTATACAACTCAATACAAAAGATACAACACAGAGAATACACAGCGGAACTATATATCTAACGCAGAAGCCTCCTGCTCCATTGCTCCTCCATAATTCGTCAAAGCTAACCTGAATCCCTTGGCTACTCGTAAAAAATTTGAGTACCCAAGAGTTTATGGAAAACAAAAGAATAAACTACGGGTCAGACATGGGTCTGGTGTGAGTAACAGGTTAAAGTTGCTTAACTTTGAAAAACTTTGAAAAGAAAAGGTATCACATAAGACTTCCCACACATAAACATGGAAAAGTTTTTACCTTACGCTAACCAAAATATTTGATAGGAAATTCGATGATATTATAATAGTGTCTAGGGTTTTCAAGTAAAATACAGAAATAGCTGGAATGCTTGCATCTCACGTTCCAACATAGTTGGGCACAACTAATACGTACGGCACTTATTGGATTTTGGATTCCATCAATGGCAGGGCTACTGAGGTACCGCCCGTCACAGTACGTGGCCTAGATCACCGTACCGAGGATTACTCCCTTCATCCCCTGCAACACAAGGCCGGGACCATTCCTTACTGAACAGTCCCGAACAAGACAACCCCGCAGTTGACATACGTTCCAACCGCCCACACAGCCGAATAAAAAGGGACTTCTAGACAGGGGTAAATCTTGCTCTCAAGTGGAGGCTACCCACGAAGCCTTGCTGCACCTCCCATGTTTTAGCCATTCCCGGTTGATGAGGCTTGAGGCTACGATTACCTTTATAGAACACATCTATCTTAGAATGCTCATCGTCCACCCGACGATGTTCTGAAAGCATTCAATCCATACAAGTTCGTTCCGGGCTCGAACGAAACCGAAGGCATTATCTCGTTACACTCGTTTTGGAATCACCCTCAGAGTTAACGACAATAACCCTTGCACTCTGATTCACCATCTCGAATCTATAAGTACTATTCCGTCAAACTCATTACGGAATCACCCACAGAGTTATACTGACGTATAGCTCTTACACCTCGAGTCTTCACTTGCTCCACATAGATTCACGACCTAACGTTAATTTGGATCGATGTGGTTTTCGGATATCCAAATATGGAAACCCGATCCCGGACTCATTGAAATCCAAAGCGTGTCTTTTAAGGCCAAGTTGTTTTAAAGTTTTAAAACAATTCAATTATCTATATATCCAAATAGATAAATCACAGATTCACAACAGATAATCAACATTATCATCATATCAGATAAACCATATTATCATTATCCAAAAGATAATCTATATCAACATCACAATGCAACCAATGCATCCATATCATTCAACATTACTTATCTCATATCTGAGATTCAAACCAATCAAAGCAACAATATCATCCATCCATATAAGCAATGATCTATAATCACCTTTTATAATTAATTTAAAATGAATTAAATTAACTACATCATTCTCTAATTAATTTAAAGTGAATTAAACTAATTACTTCATTAATATAAATCTTGCTTTCATAGCCTTAATTAATTACAAATTAATTAATTAATCATCTTCCAATTAATCACTTTAATTCATCACCTTTGATTAATTATTTCTTAATTACATTTAAGAAATTATTCTTTAATTAATTTTACAAATTAATTAAACTTAACCAAATACAGTAATTAACCTTTAATTACTTCATTAATTAGTTAACTATAATTAATTACATTAATCCTTAATTAATTACATTAATTAATTACCTTTAATAACTTATTATTGATTAATTAATCTTAATTAATCAATCTTAATTAATCAATCTTAATTACATCATTAATTATTAATTAATGATCTTTAATTATATTTTAATTAATTACTTTATTTAAGTTAATTACATTAAGAATTAATCTTAATTTAAACCGTAATTGTTAATCACCCTTGATTAACCCCATTCAGTAATTAACTACCCTTAATTATTTTACCAAATAAATTAATTACTCCTTAATTAATTATCTCAAATTAATCCCTTGATTAATTCACAAAGTAATTATATTTAAATTACTTCATTTATCAAATCATCTTTAATTAATTACATACAGTAATTAGCCATTAATTACTTCCCTAAGTAATTCTCTTCATTTAATTACATTAAGTAAATATACTTCACAAATCATCAAATGATTATTTTAAATTAATTAAACTGGATTAATTAACTTAATTTAATTAAACTGAACTCAATTAATTGCAATTAGTAATTAATTCCTTAATTACTTCCATAAGTAATTATACTTAACAGTTTACATAAATGATTATTTTTAAATTAATTAATCTAATTAATAAAAATTAATCACATTAATTAATTAATTAATCCTTAGTTAACGACCTTCATTAACTATTAAACAATTCACTACTTATTTTCCTCAAATAATTAACTTATTTTAAATCATTATTAGTTTTCAAATTAATTAATCATTAATTAACCCATTAATTAACCCCTAATTAAATAATTAAGTGTTAACAATAACTTAATTAATTATTTATTACTTAATTAATAAATTATTAATCATTAATTAAAATCAAATCTTAATTTAATTATTCTTAAATTACAAGTTAATTATTCTAAGAATAATTAATCTTAAACCCTTAATTACTTTGAGTAATTATTCATTTCATTAATTTATTAAACAAATTAACTATTCTTAATTACCTTAATAGTTAAATGAATAACAAATCATTAAATTAAAATTTAACTTTAACAAGTTTTAAAATCAATTTAAAACTTAAAATGGTAAATAATACGTTTCTTATAAAAGAGATTTTACAAAAGTTAAAACAAATTTCTTTTTAAATTCAAAAACATTTAAATTTACCTTATCACTTAAATTTATAAAACTTAAATTTATTTTAAGTCAAAGATTCAAATTCAGATTTGAATCAGTTTAAACTTTATTTAAACATTTCTTTACCTTCCATTTCTAATTTAAATACAAATTTCCTTTAAAAACATTTTTAAACAATAAACCCTTAAAAGTATTTTTATCAAATTTGAATTTAAAAACATATTCCTTTCCATCTCAATATTCAAATTAAACTTGAATCTATAGTTTAAAATTAGATTTATAACATAATTTAAATCTTTACTTTATACTTTAAATTTTAAGTTTAAATTTGGGGGAAATAGGTCAAGTTTCAAACTTGAACAAACTAACTCGAGCTACCCATAGTTCACTCGAGTAAATACTAAATAATCTCGAGTAAAACTCGAAGTAACTTTCATTTGTATTTACAGAACTTAAAATAGGACAGGTTTAAACTAAAGCCAGTAACATTTCAAACTACCGAGACCTCATTTCCAATACTTCGAGTCCCAAACCCCGTTGCTTCGAGTAAATCACAATACAACCCGAAACCAACTCGAGTATCCTTTCTTCCCCAACAACCTGATACGCCATGATTTCTGTGCACCTGCACCCACGTTGCCGTCACCACTGGCCTCTCGCGACCACCCCCTCAAATCGGCGACCAACCTCCAACACGTTCCCGACCATCAAATCGATTTCAGAATTCCCAAATCAAAATTTAGCATTTGAGCCAAAAACTGGAACAAGGAGGTCGATACTGCAATTCACTTCAAACCTAAAATTTTGATCATCAGAAGAACTTCAACTCCGGCCATGAACTTCTCCATATCTCGTCTATTCCCATCTTGAACCACGAACAACTCGATCGTACATAGGCTTCGCGGGATCAATATACTGATCAATAGTAAATCTAGGGTTAAAAACTTCAATCCCAAATCACCACTGCCACTCTGTTTTATTCCATCTCCCTCTATTTTTCCCCTCATCATTGATCAACACTCCATCACCAGGAACATCACTGGCCACCCCGTACTCCTAGGTTGTCAGTTACGACCCAAAATATTTTTTTTTTCAGAAAAAACAGAAATGTCTTCCAATTTCAAACTAAATATTCTGATTTTAATTTTAAAAATCAAGTTTTTGTTAATGTAATTGGTTTACAAACTTTATTCAATGAATCTGGAAAATCAAATTCTTGTATATATATAATTTGCTCTGTTGTATTTATGTTTCAGAGACTTTTCAGATTTATCTTCATATTAAATAAAATTTTAAACTTAACTTATATTACACAACTACATTTTTGTTTTTATCTTAGACCTTAACACAGGTTAGATTCAATGAAATGGATTGATCAAATTTTTGCTCACATACTGTTCTGTTATTACTGAGTTCCCAGAGACAATACAGTTTTTTTTAAAATTTATTTTAAATAAGATTAAAACTTTAACTTATATTACATAAACTATATATTGTTTTGAATCTTGAACCTTAACAAAAGTTCGAACATAAGATCATGATTAATCCTATAATTCTAGAACAGGCAAAACATATCATAATATAAACATGCATTCAGAAAACAGGGAATTACAACACATTCATCCACTTCAAACATGATTATCATAGAAATAAATCAAGCAACTATAATTACTTAGATTATTTTAGTTAAAAATGTTACTCACCTGAAATTATGTGCAGAGCAAACTATTTCAGAAAATGCTTGAAACTGGGTTGCTTTGATTCCAAAACTTGAAGTTGTTGTAGTTTGCATAAGATCTTAAAACTGCAGTTTACTTTCTGATTTTTGTAAACTTTAAATTCTGATTCACTAAAATGCTTAGCTTCCAGATGCATGCTTTTGCTTTTCCCTACAATGCTTTCCTTGATTCACTAAATGCTTCCTTTTTCTTTTGAATATTGCAAATTGATTTCAGGTTAATGTTGTTTCTCTGATTTTATTTGCATGCTCCCTGATGCATGCATGTCTGTATGCTTTTCAGAAAAGAGAATGCAAGCCCCTTTTGAAATTGTAAATGAAATTTCAGGTATTTGAGTTGAGGGCTACAGTTTTGAGGGTGGTTTTCATTTCAGATGCATTACAGTTTTGAAGATAGTTTTGGTTTAGAGGAAGATTCAAACAGGTTTGAGGATGTTGCAAATTGATTGCAGGCCTTGGTGAAGTTGCATGCAGGTTTAAGCTTGCAAAAATGATTTCAGGTATTAAGATGTAGATTTAATTTCGGGATTATACTTTGATTTGCATTTCAGATTTTGGTTTAGAGGAAACAGGGGTTTCTGATTCATTTTGAGGGAAAACAGATTTTACAGGATTTATATATATATATATATATATATGTTTCAAGTAATATTTTTTTTAAAAAGAAAATAAGAAAAAGCTTTTAATGTTAATCTAATTTAAATTCATATTTAAGTTAATTAAAATATAAGTTTAAACAAATAAGATTTTCTTTCTAATATAACCATATGATTATTTATTAAATTACTTTGAAAAGTTAGATGTTAAATTTTAAATCAAATTTTCCAATTTACCAAATATAAATTAGAATTATAAATTGATTCATTTATTGAGTTCCAAATCAAAGTTTATCTATTTAAAATATATACAATTATATATATTATAAACAGAAACAATTTATTAGCTTTAAAAAGATAAAATCTTCAAATTTAAATATTTATTAAAACAATATTATTAAATCTATTTGAATTATTATTAACAAAATTATCAATATCAATTTAATTTTAATACCGATTATTAAATTGATATCGTCAAAATTTTCGGAATGTTACAATCCTCCCCCTTTAATAGAATTTCGTCCCCGAAATTTAAAACAAAGGTAATTTAATAATCTATCTTAAGATTTTATTTTAAAACACAAGCATATATTAATCATATACTAGCAACCATAGCAACCAATTCAAACAAAACAAATCTAATTATCCAGACAAAATTCTGGATAAAATTTTCTAGAGTTTCCCAAATATAAATATCGAGATACTCGCTCTATAGAATCCAAACAACCTATACTACTAGGATACAGAGCTCATATCCAACTAGATCTACAAAACTAAACAGGATATCAGACAACAGACGAGTCTGAATCAACAATCACACCCTCCTGAACTGCTGGTTCCATAACCAAAGATAGATTATACACGTACTCCCTCAGAGATACGTGAAACATACCGAATCTCAATTATCCAAACTGGCAACTCATCCTTGAAAATCAAACACCAATCCTCACAAGAACACAGAAAAGATCCTAAACACCTCGGAGTTGACTTATCCAGTCTTACCCAATCTTATAGCTCCTTAGATCAAAGAAAACTTACCCAAAATCAAATTTCCGACTCTGGAATCCAAATTTCTTCGTCGCCTATCCACAAAACACTTCAGACGATCCTAGGCTGCCTTCCTCCCTCCCGATCAGCTCAACCTTCGCTGATGCCTCTAGAAACAAACTGGACCAAAACAACCCAATACAATGATCTCCTCAAGATCAATCCCAAACCAAGAATATTAACTCTACTCCACAAACAACAGAAGACTACCTCACTTTTCCTATTCGGAAAAGATAGAACAAAAGCACTTCCAAATTGCTTTCGCTGCACAACTCTGATAGCTTAAGAGAACACTCAATCTATCGCAAGTCGCTTTTGCAATCAACCAGTCCAATATCCAAAGAAAACTGTTTCCTCTTTACCAATCAAAACATCATACGCTTAACTAGCCAATCCATTGTAGAAATGGAATCCCCTCTGCTGCTTCTGAACTCCATCTCCATAAAAATTACTAACCAGAAGATCTTCTTGCCAGCACTCAGAATACTCCGAGCTGCATTTCTGACACCGACACCAAAGACTTCCTAATCCAAGGCTCTTCGAGAAACTCGGACTTCAAAGCAAACAAAAACACCAGCTGAACACAGCCACAATATTGAAGCAGACTCACTTCCTTAACTTGTTCCAAAGAAAACACCTTCGGGAACATCCATAGTCACTGCATCTCATCATGCAACTACTACTTCCTGAGGTATCAACATACCATTATTACTTCTGCCCAACTGACAGATCCAAATTCTACTCATCCAACTCAAAGATAAACTCCGAATCTTTACAGGTTACCTTCAGAGATCTATGAAATCCTACTCCAAGCAAAACCCACTCGAGACGGTAATAGGTCTACAGTCTCGACAGATACTTCCAACCTCAAACATCAAACTTCAACCGATGGTAGTAGTCGTGTTACACACCCCACTACCTTATCTACCTTTATAACCTATATTGGAAAACCCGAACAGGTAACCCAACAGATAGGTAGAAATAATTAAATATATATAAGTATATTAAAAATTACAAATATGCTCTCTCAAGATAGACACCACTCCAGAGCCTAGGTATTCACTCAACCTAATGCTCTGATACCAACTTTAACGACCCAACTTCCAAACTCCAGGAAGTCGCATCGCTAATAAGAAAGAAAGGGATAGAGAATAGAAAGAAAGAGAAGAAGAAAGAAACAACAATCAGAATCTAAACAGCGGAATGAATAAATTATATTAATAACATAACTATTACATAGTTTACAACACTAGTCAGAGTTACACAGCATATACATCACATACTAGACAGTTATAAACACCTGTCTAGTTATACAACTCAATACAAAAGATACAACACAGAGAATACACGTCGGAACTATATATCTAACGCAGAAGCCTCCTGCTCCATTGCTCCTCCATAATTCGTCAAAGCTAACCTGAATCCCTTGGCTACTCGTAAAAAATTTGAGTACCCAAGAGTTTATGAAAAACAAAAGAATAAACTACGGGTCAGACATGGGTCTGGTGTGAGTAACAGGTTAAAGTTGCTTAACTTTGAAAAACTTCGAAAAGAAAAGGTATCACATAAGACTTCCCACACATAAACATGGAAAAGTTTTTACCTTACGCTAACCAAAACATTTGATAGGAAATTCGATGATATTATAATAGTGTCTAGGGTTTTCAAGTAAAATACAGAAATAGCTGGAATGCTTGCATCTCACGTTCCAACATAGTTGGGCACAACTAATACGTACGGCACTTATTGGATTTTGGATTCCATCAATGGCAGGGCTACTGAGGTACCGCCCGTCACAGTACGTGGCCTAGATCACCGTACCGAGGATTACTCCCTTCATCCCCTGCAACACAAGGCCGGGACCATTCCTTACTGAACAGTCCCGAACAAGACAACCCCGCAGTTGACATACGTTCCAACCGCCCACACAGCCGAATAAAAAGGGACTTCTAGACAGGGGTAAATCTTTCTCTAAGGTGGAGGCTACCCACGAAGCCTTGCTGCACCTCCCCTGTTTTAGCCATTCCCGGTTGATGAGGCTTGAGGCTACGATTACCTTTATAGAACACATCTATCTTAGAATGCTCATCGTCCACCTGACGATGTTCTGAAAGCATTCAATCCATACAAGTTCATTCCGGGTTCGAACGAAACTGAAGGCATTATCTCGTTACACTCGTTTTGGAATCACCCTCAGAGTTAACGACAATAACCCTTGCACTCTGATTCACCATCTCGAATCTATAAGTACTATTCCGTCAAACTCATTACGGAATCACCCACAGAGTTATACTGACGTATAGCTCTTACACCTCGAGTCTTCACTTGCTCCACATAGATTCACGACCTAACGTTAATTTGGATCGATGTGGTTTTCGGATATCCAAATATGGAAACCCGATCCCGGACTCATCGAAATCCAAAGCGTGACTTTTAAGGCCAAGTTGTTTTAAAGTTTTAAAACAATTCAATTATCTATATATCCAAATAGATAAATCACAGATTCACAACAGATAATCAACATTATCATCATATCAGATAAACCATATTATCATTATCCAAAAGATAATCTATATCAACATCACAATGCAACCAATGCATCCATATCATTCAACATTACTTATCCCATATCTGAGATTCAAACCAATCAAAGCAACAATATCATCCATCCATATAAGCAATGATCTATAATTACCTTTTATAATTAATTTAAAATGAATTAAATTAACTACATCATTCTCTAATTAATTTAAAGTGAATTAAACTAATTACTTCATTAATATAAATCTTGCTTTCATAGCCTTAATTAATTACAAATTAATTAATTAATCATCTTCCAATTAATCACTTTAATTCATCACCTTTGATTAATTATTTCTTAATTACATTTAAGAAATTATTCTTTAATTAATTTTACAAATTAATTAAACTTAACCAAATACAGTAATTAACCTTTAATTACTTCATTAATTAGTTAACTATAATTAACTACATTAATCCTTAATTAATTACATTAATTAATTACCTTTAATAACTTATTATTGATTAATTAATCTTAATTAATCAATCTTAATTAATCAATCTTAATTACATCATTAATTATTAATTAATGATCTTTAATTATATTTTAATTAATTACTTTATTTAAGTTAATTATATTAAGAATTAATCTTAATTTAAACCATAATTGTTAATCACCCTTGATTAACCCCATTCAGTAATTAACTACCCTTAATTATTTTACCAAATAAATTAATTACTCCTTAATTAATTATCTCAAATTAATCCCTTGATTAATTCACAAAGTAATTATATTTAAATTACTTCATTTATCAAATCATCTTTAATTAATTACATACAGTAATTAGCCATTAATTACTTCCTTAAGTAATTCTCTTCATTTAATTACATTAAGTAAATATACTTCACAAATCATCAAATGATTATTTTAAATTAATTAAACTGGATTAATTAACTTAATCTAATTAAACTGAACTCAATTAATTGCAATTAGTAATTAATTCCTTAATTACTTCCATAAGTAATTATACTTAACAGTTTACATAAATGATTATTTTTAAATTAATTAATCTAATTAATAAAAATTAATCACATTAATTAATTAATTAATCCTTAGTTAACGACCTTCATTAACTATTAAACAATTCACTACTTATTTTCCTCAAATAATTAACTTATTTTAAATCATTATTAGTTTTCAAATTAATTAATCATTAATTAACCCATTAATTAACCCCTAATTAAATAATTAAGTGTTAACAATAACTTAATTAATTCTTTATTACTTAATTAATAAATTATTAATCATTAATTAAAATCAAATCTTAATTTAATTATTCTTAAATTACAAGTTAATTATTCTAAGAATAATTAATCTTAAACCCTTAATTACTTTGAGTAATTATTCATTTCATTAATTTATTAAACAAATTAACTATTCTTAATTACCTTAATAATTAAATGAATAACAAATCATTAAATTAAAATTTAACTTTAACAAGTTTTAAAATCAATTTAAAACTTAAAATGGTAAATAATACTTTTCTTATAAAAGAGATTTTACAAAAGTTAAAACAAATTTCTTTTTAAATTCAAAAACATTTAAATTTACCTTATCACTTAAATTTATAAAACTTAAATTTATTTTAAATCAAAGATTCAAATTCAGATTTGAATCAGTTTAAACTTTATTTAAACATTTCTTTACCTTCCATTTCTAATTTAAATACAAATTTCCTTTAAAAACATTTTTAAACAATAAACCCTTAAAAGTATTTTTATCAAATTTGAATTTAAAAACATATTCCTTTCCATCTCAATATTCAAATTAAACTTGAATCTATAGTTTAAAATTAGATTTATAACATAATTTAAATCTTTACTTTATACTTTTAAATTTAAGTTTAAATTTGGGGGAAATAGGTCAAGTTTCAAACTTGAACAAACTAACTCGAGCTACCCATAATTCACTCGAGTAAATACTAAATAATCTCGAGTAAAACTAGAAGTAACTTTCATTTGTATTTACAGAACTTAAAATAGGACAGGTTTAAACTAAAGCCGGTAACATTTCAAACTACCGAGACCTCATTTCCAATACTTCGAGTCCCAAACCCCGTTGCTTCGAGTAAATCACAATACAACCCGAAACCAACTCGAGTATCCTTTCTTCCCCAACAACCTGATACGCCATGATTTCTGTGCACCTGCACCCACGTTGCCGTCACCACTGGCCTCTCGCGACCACCCCTCAAATCGGCGACCAACCTCCAACACGTTCCCGACCATCAAATCGATTTCAGAATTCCCAAATCAAAATTTAGCATTTGAGCCAAAAACTGGAACAAGGAGGTCGATACTGCAATTCACTTCAAACCTAAAATTTTGATCATCAGAAGAACTTCAACTCCGGCCATGAACTTCTCCATATCTCGTCTATTCCCATCTTGAACCACGAACAACTCGATCGTACATTGGCTTCGCGGTGATCAATATACTGATCAATAGTAAATCTAGGGTTAAAAACTTCAATCCCAAATCACCACTGCCACTCTGTTTTATTCCATCTCCCTATATTTTTCCCCTCATCATTGATCAACACTCCATCACCAGGAACATCACTGGCCACCCCGTACTCCTAGGTTGTCAGTTACGACCTAAAATATTTTTTTTTCCAGAAAAACCAGAAATGTCTTCCAATTTCAAACTAAATATTCTGATTTTAATTTTAAAAATCAAGTTTTTGTTAATGTAATTGGTTTACAAACTTTATTCAATGAATCTGGAAAATCAAATTCTTGTATATATATAATTTGCTCTGTTGTATTTATGTTTCAGAGACTTTTCAGATTTATCTTCATATTAAATAAAATTTTAAACTTAACTTATATTACACAACTACATTTTTGTTTTTATCTTAGACCTTAACACAGGTTAGATTCAATGAAATGGATTGATCAAATTTTTGCTCACATACTGTTCTGTTATTACTGAGTTCCCAGAGACAATACAGTTTTTTTTTAATTTATTTTAAATAAGATTAAAACTTTAACTTATATTACATAAACTATATATTGTTTTGAATCTTGAACCTTAACAAAAGTTCGAACATAAGATCAATTAATCCTATAATTCTAGAACAGGCAAAACATATCATAATATAAACATGCATTCAGAAAACAGGGAATTACAACACATTCATCCACTTCAAACATGATTATCATAGAAATAAATCAAGCAACTATAATTACTTAGATTATTTTAGTTAAAAATGTTACTCACCTGAAATTATATGCAGAGCAAACTATTTCAGAAAATGCTTGAAACTGGGTTGCTTTGATTCCAAAACTTGAAGTTGTTGTAGTTTGCATAAGATCTTAAAACTGCAGTTTACTTTCTGATTTTTGTAAACTTTAAATTCTGATTCACTAAAATGCTTAGCTTCCAGATGCATGCTTTTGCTTTTCCCTACAATGCTTTCCTTGATTCACTAAATGCTTCCTTTTTCTTTTGAATATTGCAAATTGATTTCAGGTTAATGTTGTTTCTCTGATTTTATTTGCATGCTCCCTGATGCATGCATGTCTGTATGCTTTTCAGAAAAGAGAATGCAAGCCCCTTTTGAAATTGTAAATGAAATTTCAGGTATTTGAGTTGAGGGCTACAGTTTTGAGGGTGGTTTTCATTTCAGATGCATTACAGTTTTGAAGATAGTTTTGGTTTAGAGGAAGATTCAAACAGGTTTGAGGATGTTGCAAATTGATTGCAGGCCTTGGTGAAGTTGCATGCAGGTTTAAGCTTGCAAAAATGATTTCAGGTATTAAGATGTAGATTTAATTTCGGGATTATACTTTGATTTGCATTTCAGATTTTGGTTTAGAGGAAACAGGGGTTTCTGATTCATTTTGAGGGAAAACAGATTTTACAGGATTTTTTTTTTTTTTGAACAGAATTTTCTGTTTTGAAGAAGCTTGCAGATTTTGATCTTAGTTCAAAATTTGTTTACAGATCATGGGTTTTGATTTTAATAAAAATAAAATGAAAATGAAAATTTAATATTACACTTGTTCAAATTTTAACATTTGTTACTTTGTCTTCTTATATGACTAACACATGTCCTTTAGTATCTTAAGAAACTTACACATATACTTAAGTATTTTAATTTTAATTCTAAATTGTTTATACAACTTTAACTTATTTTATAAGAGCTTTTAAATCTTATTTTATTTCTTATGTATATATAAATGAATTTCTTCTCTTTTTAAATTGAATGAAAACAAACAAATATAAATACAAGCTTATTCATATATTTAAGTGTTTATTCTTTTAAAACATTAAATTCAAACTTAAATTAATTTATCAAATCCAAATTTAAAAATCAAGTTATATATATAGATGCATATATAACTCTTATTAAAATTAAAATAACAAATCCTATTTCTAACAAAATTTATTTATGTTTTATGAAAAACTAAGTATTATCATTTTTATTTAAAAATAATAAATTAAACCAATTAAATAATTTATAAAAGAGATTATAAATCACTTCTATTACTTAATAAATTAAAATCATATGTAATTTGTATTTTAAATTCTTATATATATATATATATATATATATATATGTTTCAAGTAATATTTTTTTTAAAAGAAAATAAGACAAAGCTTTTAATGTTAATCTAATTTAAATTCATATTTAAGTTAATTAAAATATAAGTTTAAACAAATAAGATTTTCTTTTTAATATAAACCATACGATTATTTATTAAATTACTTTGAAAAGTTAGATGTTAAATTTTAAATCAAATTTTCCAATTTACCAAATATAAATTAGAATTAGAAATTGATTCATTTATTGAGTTCCAAATCAAAGTTTATCTATTTACAATATATACAATTATATATATTATAAACAGAAACAATTTATTAGCTTTAAAAAGATAAAATCTTCAAATTTAAATATTTATTAAAACAATATTATTAAATCTATTTGAATTATTATTAACAAAATTATCAATATCAATTTAATTTTAATACCGATTATTAAATTGATATCGTCAAAAATTCCGGAATGTTACACTTAAACTCTTGGGTACTCAAATTTTTGCGAGTAGCCAAGAGATTCAGGTAAGCTTTGACGAATTCGAGAGGAGGTATGGAGCAGTAGGCTTTAGCATTCGTAGATATATAGTTTTCCGTTGTGTTGGTATCTCTGTGTTTGTATTTAAGTTGTAATGACTAGAAATGTGTTTATAACTTTCTAATATGTGATGTATAAGCTATGTAACTCTGATAGATGTTGTATATTATGTAATAATTATGTGATTAATAATATTTATTCGTTCCGCTATTGAAATTCTGATGTTGTTTCGTTCTTTCTTTTCTATCTTTTCTCTTTTCTATCCCTTACTTTCTTATTAATGATGCGTCTTTCTATGGAATGAAAGTCGGGTCGTTACAATATGGGTAATGGTGTTATAACCTAAACTGGAATTTAAATATTAACTAATGGGATATGATGATTATGAAGTAAGGATCGAATCTATTTTGAAAATATGATTTTTGAAGAAGTTATGATTTTTGGAAATGATATGATTTGAAAGTGAATATGATTTGAAGGTGAATATAATTTCGAAAGTGATGGTTTTGAGAATATGATATTTTGATATAAATTGCGAATTGACTTTTGAAAATATAAAAGAACCATCATGTGTGTAATAAGCGATTGGTTGTTAAAGAGACCGGGATCGGTATTGTCATACTCTCTGCCAATACCAAAAACCACTATGACAACTGTGTACGTGGTGGAGATTGCAAAATGAAGTAGGATGGTGGCGACGATCCTATATGAGGTATGTGAGGAACATAATTTTCGACTTCCGAAAATCGACATTAATACGTCCACTGTATCAACTGCCGAACAATCGAATGCCGGAAAACCGAACCCTTAGGGTTTAAGAAGAAGAGGTAGAAGAAGAAAGAAAGAAAGAAAAGCAACAGAAACAATATCAGAATCTCACAATCGCAGCGGAACAACATATAATAGGTAAATGAATAATCTTTAGATCAAAAGAACTATATCAGTTATTACATTACATCGCATTATATTACATTATCAGAGTTTACAACAATAAACAGCGGAAAAGAAGTACTATATACAAGTTGATACGCCATGCCATCCAGCTTGCCTCCAGATCTCTACAGCAACTCCTGAATTCCAGAATGACCTGATAACCTGACTCTAGGCTGTCCGTGTTAAAATTGGTGGGCACCCAGAGTTTAGGAAGGGAACAATAAACTCCAGGTCAGTCATGGGACTGGTGTGAGAACTTAAACAGTTTATCTTTAAAAACAAACAAAGAAATATTTTAAAATAGATCCGCAATGCTTTTAGAAAATGTAACTACCATAAGGCCTCCCGCACACACACGCAATGCAAACGCAGAATCGGAGGAGATTTCTCCTTATGATAATTAAATATGCTTGATACGCAAATTTCTTTGATATTATTATTATAAGTGCATAGTATAGAAAACATTTCGAAAGTATAATATAAATCTTAGCCAGCATAGGCATTTCTCACTTATGCCTACTATAGCTACCATGTTCAATAGCAGGTTACCACAACATTCCATGGCAGGTTATAAAACTGCAATCGTAAAAGCTCGTATTGTTTGATTGGATTTCCAACAAATGGTCAGGCAAAGGAACTTTCCAAATAAAATGGAACGCCTCTGGAGAGATGTCCCCGGATCTTAATCGGATCTCTGCTAAACAAGGCCGGGTTACCTCTGTAATAGGTAGCTACTGACACGAGTATGTCATCCCCCGGTTATTAACAACCTTTATCCGAGGATCCTCTCAACCAACAACCATAAAGTAATAAGTTTGCAGCAACCACAAAGTAAGTATCTGGGCCCTATACCATGATACCACTCATAATCCAGAAGGAAATGACATACCATCAGAGGGCGCTACCCTCAAATAACCTTGCTGCTACAGTTCCTGTTTCGACCATAATCGGGTTGTGAGGTTCGACGAAGTCTTGTCCACAAAGCTATGCTTTTCACAAAATCCACGCTTTGATCAAAAAATGATCAGCAGCGCTCAGCATGCCACATTACCAAATTGGGAGTATATCACTGATAACCATCAACTACATAACCTCTGAGCTCGTACGTCTCAGAGAAGGGTGTTAAGCTAAGAGAATAAATTCTCTGCCACCAACAGAAATGTTTTTGAAAGAAATCTGCTCTGTATCTCAAAATGTAATGTCAGACATACAATCCATACAAGTCTGTTCTGGGTTCAAACAGAACCGAAGGCACTTCCGAAGAAGCCCTTGCAATCCGGGTATTCATAATCCCGATCGAACTTCCCATCACAAAGGAAATATCCATACCGTAGCTATCGGTGCAGAGACAATCGATAGGTCATCCTATCATTCTCGCAAATACGCGGTCTTCAAATGCAATCTCATTTCGTCGTATCATTATTCGGAGTGGGATTTATGACACAAAGGTCCTCTCCCGGCTAAACCGAATAACGAGCGCTTATTTTTAAAATAAGCGTTACATTAAAATTTAAACAAATCACAAGAAATTCCACTTTGATCTTTTAACAAAAGATCTATCACAATCACAAAGGTTCGATGTGGGTTTCGAATATCCACTTGGAATCCAACCTCCGGTCGCATCGAAATTCAAACGCCATTCAAAGGCAAATATTGATAGTCGGTTATTTAACTATCAATCAACATTCACTACAATTTCCATATTTAAATAATTTTCACAATTATTTATTTTCAAAATATCTTCGCAAGATATATTTTCACACTTCAACCACTTGAAAACCAATTTCAATTTCTGCATTGGAAAACATTTCCAAATACTTATTTAACAATAAGTAATTCACAAATCTATTTATTTTCAATACTTAGAAAATATTCAATACACTTAAAACACGATTAAGTATATATTTTATTCTTTTAAGGAAAACGTTCTCTTTAAACACATTTATTTGGGTCAAAACGAATGTTGTGTAAAACATCGTTACGACAACCAAAATCAATAGCATAGGGGTTCGAAAATATGATAGATATATAAATCCTCATACTATACAAAAAAAAAATTCCTTTCGAAAATCATTTACTATAACAACAGTGTTATAGTCCATCTTTTCCTTATTTCCACTTATAAATCCCATTCATATTCCAATTCTAAAGTAAATTCTATTTACTTTTACCAAAGTCAAATTTTATCACTTATTCAAATTCATATCTCGTTTTGCTTAACAAAAATTGTCTAATCATTTTATCATTTGGTTTCACTTACATTTTCTCATTTAATAAGTAATACAACTTATATATTTAAACTTCAAAGTTATTTTATATAATCACTTCAGTTTAATTTCCATTTCGATAGCTTATCTAATCCAAATTCTTTATTCTTTACCAAAGCCAAATTTATCATCTCATATTATAAGTTCAAAACTCGCTTTACTTATATTCTACAATTACAACTTGGATTTTAATTTCAAGTTTATTTATCACAACCAACCTTCAATTTTCAATTTACTATGGTAGCAAATCCATCACACAGAAACTTGAAAATGATACTGATGATGCTGCAGTCATCACCCTTATTATTTCCCAGTGACAGTAGCGAATTCAGTGGTTAATATTCTTTCAAAATTTTCCTTTTATTCATAAATCACATTTATAAATCTTTTTCTTATATAATTTAACTATTTAACTTTTAATTTTGGAAAATAATTTCCAAAATAAACAGGATTCAACATTTTCAATTCATAGTTCAAATTCATTTTTATTTACAACTCATATTTATAAATATATTCATATAGTTTCACTTCTTATATATAAGATTATTTCACAATTGTAAATCACATAAATTATAATTCCATACTTAATAATTCATTTTCTTATACAATTTATTCTTTTACAATATGTTTCATTTAACTTATTCAAACAACTTTTATTAACTTGCATATATTCTTACATTTCAACAACCAAACAATCAATTCATATACACTTTAGTAATTCTGAAAAATTATTCCTTTATATATGAAATATAATCGAGGTAAAATTATTTCATTTACCCAAATTAAAATGATACTATGTCGGTTTGCCTCATTTAAGTGTTTAGAAATCCCTATCGATAATATGGCGTCCCACATACCGACCAGAATTCACAAACAGCTCAACGGATAAGCAAACACAATATAAAACATTTTTATATTCACTAACAAATACGCGCTCATAACTATTATTACACTCACACTCAATCTAGAGTACTACTGACTCTATCACTAATGAGTAATTCCCAACAGAGCCAAGGTTGTCGCTTAACCAAATGCTCTGATACCAAATGTGAGGAACGGGATTTTTGACTTTCGAAAATCGACATTAATACGTCCACAGTATCAACTGTCGAACAATCGAATGGCGGAAAACCGAACCCTTAGGGTTTAAGAAGAAGAGGTAGAAGAAGAAAGAAAGAAAGAAAAGCAACAGAAACAATATCAGAATCTCACAATCGCAGCGGAACAACATATAATAGATAAATGAATAATCTTTAAATCAAAAGAACTATACCAGTTATTACATCACATCACATTATATTACATATCAGAGTTTACAACAACAAACAGCGGAAAATAAGTACTATATAAAAGTTGATACGCCATGCCATCCAGCTTGCCTCCAGATCTCTACAGCAACTCCTGAATTCCAGAATGACATGATAAGCTGACTCTAGGCTGCCCGTGTTAAAATTGGTGGGCACCCAGAGTTTAGGAAGGAAACAATAAACTCCAAGTCAGTCATGGGACTGGTGTGAGAACTTAAACAGTTTATCTTTAAAAACAAACAAAGAAATATTTTAAAATAGATCCGCAATGCTTTTAGAAAATGTAACTACCATAAGGCCTCTCGCACACACACACAATGCAAACGCAGAATCGAAGGAGATTTCTCCTTATGATAGTCAAACATGCTTGATACGCAATTTTTTTTGATATTATTATTATAAGTGCATAGTGTAGAAAACATTTCGAAAGTATAATATAAATCTTAGCCAGCATAGGCATTTCTCACTTATGCCTACTATAGCTACCATGTTCAATAGCAGGTTACCACCACATTCCATGGCAGGTTATAAAACTGAATCTTAAAGGCTTGTATTGTTTGATTGGATTTCCAAAAAATGGTCGGGCAAAGGAACTTCCCAAAAAAAATCACCATACCGTAGCTACCGGTGCAGAGACAATCGATAGGTCATCCTATCAATCTCGCAAATACCTGGTCTTCACCATCGGTCTTCAAATGCAATCCCATTTCGTCGTATCATTATTCGAAGTGGGATTTATGATACAAAGGTCCTCTCCCGGCTAAACCGATTAACGAGCGCTTATTTTTAAAATAAGTGTTACATTCAGATTCAAACAAATCATACGAAATTCCACTTTGATCTTTTAACAAAAGATCCATCACAATCACAAAGGTTCGATGTGGGTTTCGAATATCCACTTGGAATCCGACCTCCGGTTGCATCGAAATTCAAACGCCATTCAAAGGAAAATATTGATAGTCGGTTATTTAACTATCAATCAACATTCACTACAATTTCCAGATTTAAATAATTTTCACAATTATTTATTTTCAAAATATCTTCGCAAGATATATTTTCACACTTCAACCACTTGAAAACCAATTTTAATTTCTACATTGGAAAACATTTCCATATACTTATTCAACAATAAGTAATTCACAAATCCTTTTATTTTCAATACTTAGAAAACATTCAATATACTTAAAACACGATTAAGTATATATTTTATTCTTTTAAGGAAAACGTTCTCTTTAAACACATTTATTTGGGTCAAAACGAATGTTGAGTAAAACATCGTTACGACAACCCAAAATCAATAGCATAGGGATTCGAAAATACGATAGATATATAAATCCCAATACTATACAAAAAAAATTCCTTTCGAAATTCATTTACTATAACAACAGTGTTATAGTCCATCTTTTCCTTATTTCTCGAAAACGTCTATTTCAATAATGAATGTTGAAATCTATGGTTTCGATCCTTAACACATTTTAAAACAACTTCAAATTGTTTTAATTCTATTTAAAAAATCACTTCCTAAAACATTTCTTCAATATATTATTCACCGTCCAAAATCTTGAATAAATCTCATTTAATAAACTTTCATATTTACTTATCAAATTCAATTGGTTTTGGATTTATAAAACAACGTTTATAAATCCACACACACACACACACACACACACACACACACATATATATATATATATTAAAAAAAACTTCAACTTATAAGATCCCTTAATTAACAAATTCTATTTATATCTCATTTAAATGCCAAAATCCAGTTTATAAGTTAATTACTTATAAATCTTTTCATTTTATAACTTCACAATTGATAAATCTATAAATTTCATTCACTTATGAAATCCATTTATAATTCATTTCAACACTTATAAAAAAACTCGTTTTATAATTTCAATGTTTTAATTTATAAATATCAATTTTATAAATCTTTTATATAAATCGTTTATAATAATTCAAAAATCCCAATTTAAACCATTTTACAAATTAATCAACTACTTATTTCAAAAATCCCATTTCGGTTATATCTCACAAATATTATGATTTTTATAACATAAAAATTATAACTTTTATTTATTTAAAATGAATCAATTCCAAAATTCAATAAAATGTATACTTTCAAAAATCACTTGAAAATCCTTTTAAATTCGAAATCGTTACTTTAACATTTTTAAAACTCCAAAAATAGGCCTAATGCTGCAACAGCACCAATACCTCAACCACGGCATCCAAACATCATATATCAATATGATAACAGAATATATCTCAAATATCTGTAAATAAATCAATACTGTTGAGGAATCCAGTTGGATCCCTCCAACCTGTTTCTTTGCATCCACAGATGTTAGCACAATACCAATCCCGTTTCAAGACGAAATATCATGGTACATGGGTTTATATAACATATTATCCTCTATTATGCGGCGCAATAGGGTCTCATCTGCTATATAATGCGGGAAATCAACTCCAAGTACATATATAATACCAATTCCACTTCGAGGTGGAATATCGCGGTATATGGGTTTAATATAATAACCTCCACTTAATATGCGGCGTATAGGGTCTATATCAGTACAACAGATAGCAATTTATCATTCAATCACACAATCAAGCTATTTTAAATCTAATTATTAAAAATTTAAATCGAAACAAATTCGATTGAGCGAGAAGTTCTCACCTTGTTTCCAATAACGGTTTCAGCGTTTTATTTCGAATAAAATTAAACACGCGTTTAATTTTACCTAAAATTCTCACTAGCTCCAATAAACACCAATCCAGATCCTCGCGTAGTGTTCGTCCATACGAACCCAACGCAACTCGTTTCGTGCGAAACAGACCTCGTATAAAAGAGTTATAGCTTTTTAAAGTTTATACGATTTAATATATATAAATTAATCAATTTCTTTTTTTATTTTACCCTAGATCCATCATGGCCATTCGTTTTATATGATGAAAATCTAGCCGCCCCTCCCATCTTCCTTCTTCTCGTTTGAAGCCGAACAACCCTAACCCATAGCCGCCGAACTTCACCGAATTTTCACGCCACCAACATCCACTTCGACGACGATCTGACCCTCCTAAAAGAACGGCCATCACGGGGCGCACCATCACCTACCACCAAGTCAAACTCGGCTGCAATTTAACCTTGAAAAAAGTGCGCCAACAGCGAACGAACGCGGCCAAATTGCCGTTGATCCATGCAATGAAACTCGATCATCTCCGTATGAATGTGAAGTTCACATCACTCTCTATAGTTTCTTAGTTGAAAGCATTTGATGATAGCGAGCGGATTGAGAGAGAACAAGGGAAGAAGTTTCTAAATTTTCGGCCATTGATTTGTTTAGTGGCGGCTGAAACCCTAGAGCTGATTAGTTTGCAAATGAAAATGTTGAGGTCCTTATATAGAAAATTCCAAAACACTATTCACCCAAAAAATTTCCGAACTCCAAACGAAGCGTGCCGCCTGGCATTTATAATGTTTTACCCCCATTCCGAATGCAATGGAATATATATCGGGAGCCAATTCGATCGTATTTGGAAGATAGGTTTTCAAATCGACTATTTAAATTCAAAATTCACTCAAACCGATTTCTGTGCGTTTTAGCTTGCCCCGGACAAACCGTCAATCCGATTGACACAAAATTTGAAATCTTACAATAATTTAACATTACGGATCCAATGAAACTGGTTTCGTTGAAATCCGAGACTGTTTGAAAAATGGCTATTTTTACTCATCAATTAAATATTAAAATATTCAATTTCTACAAATTAACTTTTAATTCAATTTTAAAAGTTTTATAACATCATTCTAACTCCAATATGATTTAATACAACTTTAAAAATCAATTTTAATCGCATTAAACCCAATTTCCAATTATTTCTGTAATTGCAAATATTAAATTATCGATTTAATTATCCGATTAAATCTAGATATTCGAAATAAAATTTATTCGACTTACAAATTTTACTTGTTAATATTAAAAATCAATTAAATATACGAATTTCAAATGACAAAAATTCTGGGTCGTTACAAGGTATATACATGGACTCGACTCCTATGAGTTGGCTTAAGGTGGCTAAAAAAGTGCAATTCTCGGGCCAAGTGAGGTCATTTCTCCGATCGGACACACTCCACCGATACTATATTCTGACTTTTGATTTATTTGGTGGCCACCCTTCGATTTTTACTCGGGAGTGTGTTTCGAGTTGGGCGGTAATTGCAGCTATGCGTTACCGACAGTCCAGATGCGTAACTGGTATATCTACCCTGGCATTGCATAATTGTGCCGTGTCACCTACCCTAACGCGCCTTCTACGAGTTTGTTTTTTGTTGTACCTATGGGGTATCCTCTGGCGGCTCCAGTTTATGGAGATTTATGGTACTGTATAGACTATTGACATTATAAAATGTGTTAAGAGGGATATGGGTAACGCCATAATGCTATTTTAATACCTTTACTTTACTATAGACATATTATAATACTGTATTGTATTACATAGTGGATAGTTTAACGGATCCTTAGGAGATGTGAATCCCCAACATCTCTTGAGTTACTGCACTCACGTTAGACACTGGATAGAAGATGTCAAACCCATAAACATCTCTGAGGCCGTCACACGCATACTTACCGTTGATTTAACTTACATAAG
Source organism: Allium cepa (assembly GCA_030765085.1). Classification (NCBI taxonomy): domain Eukaryota; kingdom Viridiplantae; phylum Streptophyta; class Magnoliopsida; order Asparagales; family Amaryllidaceae; genus Allium; species Allium cepa. The sequence continues at coordinate 603,806,842 of CM060943.1, read as the reverse complement.
ATCTTTTAGTTCTGACTCAAGTGTTTTGTCTTATCAATTCGCTTGGGTCAGCCTGAGCATTTCAGGATTTGAAGACCTTATCTCTAAAGGACGAAGACGAAGATTTTGTTATTATTATTTACTATATTATTCCACTGCATCACACTGTTCTGCTGCATTATTATTTATTATTCTCTGGTATGCGTAACTCTGATTCTATATTGTATAAGTACAATCAAATGTTCTGTAAACAGCTTCACGAACTGTTATTTGATTATTATATTTTGTCATTCCACAGCGAGATTCTGTTTTGTTTTTTCTTTCTCTGCTTTTTCTTATTCACCCGAATAACAATCCACCCTTCTGTATGGTTTGAGTTGGCACATATGTCTGCTTAAAACTTACAAAAAGGTGCGATGTTACAATTGGTATCAGAGCTTTGGTTTAGTGATAAACCTTAGCTTTATGGGGTCTAACTCATATTAAATAGGGTAGTAATACCCTATGATGAGTCGCCGAGCGTTTATATGAGTGAGGGTATTTGTTAGTGTAATAAAAAGTTTTATATTGTGTTAATTTGTTCTGTTTTGTATCTATAAATTTTGGTTGGTGCATATGACGCTATGACATCGATAGGGATTTTTAAACACTTAATAAGATAGGCCGACATAATATATGTCTTTAAAATATAGGTAAATGAAATAATTTTTCCTATTATATATTTTGTATCTAAATTAATAATTTTATAAACGATATACTTGGTTGTAATATATTTGTTCGTTAGGTAGTGAAATTTATAAATATTGGTTGAAAATAAAATTTGGTAAATAAATAAATATAAGTTGGAAATTTTAGAACTTAAGTTCCGAGATTTTAAAAACTTCTTTCAAAGGATTTTGGAATATACTAGTATTATTTATAAGTATTTTCTAATATAAATATTTCAATATAATTTGAAGAATTGTTTTACAGAAATTTTGGAAAGAAATAAGTTTCATACTCCCCTCTCTGTCGCTGGAAAATAATTTCGGTGTTGAGTACACGCTTCATCGACGTTCATTTTCAAGTTTCAAAGTGGGAAGACCGTGTGGTAATTTTCTACACAATTGTTTTGATAAATTAACCTTAAATTTTAAAATTCCAAGTATGATCTGATGTATATATAAAGATATGATTATGTATATTATTTTAAAATAATTGAAATGGAACCCGACATTTAGTTCTTAAATTTCTATAAATTAGAGATTTCAATTATTGTAATGGAACAAAATTTTAACTTTTAATAATTGAAACTTCCAAATAAAAATAAGAATTTAAATGCTAAGTTATGAATGAAATATACAAGAATTGAAAACTTGTAACCTGTAAATCAAAAGAATGAAATCTGAAAGATATGAAATATATGAAATGGTAACTATTGAATATTTATTTACTAAAATATTTAAGATAAACTTATGTAACTTTCAATTGCATTCTAAAAATATATAAATATAACCTACCAAAAGATTAAAAGTTGAAATCTTTAAGAAGAAAATGTAATAGGATATTATACAAGTAAAACTTGAACTAATGAAAGTATACAATAAAATTCTTTAATGAATAAGAACTTGATGTTGTAGTTGTTATAAACTTAGGTTATAATTGAAATGTTACTATAATAAAATCTGATAGAAAATAGGTATTGTAGGTAGATGATCATAAACTTAAGTTAATGACTTGATATGCTAAGTAATTGAATTGAACATGAATACTATAAATATATAAATGTAAATAAATGAAATTAAGTAATAAACAAATGAATGGAAATTTAATTTTGTAAGGAAAAATGTAAACTAAAGAAATGATCATTGAGAAATGAAATTAAAAAAAATGATCTTGATTTATTATTTGAAGATTTGTTTGTTTGGTTTATAGATTGTTTTGGGAAATGATGCTTCTAATTATTTGGATGTATGAATAATGTATTGAGTTTTATCCAAGACTGTTGAGTAAATGGTATACATAGTAGTTATTTTTCATTCTATGCAATTTAAAAGTGTCTAAGCCCGAACAAACTATTTGTTTTGGCTAATATGGATGGATAATTGATTTGTTTTGATTTCATGTGATGTTTGTATGCTGTGGTTGCAAGTGATTGTTGTTTTTTATTTTGATTTGTTTGTTAGTGGTTGAAACAACTTTAAATATTTTATTTTATATAATTATTAACTCTCTTTTTTGGATTATATAAGTGAAATACCGGTTATGGAAGCAATTGTTACTGCTTTTGGTTTCATAATTAAGTGTTGTTTGCCCGACGAATAGGTACGTTTTCCGACTACGGTTTTCTAGCAATATTATATTGTTTTTCCCGTGTTGGGATATATTATTTTGGAAAATATTTGATATATATGATTATTATTGATTATATTATTTCTCCCGAGCCTCTTCGTACAAAGGAGAATCCGTCGAAACTTTATGTAAATTTTGGACTTAGAAAATTTTATGAAATGTTTTCCAAACTTTATTAGTTTGAGTATAAAAGGATTTAACTATTTATAAATGGTATATCTTATTTAAATTATTTAATTTTGTAAATTAATTGTTATAAATTTAATATTTTGAATAAGATATATTGATTAATTAATTCTTTCTTTTCCATTTTTTTCCTTTTCGGGGACGAAAAGTTTTGAGTGGTGGAGAGTGTAACGACCTGTAATTTCCAATAATTTAAATTTGTTAATTTAATAAGATTTTGGTAATTAAATTTGAAAGAAAAAATATGTAATTTAATAATGAAATGAAGTAACAAATGATAACTAAAGTTAATAATTAACAATTTGAATGAAATTACAATTGATTGAAATGTTGTAAATTGTTATAATTGGATATAAATTGATAAAAAAACAAATGCAAACATTAAATTGATAAATGGTATAGTATGAAATAAATGACCGTTGAATAAAATTTGGGTTATATAAGAATTGTAATATTTGTTTATGAATATCATATGTGTGATTAAAAGGTATAACAACGATTGTTGTAGGTTACCTGTTTATTTGGTATATTTAATTGAAATGCAAAATAAATTAAAATTAAATGAATTTTAATGTTACAGTAGTTAGATTTAGACAATAATTGCAAAATGGAAATGTAATAGAATGAGTGGGAATGTTAATTTCATCCATAATGTAGTTAATTGATTCAATAAAAGAAGGAAACCAAGATAAGTAATAAATTGGGATTTTTAAAGTATACTTAGTGTGTAAAATTGAGAAAAGTTCATTATAAATGGAAATATAGTTGTTAGTATAAATAAAGATGAAAATTGGAGAAGATCAATGTAATGAAAGACAAACAACTATTAATTAAGTTATTTGAGTAATAATGGATTGAGCATAAGGATTAAAATCAAATAGAAACAATTTATTGGAATTAAATTTTAATAATTGGATTTAATTACAATTGAAGTTAAACACTGTAATTGGTAAATAATTTAGTTTGAATTGATATTTAATTTTTTTTAATTATGGTAAATGTCCAAGTAATCTAAAATGATAAAAATTGTGATTTATTAACTTTGAATTGAGAAAGTGGTTAATTCATTTAATATTAATTGATTTAATTAACTGAAATATAGTCATTTTGGCAATTGTCTCAGATTTTGGCGAAACAGGTTTCATCGAATCCGTAACGGTGAATTATTGTAGGATTTCAAGTTTCGTAACGATCGGACTTGTCGTTTGATCGTACGGGCTCGAAACGTCTAGAATTCAATTAAATTGAATCAACTGAAATCAATTTGACATAAGATGATTTTATCATAACTTCTTTATACGATGGAATTAGGACCCGAAACCTGTTTCATTGAGTTTAAAATATTTGAAAACAACTATTTTGATATATGGGTTGATCCATTTTCGTTCCGGAGTCGAAACGGGCTTTTCAGATCGTTTATCGTTCAATCAATCTGGTCCATTCTTTTTTTTCCAGCTATTCATATAAATAGCTCGTTATAAACCATAGCCACTCCTTAATTCTCATTTTTCTATACATACGTCTCCTTCTCAACTCCTTATTCCAATGGCAGACAAAACCTAATTCCAAAATTTCAAATCCAATTCCAAAACCAAATCAATAAAAAGATTAAAACTCCTCAATATATATCAAATTATATATCAATTTGAAGCTCTCGAAGAGAGCAAGTCAAATATGTGATTCGTTTTTCGATTTGGATCTCGATATGGAAGGAACTGGGTGAACTATTCTTGGCCATTCGTCGATCGCCGATCAACTACGTCTGATTGACAAATCGAAGGCACGGTTACGAAGAGGGGACCGAGGGGAGTCGATCTAAGGTGTTCTCTTGGAGTTTTGGTAGTTGGATCTTTGTGAAAAATTCAACTAGGGTTGTAATTACATAGGCAGGGCTGGAAATTGCGGCTTCGTTTGAACACCGAGGGGACGCGAGGTTGGGCATCGTAGCAAGGGGCGATGTTTGGAGGCGGCGGTTCTACTGGAGCGGGGGCGCGAGGCGGTCTGATGATCGGTATGGCGAAGGCTTCAAGGTGGAGGTCGCGAATTTTCTCTATTCTGTTTCGTGTGTTTTGGGTTGCGACGTAGCCACCTGTGTAAGGTAGCTCCTCTTTTTATTTATTTTATTTTGTATTATTTAAATTCCAAATTCAATCATTCTAACTACAATAACATTTTCATACGAGGTCCGTTTCACGTTTGGTTTCTTGCGTTGGGATCGTATTTAAATTCCAGACATTTTGACACTGGTTTGGACAAATTCCTAGACCGTTCGAGTTTTGGCCCTAAATTGGATTTAAATTCAATTTAAATTCAAAGGTGAGTGTTTTAACCCACTCGCAACTTCTAAAATTTCTTATGTTTGTTAAATTAAATTTATCTTGTGATTATGAATTTATTTATGACTGTTTGGTATATTTTTAATCATCATCTCAGTTAATTTGAATTGATTTGAATTAAATCGTTATTTAATTTATTATTGAATATGATTGCTAGTTAAATACCTGTTATTGATTATCAGTTCTATATTGATATTTCTTGATTGATTTGGATGATGACTGTGATGGATGTTGGTTGTTGATATTGGATGAATGGATGTTGTATTTTATATCGTTATAAACTACAAGTTCACTATGGGTTGAAATGATACATACCCGAATGATCTATAGAAAAGGAAAAAATCGATATGGGTTGAAATGATAGACTCGAGCCATTTTATGGATTTTATGTTAATTCAGAATTGCGGTTTGAAATGATATTTAACCGTAACATTTTAAATTGCAGATTGAAATGATATTTAACCGTAACATTTTAAATTGCGGATTGAAATGATATTTATAAATATCCGTATCACTTGACCCTACGGTAGAGAATTATATACGGACACTGGATTGGTTAAATTAAATGATTTTAAACCTTTAGTTTTCTTGAATTTAGTTAAATGATATTTTGAAATAAAATTTGATTTATATAAAATTGAATTAATGAAATTCAAATTTTACGTTAAAATTTGGAATTTCTTTATAATTGTTAAAGAAATTTAAGTAAATTGAAAAGCGAATTTTTAAGTATAAATGAAATTTATAGAATTCGAGTTATTAAAATGGTTTGAAATATAACTTTGAAATATTTTGAAATTGGCGTAATTCGAATGTTTATTTGAACATGGATTGGAGTTGAGATGAAAATCCATAGTTTATTGAAACTTAAAAATTGAACATTTGAAAGTGGGTTTTACTGAGAAACTGAAATGGTCTGATTTTGTTGAAGTGAAATGAATAGTTTTAAATTGATATTAATTCCAAATTCATGTTTTATCTGTTTTAAAAATATATTATGTCAAATTCCTAGTTAGCAAGATTTTCAAAGTATTAAACTACTTTAACCTGCATTAATTATATTAAATCATTTTAACCTATTTTAAATCATTTAATTTATTTAAACTAATTAAACCATTTTAACTTATATTAAATCTAATTAATCTATTATAAATCTATTTATTCTATTTTAATTTTATTTAATCTAATCTAAATCTATATTAACTATTTATAACTATTTAAAACTATTTTCTTCTAAATTCCAAACTAAGTAAAGTGGATGGGTTTATATTCAAATTCTTGATTTTTAAAATGAATATGGGTAATAATGTTATAACCTAAGTTGGAATTTAAATGTTAACTAATGGGATAAGATGATTTTGAAGTAAGGATCGAATCTATTTGGAAATATGATTTTTGAAGAAATCATGATTTTTGAAAACGATATGATTTGAAAGTGAATATGATTTGAAGGTGAATAAATTTTTGAAAGTGATGGTTTTGCGAATATGATATTTTGATATAAATTGCGAATTAACTTTTGGAAATATAAAAGAACCATCCAGTGTGTAATAAGCGACTGGTTGTTAAAGAGACCGGGATCGGATAATGTCATACTCTCTGCCAATATCGAAAACCACTTTGACAACTGTGTACGCGATGGAAATTCCAGAATGAAGTGGGATGGTGGCGACGATCCTATTTGAGGTATATTCGTGGACCTGACTCCCATGAGTTGGCTTAAGGTAGCTAAAATGAAGCGATTCTCGGGCCAAGTGAGGTCATTCCTTCGATCGGGCACACTCCATCGATACTATATTCTAACTTTTGATTTATTTGGTGGCCCGATTTTTACACGGGAGTGTGTTTCGAGTTGGGCGGTAGTTGCGGCTATGCATTACCAACAGTCCGGATGCTTAATTGATATTTATCCTGGCATTTCCTAGTTGTGTCGTGTCACTCACTCTAGCACGCCTTCTACGAGTTTGTTTTATGTCGTACCTATAGGTTTATCCTCTGGCGGCTCTAGTTTACGGAGGGTCGCGGTACTTTATAGAAAATTGACGTTATAAAATGTGTTAAGGGCGATATGGGTAACGCCTTAACGCTATTTTAATACCATTACTTTACTATAGACATAATATAATAGCATATTGTGCTACATAGTAGATAGTTTAACGGATCCTTAGGAGATGTGAATCCTGAACATCTCTTGAGTTACTGCACTCACGTTTGACACTGGACAGGAGATGTTAAACCCCGTAAACATCTCTGACGTTATCACACACATATTTATCATTGATTTAACTTACATAAGATCTTTTAGTTCCGACTCGAGTGTTTTGTTTTTTCAATTCGCTCGGGACAGCCTGAGCATTTCATGATTTAAAGACTTCATCTCTGGAGGATGAAGACGAAGAATTTATTATTATTATTTACTATATTATTCCACTGCATTACACTGTTCGGCTGCATTATTATTTATTGTTCTCTGGTATGTGTAACTCCGATTCTGTGTTGTATAAGTATAATCAAATGTTTTATAAATAGCTTCATGAACTGTTGTTTGATTATTATATTTTGTCATTCCGCTGCGAGTTTCAGTTTTGTTTTTTTCTTTCTCTGCTTTTTCTTATTCGCCCCAATAACAATCGGCCCTTCTGTATGGTTTGAGTTGGTATGCGTGTCTGTTTAAAACGTACAAAAATGCAGGATGTCACAAGAGGTAGGCTGGTCTTATGTTCGTAGAGGTTCCTTCGTGCCGTTCCTCGGGGCATCCATCTAGAGGTTACCCATTTTGGAAGGTAGATCCTTCTCTTGGTCATTTGTATGGAAATCCATTCTCCAATTAGAACCTATTATTTTGTTTGTAGAACCTAGTATGCTGAAATTTAATAATGGTAACAATTTCGGCTAAGATTAATAAGTTTATTTGCAAATGTTTACAAAGAGATGTCAGTAGAAATAATATCAAATGTTTTGATATAAAAGTGTTTTACTTATCATAAGGTAAAAACCCATCCGTGTTTATGTGTGGGCGTGGTCTTATGAGACACTCTTTGTTTTAAAATGATTTTTATTCAAAGGTTGATATTTGACACTGTCATATGTTATTGAGTTTTTCTCACGCTGGTTTATCAAGCATGATCCGAGTACTTTCAATACTCGGGTTTGATCCGAGTAGTTTCAGGTTTTGTCGAAGACAGTTAAAGTTTCCAGAGGAGAGTTGGAGATATTTATCTATGTATGGACATAATCTATTATTCCCTGTACTTAGTTGTTTTAGTTTGATGTTTGTCAACAATTGTAAGGACAGATGTTTATAACTGTCCAGGCTGAATTCAGGTTAGACTCTAATATATGTACTATAAAAGTTTTCTGCTGTAACGATATTTATTCAATATTATATGTTATTCCATTTGTGTGAGATTCTGTTCTATCTTATTTTCTTTATTACCCTTCATGTTCTATTTTTTCGTGCAATTTGAGTTGGACATGTGTGATTTATAGTCAATTCAAAGGTACGGAAAAATGGGCCATGACACACAGAAACACATGAATATGGAAAAATTTAAAACATCAAACAAGTTCCACATTCTATTTTAAAACATTTCAAATTCATTACATAATCCACAATCATTAACCACATTCAGAGAAAATATATTTATTACAACATATACTAAGAGCGACATATGAAGATGTCCCTTTGGATGATCAGAGTATGTTAGGAAAACAAATCTACGGTTTCGATGACAACAACTATGCAATGGAAATCGAATATGCATATATATTTATATATACAGGAACTTGCTAGAACAACATCACTAGAAAGACAAGAACAAGGCTTAAAGTAACGACTAGAAATTTTCGATACGGATGGTTAGGAAAAAGAAGAACGAGATAGAAGAAGAAGAAACAGAAAACACCAACATCTCACATTCGCAGCGGATCAAAATATAATCTCAAATAGTAACAGTTTACAAAGAATACTATATGTGTTGATTACATCTTTAATACATCAGAGTTACACATATATACAGACACAGGACATACACAATCATCAAGCTTCAGATATACAATAATAATACAGCGGAAATACTTTATACGTTCTTGTCATCCAGCTCGCCTCCTGAGCTCCAGAACGTCCTTACCTGAAAATCCGTAATACTCGGTCTGACCCGAGCATTACATCAAAGTAACACCGGGTCAGGCTGGAAACCAGCGTAAGTAAACCGATCAAACCAGAAATGCTGATTCAATAACTTATAAAAAACCCGGGTAACTCGTATCTTACAACAATTTGTTAACTTGTTATAATTATATTTCACAAAACATATCCAAGCATTGATATTTAAATTCAATGACTAAGTTTACATGATTTATTTCTTTCCATCCTCTTTACTCCAAAATCCAACCATGAAGATTACAAATCGTAGTGGTTTTGGGTATGTACTAATACCCGACCCCGATCTCTTCGAATTCAATGTCATCTTAAACCTAGTTGGTTAAAGTGGATACAAATCAATTTTAAACACAAGTTCTCATATTCTCTCAACAAATAAATTATGGATAGATAACTCACAATAACACAGTCCAAGCCATCATATCATATCACCATACATCACAATCTCAACATCAGAGATATTCAGACAAACTGAGGTATTCAATTCAAGTTATCATCCATAGGCAAGATAAATAATCAAACAATTTTTAATTAATTTAATTTAATCATCCATTATTAGTTAAGTTAATTTTCTTCGCCTGCTTAATTAACTTGGTTAATTTTAAATCATTGCTTAAATTAATTACCATGATTTATTAACCTTAATTAATTAAATCACATCCAGTGATTAACCACCCTTTAATCACTTACATTAATTAATTACACTTAAGTTAATTTATCCTTTAATTATTTGCTCTAAGTAATTAATCCTTAATTACTTCGATTAATTATCCACAAATTACTTTATTAAGTAATTACTCTTAATTAATCAATCCTTATTAATTTCAATAAGTGATTATCCCAAATTAATTTTATAAATTAATCAACCTCTAATTTAATTAATTATCCTCAAATTAATCTCTTTAATTAATAAATCATATTAACTAATTATTCTTTAATAAATCACTTGATTTATCAACTCTGAACATAAATTAATTACCTTTACTTAAGTACTTATCCTTTAAGAAAATTAAATTCCTTTAATAACCCCCTTTAATTAATCAATTAAGTTATTAATCTTTAATTACTTTATTTTTTTCAATTATTAATCATCAAAACCTTAATCACCCTTAAGATAATCCATTTATCTAATTATTTTCTTAATTACCATTTACATATAAATTTTAAACATTTTATCCTTTAATTAACACTTGGTTACATTTCTAAAATAAAGTTTAAGTTAATTTACAAATTTAGATCATTAAATCACATAGCTTCTTAAATCAAATGTTATATATAACATATATTCACACAAAGAATTTTATTTAAGAAAACAGACTTAAAAACTTGATTCATTTAGTTCCTAAAACTGATTATTTTAAAGTTTAAACCACGCTTCAAAAAACCTAGACAAACTTTTGTCAAATAATTTCTTTAAAAGCCTGTTAACATTCTCCTTTCTTCTATTCTTTTCTTACCTTTAATAATTTCATCCCTTATTTACTTTACTAGGCCCAACTTCCTTTCCCAGCCCAGTACTTCTCCCCTTTACCCCTTTTCTTATTTTTTTTAAAACGTGAATAAAGAAAATCCCGTTGACATAATAAATAACACGAACCTAGATCAAATTTCCCCGAGTCACTCTTGCATTTACATGAGCGCGGCCCCATGATAAACATCTTCTTCCCGAGCTTCTCACGTTCTTGCTTCTACCCCAATCACCAATCATATCCCCAATGCACAGCTGATATATGTACACGTGCATTAATCACCGGAGCTACGGCAATCGCTTACCACCTCGTCGCCAAGTCATCGACGACTTCCACTAATGCACGGACCACCCAGAAACTTAGAGTCGCCTCCAAATCAAAATCGAGGAGAACGAGTCCCATTGGACAGAATTAGGTCACCCAAAAGACACTCACATCGTCTCCATAGACCACCGGCGATCACAAATCTCCGGCCAGAGGTTCGACATGACCTACTCTGACCATTTCCTCCTCGTGCGCGCAACTGCGATCGGCTATCGACGCCGTAATCGAACCAAAACTGAGCTTGGCCAAATATGCCCCCTAAAACCCTACACCGCCCTTGTACCGCCGCCTCGATGCAAGTTGAACCCTTCGACCATTTTTCCTGTAGCCTCTGCCCCTCCAACTACCTTCAGACACGACCCTGAGCGCCCCAGGTTCTCCGGTTGTCAGAAATCAATGAAATCACCTCTACCGTTCCATCCCAAATTACTCAATCAATATTTATTTAAAAATCTTGTTTCTTATTTTAAAATTCATGGTTTTTAAAATTAAATTCAATAATATAAGTAAAACTTCAAGATTCAAACAGTTCATTTCTTGACTTAGTTGAATTCTTACTGTTCTTCTCCTTTTGTTCGAATCCCAACTTCAGAATCTACTTGTAAATATTTTTAAAATTTACACCATGTTGTAACAAAAAAATTTGTTTATACATCCATGTTTAAAATGAATCAAGGAAAGAGATATTCGAATTTGATCAGGTTTTGAAACCTGGATAATCATAACAGGTCATTCTTTTGTATTCTGACATGCACACCATAAAATCATATGTATTTCCTCATGCAATTCATATAAATAAACATACAATTACTTATCATACTTTGTTCCAGAATTTATGCAAGCAACATGATTTTTATTCAAACATACCAATATTTCATTATTTCAGCTAATTGTTTCATTCATCAAGTTAAAGTAGATTTGACTTAGGAAAGGATTGGTTTACTTACCTGTATGTGTTGAACAGAGAGTTTGAAGCAGTTGAGATTGTTGAAAACTTAATGGCTTAAATCTGAAAATTGAATGCTTCAGGTTGAAAATTTATTGTTTGATGAATATCTGGTTTGAGATTCCAGTTTTGAATAATCTTATTATTTCGATCTTCCTCAGTATAGTGGTTTCGTTTTCTTTAAGTTGTGGAATACGGTGGTGGTACCACCTTTGTGATACTTAGTTTGAATCCAAGAGATTGAAACAGTGAGGAGGTATATGAAGTATAGGCTGCAGCTTACATAACAAGCTTCTTTATTATTATTATATATATATATATATATTTCCCTTTCCTATGATTTGATTTCTTATGAAAAGTGATTTGATTTTATAAAAGATTTGGTTTGCTATTTTTGTGGCTTGAGTTGGAGTTTCTTCATCATGATGCTTCCCTATATGTCCACAAGTATTTATGTGAATTGATGTATGATTATATTCATTTGTTCATATGTATGTATTTGCACTTGCATTTGTTATCACCATGAACCTATATATTTTATTTCTATGAGACTTACCATATTCTGAGAGTTTATAATTCAATATATGCTATAATTTCAAATCAATTTATTTTTGTTCAGATATTTCCATTATCAAAATTTATTTGTTTGACTAATTAATATTAATATTTCTAAAATAAAACAAAAAAATTAGTTAATATCCCGATTAACAAACGTCCAAGAATCCGGGTCGTCATATTCCTCCCCCCTTTGAATCTTTTTGTCCTCGAAAAGGAACGAAGGCAGAACTTATGAAAATGCTTAAAATCAGATAAATTTTTGTTTTTGATCATTTTTAAAATAGTTTAAAAATCTATATAATATTACTACAATAGTTTTTATAAAAATACTTTTATAACTCGATGTTTCGACAAGTCCATCCTTGTTCTTACAGAAATTCGGTCATACGTTGATCAGGCGTATGACTGAAAATCTATAAGTGCTTGGCAGACCTGTTTCCAACATCCAGTGAAAATATTTTGAAAAATAATTTTATTAAAAATATAGAAAATGGTTTTTTTTAAATAGAGGATATATCTTTGGTGAGAATGCTCTAGAAATCATCACCCCCATCCATGGTCGCAGTTACATTCCAGGGTTACGTTGCCATCGCAGCAAAAGTCCATGTAACAGTAGGCATTAGCGCCCTTGATTTTCGCTGTCAAAATGAAACTTCTCCACTCCTACATAGGTCGCAGTCTACCGATATAAAATCAAACGCAGACTGTTGGCTCTCAGCGGCACACACGACTTTCGTTATGTTACCATAGGTCGCAGTCTACCGATATAAAATCAAACGCAGACTGTCGGCTCTCAGCAGCACACACGACTTTCGCTATGGTCTGCAGTAGATCGCAGTGACATCGAGTTACACTATCGTCACAGCATAACTCAAATGCCTCTGTAGGCATCAGCGCCCCTCGACTTTTGCTACACACTGCTCATAATCCTCAGGACCTAGTTTTGTCCGGACTCCTCATAGGATTAACTTTAGAACCCTCCCTTAGGGTTCTAGGCAGCACCACCCACTCTTGAGAAGTTCATTTCAGGGGAGCGCCTTTTACCCTAGAGCCATCATCCAAACACTTTATACTATACACATATAGTATCTTTCAAATCATACACCTAGTATGATCTCATACAAAGCTCCTTTACTAAAATCAATAATTCTCAAACTAGGCTTTCCAAATTCCAATATTGATTTTACCCAAAAATCAAAAGCCTTTCCAAATCCAAAGGTTCCCAAAACCTTTTCCCAAAATCCTCAAAAGATCCTTTATATATATAGATATATAAAAAATTTGGATCATTTCAAACTTGTATAAAATTCCTTTTATGCTTCAAACACTTTCAAAATCCTTTTCTTCCGGCAATAGATTCAACATGGGGAGATTTATCTTATATAACAAAGATATATAACTTTGTTTATTCAAAGTCAAATATTCAACTTTGATTACTCTTTCTATCAATTTCATTCAAATCCGTACGATGTACACATATCGTCCATACGCTATACCAATCTGATCGCTCACTCGATCACACAATTTCACTTCCGAACTAGTATCGTCCACCCGACTTCCTAGTGCGGACATAGATCTAGTTTCTTGATCAGAAACCGTCATTCTCCTTGCATAGCCATAACTATGAAAGAGAACATCCAGAACCAATCAACAATCCATATCCAGGTTCGCCGTCGAAAATCAAGTGAAAAATCCAAACTCGGATCGATAAACTATCTCGAAATTCTGTGCTCGAATCTGGATCAAATCACTATGCGAATGGAATACTATACGTACATCCTACGTATTAATTTTTATTGATTATTAGCCAAATCAATTTCCTTTTCTATTCACATTCACTTATGATTTCTATACACTTATTTATTATTACCTTAATCCTCATTTGGATTATCATTTCAATTCTTATCTCAGTTGGGTATTTAATAAATAACAGTTTGAACTCCGACCACATTTGGATTATCACTTCAATTCTTATCTCAGTTGGGTACTTAATAAATAACAGTTTGAACTCCGACCAGTTTATATTTAGAAAATAGCTTGAATTTTTTTAAAAAAAAATAGATAAGTAGTTGAAAAACAATTTATAGTTTGTAAAATAGCTGTAAAATAGTTAAGTAATTGTAGAATAGTTGGAAAGTAGTTAAATAGTTTCATAAATTTTAGATAGTTTCAAAATAGTTATAAAATAGTAAATAATTTGTAAAATAGTTCAAAAATAGCAGTTAGTTTATAAAACAGTTGAAAAATTGTTAAATAGTTCCAAAATAATTGTAGAATAAATATAAAATAATTTGGCTTTAAAAGAGAGATCATATATATTAAATAGCTTAGAAAAATAAGTTTATATTAAAATAATTTATAACGAAAATAGTCCAGAGTCAAAACTGTTCACTTCCCCGTCAATCCAATTTAAATTTCCTCTTCCATTTAAATTAACTCAATTCTAATTTAAATAATTTCAATTTCCATTGAAATTGATTTAACCCCAATTCAAGTTGAATCAATCCTGATTTCTTTCCCAATTTAAATCAAATTCCATTTTATTTTAAACTTGTTCAACTTTAATTATAATTTCAAATTATTCCAATCAATTTGGACTAATATCAATTGAACCCACTTCAATTTCAAATCATTTCAATTTCTATGAATTAGTCCCAATTCCCATTTGAATTTGAACTCATTAAATCTTCGATTTTATTTCAAATTAATCCAATTCAATTTTTTTAAATTTTATACTTATCCATCTTCAATTATAAGTAATTCAAACTAAATTCAATTTGAACTAATGAAATCTAAATTTCAACTTTAACCCATCTCGAATTATATAAATTCGAGCTAAATTTCCAAATTTTGATTTAACCCCTTAAATTAAATTAACCCTATTATTTTAAATCAATAATCCAAATCTTTAAACAATTTAATTTTGAGTCCAATTCTCAAAATTCCATTTTAAATTATCTTTATTTACTTATTTCAAAGTTCAAATAATAATTCTAAACAATTTTTATCTTAAAAATTCAACTTATTACCCAATTTTATCTTCCAGTTTTGAAACCAGTTCTTAAACAAGTTTAATTTACAAATTCAATTATTCAAATTTTCAGTTCAAAGTAATTTCATATCCTTAATTTCAAATTAAAGTTTAATTTCCCTTTTATCTCAACAATGGATATATTACCACACTTCATTTCTCATTCATTAAAACAAATCCAATTTGCAATTTAAAGATTTTTAATAACAATAGGATGATATTATCCAATTCATTTTAAAACATCCATTTTCAATCTCCAGATCTCAAACCCATTTTGAGATCACACAAACTCTCCATTCAAATTAACCCTTTAACTTCCCACGTTAAATCAAATTTCATCTTGAAATTTCCAATTCAGGTTGCTTATTAACTTATTTAACTTTCCCAAAGTTAAATTCAATTTACTTAATCCAGCCAACCTTACCCAATTTGAATTCCCCTTTCAAATTTCAAAATTTATATCACCTTGGGTCTTCTCATCTCATTCCAAATAAAAATTTAAAACACGGCATTTAGAGTTTATTTCAAACCATCATTGATATTATGTATATTTCTCATATATACAATGTAATATCCCGAAATTTCCAAGAGTTTAAAATGCTGATAATCTCTTAATTTAAATTATTTGAAGTGATAAACTATTATTTTCAAAGTAAATAACCAAGTAATATAATATAATATTTTAATTATGGTTATAAATTGGTATATTGTTTTCAAAATTTGTAAGTTTGTTTAAGTACATTTATTTCAGTGTATTTCAAATTGATTTTAAAATAGGATAAATTATTTGTAAATAATAATAAGCTTATTTAAAAATAGATGTTTATATTTATTTTAGATTTGTTTTTTAAATTTGACTTTGAAAATGAATATAAATTTGAATTCCAAGAAATACATACATATTAAAATAAAATAATATATATAGTTTGGTTTTAAAATTAATATTTTAATTAAAATATGATTTGTTTTATTTCTTTTTATAGAAGTTTATCTATAGAAATTTGATTTGTATTTATTTAATAAAATAAATGCAAGGCTTTTGAAATAACATTTTAAAATAAGGTTGAAATGTTGTATAATTTTATTTAAATTATATTTGGTTCATTCTTTTTAAGAATTGTATTTTGTATAAATTTAGAAAACTTTTATAAATGTATAAATATATTTGTTTATTTGATATTGATTAGAAAAGCAATTTTTTTCAAACTAAGAAAACATGATTGTTAATTTGGAAAATAATTTAAAAAGTCTTTTAAATTTCTTTTAAAATAAATATACATAAGAAGTGACAAATGTTAGTTCTAAAACACTATGTTAACAAGTGTAAAACATTTGTGTAAGTAAAGAGACAAGTGTCCATTTGTTTCTAATTTTCTTTTAAGTTAATAAAATCTGAAAATTCTATTTAAAACACCATCTCTCCGTCTTTCTTTTCCTCTAAATTTTTTTTGTTCATTCCTAAAAAGAAAACTAAAATCATCATGCATCTTCATTCAACACCCAAAACCAGAAAACCTGAAATGCAAATCTGAAATTTCTCAAACTCAAACATTTTTCAAAAAAATCAAACCTGTAACCTCCTAAATCCTCTAAACCAAAATCTGAAACCATACTTGAAATTTTCCTCAAACAAAATCTGGAAACCTTTATGCTCAGGCCTGCATCTATTCCTCCAAGTCAAATATCAATCCCTGTTTACCCAGAGCCTGAAGCATCACAGATTAAACCAAGGTTTGCAAAATGATTTCAAAAGCTTGATACAAATTTCAAACCAGATCTGCATTGATTCTCCAAGATTCTGTAGCCATTTTTGCAAGCTCTGTTAATCACCAAAGCCTGTAACCCTCTGTCAAGTGTGCATGCAAATGAATTGGGTCAATAGCAACTTGAAATACTCCAGATTTTAAATAGCATCAAGTCAGTTCAAAGCATCTTGAAATTTCCAGTTCATCTTCAAAATCTCTGCACTGTCTTCTTTTAAAATGAGGCGAGTAAACTTTTTATTAAAATTTAAGTGGTAATTTTCTGTTGTTGCATGATTTTGAAATGGTGTTTGTTTTGTATGCATAGAAAATTGTCCCTGTAGATATAATTATGCAATGGTTTTGATATATTTGAAACTGTGTATATGATTTCTTTTCCCTCTATGAAGTTTGAATTAAAACCAAATCTTCAGGTTATTTTCTAATTAAACAACAGT
Organism: Allium cepa; assembly: GCA_030765085.1. Lineage (NCBI taxonomy): Eukaryota > Viridiplantae > Streptophyta > Magnoliopsida > Asparagales > Amaryllidaceae > Allium > Allium cepa. Next base: position 603,789,320 of record CM060943.1, on the reverse strand, counting down.
TAGAATTTTTATTCAAGCAAATTAAGTTAGATTAGTATAAACTAAGAACAAAGAAATTAAACTAAGTTCTGGTTTGAAAATTCTTCTGGAAACAAATAATGCTGGAACAAATTAATATCAAAGTGTGAAACCAAGCACTGAAATTTGATGTAATAACTATATAATTGGGAATGTCATTGCAAGTTATGAATTTTAAAAAGAAATTCACAATTTTTAAATCTGTATTAAGTGGGTATTTGGGAATTTACTGGAAATTGGATTTCTGCCCAATTCTGTGAATTTGTGCAACTGGATTTCTCGAGGTTGTAGATAGAGCTAGGTGAAGTTCAGGGAAGTATAGTAAAAATGGTTAAAGAATTTTTAAATCACCGAGAAGTTTGAATTTGCTCAAATTTTGATTTTTAACCTAGTTTGGGAACTTGCTGGAAATTGAATCTACGGCATCTTCTTCTCTACATCGAGTATGAAGTAAATTCTGGTGAAGGAACCTGGGTGGGTCAGTGACCTATGGCCGGAGTTGTGGCATTTGTAGTTGACCGGAGGTGATGATTTTGGGGGTTTTTCTGATGATGTTTGGGTTTCAGTAAGCACGAGGATGCTCGATTTTGATTCGAGACATGAAGTGGTGTTTGGTTGGTCGTATGGGCTTGCGAAGTGCTTGGGTGACTTGTCGGAGGTGTCGTCGTTGACCGGAGGAGGTCCTGGTGCAGGTGCAGGTGCAGGTGCACGAGAGGTGGTTGGTGTCAGTAACATTTGGGTTTTGTTTTGGTTTGTGTTACTGGGATATAGCTCGGGTAGTAGGGAAGGAGACTCGGGGGAAAGCACGAGTAATTTTGGTTGTGGCTCGGGTTATATCTCGCGTGGTCACAAGGGTTTAAAACTGTTATGTTAACAGTTTTAGTTTTAGATTTTAACAGTTTTTTTTAAGTTTTATTTTAAACAGTTTTTAAAGATTTAAAATCCATGTGCTTTGTTTTCTTCGATTCCAGTAAATAAGGGTTGAACCCAAACTAAAATGTTTAACAAAATTTTCAAATTTAAATAAATAAGTTTTAAACTTTAAAAAGTGTAAGTTAAAATAAAATTCTTGTTTTTGAAATTGAATTGTTTTTATAAATAAATTTGTATGATGTTTTAAATGTCATAAGTTAAAATCTTAATATTATTTCAAACCTTATTTTGAAATATAAAAGAGAATTCTAAGTAAATGTTTTATTTAAAATAATTAGTGTAAAATGATTTAAAATTAACAATTAAAGTTAAGATAATTTATGAGCTTGAAATTAGGATTGTTAATAAAATTTAGGGAAGTAATTAATGATTTCTTTATAATTTAATATATGAATTAAGTTAAATAAAGATTTCAAGATTTATTTAAGATAATGTTTTACCTTAAATAATAATTAAGTATTAATAATTTGTAATTAGTTAGTTAATTAAGGAATTTTAAGTTAATTAATTTATTTAATTATTATTTTAAAAGGGGTTAATTAAGTAATTAATTAAGTATAATTATTTATTTAATTAACTATTAATTAAGATGATGATTTAATTTATGACTAATGATTAATTAAATAAATAAGTAATTAAGAGTTAATTAAAATAGTAATTAATTAATACTTAATAAAGGTTTTATTAAGTAATAATTAGGGTTTTCTTAATTAATAATTAAAAAGGTTATTAATCTAAAATGCAAGATAATTAAGAATCAATTAACTATTTTTGTTAAGGTTAATTAATTGTAATTAAGGATAAATTAATTTTAATTATGGATTACTTAATTTGTAATTAAGATTGTTAATTAATAATTAGGTTTATTAATTAATGATTAAGAGATAACTAAATTGTTAATTAAGTTTAATTAATTAATTATAAAAGCAACTAGTGATTAATTACTTTGTATTTAAGGACTGATTAATAATTAAGGTTTATTAATTAATAGTTGATGATAATTAATCTGTTAATTGAAGATTAATTTGGTTAATGAGTAATTAAGGGATGAATTACTCAATTATAATTAATGAGATAAGTATGATCAAGTAAGTTAATTAATTTGTTAATTGATTAATGATAGTCACTTGATAAAGGATTAAGTATGTTTACTTAATAAGTTTTGATAAGAGTAATTACTTAAGATAAGTAATTAATAAATTACAGAGGTAATTGAGATAAGTAAAATTACTAATTGGGAAGTAATTTTTAAATGAATAATTACTTGTTAAAGTAATTAAAGGTTTATTACTTGGTGTAATAAATCAAAGAATTTATAAAGTAATTAAGAAGTAATTAAGAATAATTAATTACTGTATTTAAGTTGATTAAATTTAAGCAATTAATCTAAGCATGATTAATTAATTAAGGTTCATTAATTGATATAATTAATGAGAATAATTAAGGATTAATTATTTGATTAAGATTTAATTAATCAAGGTTGATTAATTAGAATGATGATTAATTAATTGGTTTAATTAATGTTTATTTAAGCAAGATTTATTGTGATGAAGTAATTAATTTAATTTATTTTAAACTAATTAAGAGATGAAGTGATTAACTTAATTCACTTTAAATTAATTAGAGATAGAGATAGTTAATTTAATTCATTTTAAATCAATTATATTGTGGTATGAGTAAATCATTGCTTATGTATGAATGAATGGCATTGATTGACTTGATGCTTTGTGATCTCAGTAATGAGATAAGTATGGTTGTATGATATGAATACTTGGTTACATTGTGATGATTACATAGATTATCAATTGGGATGTTGATATATGGATTATCTATTATGATATTGATAATGTGGATTACCTGTTATTTGATAATGTTGATTATCAATTGTGATTTGTGAGTTATCTATCTGTATGAATATAGATACTGTATTGAATTGTTTTAAACCTTTAAAACAACTTAGACCTAAAAGGCACGCTTTGGATTTCGATCAGACCGGGATCGGGTTTCCATATTTGGATATCCGAAAACCACATCGATTCCAATTAAACGTTAGGTCATGAATCAAAGTGGAGCTTTGTGAAGACTCGAGGTGTAAGGGCTATACGTCGGTATAATTCTGTGGGTGATTCTGTAATGAGTTGACGGACTAGTTCTTATAGGTTCGAGATGGTGGTTCAGAGTGCAAGGGTTATTGTCGTTAACTCTGAGGGTGATTCCAAAAATGAGTGTAACGAGATAATGCCTTCGGTTTCGTTCGAACTCGGAACGAACTTGTATGGATTGAATGCTTTCAGAACATCGTCAGGTGGACGATGAGCATTCTAAGTGATGTGTTTGTTAAAGGTAATCGTAACCTCAAGCCTCATCAACCGGGAATGGCTAAAACAGGGGAGGTACAGCATGGCTTCGTGGGTAACCCCCACTGGAGAGTAAGATTTACCCCTGTCTAGAGGTCCCATTTATTTCAGCTGTATGGGCAATTGATAGCTAGAATCGCCGGGGTTGTCTTATTTGGAACTGTTCAGTAAGGAATGGGTCCGGCTTTGTGTTGCAGGGGAGCGGGCGTACTCCTCGATACGGTGATCTAGGCCACGTACTGTGACGGGCGGTACCCCAGTAGCCCTGCCATTGTATGGAATCCAAAATCCAATAAGTGCCAACGGTTTTGATTGTATTACCCACTTTTGTGGCTAGTAGCTGGAATTTAATGAATGTAACAATTTCGGCTATTTCTTATTTATTTGAAAACCCTAGACACTATTATAATATCATCGGATTTCCTATCAAATGTTTTGGTTAGCGTAAGGTAAAAACTTTTTCATGTTTATGTGTGGGAAGTCTTACATGATACCTTTTCTTTCAAAAGGTTTTTAAAATTAAGCAACTTTAACCGTTTACTCACACCAGACCCATGTCTGACCCGGAGTTTATTCTGTTTTTCTTAAACTCTTGGGTACTCAAATTTTTACAAGTAGCCAAGGGATTCAGGTTAGGATTGAGGTTGGCTTTGACGAAATCTGAAGGAGCAAATGGAGCAGGAGGCTTCTGCGTATAGCTATAGAGTATTCTGCTGTGTGTTCTCTGAGTTGTTGTATTGAGTTATATAACTAGATAGGTGTTTATAACTGTCGTATGAGTTGATTAAGCGGTGTATCTCTGATGTATATGATACTATGTAAAGTATTATGTGATTAATATAATTTATTCGTTCCGCTGTTTAGATTCTGATGTTGTTTCTTTCTTCTTCTCTATCTTTTCTCTTTTCTATCCCTTTCTTTCTTAAGATGATGCGATTTTTTGGTGGTAGAAAGTCGGGTCGTCTCATACATATTATTTTAAACCACCTTTGGTTTTTAATTTAAACAATTTTTTTTTTCAAACCACTCTTGTTTGAAATAGGACCCTTTCATTCAAATACATTAAATAATATTATTTATCATTTCTTTCTCACCTTGAACCAATTTTCAAATTTCTGAACCTAAATTTAAAACTTCACAATATATTTCATTTTCAGTTCCAATTTTATAAATCATACTTGCCTAAATGTTTTATTCCCCTAAAACATTTCATTATGCTTACTCACTAATACACATTTATTATTAGACACAGTAATCATTTATGATAATAACTAAGATTATCATATCTGGAAACCAATTTATTATTATCTTATTCTAAAACTTCACCCAAATTCAAGGTTTTAATTTCAGTTTGAATCCATTTCAAACTTACCTTTGTTTAATTTCAATTTGATTGTATTTCTATTACCACTTAATTTAATTCCAATGATTTAACAACCAATTACCTTAATATTTATTAGAAAGAATATTGCTTTTTGTATATATCAAAATATATTCTTATATAAAATCTTTATATAAGCAAATAACAAGTACGCTCTCATATATATATATATATATATATATATACACACACACACACACACACACATACAAACACTCAACTCATTCTAGGGTACCATTGACTGGAGTAATCCCAATAGAGCCAAGGTACTCGCTTAACCTTCAGCTCCGATACCAACTGTAACGACCCGAAATTTTCGATACAAAAAATCCGGATGGTTAGGAAAAAGAAGAAAGAGATAGAAGAAGAAGAAACAAAAAAAACCAACATCTCACATTCGTAGCGGATCAAAATATAATATCAAATAATAACAGTTTACAAAGAATACTATATCTGTCGATTACATCTTTAATACATCAGAGTTACACATATATACAGACACTGGATATACACAATCATCATGCTTCAGATTTACAATAATAATATAGTGGAAATACTCTATACGTTCTTGCCATCCAGCTCGCCTCCTGAGCTCCAGAACGTCCTTACCTAAAAATCCGTAATACTCGGTTTGACCCGAGCATTACATCAAAGTAACACCAGGTTAGGATGGAAACCAGCGTGAGTAAACCCATCAAACCAGAAATGCTGATTCAATAACTTATAAAAAAACCCGGGTAACTTGTATCTTACAACGATTTCTTAACTTGTTATAATTCTATTTCACAAAACATATCCAAGCATTGATATTTAAATTCAATGACTAAGTTTACATCATTTATTTCATTCCAGCCTCTTTACTCCAAAATCCAACCATGAAGATTACAAATCGTAGTGATTTCGGGTATGACTGATACCCGACCTCGATCTCTCCGAATTCAATGTCATCTTAAACCTAGTTGGTTAAAGTGGATACAAATCAGTTTTAAACACAATTTCTCATATTCTCTCAACAAATAAATTATGGATAGATAACTCACAATAACACAGTCCAAGCCATCATACCATATCACCATACATCACAATCTCAACATCAGAGATATTCAGACAAACTGCGGTATTCAATTCAAGTTATCATCCACAGGCAAGATAAATAATCAAATAATTTTTAATTAATTTAATTTAATCATCCATTATTAATTAAGTTAATTTTCTTTTCCTGCTTAATTAACTTGGTTAATTTTAAATCATTGCTTAAATTAATTACCTTGATTTATTAACCTTAATTAATTAAATCACATCCAGTGATTAACCACCCTTTAATCACTTACATTAATTAATTGCACTTTAGTTAATTTATCCTTTAATTATTTGCTCTAAGTAATTAATCCTTACTTACTTCCATTAACTATCCACAAATTACTTTATTAAGTAATTACTCTTAATTAATCAATCCTTATTAATTTTAGTAAGTGATTATCCCAATTCAATTTTATAAATTAATCAACCTCTAATTTAATTAATTATCCTCAAATTAATCTCTTTAATTAATAAATCATATTAATAAATTATTCTTTAATAAATCACTTGATTTATCAACTCTGAACATAAATTAATTACCTTTACTTAAGTGCTTATCCTTTAAGAAAATTAAATTCCTTTAATAACCCCCTTTAATTAATCAATTAAGTAAATAATCTTTAATTACTTTATTTTTTCAATTATTAATCATCAAAACCTTAATCACCCTTAAGATAATCCATTTATCTAATTATTTTCTTAATTACCATTTACATATAAATTTTAAACATTTTATCCTTTAATTAACACTTGGTTACATTTATAAAATAAAGTTTAAGTTAATTTACAAATTTAGATCAACAAATCACATAGCTTCTTAAATCAAATGTTATATATAACATATATTCATACAAATAATTTTATTTAAGAAAACAGACTTAAAAACTTGATTCATTTAGTTCCTAAAACTGATTATTTTAAAGTTTAAACCTCGCTTCAAACAAACCCAGACAAACTTTTGTCAAATAACTTCTTTGAAAGCCTGTTAACGTTCTCCTTTCTTCTTTTCTTTTCTTACCTTTAATACATTCTTCCCTTATTTACTTCACTTGGCCCAACTTCTTTTCCAGGCCCAGTACTTCTCCCCTTTACCCCTTTTCTTATTTTTTTTAAACGTGAATAAAGAAAATCCTGTTGACATAATAAATAACACGAACCCAGATCAAATTTCCCCGAGTCACTCTTGATTTACACGAGCGCGACCGCGTGATAAACATCTTCTTCCCGAGCTTCTCACGTTCCTGCTTCTACCCCAATCACAAATCATATCCCCGATTCACAGCTGATATATATACACGTGCACGAATCGTCGGAGCTGCGGCGATCGCTTACCACCTCGTCGCCAAGTCATCGACGACTTCCACTAATGCACGGGCCACCCAGAAACTTAGAGTCGCCTCCAAATCAAAATCGAGGAGAACTAGTCCCATTGGACAGAAATAGGTCACCCAAAAGCCACTCACATCGTCTCCACAGACCACCGGCGATCACAAATCTTCGGCCAGAGGTTCGACACGACCTACTCATACCATTTCCCCTCCGTGCGCGCGACTGCGATCGGTTATCGACGCCGTAATCGAGCCAAAACTGAGCTTGGCAAAATATGCCCCCTAAAACCCTACACCACCCTTGTACCGCCACCTCGATGCAAGTTGAACCCTCCGACCATTTTTCCTGTAGCCTCCGCCCCTCCAGCCATCTTCAGACACGACCCTGAGCACCCCAGGTTCTCCAGTTGTCAGAAATCGATGAAATCGTCTCTATCGTTCCATCCCAAATTACTCAATCAATATTTATTTAAAAATCTTGATTCTTATTTTAAAATTCATGGTTTTCAAAATCAAATTCAATAATATAAGTAAAACTTCAAGATTCAAACAATTCATTTCTTGACTTAGTTGAATTCTTACCGTTCTTCTTCTTTTGTTCGAATTCCAACTTCAGAATCTACTTGTAAATATTTTTAAAATTTACACCATGTTGTAACAAACAAAATTTGTTTATACATCCATGTTTAAAATGAATCAAGGAAAGAGATATCCAAATTTGATCAGGTTTTAAAACCTGGATAATCATAACAGGTCATTCTTTTGTATTCTGACATGCACACCATAAAATCATATGTATTTCCTCATGCAATTCATATAAATAAACATATAACTACTTATCATACTTTGTTCCAGAATTTATGCAAGCAACAGGATTTTTATTCAAACATACCAATATTTCATTATTTCAGCTAATTGTTTCATTCATCAGGTTAAAGTAGATTTGACTTAGGGAAGGATTGGTTTACTGACCCGTATGTGTTGAACAGAGAGTTAGAAGCAGTTGAGATTGTTGAAAACTTGAATAGCTTAAATCTGAAAATTGAATGCTTCAAGTTGAAAAATTATTGTTTGATGAATATTTGGTTTGAGATTCCAGTTTTGAATACTCTTATTGTTTTTGATCTTCCTCAGTATAGTGGTTTCGTTTTCTTTAAGTTGTGGAATACGGTGGTGGTACCTCCTTTGTGATATTTAGTTTGAATCTAAGAGATTGAAACAGTGAGGAGGTATATGTAGTATAGGCTACAGCTTACACAACAAGCTTCTTTATTATATTTTTTTTAATATATATATTTCCCTTTCCTATGATTTGATTTCTTATGAAACGTGATTTGATTTTATAAAAGATTTGGTTTGCTATTTTTGTGGCTTGAGTTGGAGTTTCTACATCATGATGCTTCCCTATATGTCTACAAGTATTTATGTGAATTGATGTATGATTATATTCATTAGTTTGTATATATGTATTTGCGCTTGCATTTGTTATCACCATGAACCTATATATTTTACTTCTATGAGACTTACCATATTTAGAGAGTTTATAATTCAATATATGCTATAATTTCAAATCCATTTATTTTTTTCCGGATATTTCCATTATCAAAATTTATTTGTTTGACTAACTAATATTAATATTTCAAAAATAAAACAAAAAAATCAGTTAATATCCCGAGTAACAGACGTCTAAGAATCCGGGTCGTCACACTCAAAGAACAATACAAGAGAATACAAATCGATAGGAACAAAGAAGCACAAGAAAAAGAGCACAAAAACTGATATGCATAATATCAGACGTCTGGGTGCACAAGCCAGACGTCTGAAACAATTCTCTAGAACAACAAACGGGCTAAACCAGACATCTGGCAATTGCACTCAGACGTCTGATCTACTAGTATATTCAAAAATATATATAGTATAAGACGTCTGATTTCAAAGTCGGATTTTAAATATAAACTTCAACTACCACATTCGAATAGACATCTCCGCTTCTCTTCGCTGCAACTCTTCATCCTCAACAGAAGCAACAGTAGAGCACTAGCTACTGGATGCAACTACTCAGGATACCTACCTACAACTATATATAGCATCAAGAATCAAGAGAACAAATCACCTTACTTACTTATGCTCTCTAATTACATACTCTATCATATATTCTTGATCTCTGCACTCTTGCAATCTATACTTGTATTCACTCTTCCATATATTCAGTTCTTTACAGACAATACCCTTTAGATATATATTGGAAGCAATTGTACTAACTAGTCAATATTCGTGTTATACTAGAACACGCATTTGACAAGAACAACTTATTGTAACCAAGCCTATTCCTCCGTGAGAAGCGAGGGTGTTTGATAGTCGAATGTCGAAGGGGAACTTCGAGACTAGACGTAGGAGGGGAGGTCCGAACCAGTATGAAATCCTGGTGTGCTTATTCTATATTTACTTAGATTAATATTGTTTTCGTTGCATTATATATTTTGTCACATATACTTGCATATACACTACATGATCCACCCTGTAGACTTTCAATAAGTATCAAAGAAAGGTTTGATCGAAGTACAGTAACATATTTTTGAACCACTTTAATATGGAAAGTAATTTTCAAGAAGGTCAATCAATAGCACGACCCCCACATTTTAATGGTTCTAACTATGCATATTGGTCAACGTGCATGATAATTTTTATGGAAGCTAATGGATTAGAAATTTGATTAGCCACTCAAAATAAATATGAAGCACCTGACACTGCTATGAACACATGGAATGAAGCACAAAAAACCGCAACATCTAATAATGACGAAGCTATGAATGTTTTATTTTGTTCCTTAGTTAAGAATGAATTTTCACGTGTCATGTTATGTAACACTGCATATGATATTTTTCATACCGTATAAGTTACACATGAAGGCACAAACAAAGTTAAACAAACTAAAATTTCAATTTTACAAAATCAATTTTCATCATTTAAAATGAAACAAAATGAATCTATAGTAGACACGTACTCTAGATTCTAAACCATTCAACACGATTTAATGGCACTTGGAGTCAAATTCATAAATTTTGACTTAATATCTAGAATACTCAATTCTTTAACTCCAGAGTGGGAAAGAAAAGTATTAGCTATCGAAGAAGCTAATGATCTATCAACACTCTTAGTTGAAGAATTGATAGGAAATTTAATGTCCTATGAAGCTAATTTGCAGGAAGAAAAGAACAAAATCCGGAGAAGAAAAACATAGCATTTCCAGCAACAAATGAAGACTCTGACTTAGACGAAGAAGAAATCGTATTTATTACCCAAAACTACAACAAATTCTAGAAATTTAGGAAATGACCAGATTTCAAAAAGGAGGAAAATCAAGCTCTACAAATCAAACATCAGTCAAATGCTATGAATGTAATCAATTTGGACATATGAAGAAAGATTGTCCCAAGATCAATAATGATAAAAAGAAGAACAAATTTGAAAAAGTCAAAAAGAAGAAAGCTTTCAAAGTAACATGGGATGACTCGGATTCTTCATCATCATTAGACAGTGATAGCGATAGTGAAGGAAAATAAGCTAACATATGCTTTATGGCACAAACTGATGAGGTATGTCCCGAACTTAACTATGATGAATTATTAGAACTTAGCATGGAATTAGACGATAAATTTAGACAAATTAGAAAATTAAATAAAGAAAACATAGCCAAAATAAATAGACTAGAACTTGAAATAGGGATGTTAAAAGATGTAAAATTTCATTTTTGAGGAGGAACTAGAATTATCTCAAGAAAAAATTATAAATAGTTTATTTGAAAATGAGACTCTATCTAATGATTTTGGAAAAGTTAAAGTAGAAAAGGATAAATTGTTAAAAGAAAATATCAACTTGTAAAGTAATATAGAAACATTGAAAATCGAAAATTTAGAATTAAAAGAAAAATTAGATAAAATTACAAATAATGTTTCAAAATTTAATAAAGGAAAACAAGATTTGGAAAATCTTATCAATACTTAAAAACCGTCAGGTAATAGAAATGGAATAGGATTTAAAAATACTTCTAAACAAAAAGGGAATAATATTAAGAAATATTGTTTTATCTATCAAAGGACTAAAAAATCACCTAAGTCTAATACGGATACCAAAAATATAAAAATTTGGATTCCTAAGATAAATAATAATTTGTTAAACATAATTTTTTAGATAATGTAGTCTATAATAAAAATTATGTTCATAAAGGTACCAAACCTTCTTGGGTATGGCTACCTACTCCTCCTAACATCTAGGACCCTAACAAATTATATACCAATTAAATCATCTTTTATTTTGCAAGTACCCAAGATAAAAAATAAGGAAAAATGGATGCTTGATAGTGGATGCTCCAAGCATATGACCGGAACTCAAGAATGTTATCAAATATAACATACATCGATGGTGGAACATTAACTTTTGGAGATAACTCAAAAGGATACGTCATTGGCATCAGAGAAGTCATCAACTCTGGTATTTCTAACTCTCATATTATTACAAATGTTTTGTTAGTAGAAAATTTAAAACACAACCTACTTCGTATTAGTCAATTATGTGATAAAGGTTTTCAAATCATTTTCAAAAAAGACAGATGTAATATCTCCGACAATAACAAACAACTTATCTTTGAGGGTTTTAGAAACAAAAATATTTATGTCTTAAATATGAATATAAATCAAAATTCAAATCTATGTTTAAATGCCAAACATGATGATCCATGGTGGTGGCATAAATGATTTTTTCATATTAATTTTAAATATATTAATAAATTAGAAAAATATGAGCCAGTTAGAGGTTTACCTAAAATAAATTATAAAGTAGAAAATTTATGTGATGATTGTCAAATTGGAAAACTATAGAAAAGCTATTTTAAATCTAATAATAATATTTCTACAAAACAACCATTAGAATTATTACATTTAGATTTATTTGATCCAACTCTAGTACGATCTATAAATCACAACAAATATGTTTTCGTAATAGTTGATGATTTTTCAAGATATACATGGACTTTATTTTTAAAACATAAAAGTGACACCTTTGGAATGCTTAAATTTTTTGCTAAAATAATTAAAACTCAAATGGATTTGGAAATTAAAAATATTCAAAGTGATCATGGTGAGGAATTCGAAAATGATCTTTTCACCAATTTTCGTAATAAAAAGGGCATAAGTCATAATTCTTCTTTTCCTCGCACACCTCAACAAAATGGTGTGGTAGAAAGAAAAAATCGTACATTACAAGAATGTGCACGAACACTATTAAATAGTAGTGGTCTACCAAAACATCTTTGGGCTAAATCTATTGCCACGGCTTGTTATGTTTTGAATCGCGTAACCATACGACCTATGACTAAACGTACTTGTTTTGAAATATTTTTTGGAAGAAAACCTAAAGTATCATACTTTAAAACTTTCGGATCAAAATATTTTATACTAAATACAAAAGATAATTTGGGAAAATTCGATCTGAAAGCCGATGAAGGAATTTTTGTTGGATATTCTGATCGTAGTAAGGCGTATAGAATTTTTAATAAACGAACTAACATAATTGAAGAAATTTTACATGTTTCGTTCGATGAAAATTTTCTTAACCATCAAACTAATGAGGATGAAGAAATAATTCCAATAGCAAGTACAAAAAATTCTTATAATAATGAGACAAATGCACAAAATAATACTTTGTCATCTCCTAGAATTCTAAAAGATCGTCCAAAAGATAACATAATTGGAGATCTTAACTCTAGAGTAACTAGAAGTCAACTTAATCAAATAAGTCATATAGCATTTGCGTCAAATTTTGAACCGAAAAATTATAAAGAAGCTTCAAACGATAAGTTTTGGATAATAGCCATGCAAGAAGAATTAAATCAATTTGAATGTAACAGTGTTTGGGAATTAGTAACAAGACCAGAAAATCAATCATTTATTGGAACATAATGGGTATTTAAAAACAAAGCAGATGAAAACGGAAATACAGTTAGAAATAAAGCACGTTTAGTTGCTTAAGGCTATACTCAAGAAGAAGGTATTGACTATGATGAAACTTTTGCTCCAGTAGCAAGATTCGAGGCCATACGTACATTACTTGCTTTTGCAAATCATAACAATTTTAAATTATTTCAAATGGATGTGAGAAGTGCCTTTTTAAATGGTTTTATTAAAGAAAACTAAATCAGAAACCACCAACAATGGATAGCTCAGTGGATACACCTCATCGCCTTCCTACTCCACACCAAATCAGAAGCCGACATATAAGTGGTCCTCCTACCACACGGGATTCACTCCCGATAAAAAGAAGTCCAAACGATCTCTATTTGTCTCTCCTAACACTAAGGAGAAAATCGATGAGATACATCACTACCAAAGGCAACAAATAGATTTACAATGAGAATTATACTTTGAACAAAAGGTCACCACGCGACAATTAAATTTTCTGGAGCAAGTGGCGATCAAATTTTGCAATTCATAGAAGAAGGATGTACATGAACCACTTCCGATTCCTTGCAATCCTTTGGATCCCTCTGCTTCTTATCGTACACATTTAGATCCTTCACCTAGGCTATTCTCTGGTTCCTCAAGAACCAACGAACATGGAAATATATCTCTCCACTCAAGCCATGAAGGGATGACAAGTCTGAAGATCACAATGATCCATCATCATCTAAATAAATTTACTTATTATCATTATATTTTTATCTACATATATTTGTATTCTGTTTCACGAATAATAATACTATGTTTTATTAAAATCAATCTCTCGAATAATAAGAAGCACCCTTCAAAATTAGGCTATTTTAAGACAAGCTGGCCATTTCAGACGTCTGAGCATTGCCATCAGACGTCTGACACTCTTGTATCACACAAATTTTTAAACATCGTGCATATATCAGACGTCTGATATCACCTTCCAGACATCTGAAATTATCTCCGCATAATAAAAAATACAAACCAGTCTATTTCAGACGTCAAACACTGACCGGACGTCTGAACAAAGTCTCTGCTTCCTTAAGATACAAACTCAGGCCATTTTTAGACGTCTGATATATACCCAAACGTCTGAGAAAATTATTTGTCCTACAAAAATTACACTTCGACCTATTCCAGACGTCTAATTCTACATCCAAACGTTTGATAATTCTCTCTGCCTTTCAAAATTTACAAATCGAGGAATTGCAAACGTCTGCCACCAAAAACCAGACGTCAAATTCTATTTACTGTCTTCAGACTAGGTTAAATCAGACGTTTGATTCACCTTCCAGATGTCTAAAATTCAATCGACACTCTTAAGTACCCAGATAACGTCTATTTTTTTACTTTTCTCACTTACGTTTCATTTCATTTCTACTGCAAAGTATATTCCCTATTTCTAAAAATCACTTTCTCTTCCAAACTCGCTCGAATTCCATGGCTCCTAAAACAAAAAAAACCCTAAGATCTCTAAGCGAAAACAAGACCAAGCAACTTCATCCAACCCGCAAGTTTGCTCCAACGATCAAATTGAGAGATGGATGAATCGTGTACCACATTCAATCAAGGGATACGAGGATATTCGAAAGAAGAAACTCCATATGGGTCCATTTTATAATTTTCTAAAGTTCCCAATGTATGATTTAGACAAAATATGCGGAAGTGCTGGATTAGAAACATTGATATCCTTTAATCCCAATAACACCAAAATCGATCAACTAGCCATATTTCTTTTCTATGCTAATTTAGATAGCACAGCAGTTTGGAACACTGGCAACGATGATAATTGGCTATGGTCAAGTGTTTACGGCAACATAATTAGACTTACTCCATGGATCATAGGCTGAACTCTCGGATGTTCCGACACAAGAGAAAATTTATATAATATCCCCGATATGCATCTCAAACCGAGAGATAATATCACACATCAAATATGGGAAGATGAAATGCCTAGATTTGCTTCTAAATACCTATGACCTAAGGCGAGACTTCTCACTAGAATGATTATCAACACTATCATTCCTCGCATTGGTAGTCATGAGCAAATCACGAAGTTAGAGCACAAGGCCCTATATGCTATATTTAGTGGAACAAGGGTTAGTTGGGCAAAATTTATATTTGACGAGCTCAAACATTTTTAGACTCGATCACGCCCATCCATCATCTATCCTACATACATCATGAGACTTCTAAGAGCTCACAACATCCCCTTATATTTATCCACTTTTGAAGAGATTTCTCCAAAATATGCATCCATAAAAATTTTCTCTCTAATGCACCAACCGAAAAATCCTCCAGATTTTATACCATTTGAAGATTGGACGCAACGTTGTCAGGTCGAACAAGCTACGCCTCCACCTCAAACACAACCTAAACTATCGCAAGAGGTGGAGAAAAATCATGAGAATACTACTCCTCCTTGATTATACGTGCCAAGATGATATTTTGGAAACTTGCACAAAGACGAATCCAAATGAGAGTATTCACGACTTAACTCTTCAAAATCAGCTTATTTTATCTCGAAATCAAAAGTTATTGGCTAAGCGCATTGATAGTTTTGAAATATATTTTTCTTCTTGCCTAGCCACAATTAAAACGTCACTTTCAACTGAATTATCCATTCTAAAAGAGGTTCTTCAAAGAGTTCATGGTCCTACACCACCTTCATAAGATTGGCCAACTCTAGTGCCTTCTCCTCCTCCTTCAAAACATTCCAAACTTTTTGACGAGAAGAAAGAACCTCTCGAACACACTCTGTCATCTCCTAGAAAACAAGCTAGCTCTTCCAAAAATGAAGATAAAGGAGATGATCAAGATAAAGCTTCCCCAAAAGATCCTTAGATTTTTTTAGCATTCCATTTTTGTATAAAAATGATAAAAAAATTTATGAATGTAATCGATTAATGTGATTAATGAAAATTTCTTTTTGGTGTGTTATTCCTCTGTATATTTATGTAATCTTACAACGATTGGTAAATACTTAATGATATGGACATGATTACTCCTTTTTGATAATGCCAAAAGGGGGAGAAATAATAAAGAGCACAATAAATTGTGGAAAGCACATATTCAGAGAGAGATTTATAAAATTACATATAGGTACATTGTATAGTTGTCATCATCAAAACGGGGGAGATTGTTAGGAAATCAAATCTATGGTTTCGATGACAACAACTATATAATGGAAATTGAATATGCATATATATTTATATATATACAGGTACTTGGTAGAACAACATCACTAGAAAAACAAGAATAAGGCTCAAAGAGCACTACAAGAGACTACAAGTCGATAGGAGCAAAGAAGCACCAAAAAAAGAACATATAAACTGATATGCACAATATCAGAGTCTGGGTGCACAAGCCTAACGTCTGAAACAGTTCTCTAAAACAACAGACAAGCTGAACCAGACGTCTGGCAATTGCACTCAGACGTCTGATCTACTACTATATTCAAAAATATATGTAGTATCAGATGTCTGAAACATATTCCAAACGTTTGATTTTCAATCTCGAATTTTAAATATAAACTTCAACTGTCACATTCGAATAGACATCTCTGCTTCTCTTCGCTGCAACTCTTCATCATCAACGGAAGCAACTGTAGAGCACTAGTTAATGGATGCAACTACTCAAGATACCTATCTACAACTATGCATAGCATCAAGAATCACGAGAACAAATCACCTCACTTACTTATGCTCTCTAATTACATACTCTATCATATATTCTTGATCTCTGCACTCTAACAATCTATACTTGTATTCACTCTTAAATATATTCAGTTCTTCATAGACAATACTCTCTAGATATATATTTGAAGCAATCGTACTAACTAGTCAATATCCGTGTTATACTAGAACACACATTTGACAAGAACAACTCATTGTAACCAAGCCTACTCCTCCGGGAGAAGCGAGGGTGTTTGATAGTCAAATTCCAAAGGGGAGCTTTGGGACTGGACGTAGGACGGGAGGTTCGAACCAGTATAAAATCCTGGTGTGCCTATTCTATATTTACTTAGATTAAGATTGTTTTAGTTGCATCATATATTTGTCACATATAATTGCATATACGCTACATGATCCACCCTGTAGACTTTCAGAGTATACATCAGCTATTTTAACAATTTTACCTTTACAACAAAAACACAGCTGAATCAAAATAAAAGAGAACTCTAGATAGCTATCGTGCCTCCTACACTTCTCCAAAAGCTTTATCCGTCTAAAGAGGTACGTGAAAATGTCAAAATCTCAAACTACTCAAAATCAATTGAGTACCCGAGAGTGTAAGGGGAAAACATAAACTTCAAGTCAGACATAAAGTCAGGTATGAATAGTAATCTACCATCTCAAATCATTTAGATATCTAGTGAGCCTACGCTGCTTAACGAATGAGTTTTCCCCTTTCTAGTATCCTAAAACCTTTATAAACCATATACTATGCTCCTACATCCACAATATTCAAAACAATTCAAAACCATATGATGATGTGCAAAACAGGTAAATCAATTCTGGATTACCCATCCCTATTCATTTTGACTATCTGTCTCAGTTATAGTTTCTAGCGTCACTATTAACCTATTAGTTTTCATGGGCATACTAATAACCTATTTAATGTTTAAGGACTCCCTATCCTTTTACAAAGTTTCCATGGGATCACCAAGAACCTATCGGCCCATGCCAGTATCTTTATTATCACGTGGATTCTCCCTGAACCAATTAGTAACTCCAATATCTTTTCTTTTATCCTAGTTTTCATGGGTTGACTAGGAACCTATTGACATCTGTCAATATCTTAATCCAAATATAGTTTTCGTAGGCTAACTACAAACCTATTAGTCCCTGCTAATATCAAATCATAGTTTTCATGGGCTAACTATGAACTTTCTTCCTGACATCTTCATTTATACATAGTTTCATGGGCTTACTGTGAACCTATTGGCCCTTACCAATATCTTTTCTTATACACAGTTTTCATGGGTTTACTGTGAACCTATTGGCCCATGCCAATATCTTTAATTAGTTTAATCTCTATTCACTATTTGTTCAACCTAGCTGGTTATTCTGACCTCTCCAAGGTGCTGTTATGGGTTCATTACAATATGAATATATTCAAATTATATATATGAAGAAGAAAACATAATACCATTAATATCCTTGAAATCAATTTTATATAAAACTTGGTTAATTCCTTTAAGCCATTAATCACAGAAAGCTTCTTCAATAACTCCATTTCAAAATACTTTATTTAGCCATGAGTTTTTCCTTTAAAATGAGATTAGGTTATTTCTTTTGAAAAACTAAGGAAGTGTTTGGTTTTTTGTTTTTCGTTTTGGGTTTTCGTCCATACAAAAATTCAAATGATGCATGTATATTACCAAAAATGACCAATTTAGAAAATGAAGTTAACATACAAAATAAAAAACGACTTTTTTTATTTTCCGTGTTTAGGAAATAAATAAGCACGTGAAACAATCCATTCTTCCGTCATCCCTCTATCCTCTTCATCCTCTCGTCCGTCCTTCTTTCAACCCCTCCATCGTCCCTCCACTCTTCTCATATTTGGCATACATACTGAAAACTAAAAACACAAAATTCGTTTTTAAACCAAACACTACCTGAGGCTTTCGAAACCTTCAAAACTTTTCTTTCGATCTTAATGGATAACCTAATTCGAAAACATATAAATCTCTTTTCAAAACATTAGGCCCCTGTCTTTGGAAGCTTTTTAAATCATCTCTTTTGAAACCAAAATTGCCTTTTGAAAGTATCAAAACGTTACTTAGTAATCCTTAGAAACATAGATTCGAAACCAATGAAAATACCCCTTTCGAAACCACTGGGTTTTATTTTAGAGCTACTTTTGGGTTAAAGTGAATATATAAGGAAGTATCTCTTTCGGAACCTTTAGTCTTCATATAAATTTGTTTGGGGAAAACTTGATGGCGTCGGCATCATCCTTTCGAAAGCTTCAAAACCTTTAAGTAAAACATTAAAGGATAGCTTCGAAACCCCCTTCGAAGCCATTGCCTTCAAAACCCTTGAAACCTTTTGAAAGCATTTAGGAAGTGGCTTCGCAAAAGTTTAAAACAAAGATAGCCCTTTGAAAGCAATGATGACTTCAATACACTCGAAAGGCAAAGAACAACAGCTGGGTCTCGACTTAGTCGGACCACTACTTTCGAAAGCATCATTTTATACATAAAGAAACCCATTTGAAAGCTTAAACTTTAAAACATAAGATGGTAACCCTTTTCGAAAGCTGTTTGGAAAACCCCTTCGAAATCATCTTTTTTGACTCCTTCGAAAGCTTTTATAAAAACCAGGCAGGCGCTTAATATTTGAAAAAAAGAAAATGTTTCGATCCCATCGGAACCAAATGCTTTCGACACCTTGCCTTCCTCTTTTCCTCCAATCCATTACGTACCATCTAAGTGATACCTTGTGTATTAGTTTCGACCTGAGTTGGTTTCAACTGAGTCGAAGCAGACGCTATGAGTCGAAAGATACTGCTAATAGAGGCGGAACCCGCTTTTCTAAGTAAAAGCTGATTAATGTTAGTTAAAGCGAATTCTATCTAACTAACCTGCCTATGTGTAAACATGTGATTGGTTGCCACAGCTTTTAAAATTCTTTACCAAAATAACTGCCGCTTAATTTCAAATCTAAACCAAAGTTACTTCAGCAAATAAAACTTTTCGTTAAACAAAAAAAATAATGCAATTAAGTGCTTCCAAAATAATTTAATCTCCGTTGTAATTCGATTAGGAAAAATCCATAAAAATCATAGAAATTCACTTTCATCATGTTATCTTACATATCTAAATTTTCAAACCCAAATTCTCAATATAATTTCTAAAATAATTTTTTAAACCCAATTAACCATATTTTCCTTTGAAAATTCATAAAAATCTTTCCATAGCTTGGAAAATTAAAACCAACTCCAAAATCATGTTATACATAACATATAATTTTTCTATGGCATATAAAAATCAATTTCAACCGGTTTTGCCTTAAAACCGCATAAATCCCCATTTAAACAATCTTGTTTAAATCAAACAAATTATAATTTAAGCATATCACCATCCAAAACATCATAGAAACGAATTTAATCTTAAATCCGAGAACATATGTTCATAAAACAAAATAGAGATTGTGTAAATTATTATTCACTTAATTAAGTTAAGGAGATTGGATTGAGATTGAGATTTATTCTCATTTCTTTAATTCCTTAGCCTTTAATTTAATTTCTCTTCTCTTTTCTACCTAGCAATGGCCGGCTCCTCTTTATGTTTGTGTTTTACGTTTTTGTGAAAATCATAAATAACCATGAATGGTATAAGGAATGAAAATAGAAAAGAGTTATGGTAATAGGGTACGGCTATTTCCCAATATACCCTTGTGTAATTTAATTAGCCTATAAGCCATTCTTACCGCATTTAATTAAGCATGGCCGCGAAGTATTTATTCAAATATCAACCCTCTTATTACTTAACATTTACATTATTCTTGTTAATTTATCTAATTAAATCTCCTAAATAATGTTATGTAACGTTAGGGTGTTACAGGCTCCCCTACTTAAAGAATTTCTTCCTCAAAATTTAGTAAGGACTAAATACTAAACATAGCAATCATCTGTAATGACTCCTAACAACCATATTAGTCTACCCGACTAGCAATTATCTATATAAATCTAATATAGACTTACCCTCAAAGAAGATCAGGATAAGTATCCCGAATCACGTCTTCTGTCTTCCAAGTACAGTCCTTCTTGTTGTCAGTCCACTAAACTTTCACCAACCTGACTGTCATGTTCCTCAATCTTTTCTAATCCCTAGCTACAACCCGAACTAGTTGTCTAACAAAAGTCAAATTAGGCTCTACCATCAAATCTTCCAACCCTGAGACATATGAAATACATTATGGACACCTGCCATACTGCTCGGCAACTCTACTATGTATGTGAGTTTTCTAGTCCTCTCTATGTTCTAAAATGGACCAACATATATCGGTGCCAGTTTCCCCGACTTCCCAAACCGTACCACACCCTTCGTCGGCAAAACTTTAATGAAAACGTTATCTCCAACTGAGAACTCTAGGTCCTTACGCCTCTTATCTGCATAACTCTTCTATTTAGATTGAGCTTCCTTCATCCTTTTACATATAAACTCAATCATCTTTGACGCCTCTCTAACCAAATCTAGACCTAAGACTAATCTGTCTCCAGTCTCCGACCAACATGCCGGTGATTTGCATGGCCTTCCATACAAATCTTCCATATACTAGTCTATAACTATTATTATAGGAAAAATACACCAAATGTAGGTGATCTTCCCAAGATCCACTAAAATCCAAGACACAAGATCTTAGTAAATCCTAGAGTATCTTATTGACTCTCTCTGTCTGCCTATCCTTCTAAGGGTGATATGCGATACTCATCTTGAGCTTAGTTTCTAACACATCATGTAGACTCTATCAGAATTCGCTAGTAAATAAAGCATCATTTTCACGGACTATGCTACTAGAAACTCCATGTAGTCTAACTATGTTCTTCATGAACAACTTAGCCAAAGCACATGCTGTCCTGGTTGACTTTACAGGAATGAAATGGGTACTCTTGGTCAACTTGTCCACTAAAACCTATATATTTTCACTTCCTCTATTTGACCTTGGCAACCCATCTATAAAATCCAATGGGTATGGAATCCCATTTCCAAACTGGAATCTCTAGAGGTTGAAGCAATCCACTCGGCTTCTGATGTTCGGCTTTAACTTGTTGACAATTTGCACACAACCAAATCCACAAGCCAACATCCCTATTCATACCTACCCAATAGAAGCTCCTCTTCATATCCTAATACATCTTGGTCCCTCTAGGATGAATCGTAAATTTAGGTCGATGACATTCCCCAAGAACTTCCTTTCCTTAAGTTCTCAACATTTGTAACACACAACCATCCCTTCTTTCTCAACCATCCCTTCTGGTTAAGAATAAAGTCTTTCAGATCATCGGTCTCAGTTCCAACCTCAAGCATGCCGATCTTCTTGGCTAATGATGGGTTCTCCTTTTGTTTAGAGGCAATTCTCTCGATCAGCACTAGTCGAAGTTCTAAACAGGACAACATGGCAGTATTCTGACTAGAACTAGAAGTTGATCTTAACTGCACACTTTAGGTAGTCAAAGCTTATAAATCCTTCCATTCTTCCAACATAGCTAATAGCACATTCTAATGTCTTCTGCTAAGAGCGTCCGCTACTTTATTACCTTTCCCGGGTGTATACTATATACCAAAATCATAAGCAGCTAAAAAGCTCCAACTACCTCTGCTGTCTCATGTTTAGGTCCTTTTGAAAAAAAATAAGTATCTTAAAAACTTATGATCTGTGTATAGCTCAAATCTCTCCCTAAGGGATAATGTCTCCAAATCTTTAATGCAAAGATCACCGCTGCTAATTCCAAATCATGAGTAGAATATCTTACTTCACGTGGTCAAAGATGTCGTGAAGCGTAGGTGATCACTTTTCCCTTCTGCATTAACACAGCTCCCAATCCAGTTCCACGTGCATCGGTTTACACCACTAACCCTTGGTTACCGTTTGGAACTACTAACACAGGTGCATTGGTCAATAAATTCTTTAACTTAAGGAATGCTTTCTCACATTTATCGGACCAAACAAATTTTACCTCTATTCTGGTTAGCTAAGTCAGAGGCGCTGCTATCCGCGAGAAATCTTTAATGAACCTTCGATAATAGACAGAAATTCTAAGAAAACTTATAATCCCAGTCACCGTCTCCAATTTCTTTTAATTATTAACAACTTCGATCTTATCCAAATCAACTAACAACCCCTTCTCTGAAACCACATGACCAAGAAACTTAATCTCTTTCTTCCAAAAATGACACTTCGAGAACTTTGCTTTTAGCTAATGCTGCCTCAGCATCTCAAGCACAACTCTAAGATGATTTTTATGCTCTCTTTCATTCTTAGAGTATACCAAAATGTCATCCATAAACACCAACACGACTCTATCCAAATACTCTCTGAAGACTCGATTCATCAGATCTGCAAAGATAGGTGCATTCATTAACCAACATGGTATTACAAGCCAATCATACGAACCATACCTAGTTCGAAATGCTATCAAAGGAATATTGTCCTCTGCCACTCTTAATTGATGGAAACCTATCACCAAGTCCAACTGGGAAAATACTTTGGCTCCACATAACTGATCAAATAGATCATCAATTCTCAGCAAAGAGTACTTATTCTTGATCATCCTCTCGTTCAACTTACGATAGTCGATATACATCCTCAACGACCCATCTGATTTCTTCACGAACACTACGATCACTGCCCAAGGCGAACTGCTTGGTCTAATAAAATTTCTACCTTTTAGATCCACAAGCTACACCTTCAATTCCTTCATCTCAGTCGGTGTCATCTTGCTAGGTGCTCTACTAACATGTTCAGCTCCCGGTATAAGATCTATTCGAAACTCAATAGCACATTTCGATGGTAGTCCTGTGATTGGCTCAAAGACATATGCAAACTCTCTTGCTACTCGAACGTAACATAAATCTTCTCCCACTCCCATTACACTTAACAAAGCACATTTACTCCGGTCAGAATTCTCTACTGAGAATATAATTCGGTTATGACTAGCATTGTGTCTTAGTGATATCTCCATGTCCTGGAAAATTATCCTAACCTCATACTTACTCAACCAATCCATACCTAGAATGATTCCGAAGTAAACAAAATAAAAAACATGCAGACTGCATGCACAAATATGACCTAACAAATCAGGTTTTAATGGTCATATCTCATCCCTAGAGTTGCATACCCTCCTATTGGATTCGTAACCATTAAGGAAGTAACAAGTTATGTGAGTTCTAAGCATAGCTTATCAACCAAACACTAGGATATATATATATGAGTGTAATGTACCAGTATCAAATAGTATCCTAACTGGTATACTCTGAATCAAAAACATACGTTCCATCATAATCTTTCCTTTTCCAGCTACAGTTGGCTTAGCAGATGATGGTCCAACAGCAAAAACCTTTCCCTGTCCGCCTTAACTGGTTCTGGACACTGATTCTTATAATGCCCGACTTGGTCACAGTTGAAGCACTTCACATTCATCTTATTTGCATCTTTCTTCCCCTTGCCTGACCGACATTCATTTGAAAAATGACCCTTCTTGTTCACACTTAAAGAAAACTAAATCAACCTTTGCCTTCTGGGCAGCATCTCCTTTCTGGGCTCCCTTCTTCTTAAAGAACTTTCTCTTCTCTCCCTGAGAACCCTGGTTTCAACTAGCTTTTCCCTAGCTCAAACAACAAGCATTTCCTCATGGCGGATTGCCATCTCCACAACCACATTACAAGGATCACGGATATGTGTCAGGGTCGCCCTAGCAAGCTCAGGTCTCAATCCCCAAATGAACCTCCAAATTCTTCTGGCGTCAGTGTCTATAGTAGCATGTCCATATCGGGACAGCTCATCAAACTTAGTAGTATACTCGATTACCGACATCACTCCTTGCACCAAATTCATAAACTTTCTCAACAATGCCGACTTAGCAACTATAGATAAAAACCTCTGTTTAAATCTTCCTCTAAAATTAGCCCAAGTCAACTCCTCCTCCGGAACCCTGGCAGTAACACTATTCCACCAATGAAATGTTGTACCTTGCAACTGCCTAGAGGCCAGCCTCCTCTTCTACATCTCATCCAAACCCAAATCAACAAAGATTCTCTCACAATAGCATCCAATTCTCAACTTATATGGCATCCTCCGTTCCCATAAACGGTTTCGCCCTAGATTAGTGTAACCTTTGTTCAGTTTAGCATAATTATTCCCAACAGGAGCAAAAGGATTGGTTCCTCCAACATTTCCAGCAACTCATGCTTGCATCATATTGATGAAGAACTGATACATCACCCTTATATCTATAGGTAGATTTCCAACACCCACATTGGCACCAGCATTTTGGTTAGCATTAGCTTGTCGACTTTGTTTCCTCCTGGTAGGTCGAGCATATCCATTGGTTGTAGTGCTTCCTCCACCAAGATTTCCTTTCATTTCCTGATTCCATATCTTCTTTCTCATAAATCTGCATATGAGCCTTAATCAGATATAGAAGAATGGTCTAAGAGAGAGGGGATTACATACTTATATATATCAAATACAAGTACATTACTATGACGTTAACCCAAACCCCAATCTTATTTTCAGATTCATTGGATTATGCTTTGAAAATCTTTTAGGTTTAAATTTATTTTAAGTTTCATAAACATATGCACTGATACCAACTTATAACATCCCCTACTTGGAGGCCTTAAAACTAACAGCTACGGACGTTGTAGTCATCTATAGTTCTTAATCCTCGGCGATCAAACATGATAATGTTAGATACATTGATACACGAAAACACATGAATATGGAAAAAATTCAAAACATCAAACAAGTTCCACATTCCATTTCAAAATATTTCAAATTCATTACATAATCCCACAATAGTTAACCATGTCCAAAGAAAATATATTTATTACAACATACGCCAAGAGCGACATATAAAGTTGTCCCCTTAGATGATCAAAGTGCATATAGGCAATTTTAACAATTTTTCCTTTACAACAACAACACAACGAAATAAAAATAAAAGAGAACTCTAGATAGCTTCATGCCTCATGCACGTCATCGAAAGCTTTATTCGTCTAAACAAGTACCTGAAAATGTCAACTCTCAATCTAACCAAAATCAATTGAGTACCGGAGAGTTTAAGAGGAAAACATAAACCCTAAGTCAGACATAAAGCTTGGTATGAATAATAATCTACCTTCTCAAACCATTTAGATATGTAGTGAGACCACGCTGCTTAGCAGAATGAGTTTTCCCCTCACTAGTATCCTAAAACCTTTATAAAACCATATATCATGCTCCTGCATCCATAACGGTTAAAACAATTCCAAATAATATGATGATATGCATAACAAGTAAATCAATTCTAGATTACCCGTCCCCGTTCATTTTGACTATCTATCTCAGTTATAGTTTCTAGGGTCACTATTAACCTATTAGTTTTCATGGGCTTACTAATAACATGTTTAATATTTACGGACTCCTTGTCCTGTTACATAATTTTCATGGGATCACTAAGAACCTAATGGCCCCTGACAATATCTTTACTATTTCATGGGTTCTCCCTAAACCTATTGGTAACTCCAATGTATTTTCTCTTATTCTAGTTTTTATGGATGGACTAGGAACCTATTGACATCTGTCAATATCTTAATTCGAATATAGTTTTCATAGGCTAACTACAAACCTATTGCGCCTGCCAATGCCAAATCATAGTTTTCATGAGCTATTATGAACCTATCTTCCTGACATCTTCATTTATACATATTTTTCACGGGTTTATGATGAACCTATTGGCCTTTGACAATATCTTTTCCTATACACAGTTTTCATGGGTTTACTGTGAATCTATTGTCCCCTGCCAATATCTTTAATTAGTTTAATTAATATTCACTACTAGATCAACCTAGCTGTTTATTCTACCCTCCCTAAGGTACTATTATGAGTTCATTATAATATGAATATATTCAAATTATATATATGAAGAAGCAAATATAATACCAACTCCTGTGGTTTAATATCCTTGAAATCATTTTATATAAAACTTGGTTAATCCCTTTAACCAATTAATCAAGAAAAGCTTCTTCAAAAATTCCATTGCAAAATATTTTATTTAGCGATGGGTTTTTCCTTTAAAATGAGATTGGGTTATTTGTTTTGAAATACTAAGGCTTTCGAAACCTTTAAAACTTTACTTTCGACCTCACTGGATAACCTCATTCGAAAGCGTATAAATCTCTTTTTAAAACATTAGGCCCATGTCTTTCGAAGCTTTTTAAATCATCTCTTTCGAAACCAAAGTTACCTTTCGAAAGTATCAAAACATTACTTATTAATCCTTAGATACATAATTTTGAAAGCAATGAAAGTACCCCTTTCGAAACCATTGGGTTTTCCTTTAAAACTTCTTTTTGGTTAAAGTGAATATATACAAAAGTATCTCTGTCAAAACCTTTGATCTTCATATAAATTTGTTTAGGGAAAACATGATGGTGTTGGCACCATGCTTTCGAAAGCTTCAAAACGTTTAAGTAAAACATTGAAGGATAGCATCAAAACCCCCTTTTGAAGCCATTGCCTTCGAAACCCTTGAACCCTTTTGAAAGCATTTAGGAAGTGGCTTAGCATAAGTTTAAAACAAAGACAACCCTTCGAAAGCATATATGACTTTAATACACTCGAAAGACAAAGAACGACAACTGGGTCTTGACTTAGTCGGAACCAGTACTTTTGAAAGCATCATTTTATAAATAAAGAAACCCATTCGAAAGCCTAAACTTTAAAACATAAGATGGCAACCCTTTTAACAACCCCTTCGAAATCATCCGTTTTGATTCCTTCGAAAGCTTTTATAAAAACCAGGTAGGTGCTTAATATTTAAAAACAAAGTAGATGTTTCGATCCCATCGGAACCAAATGCTTTCGACACCATGCCTTCCGCTTTTCCTCCAATCCACTATGTACCATCTAAGTGATACCTTATGCATTGGTTTAGGTCTGAGTTTGTTTCGACTGATTCAAAGCAGACGCTATGAGTTGAAAGGTACTTCTAATAGAGGCGGAACCTGCTTTTCTGAGTAAAAGCTGATTAATGAAAATTAAAGCAAACACTATCTAACTAACTTGCTTACGTGTAAATATGCGATTGGTTGCCTCAGCTTTTCAAATTCTTTACCAAAATAACTGCCATTTAATTTTAGATCTAAACCAAATTTAATTCAGCAAATAAGCCCATCCATTAAACGAAAACAATAATGCAATTAAGTCCTTCCATCTAAAACAATTCAATTTCCGTAGTAAATCGATTAGGAAATTCCCCAAAAATCATATAAATTCAATTTCATCATGTTACGTAACATATCAAAATTTTCAGATCCATATTCTTAGTATAATTTCTAAAATAAATTTCTAAACCGAATTAACCATGTTGTCCTTTGAAAAGTCATAACAATCTTTCCATAGTTTGGAAAATTATCAAAATTAAAATCCAACTCCAAAATCATTTTTTACATAACATATAATTTTTCCATGGCATTCAAAAATCGGTTTCAATCAGTTTTGCTTTAAAATCGCATAAATCCCCTTTTAAACAATCTTGTTTAAATCAAATAAATTATAATTTAAGCATATCATCAACAAAATATCTTAGAAACGAATTTAGTCTTAAATCCAAAAACATATATTCATAAAACAAAATAGAGATGGTGTAAATCATTATTCACTTGATTAAGGCAAGAAGATATGATTAAGATTGAGATTTATTCCACTTGCTTTAATTTTTTAGCCTTTAATTTAATTTCTCTTTTCTTCCTAGCAATAGTTGGCTCCTCTTTATGTTTGCGTTTTACACTTTTGTGAGAATGAGAAATAAATGTGAATTGTATAAGGAACGAAAATATACACGGGTTATGTAATACGGTGTGGCTATTTCCCAATACGCCCTTGTGTAATTTAATTAGCCTATAAGTCATTCTTAAGCCTATTTAATTAAGCATGGCCACAAAGTATTTATTCAAATCTCAATCCCCTTATTACTTGACATTTATATTATTCTATTTAATTTATCTAATTAAATCTCCTGAATAATGTTATCAAAAATTAGCATGTTACAGGTTCCCCTCCTTAAGGAATTTCGTCATCGAAATTCAGTAAGGACTAAATACTAAACATAGTAATTATCTGTAATGACTCCTAACAACCGTACTAGTCTACCCAACTAGCAATATCTTTATAAATCTAATATAGACATGCCCTTAAAACAGATCAGGATAAGTATCCTGAATCCTTTCTTCTGCCTCCCAAGTACAATCCTTCTCGTTGTCACTCCATGGAACTTTCACCTACCCGACTGCCTTGTTCCTCAATCTATTCTCATGCCCAGATACAACCCGAAATCGTTGTCTAACAAAATTCAAATTAGGATCTACCATCAAATCTTTCAACCCTATCATTGGAACATTAGTCTTTGGATCATATAATACTTGCGAAGATGAGACACATGAAATACATTATGGACACCTTCCATACTGCTCGGCAACTCTACTGTGTATGCGAGCTTTCCAATCCTCTCTATATTCTAAAATGGACCAACAGAACTCGGTGCCAGTTTCCTCGACTTCCCAAACTGTACCACACCCTTCATCGGTGAAACTTTAATGAAAACCTTATCTCTAACTGAGAACTCTATGATCTTACGTCTCTTATCTACGTAATTCTTTTGTCTGGATTGAGTTCCTTTATCATTTCTCATATCAACTCAATCGTCTTTGATGCCTCTCTAACCAAATCTAGACCTAAAAATAATCTGTCTTCAGTCTTCAACCAACATGCTGGTGATTTGCATGGCCTTCCATGCAAAGATTTCCTATACTAGTCTGATAATTATTATTATAGTAAAACTCAACAAATGTAGGTGATCTTTCCAAGATCCACCAATATCCAATACACAATCTCTTAGTAAATCCTCGAGTACCTTATTAACTCCCTCTATCTGCCCATCCGTCTGAGGGTGATATGCAACACTGAACTTGAGCTTAGTGCCTAACACATTTCGTAGACTCTTCTAGAATTCGCTAGCAAATAAACATATCTATCACTGACAATACTACTTGGAACTCCATGTAGTCTATTTATGTTCTTTACGAACAACTTAGCTAAAGAAGGTGCCATCCTGGTTGACTTTATTGGAATGAAACGGGAACTCTTGGTCAACCTGTCTACTATAACCTATATACTTTCATTTTCTCTATTTGACCTTGGCAACCCATCTATAAAATCCATGGATATAGAATCCCATTTCCATACTAAAATCTTTATAGGTTGAAGCAACCCACTCGGCTTCTGATGTTCGGCTTTCACTTGTTGACAATTTGCACACAGCCAAATCCACAATCCAACATCCCTCTTCATACCTATCCAATAGAAGCTCCTCTTCATATCTTGATACACCTTGGTCCCTCCAGGATGAATCGTAGGTTTAGGTCGATGACATTACCTAAGAACATCTTTCCTCAAGTTCTCAACATTTGGAACACACAACGACCCCTTCTTTCTCAACCATCCCTTCTGGTTAAGATTAAAGTTTTTTAGACCATCGATCCCAGTTCCAACCTCAAGCATTCTGATCTTCTCGGCTAATAATAGATCCTTCTTTTGGTTAGAGGCAATTCTCTCGAACAACACTAGTCGAAATTCTAAACAGGACAACATAACAGTACTCTGACTACAACTAGCAGTCGATCTTAACTGTATACTACAGGTAGTCAAAGCTTCTAAATCCTTCCATTCTACCAACATAGGTAAGACCATATTCTGATGTCTTCTGTTAAGAGCATCCACTACTTTATTACCATTTCGTGGTGTATACTGTATATCAAAATCATAAGCATCTAAAACGGCAACTACCTCTGATGTCTGATATTCAGCTCCTTCTAAGAGAATAAGTATCTTAAAGACTTATGATCTGTGTATAGCTCAAATCTCTCCCTTAAGGGATAAAGTCTTCAAATATTTAATGCAAAGATCACTGCTGCCAACTCCAAATCATGAGCAAGATATCTTACTTCATGCTGTCTAAGCTGTCATAAAGCTTAGGCAATCACTTTACTCTTCTGCACCAACACGGCTCCCAATCTAGTTCCACATGCATTGTTATACACCGCCAACCCTTAGTTACCATTTGGAACTACTAACAAGGTGCATTGGACAACAAATGTTTTAACTTAAGGAATGTTTTCTCATATTTGTTGGACCAAACAAACTTTACCTCCTTTCTGGTTAGCTTATTCAAAGGCACTGCTATCTGCGAGAAATCCTTGATGAACCTTCGGTAATAGCTAACAAGTCCAAGAAAACTTCTAATCTCAATCATCGTTTCTGATTTCTTCCAATTATTAACAGCTTCGATCTTATCTGGACCGACTGAGAACCCCTTCTCTAAAACCACATGACCAAGAAACTTAACCTCTTTCTTTCAAAAATGAAACTTGAAGAACTTCGCTTTTAGCTGATGCTGCCTCATCATCTCAAGCACAACTCTAAGATGATCTTCATGCTCTCTTTCATTCTTAGAGTATAGTTAAATGTCATCTATAAACACTAAAACGAATCTATCCAAATACTCACGGAAGACTCGGTTCATCAGACCCATGAAGAAAGCAGGTGCATTTGTTAATCCGAATGGAATTATAAGCCACTCTTACGAACCATACCTAGTCCGAAATGTTGTCAAAGGAATACTGTCCACTTCCACTCTGAATTGAGGGAGACCTGTCGCCAAATCCAAGTGGGAAAATACTATGGCTCCATATAACTGATCAAATAGATCATTAATTCTCGGCAAAGGATACTTATTCTTGATCGTCCTCTCGTTCAACTTATGATACTTGATACACGTTCTCAACGACCTATCTAGTTTCTTTATGAACACCGCGCGGCCGCCCCCCAAGGAGAACTGCATGGTCTAATAAATTTTCTTCCTTCTAGATCCACTAGCTGCACCTTTAATTCCTTTATCTCGGTCGGTGTCATCTTGCTAGGTGGTCAACCAATAGGTTTATCCCCCGGTACAAGATTTATCCAAAACTCAACAGCTAGTTTAGGTGGTAGTCCTGTGACTCGCCCAAAGACATCTGCATATTCTCATGCAACTCGAACCAAACATAACTATTCTCCCACTTTGATTGCACTTAACAAAGCACAATTACTCCATTCAGAATTCTACACTAAGAATATAATTCTGTTATGACTATCAACTTACTCAACCAATCCATACCCAAAATGATTCCGAAGTCTATGAAATAAAAAACATACAGACTGCATGCAAAATTATGACGTAACAAATCAAACTGGTCACTTCTCATCCTCAAAGTTGCATACACTCCTATTAGATTTGCATCCCTTAAGGAAGTAACAATGTATATGGATTCTAAGCATAACTTATCAATCAAGCACTAGGATATATATATATATATATATATATATATATATATATGCGATGCACCGGCATCAAATAGCATCCTAACTGGTATACTCTGAATCAGAAATGTACATTCCATCACAACCTTTCCTTTTTCAGCTGTAGTTGGCTTAGCAGACGATGGTCCAACCTTTCCCTTGTCCACCGTAACCGATTCTAGACACTGATTCTTATAATGCCCAACTTGGTCACAGTTGAAGCACGTCAGATTTTTCTTATCTACGACCTTCTTCCCCTTGCCTGACCGGCATTCATTTGCAAAATGACCCTTCTTGTCACACTTAAAGCAAACTATATCACCCTTTGCCTTCTTGGCAGCATCTCCCTTCTGGGCTCCCTTCTTCTTAAAGAAATTTCTCTTCTTTCCCTGAGAACCCTGGGTTTCAACTGGCTTCTCTCTGGTATAAATAGCAAGCATTTCCTCATGGCAGATTTCCATCTCTATAACCACATTAAAAGGATGACAAATATGTGTCAGGGTCGCCCTATCAAGCTCAGGTCTCATTCCCCGAATGAACTTCTCATTTCTCCTGATGTCAGTGCCTATAGTAGCATGTCCATATCGGGACAGCTCATCAAACTTAGTAGCATACTCGATTACTGACATCTCTCCCTACACCAAATCCATAAACTTTCTCAACAATGCTGACTTAGCAACTTCAGATAAAACCATTGTTCAAATCATCATCTAAAATCTGCCAAAGTCAACTCCTCCTTTGGAACCCCGACAGTAACACTATTCCACCAATGAAGTGCTGCCCCTTGCAATTTCCTAAAGACCAGCCTCCTCTTCTACGCATCATCCAACCCAAATCAGCAAAGATTTTCTCACAATGTAATAGCCAATCCTCCACTTCTATGGCATCCTCCGTTCCCATAAACGGTTTCCTCCCCCCAGGCTGGAATAATCCATCCTCAGCTTAGCATAATTATTCCAAACTAGGGCCACGGGATTAGTTCCTCCAATATTACCAATAACTCTTGCTTGCATCATATTGACGAAGAACTAATACACCCCCTCCATATCTACTGGCGGATTTCCAGCACCCACATTGCATCAGCATTTTGGTTAGCATTAGCCTATCGACCTTGTCCTCCTGGTAAGGCAAGCATTTTCATTGGTTGTGGTGCTTCCTCTCCCGAGATTTCCTCTTCCGTTTCCTTCTTCCATATTTTCTTTCTCATAAATCTGCATACAGGCCTTAGTAAGATACAGAAGGATGGTCTAAGAGAGAGGGATTACGTACTTATATATATGTATCAAATACAAGTACATTACTATGACGTTAATCCAAATCCCAAACTTATTTGCACATTTATTGGATTATGTTTTGAAAATCTTTTAGGTTTAAATCTCTTTTAAGTTTAATAAACCTATGCTTTGATACCAACTTGTAACATCCCCTACTTGGAGGCCTAAAACTAACGGCTATGGATGTTGCAGTCATCCATAGTTATTAATCCTCGGTGACTAAATACGGTAATGTCAGATACATTGATACACAGAAACACATGAATATGGAAACAATTTAAACATCAAACAAGTTTCACATTCCATTTCAAAACATTTCAAATTCATTACATAATTCCACAATTGTTAACCACGTCCAGAGAAAATATATTTATTACAACATACGCCAAGAGCGACATATGAAGATTCCTTTAGATGATTAGAGTACATATAGGCAATTTTAAAAATTTTGCCTTTACAACAACACAATGGAATCAAAATAAAAGAGAACTCTAGATAGCTATCATGCTTCCTGCACGTCTTCGGAAGCTTTATTCATCTAAGGAGGTACCGAAAACCTCAACTCTCAAACTACTCAAAATCAATTGAGAACCCAAGAGTTTAAGGGGAAAACATATACTTCGAGTCAGATATAAAGCCTGGTATGAATAATAATATACCATCTCAAACAACATGGATATCTAGTGAAATTACGCCGCTTAGCGGAATGGGTTTTCCCCTCACTTGTATCCTAACGGGATTACCTCCTTCGAAAGCATATAAATTTTTTTTCAAAACATTAGGCACCCACACTTCGAAGCTTTTTAAATCATCTCTTTTGAAACCAAAATTACCTTTCAAAAGTATCAAAACATTACTTAGTAATCCTTAGAAACATAGCTTCGAAACCAATGAAAATACCCCTATTGAAACCATTGGGTTTTACTATAAATTTTCTTTTAGGTCAAAGTGGATATATATGAAATTATCTCTTTTGAAACCTTTATTCTTCATATAAACTTGTTTGGGGAAAACTTAATGGCATCGGCACCATCCTTCCGAAAGCTTCAAAATTTTAAGTCAAACATGGAAGGATAGCATCGAAACCCCCTTTCGAAGCCATTGCCTTCGAAACCCGTGAACCCTTTATAAAGCACTTAAGAAGTGGCTTAGCATAAGTTAAAAACAAATACAACCCTTTGTAAGCATTGACGACTTCCATACACTTGCAAGGCAAAGAACAGCGTTGGGTCTTGACTTAGTCGGAACCACTACTTTCGAAAGCATTATTTTATAAATATAGAAACCCATTCGAAAGCTTAAACTTTTAAACATAAGATGGCAACTTTTTCAAAAGCTATTTAGAAAACCTCTTCGAAAGTATCTGTTTTGACTCTTCGAAATCTTTTATGAAAACCAAGCAGGCGCTTAATATTTGAAAACGGAGAAAATGTTGCGACCCCATCGAAACCAAATGCTTTCGACACCTTGCCTTCCGCTTTCCTCTAATCCACTACGTACCATCTAAGTGATACCTTATGTATTGGTTTCAACCTAGGTTGGTTTCGACTGAGTCGAATCGGAAGCTATGAGTCAAAAGTTACTTCTAATAGAGGCGAAATCTTCTTTATTGAGTAAAAGCTGATTAGTGCCTATTAAAGCACATTCTATCTAACTAATCTGCCTACGTGTAAACATGTGTTTGGTTGCCTTAACTTTTCAAATTCTTTACCAAAATTACTGCCACCTAATTTTAGATTTCAACCAAGGTTAATTTAGCAGATAAGCCCTTCCATTAAACAAAAAACAATAATGCAATTATGTCCATCCTTTTAAAACAATTTAATTTCTGCAGTAAATCGATTAGGAAAATTCCCCAAAAATCATAAAATTTTACTTTCAACATGTTATCTAACATATATAAATTTCAGACCCGAATTCTCAATATAATTTCTGAAAAAATATTATGAACCCAATTAACCATATTTTTCTTTGAAAATTCATGACAAACTTTCCTTAGCTTGGAAAATTATTAAAATTAAAACCCAACTCCAAAATCATATTTTACATGACATGTAATTTTATATGGCATTCAAAAATCAATTTCAATCAGTTTTTCCCTAAAACCGCATAAATCCCCATTTGAACAATCTTGTTTAAATCAAATAAATTATAATTCAAGCATATCATCATCCAAAATATCACAGAAACGAATTTAATTTTAAGTTCGAAAACATATATTCACAAAACAAAATAAAGATGGTGTAAATTATTATTCACCTTGATTAAGATAAGGAGATTGGATTGCTTTAATTCTTTAGCCTTTAATTTAATTTCTCTTATCTTTTCTTCATAGCAATGGCTAGCTCCTCTTTATGTTTGCATTTTACATTTTTGTGAAAGTGAGAAACAAATGTTAATGCTATAAGGAATGAAAATATATAAGGGTTATGGTAACAAGATGCGGCTATTTCTTAATATGCCCTTGTGTAAGTTATTTAGCTTATAAGCCATTCTTAAGCCCATTCAATTAAGCATGGCGACTAAGTGTTTATTCAAATCTCAATCCTCTTGTTACTTAACATTTACATTATTCTAATTAATTTATCAAATTAAATCTTCTGAATAATGTTATTAAAAATTAATGTTGTTACATCGAGTCTTGTATCAAGTGTTCGGAATAAAAAGCCCCATAAAATTGGAGGGGGACACACCAACACTCGACCAAAGTTGTAAATAAAAACAGTTCCGTTACTCCAAATAAGGAATTTTGGCAGTGATTATAGGACTAAATAAACATTGGTAAAAAAAAGTGGCATAAAAAGGAAATAGTGCATGGACCATAGATAAGTGGACAAGTGAAATTACAATCAAAATTTCAACATTTTTATTACTTATAATGTTTTTTCATGTACAACAACAAACAGCGGGGGCTGTGCCTGCACAATATCGACCAAGAATAGAAAAATACAAACCCTACTATTGCAACAACAAGAAGAAGTGCTAACTGCAGACTCTGCACTTGTATAAAAAGCGACCAATAAAGCAAAAGCTCGCTTCACAAGTGCATAGACAAATCATGATTTCCTGTCACAGCTTCCCCTATCGCCTTCCTCGCCTCTGATCGGCAACTTCTCAGCCTTCTCCCCTCCCGGGGCAATCTCGCTCTCGGAACCATGGCCACTAGCGATCCCTCCTTTACCTTTGTACTTGCGATATCTGTGAGAACTCTTTGACAACCTTTTTTCTCTTCAACCTTCTCCTTCATCACCGCTATCATCCACTGCTCGGTCATCAGTTGCTCGACCTTTGCTTTGTATGGTTGGCTAGCTTGATCCGCCTGCCCCCGTGTATTAGTAGCTACCAAGCCTTCCTCTTGAGATACAGAGGGGTCGTCCAAACCATGCGGCGCTGCAATTTTCTCAGAGTGCGAACCGAGCTACGAGCCAGATGTGGAGATGACGGTTGATGCAGTCAAAATGGCACCAGATCTAGCATTTTGACAAGGAGGTAACTTAGCAAGAAGAGAGAGTTGATCTATAATATCAGAATAAAGGGCGATTATCTTAGCAATTTCGTCAGGCGTAAATTGGAAGCCTTCAAGCATGGGAGAGATAAGAAAATTACCTACTGTGGGGATCTGTTCATGCGCTACAACTTCGAAGCCTTCGACGCTACCATCCTTTGATGGTTGCACAATTATGGGAGAAGCCAAGATGATCCCCTGATCAACATGAAGATGTGAAGATGGCATCAATAGCTTCTTATTCCCTCTCCAGTCTTAAGATTTCCTAGCCCTCCACTAAATCTTGGCGAGATTCTCGTTTAAGTATGCCTGAACCAGCACCTTTTCAGTGTAACCGCCACCCATGACTTGAAATCGAGCCAGAATCTCTTCATATACTACAGCAAGCGTACGAAGGGACAATGGACCCAAATAACTAAGGCTCCCTTGATGCAGCACGGAGTTGACATAGAATCCCAAAATGGTACAATCCAAGCTTTCCATCTTCTTTGTGAAGGTATTTCGAAATTCTAAAAAGCTGGCTTCCGTGCTAGCCTTCTCTACCTCAACAGCATTTTCTCAGCATCCAAAATCGAAACTTGTTCACGAAGAAAGATAATTTCTTGAGCCCATTCAGCGATGGCTTTCTTCTACATCTCAAACATCATCTCGCTTATCCTAAACTTTTCTTTTAAAGCTGCCTTAGAGTGTTGCACTTCTTTATTTCATCTCTATATATGAGTGGACCCATTCGGTGGATTCTTTCAACTCCTTAAACAAAGAAGAACATTTTCTCTCTCTCTGCGTTGAGGGCATCATCACTCTCTTTCTTCAGCCTCTCGATCTTTGTGTCATGATCTAAAAGCTGCTTCTCGTACTAATCATTTTCGAACTCGAACTAGAGAATTTCTTGATAATTGTTTCGATTAAAAGTGGATAGCTGCATGAATAATTTTTCCCACCACTTGGTGTGCTCCAAATCGCCATGGAGATAGGGAGAATAAGATTTAGCATGAACTAACTTCAAATTGCACTTATAAAAAACAATCACCTTAAGAGAAAGTTAGGGAATGCAGCTTGCGGATGCGTGGGATCATCATGGAGAATATAAGGCGCATGCCTAGAAATTGGGAGAGAGGCGGTCATAGCAACATGAGTGGAGGAGGTCACAATGTCGGAAGCAGGAATGTTTATCCCAATGGAAGTAGGAAGTTATGAAGCGGGTTCTCGCTCTTGGTCCCTTTTTAGCATCTTTGACGGATCTTCCCACTCGGTTGGGCTCTTTCTCTTCTCATAGCCACTTCCTCTATAATGACCTTGATATTTCTTGGCACGGTGATGCTCTTCCGCCTCCCTATTCTTCCTCCTCTTCCTTTCCTCGTCAGTCTCTTGGGGATCATTGTACCCAAAAGAGTGTCTCTGCGGATGCTGAGACTCCAATACTCAATTGAGATCACTATAAAAGCCATAAGACAAGGTTCCTATAGAAAATGATAAAACGGCTTTATGAAAGAGACATTTGATGATCAAGAACATCCTAGAAAATAATAATAATATAAAGTTTGTGATCCAAGTAAAATGTGTTATGTAGTTTAACGACCTCACCAAAGCACTCAAACCGGATCGGTCACCAACTAACGTCATGACACTGAATCCGGTAGGGATGATCTGAATAAGCTGGAAAGGCAATCCTTTCGAAGTGAAGTCATCCATCAAGTCATCCATATTCACAAAAATGTTGCTCGTACCTCCCAAGTCAATATCGAAACGTTCCGGCAAAGAGCTGGATACATGTTCATTCTTTGGAGAAGCTCCTTAAGTGGGCTCTTTCAAAGAAGGTGAGGGAGCATGTACAGAGCTCAACTTTGAGGCCTTGTCGCCTAAGTTATCATCGCCCTCATAAGTGTCCCAATCTATTTCTTCCTCACTTAGAGGATGCTCCTCACAAAACTGTCCTTCCTCCTTTCCTTTAATCAACAGAGCCTTGCCTTTCAATTGAACAAAATCTTCTTCTCTCTCTTCTAGGATCGATGGCATTTTGAGCGGAATGTCGACCCCGACTTGAATTTGGATCTCCTCATGGGTCTTCTTTGACCCGTCGGATGTGTCACTTTCTTATTCCTCGTCATCATCATCCTCTTCACCAAAGTCAAAGGAAGAGGAAACATAATGGCTCCGGGCTCTAAAGAAAGAAGGAGCGCTGACAAATCCAACAGACCTCCTAGGGTGTAAAAGCCCATATCGGTAAAGATTTTCATCTATGAGCAAGAACCAAATTATGCGCTCCTGAGCATCAACAGTTTTCAGGGTGCAAAGGACAATGCCGAGTGTCGGATCTTTGTTAATCTTCGAAAGAACTGCAAGAAATGTACAATCGTTCAGAAGACTTGTAGCAATTAGAGGAAATTCCAAGCATGGTGAAAGAGACTCCCATGTGGTCCATAAACGGGTGAATCCCTCTCAACATTTAGAAACAAAGAACTAATTTTTGAATGAAGGAACTTTGCTGGAAAGATATGGTATAAGTTTCTAACTACGTTGAACATCGATATAAACAAGTGATGTCTTAGCCTCCCTCTCTTTTTGAATAATAGAAGATTCTACAACTCAATGAAACTTAGGGCATGATTAGGCATTCACATTAATAGAATATATAAGCACATCAGCATGACATATCCATTTAAAAGAATCTAGAATGCGGTTAATCCTATGTTCTGAAGTGTTGTCATTAAGAAGTGATTGAATGGAGGCACTGCACCGTACATGCACATATAACGGTGGCAAGCCACGTATCCAGAATGTGGCCTATGATCAAATTCACCTCTCAATGGTAGAAGCACGTCATCCTCTAGGGTAACATATTGCAAGAAAATGCTTTGTAACATCTTATGTGTAAGGATTGAAGGAGCTTTCTCTGGAGGATCAAGCAAGACTCTGAAATTAGAAGGAGTGTGATCGATGACTGGACCAACTGGAATCAGGCGATCATATTGAACTGAAGTTATGGAAGCGACGGATCTAGCTAGGATCGACGATGACTTCACTTTCTGAAGTGACGAGTTCCCCTTAACTAAGTTCCGCCGAGAAGATCAACACATCATTCTATGTAAGGAAGCTTGTGTTCAAAATGGCAAGGTACGCCTAATCTCTAAACTATATACCCTGGCGTAGTTGATACTTGAAATTTGAAAGATAATTGATGTGTACCAACCACCGATCGGATTCTAAGTATTAACCAAGGGTGTGATGTGTAATCTAAGTGAGAGAAGGTTTGGTGTACTGAACAATGTGTACAAACCATTCCATATAGATGGTTCACTCACACCGGAAAAAGCAATCTGTATCACCTATTAATTTCTTTTCTTCTATACTTACATGTTGTCGATCAACGATTGATAAAGGATCCACTGGCCAAAGAGACACGGAAAGCCCTTCCTATTCCAAGTACATCGACCATGCAACGACATGACCAATCCAACACAAGCAACTGTAGATCAATGGGCGCAAATCGAGTAGAGAATTCTCAGCATAATTCGATTTTAGTACTCTCGAAAGTGACAACAGCATGAGCTGCATACAAAATGCTACTCTAAGCAATTATCACCTCCTAGAAAAACCAAAATCAATCCACAAGGCATTATGCTGGGATCGACTATGTAACTCTGTGCAAGTTAATTCTAACTCTATGGATGAAGGTAGCAAAACATGTCAAGCACCGGGGCAAAACCCTAGCTTCGTTCCATGAAGAATTCAAAACTCGATTTTCTATCTTCTTCCACAAAGTCATAATCAGCTCGAATCTTCCATGTA
The DNA here is from genome assembly GCA_030765085.1 of Allium cepa. Taxonomy (NCBI): domain Eukaryota; kingdom Viridiplantae; phylum Streptophyta; class Magnoliopsida; order Asparagales; family Amaryllidaceae; genus Allium; species Allium cepa. Next base: position 603,748,562 of record CM060943.1, on the reverse strand, counting down.
TTCATCACCAACACAACTTCATCACCAATCACTAATATAATAATATGCTAAAATCCACATCACTAAGCTTCAAATTAGAGAAAAGTGATCTAATATATGATTCAAGACAATCCGAACCAGGGTATAGGATGGATCAAATCAACAACGCCTCAAAATGGAGGAGATCATGATAGTGGGACCTACATAGAATGACGGCAGCAGCTCTAGGAAGCGATGGTTGATGGCGTTGGTGGGGAGATCAACGGAGGAGGCTCGTAAATGGACGGAGAGCTTGGATCAACAGGATAGGGTATTGAAGAGATTGGATTGGCTGGAGAACAAAGGCTCAGGTCGAAGGAAAATGAAGTGAAGTGGGGAGGTCAGCTAGTATAAATAGAAAGAGAAAGGTGAAAAAATTATAAAGTACTTGGATCAGTACCAATCCAATCCAATTGGATCGGTACCGACCCAATTTTACTTCTCCGAATGGTCTCAAATTTTCCATATTCGACCTATTCAATGTTTGTATTCATGCTGGAAATTATCAAGTCAAGATCACTCCATAATTGCGAATAATGGAGATTCGCACTAAGGACTGGATTGTTAGCGGGTACATCATAAATAGCTTTTCAAAATGATCAGATATGACCAATAAAACTCCTTAGTACAGAAAACCAAAGATAAACAATTCCATAGCACACCTTGTTTTTAATGAAAGCATACTCTGAGGGAAAAGTGTTAACCGGGTTTTTAACCCACCAAAATTCAATAGGAGTTAGAATATTCAGATTAAACCAGAACGACTCGAAACTTGATCGGAATGCCTAAGATACAAAACAAAATATCCCAAGAAGTTTGGGCAATTTCTATGCAAACATTTTGGATCGGTATTGATCCGATCCAGTTGGATCGGTACTGATTAAAAATGTTGCTTTATTGCATCTCCAACCCACTTGTTTTACACTCCTATGTCTCCACTAATCTTATCTACCAAGTTTTATTACATTCCAAGCATTCGAGTTCAAGAAGTTGAGGTTCATCTGATTCGAAATACAGTTCAATCTAACCCACAGATGAATCATCATCAAAACAAGCCAATAACATATGAAATTTCACGAATAGCATCACTATGAAGTAAGAAGCTTGTCCAAAAAAATCGGAGCCAAAATTGGCTAAGGATTGGATCAGCACCGATCCAATTTGGTCGGTTCGATACCAATCCAAAAGGATGGCCAATTTTGGCCCCAAACTTTCCGAGCTTTCTCTGCATAACGACTATAGGCTTCTGACAAAGCAATTCTCAACCTAAGCGCTTTTCAACCCCTATAAATACCATCTCATCTGCAGCATAAAAAGGGATTTGCTCTAATCTTTGCTGAAAATCTACAATTATTTCTTCACTCTTCTTATCCTTCACAACAACCATTAAAAGGCAACTAAAATCCTTTTGGTTATCTCTAATGATGGTGGCTTGATCTAACTTAGGAAAGAAAAGTCGTATTGTAATCCACACTCCTTTGTAATAGTAGTTGATCAGTAAAATCTATAAAGTAGACGTAAGATTCGTTAACAGCCGAACCATTATAAAAATCTCTTGTCTCTTTACTTTTTTGGCGATGTATTAGTGATTTTTCTATTTTATTTGGCTTAATAAACAGGGATGGTGCTTTCACATTCAATTCAGGGTGTTGATCCATTTGTTGGGTTAATATTAATTTTTATTATTGAACCAAGGGCTTTTTGTTTGAACTACAAAGTTGAAAATGGATGATATTGGAATTTTACCATTACCAAATTCCATAATCCAAAGTGATATAGTTTTGGCAAAGAGAATTAGTGTAAGTAATTTACTATCAGGTAGCACTTAAATTTGTAAAATTGGATTTTACTGAAGCTTTATAAGCAATAAATTTGACCGTAATGTCACACCACTAGCTAAGATGAAGTATGAACATTAATACTCAAATTGTTCGATATTAATTGTTAACCAAATTTGCACCTAAAGAGTCAAGACAACCGCAGTGTTCAATCATCCATCAACCACTTGATTTAATTAATTATAATTATTACAATTAATTAAATTAATTAATATTCATGAAATATTAATTATAAATTTTTATTTGATTTATGTTGATGAGTATTAAAAATAGTGCGTATAAGTTGTAGACACACTTGTTAATATACGATATCGATGTAAGTTTAAATTCGATTTAAATGTAAAATATTTGATAAAGCTTAAAGTGTTTTGAGGCCCAATAGAGGGGTGCATATAGTTAGCCATGATAGGTGGGAAGAGGCTTGGAATTTGATTGCAAAAATGTGTGAGATGGCTTTGGAAAGAAAAGATATGTTTACCTCTTTAAGCCCTTTCTTTCCTATGCTACTTAAACATCTCTTGCCATTCTTTTCACATAATTCTTTCGAGTTTGTGCCTCCACTTCTCTCCATCAAAAATGGTTGAAAATTCAAGTCTCCTTTTTTTAAATTCAAGTAAAAAGAAACCTACACATAAATTAAACTACAGTTAAAAGCACGGTGTGCAGTTTCATAATTGGGTTACACCTTTTGGAAGTATTTAATAGAGATTGAAGAGGAGTTATTCAGTTTCAACATTCAAGGTGTATTCTTGGGTAATTGTTATGTACTATCCACATTTACAAATTTATATAATTATACACTTGTATATCATATGCTTTATGTTCAAATCGTTAGGTTTTATCATGAATCCTAATTTGTATGTGTATCAACATGAGATGTGAATATGTGATTTATTGCATGTGTGTCTGTATATATACATATATATACACACATATATACATATATAAATATATACACATATATTACATACATACATACATCTATACGTACGTACATACATACATACATATACATACATACATACATATATATATCTGTGTGTGTGATTACAAATTTTTTTTCTATGCATACATGTTTGGATATATGTTCGAAAGAGACTTAACAAATTAATTTTAATTACATAAGAGCAAAGTATGTGGTGGTATATACAATCTTTTAGATCATGTATTTACCTTTCTATACGTTATTATTTTGGTATATGAAATACATATTTGTATGCATATTTAATAAACATAAAATTATATATATATATATATATATATATATATATATATTTTGAAACTGGGTAAACCGCCTCATTAAAAACCTTAATAGTTATCAACGTGATACCTAGTATGGAAAAAAGAATGCGGTGCTTTATTGATATATCACTGAATATAATAATTTACAAATCATCTACAGTGCCAATACAAAAACAAAGAAAACCTGCCCAACGGGAAACGAAAATGCACCCGATACTATAACAATACAGAGCAAATCCTATCAACCCAGGTAAAACAGAAAACAACTTTAACCGTTATCCACTAAGTCAATGCCCCACCTCTCTAGAATTTCCTCATTTTCTTTGGTTCTCTTAGTCTTCTTCTTGCTTTTCGTCATCGGGTATTTAACATCAATCTCCACATACTTCCATCGTTGAAACTTATCAATCTCTCTGCCTTCATGGATTCTAGAATTTCTCTCTTTCCAAATATGGAAGATAATCGTGACAAAGCTGCAAAAGGCGAGGTCTTTGATTTGGTTTTCAGTATTGAACAAGTTGTACAAATCAATCGCTTCCTCTTCAACCAACATCGAGCTATTCCGATTCATACCTAGCTTCAATTTACTTCGAGTCCAGAGATATGCCGAGTATGTGCATTGGAAAAACAGGTGATTTCTATTTTCTGGTTCGCGTTTGCATAGCACACATGTAGGATCTACAGAGAAACCCCATTCCATCTGTTTGTCTTTGGTTGGAATTCTATTTAAAATAACTTTATATGCACATAAACTCATTTTAGGACTGTTACAGTAGTTCCATATAATTTTAGTCCAATTATTAGGCTGAGAATGTATTTTGGAACTATCCCATGCAGAGTAGAAATTAAAACCATTTGGTTTGTTGTTCCAGCTCCAGTAGTCAGGGTCATGAGTAGTAGACATTTTTACTTCGCTGATTTGGTTACTTGTCTAGTAAAATGAAGGATCTGTGGCCTTAAGGAGTTATTTTGTATAATACTGCTAACCTTCAGATTGTCCCCACCGTATAATCCAAGAGCATCCCACCCAAGAATATTAACTAATAATTCATTGTTAATCCATGGGTCGTGCCATAACAGTGTGTCTTGACCATCTACTATGCTCCTGTGAATATGTTGTAGTCCTTTTTGCCTATGCTTAAGGATAGTTTTCCAGGTGCATGAACTATTATTATCAATATCCATAGTCCAGAAGTGTTTTACTTTGCAGTATCTATTTCTCATCCACTTAGACCACAGATTGTTATTGTGTATATAATGCCACAGTAGTTTAAGAGCAGTAGCAGTTCTAATGTCCTCAAAATTTCTCAGGCCCACCCCTCCTTCAAGTTTCGGTCTGCATAAGATGTCCCATGCAATTTTATGGGTTTTGCCACCCCATACAAAATTTGCACATATCTTATTAATTTTATTGATAGTAGCAATAGGAAGTTGGTATATCATCATCCAGTAGAGAACCATGGGTGTGATAACAGAGTGTATAAGTTCGATCTTACCTGCCATAGATAGAATTTTATAGTCCCATCCATTCATTCTGGTTTGTATCATGTCAAGTAGATTTCCACAATCATTGTAGTGAATGTAATTATATGAAAGAGGAACTCCCAAATATTTAATAGGCAGTGTTCCTTCTTTCATACCCAACATGTTGATCAAAAAATTCCTATTGGTCACACCTCTGCTGAAATAAGCTTTAGATTTCAAGTTGTTTATGTTTAGTCCTGTCAAATCTTTTAACTTCTGTAACATGTCTTTAATAGCTTTAGCATGTTTAAGCTTAGCTTTAGAAAATATCATGAGATCATCTGCATACAAAAGGTGAGTGACACAAGGATCTTGATTATATATTGGTTGTAAATTACCAGCCTTGTATTCTTTATACATCATCAAAGACAGAAATTCCATAGCTATGCAGAAAAGATAAGGGGAGAAAGGGTCTCCCTGTCTCAACCCTCTGTTACTGTGAATAAAACCTCTTGGACTACCATTTACAATGATAGAGTAGGTAGGGGATGTGATGCATTTTCTGATAAGTTTGATCAGGCTATAAGGAAAACCCATCATTTTCAGCATGTGACATACAAACTCCCTGTTAATCATATCATAAGCCTTTTGAAGGTCAATCTTGATACACATTCTATCACTGCCCTTTCTATTAAACTGTCTAATTTGCTCATGCGCAAGCAGGACATTTTCTGCAATGTATCTTCCTGGAATGAAAGCTGATTGGTTTTATGATATTAGGTGAGGTAAGAATGGCTTTATTCTATTGCATATGATTTTGGAAATGATTTTGTATAAGACATTACAACATGCAATAAGTCTGTAATCAGAGATACAAATAGGCTGTTTGATTTTAGGCACTAGTGTAATAAAAGTATGATTTAGCCCTTTTTCAATTCTACCTGTATCAAAAACTTCTAGTATTAAATCCAGAATGTCATATTTCAACTCATTCCAATGGATTTTATTGAATTTTGCTGTGAATCCATCAGGTCCAGGGCTCTTATATCAGAGATTGAAAAAACTGCTTTTTGGACTTCCTCAATTGTAATTCTAGAGGTAAGTTTAGTTCTGCCCCTATCATTTATTTTGCTCATGCACTGGATATCAGGGAAATCATTAGGTAGAGGCTGTGTGGAGTGAAAAATGGTAGTGTAAAAACTTATAGCCTCAGATTCAATTTTTTCAGCCTCTTGAATGATTTCCCCATTGCTCATAATTATCTGATTCCAGTTGTTAATAAACCTTCTTTGTGACATCTTTGCATGAAAGAATTTCGTGCGCGAGTCCCCATCTATCAGCCAATTAATTTTTGCTTTCTGTTTTGATTTTAAAAATTCTGCCTCATTATGGATTTTCCATTTGTTATATGCATTGCTAAGTTTGTCGAATAAGAGTGTGTTTGTAGGGTTTGCATCACAATCTTTAAGGAATTTCTGATATTCTTCTTCATGAAGTTTAATCAGGTTACCCTCTCTGCTATTCTTGAGATTCCATTCTTTCAGCTTGGATTTACATTCCTTAATGAATTTAATGAACTTGTGCATTTTTTAAGCTTGGTAATTAGGGGAGTTTGACTGATAGATATCAAGAGCATTTTGAAAACAAGTCATATATCCTTCTCTCAGATGCCATGAGTTCACATATCTAAATGGAGTGTTTTGATGAGTTTTGGCCTCTTTATTGAAACTAATAAAAATTGGAATGTGGTCACTGATAGCATTAGAAACCCCAAAAGATGTAATCCCTGGATTAGATCCCATCAATAAGTGGTTACATAGGACTTTACCAATTTTTGAGGCTATCCCTTTCTTCCTCCAAGTGTATTTAAAACCTATGATAGGTAGTTCCAGCAAACCCACTCTAGTGATGCAATTGTTAAATCCTGTCATTTGATTATAAGGAACAGCTGATCCACCCTTTTTGTCTGATGGAGATAAAATATTATTAAAGTCTCCTAGGATGATCCATGAGGAGTTCACATATCCAGATTCATCAATTAATTCTTCCCATAATTTATTTCTATCTTTAATAAAATTACTGGCATAAACAAAGGATATTCTACATTTAAAGCCACCGGTGTTTTCAGCTATTAAAGAAATATGTTGCAATGATTTTTTCTCAATTTGAAACTTCCAAATATTTGAATCCCAGACAATGAGAATACGACCTTTGCTGCCACGGTCGTTGTTATCAATCAATTTCAAGTTACTTTGCAGCCTATGCCCCAGTTTCTCGATATGTATACTACTTAATTTATTTTCAAGTAAGCCAGCTATAGATGGCTTGTATTTTTTTAGGAATTTAATCACTTCGAATTCTTTATTCTTAGCATTTAAACCCCTAACATTCCAAGAAACAATGTTCATTATTTAATCTTACTTTGGCTCCTTGTATTTGCTTTAGGAGGAGCAGTTGTTGATTTTCCTTTTCTATTTTTAACATTTTGCATTTCAACTGTTTCAATTTCTTCATAAATTTTTTTGTTTTTGTCCACACAGTTCGAGACATCTTCCACTTTTTATGGGTTTTTGAACACATTTTCTTCTCTTGCAAGATTTATGATAAGTTCCTCTTCTTCAGATTCGCTTAAGTCTTCTACCAAGCTTTCTGTAGTTTGTTCACCTATGTGAATATTTTCTGCATGTGTGGTGTCTGATCTGTCATGAAACATGGTGGTGGAAATGCTATCCTTTAACAAAGGTAATACTGTGCTCTTTACTTTTGGAAAAGTAGAGTTTTCAATCACTATATCCTTTTCTGTTGTTTTTCCAATTGCAAGCATCTCAGATTGAATAGAGACAGACAAGTCCTTAATACAATTGTTTTCTATGTTTTCTACATATTCAATTGAGTTCCGATCATGTAATTTAACCGACCCATCAATTGTAATATCAGCATCTACATTTATTGTTTCTTTATTAGAATCATCAGTAGTATTTCTTGTTGTATGCTCTGCATTTCAATTTCCTTCTATTTGTTCCAAGTTATTGTCTAGTTGTTCAGAAATTGAAGAGATGCTGACATTTACTTTATCTTTTGGTATCCACTTTTCTTTACTTTTTATTTTGCATTGTTGATTAGAGTGGCCAAACACTTTACATTCTTTGCAACTATGTGGTTTGTAGAGGTACTCTACTTTGATCGTTAGTTCCTCCCCAGTATATAGAACTGCTGTAACTTCATTGGGAAAATCATCGCTTGCTTGCATTTCAACCAAAATTTTTGCAAATGCAATTCTAGATTCATCAGCGGTAATTTTATCCATTTTAATAGGCTTTCCCAGCACACTTGCTATGGCGCTCAATGCTTCTTTATCCTAGAGTTCGAGTTCTAGATTAGATAGTTTTATCCATATAGGTAGAGTTGTTAATAAATCTTTTCTAAATCTAGTATCCATAACCCATTTTTTCAAAATAATAACTTTGTAATCAAACAAATAAGGTCCACCTTTCAACACATTGTCGCAATCTTGTTTGTTATCAAATCGTATAATGAAGTAACCGTTCTCCCGTGATAACAATTGAAATTTCCCTGTTGGTTTCCATACTCGTTCTATGTAACCTTTTAAATGTAGATGATATGGTCTGACCCCATATACGTAGAAGATAATCGAGTGTTCCCATTTGTTTTTCGATCTCTTCACTGAAGTTTCTGAAATAATTGCTTTCCTTTTGTCATTGACCAGAACTGGTTGAATATAGTGGAGGTCCAGAAATTCATCTTGTTTTCCCCTATTCCTCCGCTTGCTGCTTCCTTCCATGATTTCATGTTCCCTGCTTTTATTTCATTCTGCATCGATTTCCATTTATATGCTTCCTTGCTACTATCGATTCGATCGCCTTGAACCTGTGTGATTCCAGATCTAGTTCGGGATTTATCCCCCCCCCCCCATATATGGAACACTGGATTGACGAACCACGTTGGTGGTTTTTTGATTATTGTGGGATAATCCGTCACGTCCCAGGTCAAGTCGATACGACGTCGTCGTTTCCTCCATAAGTACTGCTTTCCCTTTGTTTCTATAAGAATTGAGAGCGGCATCTTTGTATGAATCACCTATATCAGGTGGGCGTCCTCTGTCTTTGGTGAAATCGCCATTAGATGTAGATCGTTCAGCCGCCATTAGATGTAGATGTTTTCATTCATTCATTCTAAATTTTGTTTATATATATATACACACACATACATAAATATATATATATATATCATGAAATTGTTTTGTATACATTTGCATATGTAAATGTCTGTCTTGTTTATAATTAACTAAAAGGTGCAAAGAAAAAAATTATTTAAGATTAAGATGTGAATTTTTTTTAGATTTGAAAAGATAAGGGAGTAATAAAAGGAAGGAGAAAGATCTATTCATTGATTCTCTTTTGTTATTACTTAAATCCTAATTAATTTCATTAAAATTTTATTCTTTCCTCTTCTATTTAATTACCCATTTGAATCTTTTTTATTGCTACTTTAATACAAATAATCTTTGATTTGTCAAAAATAACTTTATAAGGTTTCTTATATACACACACTCTTCATTGGTTCTCTTTTATTACTTTCTTTTATCCTAATTGCTTCATTAAACTTCCACTCTTTCCCCTTCCTATTAATTGCCTATTTAAACATAATTGGTTACTACTTGAATATAAATAAACCTCTAATTAGCAAAAAAACATTATAAGTTTATATGTGTGTGTGTGTGTAAATATATATATATATATATATATATATATATATATATATATGAACATAAGCAAAACTATATATATATCGAATTTAAATTTATATTTGACATCAATTATATTTTCATTTATCAATATTACTATTTTATAATAACATATATAATTTATACTATTATAGGTATAATTTCATTAAATATATATGTGTGTGTATGTGCGTATATAAGACAGCATATATGTATATGGAGGGGATAATATGTCTATTACGGTGTAAATGTCAACACTTATATACGTACATCTTAGTCCATGTACATTCTATATGTTTTAGGTACACACACATGTGTATATGATACATATGGTCATATTATATAACATAAATATAACACAAAAACAAAACTTTATCTACAAATAAAATAAAATAAAGATTTTATTAAAAGAATATTTAATTAAGACCTAAATATAAACTCCCTTGCGGGCTGGTTCAATTCCAACATTCCCAATATTAAAGATAGTAGACCGTGGGTACATAAAAATTAAAGATGCTAAAACAATGGACAAAAAGGGAAAACCTCACAGCGGAATCTAAAAAATATTTATCGTTTCAATAATTAGATATTACACAAAATTTAACATCTGATAATATTCATATCGATACGTTAAACCACTTAATTTAAAACAAGAACCATATAACTATGATGTAAGAGATGTACCGAACCATCTTATCAATATGACTCATTCCCGATCCTTTGCTTCTTTCTTTTGCTTCCACCTACAAACTTAGAAGAATACATCGATAATTTATATTCTCAAAACACCCTTTTATTTTACAAATCAGACAATAATAATACTTGTTACCATAAATATCATAAAATCAATCATTTCATCACTTACACAAAACAATACTATTTTAAGTGAAATTCATATTATTATTGTTTAAAGCCTCATTATAAATAATAAAACTCTCATATAATAATACAAAATATAATTTTAGCTATTATTTATGAATTTCAAAGAAGTTTAAAAATAATAATATTATTTTATTTTATACTTTAATTTCAGCAAAGTATGTTAAATCATCATTATTAATAGAAACCATCTAAAATATGCAAATACCCTTATTTATCAGTTATCTATTTATTTTTCTCATTATTATCTAATTTGTTCCAATTAGTTGTATCCAATCCAAATCAAAGAATTTATTTATTTAAATTTCCCGCTGTCATCTATTTTATCTCAATTACTTATTTCTCTGGTCAATTTAATTTTTTTAATTAAACACCCAAAAATAAAACAATAAACAATAATTATATAACTAAGGCACAAAACATGAAATATATCATAATAACCAATGAGTCACCTATCGAATATAATATATATCAATAATTGTGATCTTTCATCAAAAGATATGGATTTTATAATTTAAAATTAAATTGATGAAATTAAATAAATCATACTGTAACGACCCACCTTTTTGGACGGTTCAAAACGATAATAAACCACACATATCAGACTCAAACCATTCAAAAGGGAAGATTATTAATGGGGTAAAAATGAAAATAACAAAAAGGAAAACAAAACATAGAATCTCGCAGCGGAACGATAAAATATAATAATCAAATAAACAGTTCATGAAGTTGTTTTACAAATAATATTTGATTACACTATTACAATTCAAATCAGAGTTATACATACATCAGAAATTAACAAATAATGCAGTGTAACACATAATGTAGTGAAATAATAAATAGCAATAATATACTGAATCTTCGTCTTCATCCTCAAGAAAATAGTCTTCAATACACTGAAAAAGCTCAAACTGACCCGAGGTAATGAAAAGACAAAACACTCGAGTTAGAACTAAAAGATCTTATGTAAGTTAGATCAAAATATATAAAACAGAAATATTAGTGCAATGGTTTCATAGATGTTATGGGATTTTCTTCTCCTATCAAATGTACAACGTGAATATAATTATTTAAAGGGTTTCAAATAATTCGAAACATCAGTCTTAGTCATCTAATTTAAACAAACCCGAAGTTTGAATTAACTTAAACACTTCAAATAATACAATTCCAAATAAAATCTAAATTCAAGAAATTATATGGGTATATGTCATTTCAACCAGTATCAAAAATCAACATTTCCATATCAATGAAAACTGCTTTGGTTTATCATTTCAACCCATAATGATTTTCCCTTAATATATAAGATGTTCAGGTATGTATCATTTCAACCCATAGGGATAATAGAGATATAGACATAAAAAACATTCAATCATCCAAAATGTCAATCCATAACATCCATCCAATCACACAAATATCAACAATTGAACATACAGCACAATCATCATTGAAATCAACCAATAACCATCAACAATTTATAGGTTATCATTAACAGGTATTTAAGTGGCAATTTAAATTTAAATTTTAGATTAAATTCAATAAAAGTCAGATTTAACTGGAATGATAATTTAAAATATACTAAAGAGAAATCAATCAATTTCTAATCACATCATAAATTCAATTTAACTAACATAAAAAAATCTAGTAGTTGTGAGTGTTTGCTCACCTTTCATGGCTACAAAGGTGATGATAAAAACGGAGCAATATGGAGATTCCTAGCAAAGATCCAAATGCAAAGAAAATCCAACAAAACTTAGACACGAACATGAATCAATAAACAAGTTTCAACTACTTCCAACTTCCAAACAACCCAAGATCCAACCTACGGACAAACCTGAAACTAGGTCATCTTACTTTCATAAAATATTTCTAAGTCAATATCTTACTTTCACAAAAAATTTCCAAGTCAAAAATTCACAAAATTTTTTTGTCATAGTTTCCTTTTTATAGAGAAGTCTGAAAAAACGATAATATTAATAACAACCATATATATATATATATATATATATATATATATATATATCATATTTCAAAATAAAATATCCCAAACTAGGGGAAAACAATATACCATCGCTAAAAAACTGTAATCCGAAAACGTACCTATTTGTTGGACAAACAACGCTTATTTATGAAACCAAAAGCAGTGGCCATTGCTTCCATAAACCTGTATTTCACTTATATAATTCAAAATAGTGAGAACTATGTATAAGAGGGATATTTAAGTTGTTACAATGTGCAATAAAAGCAAATCAATATAAAACATGTGCAAACAAACAATACAACCATTATATGCAACCAAATAATCCATCATATATCCATAGCAATCAAAACATATGGTTTGTTTATTTCAGCAACCTTTAATTATCCAAGGTGATAAATAAAGTATCAAGTGTACCTTACGCTCAACGGCCTTGGATAATTACTTACAGACTATCCATACAACCTTAGATAATTAAAATATCTTTTTCCAAATATCCCATAAGCCAAACAACCAAGAATTTCAAATATTATTAACGTTTATTCAACTGACTTTTTCACATCATTATGTGCTTTTTATTCATTTTCATTCATTCATACAATGTCCTTTTCTCTTTTTCTTTCATGTACTTACATAAATTATTTCACAATATTAACTTACGTTCATAAAATTTATTATACATCAAAATTCTTGTTTGGAAATAATTCCATTGAACACTTCCATTACTTAACTTTACTAGTATAACATCTCATTACACGTTCTATTTACATTTCAACTTTTAAAATTTTGGTAAGTTATATATATTAGGAATGGGAAGACGATAAATGTTAAAATTTTAACTTTTAACCTTTAATATCAACTTTTAACTTTTAACATTTTGGTAAGTAAATCCATTATTTATAAAAAAAATTAGTTTTAAATCTCAAAATACTTTTAAACATAATTAATGAATCAATAATCATTAACTTTAAATATGTTTTATTTTAGTTAATAACTTCTCACAATATTTACAACACTAATAATTTACTACTAAACCATGTTGTACATAAATAAACACTATTTAAACATTTTAAAGTATTTAGAAATGGAAAAAAATGAATAAAATATCTTTTATGTAATGCTTTATCAAAATACTTCTATAACTTAATGTTTTAATAAGTTTAGCCTCGTTTTTGCAAACTCTGGTCGTACATTGATCAGCGTAAGACTTGAAATCTCCAAGTACATAGTAGATCTATTTCAACACCCAGTGTGAAACACTTAAAAATAGGTATGTGAAGTACCGCTCAAAAATCTGACGTCAAAAGATGATGTTACGATAGCAGTGGCCTATTGCTGATCCAGTATTTACGCAACAGACCAAAAACTTTCCAGAAGATCCTTCCACCTTCTGGATTCTAGAAAAATATAGTAGCCATTTTGTAAATAAGGGACCATCGATCCTTGTTGCAGTGGTAACTGCTGATTCAATGATTTATGCAATGGATGCACTTCCTTTTCGAAAGATCCATAAACAACAAATCCCAAGATCGAAAGCGCCTCCATTAGGTAAACTAAAGAGCCATCTACTTGAAAAAAATCAAGGAACTCATGAGTTTAAGTCCGAACAACTATATCGCTTTGAATCCATTTCTGAATTCACCCAAGTATATAAAGGTTTATCGGTGGAATCCATTCCTGGATTCCCCAAGTCCATCTGGTTCGATGCATATCATACTATACTTTTCACAAAGGGTACTTCCCCATTCCTTTTACTTCAAAATAATAACATGCATATATAGTACTCTTTCAAAGTCATAAATTCAACTATCACAATTATATAAATTCCATTATATATAAGATTTCATTTTCAGATAGAGTACTTTCCAAAGTCAATAGTCTCGAATATATCAAATCATTTTTATATAAATTCGTTGTATATAAGATTTATCTCTTCAGATCGAATAGTCTCCAAAATAAATAGTCTTCCAAATCACCATATACTTATATAAAGTCCATCTTATATAAGAATCATATTTTCCCAAAATCAGTTTCGCTATATGAAGAGCCATTAGGAATTAAACATCTTTGCTTTATAAAAGGTTTTGAATTTAGAATAGTTTTGTATATATAGAATAGTTTGTAAAATAGTTTGTATATAAAATAGTTTGAAAAATAGTTTGTAAAATACTTTGTAAATAAAATAGTTTATAAAATAGTTTGCAAATAAAATAGTTTGTAAAATAGTTTTGTATATAAAATAGAATAAACTAGTTTGTATAAGAAAAATAAAAGAAAATATGTAACAACCCGCATATTTTACGATTATATATTTAAATATTTTATTCAAATATAGCATCGTTAGTCGGATTAAAGTCCAAAATGCTAATTTTTGTAAACAGTCGAATTAGGACTCGGGACCACTTCCATTGAGTCCAAAATGGAGTTTGCGACCTTTTTGAGTGTAAACATCGATATGTTTGGAATTGATTAGAATTTTGATATTTTCATTTGGGGCTTTGGGTTTGGATTTCAGCCCACTAACCCAATAAGAGAACCCAACTAATTTATCAAACACTCTAACTCAACTCCTTTTCATTCATTTCATTCCTTATTTCCTAACACTCAAGTTAAAGAGAAAAATAAGGGAAAAGATTGGAAATTAGAAATTCCTAAGCCCTAGTTTTCTTAGGAAATTCATGTTCTTGCTATAAAATCAAAGAGAAGCTTAGATGATCATCCTCTTCATCTTATCCATCTCAATCTCTCTTCAATTTTCAGAATTTCCTATAACCTAACATAGGAAAAACTTCACCTTTGATAATAGATTGAAGATTCTAGAGGTGTATTGAAGAAGGATTGGTCTTGCTTTGTTTTAAAGCTTCTCCTTCATTGTTTTTGGGTTTAAAGGTGAGTTCTTGAACTCACATCTATGTCTATAGCTTTCATTGTTGTTAGATATGAATATCTAACATCTATTCCATGTTCATTTGCTTTTGATTTGAACTGATTTAGTGAATTTTCCAATTTTGGTGTTTTGAAGTCAAAATCTTTAAAGATCGTATCTTGGATGTTTGAACATATTATTTGCGGCGTATCGAAGAGCCTATAGTGCTGGGTTGTTGATTGGCATAATCCCTAGCATACATCGCCCGTTCGATCGCATTTCAGTTTGGATTTGCCATTTTTTGGCTAGGCTGTTTTTTTGTCTGTAGATAAATTCAGATGTCTAAAACCAAAATTCAGACGTATGAAACCAAATTCAGACATCTGGTTGAAAATTCCAGATGTCAGAAATGGTTTTGGAAATAGAAAAAAAGGCAGAGACTAAATCCAAACATCTGAAATAAAATTCAGACTTCTGACACCAAATTCAGACGTCTAAAACCAAATTTCAGATGTTTGAAATGGACCTGGAAGTAAACAGAGAAAGGAGAAAAACACATGTACTTCCAAAACCTAGGGCCAGACATCTGGAAACACCTACCAGACGTCTGGAACTTTTAATTTTGCCTATTTTGGATGGTTTTGAGTGACTTTTCAATTTTAATCGATTTTTGTTGATCCGGTTAGTTGTTATCAACTATTATCGACTTTGATGGCTTCATTTATGGATTTTTGTGAATTTCCATTTGATGGATTTGATATCGATTTTTATGGATTTAATTCACGTCGTCGAATGTGAATTTTTGGTTGACTGATTGTTTCTACAATCAGTTCTATGATTTGTCACTTTAAAATAGAAAGGTTTATATACTAGTATAAATACTAAAACTCTTTCATCAAAACAATTTCAACATTTACTTTCAATATAAAGCTCGCTTTTAAAACCGTTTTTCAATCTATTAGTATATACAAACCTTTACCTCATTTGTTCGATAAATCCAATTAAACGACTTAGCAAAACAAGTGGTATGAAACGTTTGCGTTTACTTCATCGGTTAATTCTTAAACTTGTTCGATTGAAACCTTGTGACAACTTTTGAGTGGAAATCTACAATCTGTTCGTAAATATTTAAGTTAAGCTAGTGGTTATGGGACATGAAGCTAAACTCATTTATTTACTAGCTTGGCATAATTTACACTTATCAATCAATTTTGATCATTTTGTGAATTAGACTAGCGATGCGCGAATGCCTTTTTGTTTGTGTGGGGACTAAACCTCGTTTGTGGAGTTTCGGCTCAAAATTGGTAGGGTAGCGACCCATGGTCTTCGGGCCGTTTGTGGAGCCTCGGCTCAAAATTAATGGTTAGCGACCATGGAATAGCGTTCCGTTTGTGATGCATGTTTTGGTGAGTTTTCATGCTCCCGTTTGTAATAGGCCTCCCCCTTTGTGATTTCTGGATTTCTAATTGATGATTTCTAGAATTTGTGTTTCACCAATTTTTGTGATTTACATTGATAAGGTTTATCAATATTTATGGTTTGGTGAATATGTTAAAGAATATGACATTCTTTTTTGTGTTTGAGAAAATTCGAGATATTGTATGATTTTTTGTTGTTATCTAATGTATACTTGTCACGGTATGACATTATTGTTTCGTACGTTTTTGTCATATCTCTTATCCTATCTCATTTTATATGATATTTATAGCTAGACAGATCCGTTTATTATTTTCTTCTTAAATAATACTCGGGTCAGAACGAGATATTACAGATGCTTCCACTTGACTTCTTATTTGGGACCGACATCTGACTTTTGGCTAACTAGTTTAGCTTATTAGTCTTTGCTTTTATACATTTGAGATAGAGACTGCTTGATGTATACTTATTCTTTTGTGATATTGTGGATCTTGTTTCACCGCTACTCTAACGTACACTTCTATGTGTTATATTCATATTTGTTTTCGCCTTTGTGATAAGGATATCTGTGACTGATTTGTGTAATGCTTATTTCTATATTTATTTCCGAAGATTACATAGCTACTGTGTAGTAGTTTTGAGTTTGTTTCGGTATGTCGGATTTCCTCTTGAAATGGAATCGATATTTCATCTGGCATATCGGTGCTTGCATAAAGAAATTACACGGATTGTAACATCCTGCCTTTTTGTATGCTTTAAATCAATGATAAACCATACACCTCAGTCTTAAACCATACAGAAGGGTGGATTGTTATAGGGTAATAAGAAAAAGCAGAGAAAGAAAAGAACAAAGCAGAATCTTGAGGGGAACGATAAAATATAATAATCAAATATAAAGTTCATGAAGCTGTTTTACAAATTATTCAATTATACTTATACAATACATATCAGAGTTGCACATACCAAACAAAAATCAATAACAATGCAGCGGAACAGTGAGAATATAGTGGAATACTATAATAACTAATAATAATATATCTTCATCTTCGTCCTTCAGAATACGGTCTTTAAATCCTGAAATGCTCAGGCTAACCCGAGCGAATTGAAAAGACAAAATACTCGAGTAAGAACTAAAAGATCTTATGTAAGTTAAATCAACAATAAATAATATGAGCGAAACTGCGTCAGAGATGTTTACGGGATTTGACATCTCCTATCCAGTGTCTAACGTGAGTGCAGTAACTTAAGAGATGCTCGGGATTCATATCTTCTAAGGATCCATTAAACTATTTACTATGTAGTAATATTTCGCTATTATAATAATGTCTATTAGTAAAATAAACTTACTTTTAAATAGCGTTAAGGGGTTACCCATATAGCCCTTAACACGTAATAGTGCCAATAGTCTATACAGTACCGCAATACCTCATGATCGGGAAGCTACCAGAGGATACTCCATAGGTACGACACAAATCAAACTCGTACAAGACGCGCTAGGGTAGGTGACATGGCACACAAGGCAATGCCAGGATTGATATACCAATTGCTATCCGGATTGGTGGTAACGCGTAGCACACAGCTACCGCCCACCTCGAGCCACACCCCCAAATCAAAAAACAAAAGTGGCCACCGAATCAATCCAAAAGTCAGAGTATAATATCGAAGGGATGTTTCCGATAAGAGGGGCTACCTCCTTGGCCTGAGAATCGCTCCTGTTTTAGCCACCTTAGGCCAACTCACAGGAGTCGGGTCCACATATTTACCTTAATAGAACGTCGCCACCATGCTACTTCATTCTGGAATCTCCACCGCGTACACGGTTGTTAAAGTGGTTTTCGGAGTTGGCAAAGAGTATGACAACTTCCGACCCCGGTCTCTTCAACAAACAAACGTTATTATAACATCGCGGTCATTTCAAAATAATTTATACTTCAAAACCAGAATATAATATCCATTTCGAAACCATATAAATACGATATCATTTCCATTTCAAAACCAAATCAATATGATATCATTTAAAAAAACATAGTATTTCAAAGTTATAAAATTTCGAAACCAAAGACTTAAAACTATAACACTTCCAAAGCGTAATACTTTGAAATTAATAACTTTGAAACATAACTTCCACCTCTCACATGGTTTAGATATTAAAATATTTTATAAAACAAACTAGCCTCTTAATTTCACAAATCAATTCCAAAACAACCCAAAGTTCTAAATTTTAAATTTAATATATTTCAAAGTTTAAATATTCAATATTTCAGAACTAAATTTTATAATTCATATATATACAAATTTCACTTTTACTATTATTTAGATTTGAAATATTTGCTTACTAAAACCAATATCCTTTAAATAAAACTTCAAATTTCAAAACTGAATATTCCTCAATTTATTCACTTAATCACCTTAAACCCGAATTAAATTATAAAACCACATTCTTTTAAAATATCAATCTCAATAAGTTCCAAATGGATTCTTATTAAATATAATTCTTAATTAGATAAAATATCAATCAATTTCAAACTATCTTCTCAACCTTGATTTATAAAAATCAATATAAACTCTATAATAAAATATAATTTAAGTAAATACTTATCCATATTATATTTTAATAAAATCAAACTTTATTATTAAACTTATTTTAACTTTAAACAAATTCTGTTCATAGCTTAAACCAAGAATTTAACTATATATAAAAGAACATTTATATCCAAATCAATATCTCAAAAATCATATATTTCTTTACAAACCATAGAAATCCTTTCAAAATATTTTTATATATAGACCACGGTGTCTGTATATAATTCTCTATCCTATGGTCAAGTGATACAGATATTTATCATTTCAATGTATAATTTAAATAAAAAATTACGGTTATATCATTTCAAGTCGTAATCCCGAATGAAACAAAAATAAATCCATAACGAACTTGCAGATTATAATCATATAAAATAAAACATCCATTCATCTATCATCCAAATCACACATGCATCACAATCATCATCCAAAACAATCAATCAATATCAATATATAACTGATAATATATAACAGGTATTTAATAGGCAGTTATATTCAATAATAGATTAAATAACGATTAAATTTCAAATAAATGCAGTTAACTGAGATGATGATTAAAAATATATGAAACAGTCATAATTTAATTCGAATCACAACATAAATTGAAATTAACAAACATAAGAAATTTTAGAAGCTGTAAGTGGGTTAAAACACTCATCTTTTGAATTTAAATTGAATTTAAATTCAATTTAAACCCAAAATTGAAACAGCCTCCGAATTTGTCCAAACTAGCGTTAAAATGTCCGGAATTCCAATACGAACCTAGCGGAGAAAACTGCGCGTGAATTTGGTCACGTATGCAAAAGTTATACGCATTAGAAGTTTAAACGATAAAATTAAAATAAGGAAAATAGATTAAATAATAAACACAACTACCTAAACACGGCAGCAAGCTCCTCCCTCACGCATGAACAGTAGTCAAACTTGCCTCCATCAGAAATGCACGTGTTTCTTTCGAAATGCCCATCGTGCCGCTGCGTCTAGAACGAACGTCGCTCCCTCCGGCCACCAGCCGCGCGCGCCACAAGTCACACTCCACCATCCCGAGCCCCCCCTCGATCTCCCAGTCATCGCACACGATACATGATGGAGCCTCCACCTACCAAACGAAACCCTAATGAATTTTTACAAGCGATCTAACCGTCGAATCGCCCTACAAACCACCTAGATGCAAACCCCTCGTCGCTCTCTTCCATACCATAACAACGATTTGTCGATCAGCTGCAGTTGATCGCGACGCAAAAGAACGGTCGAAAATAAACCTTCAATTTCTGGACAATCAATGACTCCAATCGGAAAACGAATCACATATCTAAGATGCGCTCATCGAGAGCTTCAAATCCATATAAAATTTGATATTGTTTGGAGAGTTTGAGTTTTTGGCTTTGGATTTGATTTGGAATTGGAATTGGGAATTTTTGTTATGTCTGCCATTGAGGAGGAGGAACATCTGAATTGTCCATACAAACAAATGAGAAATAGAAAGACTAGGGTTTATAACGAGGTATTTATAGACAAACTGAATTTAGAATGGACCGGACCGATTGGATATACATGTTGAACGATAAAATGGCCCGTAAAGCCCGTTTTGACTACTGAACGAAATTGGGTCAATCCATTTTTAAATATTTTAAATGCGATGGAACAGGTTTCACGTCCAAATTCCATCGTATGAAGAAGTTATGACAAAATCAAATTATTCCAAATTGATTTCAACTGATTTCAATTTCATTGATTTCAAGGCGTTTCAAGTCTGTACGATCAAATGACAAGTTCGATCGCTACGAAACTTGAAATCCTACAATAATTCACCATTACGGATCCGATGAAACTGGTTTCATCGAAATCCGAGTTAGTGGCCAAAATGGCTATTTTTACATTAATTAAATAATTTAATAATTAATTAATAAAATCAAATTTTTAATTCCCATTCTATAATTGACAATTATCACTTTTATATTTCTTAATCATTTACACTAATTTAAACAAATATGTATGTAAATTTAGAGTTGATAAATCTATAAACTTCAGTGTTAACTTCCAATTTCATTAAATTCAAAATTCAAAATTTGATTTCCAATAATTCAATTTAATTTGCTTTCCATTTATTATTCTATCAATTTCATCTTATGGTATAATTATCATGATTTATATCTTAGTGGGTTAAAAATTTCCAATTTCATCTAATTTCAACTAACGTAGTAATTAATCTCATTAAATTGCAAAAATTTGATTTCCAATTCTATTTGATAGACTAAATAAATTATAACACGAAATAATCGATACCATTAACTTTTTATTTCATTTATAAGTTTACTGCTTACAACAAATGCTACCATTAGTTTCATAACAGTAATTTATTCCATTTCAATTCTTTATACATTATTTTATTAGTAAGTCATCATTTTAAGTTATTAATTTACTTTTTATATCCCATTATAAATTAATGCCCACATTAATTAAGATTTTAATCAAATAAATCATTTCATCTTGGTTACATTCTTTTATCACATCAACTATTACTTTATGAATAAAATTAGCATTTCTTATTCATTTTGTTACATTCACAGTCTCCGTTATTGTCTTACCGTTATTGTCTTAAACTTGCTAATGTAATATTAAAGTTCATTTAATTCTAATTGATTTCCCATTTAAATTTAATAGACCAATTAGACAGGTAACTTATAATAATCGTTATCATGACTTTTAATTAACATATGAATTCACTATTCACAAACAAATGTTACAATTCTTATCTATTGATTTTATTCAATTACCATTACTATCTGTTATCTCATTAATTAATTCATATTTACGTCCACTTCCATATATTAATTTTGTAACCAAGTTATAACATTTGCATTAATTCCGTTAATTTGAATTAAATTGCCATCTTTACACTATGCCTATTATTACTCTATAAGCTAGTTACCATTGTTTACCTTTCATTTACTTGACATATTCTCATTCCCATTATTGTAACCTTTATTTATATTCATTAAAATTTAATTTCAATTCCAATTAAATCAACTAATTCAACAGGCAGTTTATAATAGTTGTTTACAAGACAAGGTTACAGTTAAGTTTATCATACTTCAACCAACTATTATAATTACATACATAATACCGAATTCATTCAATTTCTATTAATTATGTACAAATTCCTTTATTTATACAACACTTACATTTATTTACTTATTTTCAATGTTACACCAACTACAACAATTACTTTATTTCATTTTAAATTGTGATTTCACTTTAATTGTCAATAATTAGTTTTTTAATAATCATTGCTACAATTCATTCCTAACATTTACTTCATTAAAAACTATAAAAAATTTACTTCTATCTAAATTTAATTACAAAAATCCTATTAAATTAACCAATTTATTTATTAAAATTTACGGGTCGTCACACGGATGGCCGCTCCTCAACAGCCTTATTTTTCATGTTAGTTGACAGCATTACTCCATATTGTCCTTGGCTAGCATGAGTATAGAGGTGGGGCATCACAAAACAGTTTTGTAAAATGGTTTTATATTAATAGTAGTTTCGCATAAAAGAAAATTTCCAATTTACATTACAACGATATCCAACCCAACAACTTTCAATTTCAAGGTCAAAACATTTCAATAATATTAGAACATAAGATGTACATATGTCATCATTACATAAAATCACATTCGATCGCTCGCTCGATCAAGAAGTTCGCTTTCGAACTAGTATTGTTCATTTGACTTCCTAATGCGGATATCGATACGGTTTCTTGACTGGAAACCATCATTCTCCTTGCATAGCCATATACTATGATAGAATATTCTAGAATCAAACCAAAAATCCATATCAAATATTAGCCATCAAGAATCGAATGAAAAATCCTAAGGTGAAATTGGGCAATCCACCTCGAACTTGTGTACTCAAATCCGGACCATATTAATTATGCGAAAAAAACAATATACGTACAACATACGTATTTATTCCAATTTGTTTCATCACAATTACGTTTCAATTAAATTCATTTTTAATCTCATTGATTAACATAAATATCACTTCATACATTAATACTTGTTTGACATAATTTCTTCATTTAATATAAGCATTAATCATTCATAAACATTGCTTATATTTCAATTCATTATAAATTACATTCCTTTCCACATGTAATATTTCTCATTTAATACTACATTTATTTCAAATCATTTCATAAGAAATTTCTTTAAGTTTGTAACCAATTTACAAATAAAACATTATTTGAGTTTAAAGTTATCAATACTTTAATTATAACCATTTATTGCAACATCTATTTATTTCATAAACCGTTTAAAAGTCATGACTTTATTTATATTCATTTCATTTTAATTCTCATTTTTTTATCCGATTAGGTTTCACTTTTACCTTTCAAATTTATTTGTGACATATTTCATAAATGTAGAATGGATACAACAATTCATTCATTTACTAAACGTAGATATGACAAATTTGTGACGACCCGACTTCCTAACTCCAGGAAATCGCATCATCTTGAAGAAAGAAAGGGATAGAAGAAGAAAAGAAAGAGAAAGAAGAAAGACAACAACATCAGAGAACTCACAGCGGAACGAATAAAATATAATATAACACATAAAATATTACACAGTATCATAATGCATCAGAGTACATAACTTATACAACACATATTAGACAGTTATAAACATCTGTCTAATTCCAACAACTCAAGTATATAAGATACAGATACCAAACAAACACAGCGGAACCAATATATATCTACACGTGGAAGCCTCCTGCTCCATTACTCCTCCAGAAATTCGTCAAGCAACCTGAATCACTTGACTACTCATACATAATATGAGTACCCAAGAGTTTAATAAAACAGAAAATAAACACTCGGGTCAGACAGGGGTCTGGTGTGAGTAAACGGGTTAAAATTGCTTAACTTTAGAAAATCCTTTGAAAAGAAAAGGTATCACGTAAGACTTCCCACACATAAACATGGAAAAGTTTTTACCTTGCGCTAACCAAAACATTTGATAGGAAATCCAGTGATATAATAATAGTGTCTAGGGTTTTCAAGTGAATATGAAATAGCCGAAATTGTTACATTCATTAAATTCCAGCTACTAGCCACAAAAGTGGGTAATACAAACAAAACCGTAGGGTCCCGTAGGAAGAATGGGTTTCCATCAATGGCAGGGCTACTGGGGTACCACCCGTCATAGTACGTGGCTTAGATCACTGTACCGAGGAGTACGCCCGCTCCCTTGCAACACAAGGCCGGGACCATTCCTTACTGAACAGTCCCGAATAAGACAACTCCGGCAGTTTTCCGGATCAACCCCCCCCCCCCACACAGCCGAATAAAAAGGGTCTTCTAGACAGGAGTAAATCTTGCTCTCCAGTGGGAGCTACCCACGAAGCCTTGCTGCGCCTCCCCTGTTTTAGCCATTCCCGGTTGATGAGGCTTGAGGCTGCGATTACCTTTATACAACACATCTATCTTAGAATGCTCATCGTCACCTGACGATGTTCTGAAAGCATTCAATCCATACAAGTTCATTCCGGGTTCGAACGAAACCGAAGGAACTATCTCGTTGCACTCATTTTGGAATCACCCTCAGAGTCAACGACCATAGCCCTTGCACTCTAAATCACCATCTTGAATCTATAAGTACTATTCCGTCAAACTCATTACGGAATCACCCACAGAGTTATACTGACGTATAGCCCTTACACCTCGAGTCTTCACTTGCTCCACTTGGATTCACGACCTAACGTTTAATTGGAATCGATGTGGTTTTCGGATTCCAAATATGGAAACCCGATCCCAGTATCATCGAAACCAAACGCCATTTTAATGTCCAAGTTGTACATAAGGGTTTAATCAATTAAACTTATATTCAAGAAGGTTTATAAACAGATAGATGAATCATAATTATCACAATAGTTATAACAACATTCATCTCACAACAGCATATCACATAACAGAGATATCCAATATCTACCAATATCAAACATCCAATATCAACAAATCATCTAATATCAATCTCCAAATATTGATCATCCAATATCATTCAACATCCAATATCAGTCATTCAATATTAATCAATCATCCATAGCAAAATTGATTATCGATTTAATTAACCTTTTAATTAAATTAATTACTATCCTTTAATCACTTTGATTATTGATTTATTACAAATCAAATTCATTATCACCTTTTAATGATTTTCCTTAATTAATCTTCCTCGATTAATTATCTTAATTACATTCAAGTGATTGTCCTTAACCATATTCAGTAATTAACCTTTAATTACTACTATTAGTTACAATAATTGACGATCCTACTTTTACTTTATTAATTATTCAATTATAATTAATTACATTAAACCTTAATTAATTACAATTAATTAATTCCACTTATATTAATCACTTATATTAATCAACCTTGATTAATATTATTAATCATATTAATTAATGATCTTTCTTAATTAATAATTAAATAATTAACTTGTAATTAATCAACCCATTTATAATCAGTAATTAACAACTTATAATTACTTATCTTAATTTAATTAATCCACTTAATTAATAAATTCATTAATTTCTAATTTAATTATATTAATCCTTGATTAATTAATTCAATTAATTAATCTTTAATTACTTCATTAAGTAATTATTAAACAATTTAATTAATAAATAAATCCTTAATTAATTACTTCATTAATTAATTACATTTTAATTGATTAAACTTGGTAATTAATCTTAAGTTAAATTCATTCATTCATTAATTAATCACATTAATTAATTAACTTAAATAAATTAAGTAATTATCTCCTAATTACTTCATTAATAACTCTTAATCAATCTCTTAATAAATTACTTAACAAATAATTAATTCCATCATTAAATAATTCTTAATTCATTAATTAATTAATTACTCCATAACTAATTAACTTTAAAACAATTATATTAATTAATTCTTAATTGATATCAATAAGTGATTACCCAATAATCACTTCAGTTAATTACCCCCATGAGTAACTTCTCTAATCATTTCCCTAAGTAATTACATTCTAGTTATATTCAAAAATTTACCATTGATTACTTCATTAAGTAATCTCACTTAATTAATCCATAATTAAGTGATTATTTAAAATTAAATAAACAATTAACTAATTATTTAAAATTAATTAAATAATTAATTAACTTCTTATATTTTAAAATCCCTAATTAATTAAGAAAATCATTTATCTTAATTAAACTCTTTACATATTAACAAATCATGTTAAGTATTCTAAAGTTTATATCAATAATAATTTAACCATAATTATCATCACAATTAAATCATTTGAATTAACTAAATTTTAATAACTTTAAAGACAAATTATTTTATTGATTCAAAGTTATAACCTTAACCTTGTTTGAAAATAAGGTGTTAAGAAATCAATTTAGAAATTTTAAACACTTTAACTACCTAATTCAACTCATTCATTTAAAGTGAAATTTGAAACTTTGTTATTAAAATATTGCTTTAAAATTTACTTTAAAACTTTGATTTAATTCTTTAAATTCAAACATCCCTTTTTAAATTGAAATTCAAAATTTACTTAGATAATTACTTCCAAAACAAAAATATATCTTAACCAATTAAATTTAAAACAAATTCAATTATCATCTTTAAAAGTTTGATTTACATTTACCTAAAGGAAACAAGTTTGACTTTGTAATTCATTTCCTTTATAAAAACTGTTTTAAAAATTTACACCAGAAAATTAGTATCGGGTTAAACCCGAGTAAATTCTCAGAAAAACTCAAGTTGCTCCCGAAGACACACACGAGCAACTCCCTACTCAAAAAGCTTCGAGTCGTCCCCACGAATAACACGAGAACTACTTCGGTACAAATCTCGTCTTCCCCAATTTCTAAACTCAGAACCCCCAATCATGCACAATCCAAACCTAGTGCACGTGCACCCCCGCCGCCGACCACCTACGATCATCGCGACCTCCATCATCAGTCACTACACTACTCGCGAGCATGCATGTAGTTCCAGATCAAACAATACGCATGCGATTCGAAATTTCATCATTCGAATCGAAAACTGCAGAACAACGCGACCTCATACTCCTCCACGGCCGACCCTACAACGCCGAACTCCCCTCGCCGACCACCCCATTGAAGTGCCATGACTCCATACTACATTTTCCCCAAATACAAACGAACTCGATCCATTCTTTACGACAAAAATCCCAAAACAGACAAGCCAAAACTAAGAATAGACAAAACCCTATTTTGCTCAATTCCTAACTCCTCTCCATTAGAAAAATTAATTTACATTTTTACCATAATCAACAGTCTAAGCACAAGCTTCAATCCGAGTTTCAAACCAAATTAATGTATGGATAATCGGAATTTCACAAAATTCCCAATTTTGAATAAAACCCAAATTCACCATATTTACACCATTAAAAATTATGATTTCTACTTCTAAATTCATGATTTCATACCACAAACACAATCATACTCTTCCAAACAAAAATTAGGATGGTTAATTTTTTTACTAAAGTTTGTTTTACTGTAAATATCCTATATTTACATTCCTGTAGCTAAAAAAAATATAAAACAAAATTTAAAATTTATATCAAATTATAACATACACTTTCCATTTATATACAAGTCCAAACAGGTTATAGTTTTGAAGGATTTGGATTTAAAGAATGAAAATCCAATTCTGCTTAAACAACAGAGTTCAAATTCAAAACTACAGAAACTAAGTACTTATGATAATCATGCATTCTCATAGTCAAACATTCATTATCAAAGCAAGAATTCACTCACATGCATTATTATTTAACCAAAGAATAAGCCAAATCTGTTTTTAAAAATGATTACTCACCACATTGAAAAGCAGAGCAGGTTCTTGATGTCTAGGCTTTAAATCTTTAAATCTGGAAAGTATTTTTAATTTGCATGCTTAATTTGATGCTTTAATAGATTGAAACTTGCTGGGAAGACTTGAAATTGCAGGTTTGATTTGCAGGTTGTAGCTTTGTACAATGCAGATTGAATTCCATTGAAATGCAGGTTAGAAAGTTGCAGTTTTGAATTGTTGCAGATTGAAGTTGTAGATTTGAAATTAAATGTGTGGAACTTCATGAATTGCAGGTTGATTTTGCTGATTCAAATTTTGCTTTTGATTTCCATTTGAATTGCACAGGATTTGAAATTACAGTATTTGATTTGCTTTGGGTTTTAATTTCAGGGTTTGAGAATAATTTCAGGTTTTGGAAATAAATTTCTGATTTGAACTAAGAAAGAAAACAACGGAGAAAGTGTTTTGTAAAAACAAGTTTTTTTCTTCTTAAAATTTTATTAAAAATTAAAATAAGAATTTTGCCACATGTTCTTAATTCAAACAAGTGTCATTTGCATGCACTTCTTAATTTACAAGTGTTGTTAAGATGTATATATGTTTACACATGTCTTAAGTGTTTTTAAATTGAATTTTTATTTAATTTTAAATGTAAATATAAACTAACATATTAATTTACTAAGTAAACAAATACTTACATATATGAATATAAATTAAATCCTTTAAAGAAAATATTAGAAAACTAACTATAATATAAATAAATCTTATACATGTATTTTTAAAAAAAATCTAAAACTTATACATATACTTTTATAATCATTTAAAATTTTAAACATTATAAAAGAAAACAAAACAAAGCTTGTTTAAATCATTTTTAAACTATCTTATTTAAAAATGAACTATTATCTTATATATATATATATATATTTTGGAAACAGATTGAATTAATCCTTAAATTATCTTTTGAAAAACATTATGTTTTAAAACAAAGCTTCAATTACAATATTCATTCATATACAATTTATTAATAGATTAAGATTAAATTTCAAACAATTCAAATTATAGTACATACATACATATATATTACAGTTTGAAAATTTAACTTTATTTAAAACAAAAGATATTCCCATTCACAATATATATCAACATATATATTATAAATAGAATAAAATTTATTAGCTTTTGAAAAACAATTCTAACCAATTTTTAAATTGTTAAAAGATATTGATCACACTTACCAGATTAAATATTTGTTATCCTTAATAAGATTAATTTCACCAATTTAAATTAAAATTATAAAGAAAATTTATCAAACCAATTTAATTATTATTACAGATTATTAAATCGATATTGCCCAAAATTCCGGGTCGTTACAATCCTCCCCCCTTAAAAGAATTTCGTCCCCGAAATTTAAAAGCAAAGGTAATTTAATAACCCAATACAGATTTTAATTTCAATCAGCAAAGCATACTTAACAACCAGTAACTAACATCCAGAGCAATCAATCACACAACAAACTTAACTAATTATCCTGACATACGTCAGAATAAAACTCTAATACTATCTTGAGTTTCCCAAATATAAATCACTAGGAGACTCGCTCTTCAAAAGCCAACAAACTAACTACACTACCCAAAATCCAGAGCTTCTCTCCTTTCTAGATTCATTAATCTGAACAAAACATCAGATTACTCTTAAATCCAGCTCAACATCCAACTCCAACTGAACTACAGATTCAACAACCAATCGATGAATCATACACGTACTCCCTCAGAGGTGCGTGAAATATAATGAATTCCAGCTATCCAAACTGGCAATTCAATCTCATAGACAACAGATCTTATCTTATCAGAACACAGATAAGAAATCTCAAATGCCATAGCACTAACCAACCAATCTTACTCAGTTATTTGTTTCTCTTTACCAGAGAAATCTTAACAACAATGAAGTCTCCAACTTCGAATTCCAACTTCTTATCTCATATCTGTATAACTCAACAGACAATCCTGGGCTGCCAATCTCTTCCTGATCAGCTCATCCTATGCTGATACTCCCAGAAACAACTAGACCAAAGCAAACCAATTCCTAGATCCTATTTAACAGAAAAGTCTTCCAAAATCCATTGAAATCCAGAACACAAACTCTACTACTCAAGCAATAGCAAACAGAACTTGCTTCCTTCCTTGCACAGCTGCTACCTCGCTTCCACTGCACAACTCTGATTCTGAAATAGATGAGAATATTGTTGATGAACACGGGTACAAACTTACCCAATATCCGAAAAGCTTTGTTCATCAAATCCATAAAATCTGAATGACTCATCTGACTTGGTCACACAACTTTACTACAGAATCCAATTCAAAAACAAGGTCTAACCAAATCCAAATTCCAAAAATAAATTCTTGAGCTGCTACACCAACTCTACTTCTCCAAGAACCATCCTACAACCGGGCTAGCTACCATAATCACTTCTGGAACCAAAACAATATGAAACTCAACTCCAGATGCAGACAACCTTCTGATTACTCCCGCAGCTCCTACTTCCTCATGAGAATCCTCCGTCTCAAACAAAAGAATGCTCAAGAAAATTCCAAACCAATCGCAAGTCACTTTTGCAATCCAACCTAATTCGAATTCCAAAGAAACTTTCCTTTCCTTACCAATTAGAACAACTCTAAGCTTTTCCAAACAAGGTTAATTCTTCAAGATAACTTCCACCAACTGCTTGGGCTGCTGATAGAAGAACCACCAAGATTTGTAAACGATCAGAGAAACAGACCACACTGCTGCTTCCAAACTCTACTTCGATGATACTGCAAAGCTAAAAGACCTTCTCGTCAGCACACCGAACACTTCGAGCTACATTGATACCCCAGCTAACCAAAGTCTTCTAATCCAAATGCTTATCGAAAACCAAAACCATCTACAACCCACATAAAAGACCTCCGAGATGGCAGACAACCCAAAAGAAACTTGGGCTCCAAACCAAGCATCAACATCTCGCTTTCCTTAAAGGATGACAAATGAGACCATGCCGAAGCGAAGCAACCCATAGACCTTAGTCTCATATTCCAAAACAACTAATCTCCTTGCTGAAGATCCAAACAACTTATACACAAATGAATCATCTTTACGGCAAATAAAGACTGCTCCTCAACTCCCTCTAAAACTGCTTCAAGAGAAAACACCTTCTGGAAATATCAACGGATACTGCATCTCATCACGCAGTTATCACGGTATCATCACTTACTTCTGCACTTCCGACAGATCCAAACTCAAAAATAATTCTCTCAGCCAAGCGAAATCCAAACTTACACTTCAAAGACGAACTCTGAATCTTTAAAAGATTTCCTTCGGATAGAAGAGAAATCCTTACTCCAAACTACAAATCTCACTCGAGACGGTACTAGATCTACAGTCTCGACAAAAATATCCAACCTCAACATATGGACCTCTTCCATCAGTGGTAATCGTGTTACACACACATACCACTATCCATTTACCTTTAAAACTTATGCTGGAAAATCCGAACAGATAACCCAACAGATCAGGTAGATATAAATATATATATAGTTATATATAAAAATTACAAGTACGCTCTCTCAAGGAAGACACCACTATAGAGCCTAGGTATTCACTCAACCTAATGCTCCCTAAAGAAAGACACACTTCAGAGCTTAGGTATTCGCTCAGCCTAATGCTCTGATACCAAATGTGACGACCCGACTTCCTAACTCCAGGAAATCGCATCATCTTGAAGAAAGAAAGGGATAGAAGAAGAAAAGAAAGAGAAAGAAGAAAGACAACAACATCAGAGAACTCACAGCGGAACGAATAAAATATAATATAACACATAAAATATTACACAGTATCATAATACATCAGAGTACATAACTTATACAACACATATTAGACAGTTATAAACATCTGTCTAATTCCAACAACTCAAGCATATAAGATACAGATACCAAACAAACACAGCGGAACCAATATATATTTACACGTGGAAGCCTCCTGCTCCATTACTCCTCCAGAAATTTGTCAAGCAACCTGAATCACTTGACTATCCATACATAATATGAGTACCCAAGAGTTTGATAAAACAGAAAATAAACACTAGGGTCAGAAATGGGTCTGGTGTGAGTAAACAGGTTAAAATTGCTTAACTTTAGAAAATCCTTTGAAAAGAAAAGGTATCGCGTAAGACTTCCCACACATAAACATGGAAAAGTTTTTACCTTACGCTAACCAAAACATTTGATAGGAAATCCAGTGATATTATAATAGTGTCTAGGGTTTTCAAGTAAATATGAAATAGCCGAAATTGTTACATTCATTAAATTCCAGCTACTAGTCACAAAAGTGGGTAATACAAACAAAACCGTAGGGTCTCGTAGGAAGAATGGGTTTCCATCAATGGCAGGGCTACTGTGGTACCGCCTGTCACAGTATGTGGCCTAGATCACCGTACCGAGGAGTACGCCCGCTCCCCTGCAACACAAGGCCGGGACCATTCCTTACTGAACAGTCCCGAAAAATACAACCTCGTCAGTTGTCCGGATCAACCGCCCCACACAGCCGAATAAAAAGGATCTTCTAGACAGGAGTAAATCTTGCTCTCCAGTGGGAGCTACCCACGAAGCCTTACTGCACCTCCCCTGTTTTAGCCATTCCCGGTTGATGAGGCTTGAGGCTGCGATTACCTTTATAGAACACATCTATCTTAGAATGCTCATCGTCCACCTGACGATGTTCTGAAAGTATTCAATCCATACAAGTTCGTTCCGGGTTCGAACGAAACCGAAGGCACTATCTCGTTGCACTCATTTTGGAATCTCCCTCAAAGTCAACGACCATAGCCCTTGCACTCTAAATCACCATCTCGAATCTATAAGTACTATTCCGTCAAACTCATTACGGAATCACCCACAGAGTTATACTGACGTACAGCCCTTACACCTCGAGTCTTCACTTGCTCCACTTGGATTCACGACCTAACGTTTAATGGGAATCGATGTGGTTTTCGGAATCCAAATATGGAAACCCGATCCCGATCTCATCGAAACCAAACGCCATTTTAATGTCCAAGTTGTACTTAAGGGTTTAATCAATTAAACTTATATTCAGGAAGGTATATAAACAGATAGAAAAATCATAATTATCACAATAGTTATAACAACATTCATCTCACAACAGCATATCAAATAACAGAGATATCCAATATCAACCAATATCAAACATCCAATATCAACAAATCATCTAATATCAATCTCCAAATATTGATCATCCAATATCATTCAACATCCAATATCAGTCATTCAATATTAATCAATCATCCATAGCAGAATTGATTATCGATTTAATTAACCTTTTAATTAAATTAATTACTATCCTTTAATCACTTGGATTATTGATTTATTACAAATCAAATTCATTATCATCTTTTAATGATTTTCCTTAATTAATCTTCCTCGATTAATTATCTTAATTACATTCAAGTAATTGTCCTTAACCATATTCAGTAATTATCCTTTAATTACTACTATTAGTTACAATAATTAATGATCCTACTTTTACTTTATTAATTATTCAATTATAATTAATTACATTAAACCTTAATTAATTAAACCTTGTTTCTCTTACTTTCAGATTAAGGTCATCAAATTCAACTGTGTAATTCAACAAAAATATTAAGTTTCAACTCATATATTAATTCAGAAGTTTCGAGTATCCAAAATATTCAGATATTCCATTTTATTTCAATAGTTGAAACTAACAATCAATAAACAAAAGATTCATAGCAAAACATTTAAATTTCATAAACGAATGCCCGAATTATTCGCTTAATTCTCTTTAATACACCATTATTAAACTAGTGGTTAGTCCACAAAACTAATCAACAATAATAGCCAATGTTTATAAACTGACTAAATAAAACAAATCAATAATAAATGATAATCATTAAATATTACCATTTCATAAATCAAATAAATTACAAATAACTATATTACTTAGAAATATTTATTCCTTTATATATCATATAATATTTGGAAAAATAATTTCATCTCAAAACTTATATGAACATTTTATAACACTAACAAATATGCGCTCTCGAATATACACTCAGACAAACTCATTCTAGGGTATTACTACCCTATCTCTAATGAGCTAAACCCCAACAGGCTAAGGTGTGTCTAAACCGGGCTCTGAAACCAACTGTAACAACCCACCTTTTTGGACGGTTCAAATTGACAATAAATCACACATATCAGACTCAAACCATTCAAAAGGAAGGATTGTTAATGGGGTAAAAAGGAAAATAAAAAAAGAAAAAGAAAACACAAAATCTCGCAGTGGAACGACAAAATATAATAATCAAATAAACAGTTCATGAAGCTATTTTACAAATAACATTTGATTACACTTTTACAATTCAAATCAGAGTTATACATACATTAGAAATAAACAAATAATGCGGCGGAACACAGAATACAGTGGAATAATAAATAGCAATAATATACCGAATCTTCGTCTTCATCCTTCAAAAAATAGTCTTCAATACAATGAAAAAGCTCAGACTGACCCAAGCATAATGAAAAGACAAAACATTCGGGTCAGAACTAAAAGATCTTATGTAAGTCAGATCAAAATAAGTAAAATAGATACAGTAGTGTAATGGTTTCAGATATGTTACGGGATTTTCATCTCCTATCAAGTGTACAACGTGAATATAATTATTTAAAGGGTTTCAAATAATTCGAAATATCAATCTTAATCACATAATTAAAAAAAATCTGAAGTTTGAATTAACTGTAACCCTTTAAATAATTCAATTCCAAATAAAATCCAAATTTTAAGAAATTATATGGGTATATGTCATTTTAACCAGTATCAAAATTCCAAATCAATGAAAACCGCTCAGGTTTATCATTTCAACGCATAACGATTTTCACCCAATCTATAAGATCGTTTGGGTATGTATCATTTCAACCCCTAGGGATAACAGAAATATAGACATAAATAACATCCAATCAAACAAAATGTCAAGCATTAACATCCATCCAATCACCCAAATATCAATAATTGAACATACATCATAATCATCATTGAAATCAACCAATAACTACCAACAATTTACCTGTTATCATTAATAAGTACTTAACTGGCAATTTAAATTTCAATATTAAATCAAATGGAAATTAAATTCAATAAAAGTCAGATTTAACTGGAATGACAATTAAAAATATACTAAACACCAACCAATCAATTTCTAATCACATCATAAATTCAATTTAACTAACATACGAAAATTTAGTAGTTGTGAGTGTTTGCTCACCTTTTATGGCTATGAATTGATGATAAAAATGGAGCAATATGGAGATTCCTAGCAAAGATCCAAATACAAAGCAAATCCAACAAATCTTAGACTTGAACATGAATCAATAAACAAGTTTCAACTACTTCCAACTTCCAAACAACCCAAGATCCAAACTACGAAAAAAAATCTAAAACTAGGTCATCTTTAAGAAAATATTCGGACCAGAATATTACTGAGTATGTGTAAGCAACAAACTAGAAAGTTGTTACAAATTCTTTTCTCTCCACTTTCAAAAAAGGAATCACTCAAATAGCTTCTGTCTTGAGGAAGTTATGGTCAAAACAAATAGAGGTGTTTTTCTAAGTTGAAAATCCAAGTTCAAAAATACTTGAAAAGATTTGAGCTTTTAGCATAACAAACTGAGGAATTTGAAGAACTAATCTAAAATAAAATTGAAGACACTGGAAAAATAAATGGTTAAAAAAAAGAATCACATAATTTGGTTCATTCTCAAAAGAGATATGATTGTACAATATGGGGTATTTTTGGCCAAAACTGGACCCGAGAAAGGACTTGAAAAATGGAGTTTTCGATATAGAAATATTCGGAATGGGAAGAAGGGCTCAACAAGAATGTTGTTTTCATTAAAATCATACATGGTTTAAAAAAATATTATTTGAATTGGAGTAGTTTAGTGGAATATAGAAGCCATGGAAATAAGGGGAAGAAAGAAGAAAAATAGGGAAGGGGAAAAAAGGGAAAAAGGAGAAAGAAGAGGAGGGGAAGGGGGAAGGAGATGGTGGAGAGGGCGGCAGCTATAGGGGAGGAAGGAAGGGTTGAAGGAGAGGAGGAAAGGTGTTTTGATTTGTGAGGTTTTTGGAGTTTTAGATCTTGAGTTCTCTGTAGATTTTGAGGAGGAAGAAGAAGTGTGGAGAGAAAATTTCTCATGAGAAAAATTATGTACATAAATGTTATCAGATAAGAAACATTAGTCCTAGGCAAAGGAATGGTCACATGACTGACTAGAGTCTCTTGGTTAACCACGGCCTATTAGACTAAACAAACTCAATATGCCTTAGCCAAATAAAACACAACTAAACACTACCAATTCATGTTAATTTTTCACAGTAATTCAAATTTTTTTAGCAATAGGTGAAACGAAAAGTGAAGGGAAGATCAGAATTCAGTCTAGTATCATAGAAAAAGAAAAAAAATTCAAATTCGAATTTAAATTTTTCTACCAAAAGTCAATCTTTGACTAAGTTTGACCAAAATTTGAAATTTCACAAAATTTTTATTCTACTAAATTTGGTCAAATAAAACACTCAACATCACAAATTTAAATTTTTTTATTTAATTTTTATTTAAATTCAAAATACTGCAATTTTAAAGTTGTTAAAAGTCATAGATCATTACACTTTATCTTAATTTAAAGATGTAATATCAATTAATGCAATATTATTTTGTTTCCCCATATCATATTTAAAAGGTTAAATGCCTACGCATCCAATTCTCATCCAATTACATTCAAACCTAAGTTATCATCGTTATTATTCAATCAACAATACCCTATGAATTATACTAACATAAGTTTACATTTTATTACATTCATTATTTTACCGTTAACATCTTTTACCATATTAACTGCAATAATTAATTACATAAATTTTCATTGATTTTCAAATTAATTCCAAACATATTAAACAATAAGATGATAAATGAACAATTGTTACCTTTAAATAATTTAATCATATTTGTTAGTTTATTATCTATAACAAATGTTATGACTACTTACACATCACTTATTATATTCAATTTCAATTAACAACATATAATTCCAACATTCAATTGTCTTAATTCCATTAGTTACCCATTTAATATTCAAACAGACAAACTAATGAGAAGACAATTACAACCATCGTTTATAATAATAGTTCATATCCATTATCTTATCATTTACAACCAAGGGTTATAACAAATTAATTTTATATTCTATATTAACATATTCCAGTCAATTACATATAATCTCGTCATTAAATGAATCATTTAATTTATTTCATTATTTACAATTATAACCAAATAACCTTACAATTATATCCATTGATTGAAATTGGATTAAAATGGTTATCAATTACATTAAATCAACATTACTATATTACATTCTAATTATTTTATCATTAAAATCATAAATATTAATTTCTTACAATATTAATATTTCGAAATCTTATTAAATTTAATATTTTAATTACTGAAAAATATGGGTCGTTACACATTCTAATGTGCTTTTGCTAGCAGCCTCAGAATTCAGCAAACCTATTGCCATATCATTCGAAATTCCACCATGAGTCCAACAGAATAACACGTCGTGAATTAGAGTTTGCATGAGAAAGATATGGAGGTTAGAAGAAATATGGTTTAATTTAATTAATAACAATATAGGGCCAAAATGAAAAATAAACCATCTTCCTGAAATTCACGTTGTCATCGCCAGGTAATTTTGACCAACAAATTCATCGTCGTCAGGCCGTCTTAGCTCATGCCACCACCTTCGTCCGCCTCGTCTCAACATCCCATACATGATCGCCACTATTGCCTAACCTCCTAGCAACCTACAACATCATTCAAAACCCACCGCAATTGGTCTTCAAGGCATAATTTCGAATAATTTGTAGAGAGTTAGGTGATGGGAAAATTACAATTGCACTCCTTTGGCCGAGAGCTTCAAATCTACATCCTCAATTTCATTGATTTGTTACCAAATCAGAAAACTCTAATTTGACATTAGTGTTTTGAGATGGGATCTTTGACCATGATTTTTGGTTGCTCGGGCATGTTTACGACTAATGGACACCATTCGTCAGTTCCATTCGATGAGAGTTTCACAATTATATATAATTCAATGGGTATTGAGCACTTTGGATTTTAAATTTATTTTGGATTAGAGATAATTATGCAAATTTCAGGATTAGAGAAGA
Organism: Allium cepa; assembly: GCA_030765085.1. Lineage (NCBI taxonomy): Eukaryota > Viridiplantae > Streptophyta > Magnoliopsida > Asparagales > Amaryllidaceae > Allium > Allium cepa. The sequence continues at coordinate 603,710,378 of CM060943.1, read as the reverse complement.
AAACTGAAGGTAGAGGTGACGATTACTGTTTCATGGCCTCATTTATATAGTCATTAGGCTGGGTTATGGATTGTGTATCTAGTTTGACCTGAAACAGCCGCATATTCTATTTGAGCACTATATTGCCTCTATTTCACAAACTGTAACTATAAATCTACCAAAATTATATATCAATTGATCGGCTTGAAATGAACTTCACAAAATGTTATAAATACGATACCCAATTCACCATTTAATTAAAAATCCATTTTTAATTACTTCAGTATTAACAATTTTAACTTTTGGGTCGTTATATTTTAAAATATCTGTTAACTAAAAACATTCCTTTTCAAAACGTCCCTCAATAGAATATGTTTGCGAAGTATTCTAAATCAAAAATGAGGTCACAAAATACTTTCTAACATATACTTTTTTTCAAAAGATGTTCCCAAAAATGAATTAGTTAAGATGTTCTCAATTAAACATTTCTTTTAAAATAAAATATTTGAAACCAAAACATCATTTCATAAATACATTCTCAAATAAAATAATTATTAACAAAATATTCTTTCCCTAGATAAATTTTTTCCATTTTAGCAAAGCATTTCTATATCATAATGATATTATACTAATATATTCCAAAGGGTATTTAAAACAGATCAAAGTTTCTCATACAAAATTGTTTTTTCAATAATTGAATTAAACTTTCATTATCTATTTAAAAAACCTTTCCAAATAAATTATTTTTTTCTAATATTTACTCTTGCTTACAAAAATATCTTTGTAAAAATATTTTATTTTCCCAAATTAAATACTTTATTTCTTAACAAAAATTTTAACAAATCACTTTATATCCCAAAAAAATATTTTTCCCTTTTTAATAAAATATTTTTAAAATCAGAAACGTGTACTATATGAATTTTCCAAACAAATATCATGCACTTAAAAATAAATTAGTTTCATCTTATTAAGTTCGGGTTTCAATTAATTTAACATCGGTTATGTGTGACTCGGGTTATAACCAACATTTAACCCCTCTTATAAGTGTCCATTTTACCCCACTCCTACTTTATTTCTCTTCCATAAAAGGGTCATCATAAATAAATAAGGTTTTATGGTGAGGTAATGGTGGTTAAACAAATAACACCATACACCCAAAGCATACAATTATTAAGCAAACCCTCTCTCATTTATATCCTAACTCAACCCAATGTATGACATAAACTACCTTAATTGGTTTAAAGCAACCCAAGGCTCAAGGAATTGCTAAACTAAAGCCCTGATACCAAATGTGACAACCTACTATTTTTAATATCTAAATTCAATTATAACTAACATCAAAGTATGCTTACAACTAAGTTTAAATATTAAGGATAGTGGACCATGGGTATAAAAATGAAAGAATCCAAATAGTGAATATAAAAGGGAAATGTAACAACGAAATTGAAACATCATATCTAATTTCAATAATTCAAATGTTACTCAAATAAAATACATCACATAATCTACAAGTTTCAATACATCAATATTAAGAAATATCTATATAACTATGATGCATGATATATACCGAACCATTATGCAGCTATAACTCATTCTAGACCTTTTGCTCCTGTGTTTGCTATCACTTGCAAACTTACAAATATACATACACACACGCGTGTGCGTGCACACAAATATATATAATAAAAGTAAAAGGTGTCAACTATGTTTGGTGCTATCCCAATTCTATAACCCCAATCACAAGGGAAACATGGGCTATTGTATAGAAAAGACCTCCTATGTATCCATTGTGGGGGATCAAGCCCATATAGTTCTATTTCCTACTCTTCTCCTGCATCCAAATACTTGTTAGTACACAACATCCATAGCATCCATGCAACAATTGTAACCATCACAGCCAATACATATAGTAGTAGTAAATAATATTCTTACCTATCCATCATAACAAATCATCATATGGGCAATAACAACGATAGCAACTTAGCCATTAAACATCACATACATTTGACAACACTCAATATCAAATCAATTCATTAAAAAAGAAAACAACAACAATACAAATATACTCATATACATACTAATCATCCATTACAGTAACGCATCACCAATGTAAGTATAAATTATCGGTACCAATCACCTCAGAATAGTAACATAACGTCAATCAACAAATGTAGATTAACCGACTCAATATTAGTAACAAAACATGTAACATCCCCTATTTGGAGGCCCGAAGCTAAACGCTACAGATGTTGCAGTCATCCATAGTATTAACTTCCAGTGATTAAATACGGTAATGTTAATGGTATCCATAATATTAGAAGCACATGAATATATGCTTATTTGTTTTTCTCATTCCTATCACAACAAAATGGACTTTACCTAGACTGAGAATGGACCAACTTTTAAATTTTGAATGGAAATTCCTCTTACCTAATTCTCTAGGTATTCTATTATCGACAGCTTCTTCTCAACTTGTTTACCTATAAAGAATATAATAAGATAACTATATTCTCTATTCGAAACAAATCACAGATTTTAAGAAAACAACTTTTCTAATTACATTTCACAATATATATTTCATTTTCCATTACATAATCACATAATCGTTTCCCAGGTGAAGATCAAATATAATTATTATAAAATATGCCAAGAGCGACATATGAAGATGCCCTTTTGGACGACCAGAGTACTATATACATATAACTGACTTAATACAACACAGTAGAATAAAAATAAATAAATAAAAACTCCTTAATAGCTATCCATCAGCCATATGCTCGTCTCCTGAAGCTTTATTCGTCAACCTACTAAAAACCTGAAAACCTCAACCTTCGGCCTACTTAAATCAATTTTGAGCACCCAAGATTTTAAGGGGAAAAACATAAACTTCTAGTCAGACATAAAGCCTGCTATGAATAATACTATACATCTCGGTTATTGGACATTAAGTAAGACCATGCTGCTTAGCGGAATTGGTTCCCCTTCACTGATATCCTTTTAAAACATATCTTTTGCAAATCATAATCCTGTAACCAAAACTGGTTAAAAACTATAAAGCAATATCATGTATACTTACGTGTTAGGTAATAATTGGATTATCTGTCCGAACACTTAGTTTTGTTTGGCTAACTACTAAGCTTTGGTTGACTCAGGCCTACCATACAATATAAACAAAACAATCTAATACTTGTAGATACTTCTCTTCTGAATAGTCTGTCCCTAACTTATCTGTTAAATACTCCTCTTTTGGACGATCTGTCCCTAAGTTATCTTCTCCTAGGGTCACGTGTTCCTAATGGTTTTTCTGGGTCACCAATAACATATCTATTTACTAATATATATTCCCTTCTGTGTGTAATCATAATTTCAGTCTTACCTGTGACAAAGCCCTACACAATGGAATTTTGGACTAAATTAGCTGGGGCTAATAGCTAATGTATTGGGCACGATCCTATACCGGTCCCATCTGGTATTCTAATATCTGAGTTATTTTACTTAGGGTAACCTTCCCAAAAATTTCCTTGAAAACCTTTTCATCTCAAATTAATTAAAAACCTTTAATACAAACTTAAACAAAGAAAATACATACTCTAGTCTTTACTCAAAATACCTTGCCATTTAATATATACTTTACTCATTTAAACCTTCGAAAGTACACCTTTCGAACCCAATGAAAGTTCCCATTTCGAAACCAATTAAACCCATTTCTTTCACCTAGGCCAAAAGATCAAAAAATTCCTTTTGAAACCATTTATATAAACCTTTCGAAACCATTGAAAAACCTTTCCTTCAAAAGCTATAAAACCTTAGACGTCCTTCTTTAAAACCTTTAAACATTGTCTTTCAAAACAGTTGGAAGACCTTTCCTTTCAGACCTTTCGAAACCATTAGGGAACCACCCCTTAGAAACCTTTCTTTAAAACCTTTCGAAAGCATCAATACCATTGTAAACAACAATCCTTTCGAAAGCATTTGAGTTTAGTTTAAAATATGTGGAAACACTTTTCGAAACCATTGAAAATTAACTCCTTCGAAACCTTTGGGTTCGACCCTTAATAGAGTAAAAGGGTCATAAAACAGTTAAGTCGAAAGCACTCTTTCGAAATTATTTCCTAAGCAAAGGAGTGATGGTGTCGAAATCAACATTCCAAAAGCATTGGAGAAGCGGCTAATTTTAAAAACAAAGCATACCTTCCGAAACCATCGACTTTGAAAAGTGAAAATGCGGCAGCAAGGGGTTTCGACCCCTTCAAAAGTAATTACTTAGGACAAAAGGCGTAACCCATTCAAAATCATTCGTTTGAAAAAATTGTCTCAGCCGAAAGCCAATCAACTCGAAAGCACTTCCTTCGAAAGAAAAGTAGGCGGATCTTCAATTTAAAATAACGTCATGCTTCGACCCCATTAGAACCCATGGTATTGACTAGTACCTTCTGCCTTAGTCCAATTCACTCTGTACCAAGTTATTAATACTATGTGTATTAGTTTGGATGGCAATGGAGGCGGCAGTACTTGGTCAGAAACCATGTGCCGAAAGTGGTGAAACATGCTAAAAGCATGTAAAATCTGATTTTTACTTTAGAAAGAACCTCTTTTTAACTAACCTGCCTTGTTTGTTAAGATATTATTGGTCAATAATTTTCTTTTCTAAAAGTGCTGCCAAAATTTCAGAAATAAATAATTTACAAAATACCCCTTCTTCTTTTATAAATATTTAAAATATTTAAGTCTCATACTTTAAATATGTTTATATATTCATAAAAACACTTAGGAAAATTCTATAGAAATTCCAGAAAATCATTTTCAATGTGTTTTCTAACATATATTAATTTCAAACCCAAAACATATATTATTTAGCCGTAAATAATTTTAAACCCAAAAAAGCAATTTTCTTCACTGAAAATTAATTTAAAATCCACATTAATTCGAAAAACTATAAAAATTGAAAACCATCTCTAAATTATCTTTTATGATCTAAATCTAAAATCACAAGGCATTTGGATGTCATTAAACGGGGTTTTCACATTAAAACATATCATATAACCAATATGAATAAGCATAAATCATCAATAAGCATATATAACCATTTAATCATTCAAAAACATGGTATAATCATGAAAAATACTTCGGATTTATCTTAAAATAAAAAAATACTAGAAAATGAGATGTAGTGATTATTCTCCTTAGCTTTGAGATTATGGAGTTTGAGATTTGAATGGATTAAGTCGATTAATCTTCTTCCTTTAGCTCTTTCTTCCTCTTGTTCTTGCTAATGATGGCCGGCCTCTAAATTTAATTTTTGCGAATGAATGTGTGTGTGAGCACGGCTAAGGGTTTAGGGTATTAGAATACTCTTTTTCCTGTTTTACCCCACGTATTTCCCTTATCTATTTTAGTTCATGTCAGCTTATTTTAGTTTATTCATTAACGTGGCATGGCTACTCCTATTGATCACAAATCTCAATCCCCTAATCATCATATTATTTTATTTAACTTAGCTAATTAAATGTCCTAAATAATTGTAACAACCTGCATATTTATCGATTTTATATTTAAATATTTTATTTAAATATTTTATCGATACTCGGAATTTTGTCCGAAAAGCTACTTTTTGCATACGGTCGAACTGGGACTCGGGACCACTTCCATTGAGTTCAAAATGCCGTTTGCAACCTTTTTGAGTATAAGCTTCGATATGTTTGGAGTAAGTTGAATTTTGCTACCTTTTCACTTAGGGCTTTGGGTTGGGTTCAGCCCACTAGCCAACTTAATACCCCAAACTGAACCACTCCTCTTCATTCACTCCCTCTTCCTCTACTTTTCAGTTATAAAGAGATTAATGGTGAGTGGAATGGGAAATTAAAACTCCAAACCCTAGTTTTCTTTTGCAAATCAAGCTCTATCTCCCAACTAATAGAAGAAGCTTTGATAAGCCTTCTCTTCATCTTCTCCAACTCTTTCCTCATTCAATTTCAGAGATTTCCTAAACCTAAATTAGGAAATGTTTCTCCTTTAATCTTAGATTCAAGCTTGTTGGGTTGGAATTGAAGAGTGATTGTTCTTGCCATTCCTCTATAGCTTCTTTTTCATTGATTTTGTGAAAAGGTGAGATTTTTATCTCACATCTATGCTTACAATTATCTTCGATTATTAGGTATGAATTCCTAACACTTATTCTTGTGTAATTGCTTTTGGTTTGGATTGAATTGGTGAATATTCCAATTTTTAGTGTTTTGAGTTCAAACCTTTAAAAATCATAACTTTGATGTTTTGATCATGTTTTTGGTGATGAATCGGTGAGCTTATATGACCGGGTAGCCGATAGGCATAAACCCCTAGCGTCTGTGCTTGTCCGTTTGCAAATTGAAGGAGTTTGCACCTCATTTGAAATGGGTTTCAAATTGCAGAACATCAGGTTCGGCCGACCAGACCCCTGGGCCAGCCGACCGACCTGCTACCAAAGTGCACAACCACTTTTCTGTCTCTGGTCCGGTCGACCAGCTACAGAGCTAAGTCGACCGACCTGCTTCCCGAGAATTTTTCTAGAACAGGGTCCGGTCGACCGAGCTCTGTAGCCGGCCGACTGACCTGTTGCTATTTTGCCTATTTCGCCTATTTTGCGTGGTTTCCAAATTTTGTCGATTCGTGTTCTTTCCTTCTTTGTTGTTATCATTTGTTATTGTCTTTGATGACTTCTTTCCTTCGGGAATTTTAGGAATATCCATTTTGATGGATTCGGTATCGATTTCTTTAGATTTTTATTCACGTCTTCGAATGTGAATTTTGGTGATTGATTGTTTTACAATCATTTTTGTGATTTGCCACTTTAAAAATATAAAGGTTTCTATACTAGTAGTAAATATCAAAACTCTTTCATCAAAACGATTTCAACACTATTTCAATACAAAGCTCATTTATTAAAACCGTTTTCCAATCTATTAGTATATACAAACCTTTTCCTCACTCGTATGAGAAATCTAATTAAATGGCTTAGTAAAACGAGTGGTATGAAACGCTTGCGTTTACTTCGGCGGTTAATTCTTGGACTTATTCGATTGAATCTTTTGTGACAATTTTCTAGTGGAGATCTAAAATTTATTCGTAAATATTTAAGTTAAGCTAGTGGTTATGGGACATGAAGCTAAGCTCATATATTTACTAGCTTAGTGTAATTGACACTTCTTGATGATCGATGATGATCATTTTGTGATTTAAACTAGCGATGTGCTATGTTTCTTTGTCCACGTAGGGGACGGTACCTCGTTTTATTGAGTTTCGTCTCATTTTTATTATAGGCTAACGACCTATTTATTTCTTGTGGTTTCGACCCAATTCTTGTGGGCTAGCGACCCACGTTTTTATGGAGTTCAGATTTTCGGGCATACCGTTGTACTACGTCGTTGTTCCGAATTTTACGAGTTTCGGGTTCTTCGGACGTACCGTTGTACTACGTCGTTGTTCCGAACTATTCGAGTTTCTGGTTCCTCGGGAGTACCGTTGTACTACGTCGTTGCACCGGCTCTATGGTTAGCGACCATGGGATAGCGTCCCATTTTGTGATGCACGTGTTGGTGAGTTTTCATGCTCCCGTTCTATGATAGGCCTCCCCCTTTTTGTGATTTCTGGATTTCTATTGATGATTTCTAGAATTTGTGTTTCACCAATTTTATGATTGGCATTTATATGTTGTCAATATTTGTGGCTTGGTGAATGAAATAAGGAGTATGACTTCCTTCTGATCTTTGAGAAGATTTTTGTGATATTGATTAATCTCTTGTTGATTTTCAATTACTAATTTATCACAGCTTGGCATTGTGATTATTATACATTTAGTCATACCTCTTATTCTATATCATTTCATCTGATATTTATAGCTAGACTAATCCATTTATTATTTTCTTATTAAATAATACTCGGGTCAGACCGAGATGTTGCAGGTGCTCCTGCTTGACTTCACTTCTAGGATTATCATCCTGACTTTTAGCTAACTACTTAGATTAGTAGTTTTTGGTTGTATACATTTGAGATATAGACTCATAGTTGTGTACTTATTCTTTTGTATAGCACATGTTGCTATTTTTTTGTGTCATTGTGGATCTTTTTGACCACTACTCTGATGAACACTTTTATGTGTTATATATATTCATGTTTATTTCCGCTTTTGTGATATGAATTATCTGTGACTGATTTGTGTTATGTTTATTTCTATATTTGTTTCCGAAGACATTATTGCCACTGTGTAGTAGCTCTGAGTTAGTGTCGGTATGTCAGGTTTCCTCTTGAAAAGAATGCAAGTTATATTTTATCCGGCATATCGGTACTCGCACAAAGCAATTATACAGATGGTCGCTCCTCAACAGCCTTATTCTCCGTGCTAGTTGACGGTATTACACCATAGTGTCCTTGGCTAGCGTGGGTATAGAGGTGGGGCGTCACAGCTTGGTATCAAAGCCAAACTTCGGAACAATGTAGAATAATTTAACAAGGATCATCGTCCTAAGTCCTTCTTAGGAGTCGTGCCTTAGGATTTAATTCGAGTCTTCGTACCGATTCATCCTATTTTCTTTATGATTCCTTGTTTTATCTATCAAGATTGCTTGATATTCATTTCGTGAATAACCTTTTTCTTCTTCTTTCTTTCTTTCTAAAGGAAGAGAAATGGTTAGACCTGGTCGTCCCAGCGCCGGTCAATCTAGTGCTACTCCCCAAGATGGAGTTTTTATGTCTGCCCAGCAGCTTCTTGATCTAGTAAAGAATGCTCAAGAAGCCGGTCCTAATTCAGAACCAACTCATCCTAAGTCTGGATTTGCACGCTTGTGCAACGATTATACCAACTTGGGTGGGAAACCATTCAAGGGTTCTGAAACTATTATTGAAGTACAGGCTTGGCTGAGATCATGCGATTGAATCTTTTCTCGCATGAATCTTATTGATCTTCACCGTGTTCAGGTGGCTTCTAGTATGCTCCAAGAAAGGGCATTAGACTGGTACGAGCTTTTGATTTCTGAAATTATTGAAGTGGATCTTACTTGGGAGAAATTCTGAGAGCGCTTCGAGTTAAAATTCGTACCAGAAGCAGAGAAGGTGACTTTGGCTCGCCGTTTTATTGACCTTGTTCAAGGTGAATCTTCTGTGACAGACTATGTCACATCTTTCGAATCTCTTTCCAAATACGGGGTTGAATACATTAAAACCCCATTGAAGAAAAATCATAGATTTGTTTATGGCTTGAACAAGAGTCTCAAGAAGCCATTACTTCTAAAACTAGAAGTTTCTTTTGATCAACTTGTTGATATCGCTCTTCGACTTGAAGAGGCAGATAAAGAAAGTGATGCTGATGTTGTGGGTGCCAAACAAAAATTCAGCAACAACAAGAAAAGGCCTATTAAGTTCAAAGGGTCTTATCCCAACAAAAAAGGGAAGCAAGTAGGGCAATGCTACAATTGTGGTTCTAAGGACCATTATGCGAACAAGTGTCCAAAACCTCTCTTTTGTCGCTATTGCAAAAGTTCGGACCATTATTTATCTTCTTGTCCCAAACTTCAAGGTAGGAAGGAGGGAAAGCTTAATGTTTCTCAAGCCCCTGGCAACACATCTCGTGGAAAAGGTATTTCTCATTCTATCCTTGATGGCATTATTATGTTTCGTGATCAACCCATTCGAGTTCTCTTTGATACGGGTGCATCCCACTCTTTTATTTCAAAAGAACTTGTTGATACTTTTTCTTTGGATGCTTTGTGTTTAATGGCTTCTTTGAGAATTGCGAATCTGGTTGGTGGATCCACAACAATCAGTTTATTGTGTAAAGATGTCGAGATTATTTTGTGTGATCTTTCTTTCCGAGTCGACTTGCATGTTATGCGCTACTTAGGCTTTGGAATGATTTTGGGAATGGATTGGCTTAACCGTTATGAAGCTCATATCCTATATCCTGAGCGGACTATTCATCTTCGGCATCCTCAATCTGTTAAGCAGATTTCTATTAATCTTAAAGATTCGGATTCCAGTTTGATTGCATCTTTATACTCTTTAAATCCTCATGATGACGATAATGATGATGACGAAGATATTATTTCTCTTATTCACGTTGTTCGTGAATTTTCCGACATATTTGAGCCCGTTTTAGGATTACCACCTAAGCGAGCAATTGAGTTAAAAATTAATCTCATTCCTGGAGCTCAACCTATCACTCGTCCTCCTTATCGTATGTCCAATAAAGAAAATGAGGAGATGCACGAACAATTATCCGAATTGGAGACGAAGAAATTTATTCGCTCTAGTTCCTCTCCTTGGAGAGCTTCGGCAATTTTCGTGAATAAATCCGATGGTACACTTAGGCTTTGCGTTGACTATCACAAGCTTAATGATCTTACTATTAAGAATAAATATCCTTTACCTCGGATTGATGATCTATTCGATCAACTTAGTGGTGCTAAAGTCTTTTCACGATTGGACTTGGCTACCGGATTTCATCAGCTTCGTATTGCAGAGGATAGCATTCCTTTGACATCGTTCCGTACTCGTTATGGATCTTATGAATGACTTGTTATGCCATTTGGTCTAACGAATGCTCCGGCTTATTTCGTTGACCTTATGAATAGAGTTTTCAAAGACTTCCTCGATCAGTTTGTTCTCATCTTTATTGATGATATTCTTGTGTATTCTAAAACCGAGGAGGAGCATGAAGAGCATCTTAGGATTGTGTTGGAAACTCTTAGGAGCAATCAATTGAAAGCAAAATTTTCTAAATGCCACTTTTGGCAATCTCGTGTGAAGTTTCTCGGTCATAATATTTCCGAATCCATAATTTCCGTGGATCCTTCAAAGATTGAAGCGATTCGAAATTGGAAGAGACCGGAGAGTGTGACGGAGATCCGAAGTTTTCTTGGATTGGCAGGATATTACCGCCGTTTCATAAAGGACTTCTCAAAAATTGTCGTGCCTCTTACTAGTTTGACAAAGAAAGGTGTTAAATACATTTGGTCGGACAAATGTGAAGCTTCTTTTCAGAAATTAAAAGAACTCCTTTCTGATGCTCCTATTCTTGTTATTCCCGAGGGGAATCAAGATTTCGTTGTTTATACCGATGCTAGTCGCGTTGGTTTGGGTGCTGTTCTTATGCAAAAAAAACATGTTATTGCTTATGCTTCTAGGCAATTGAAGCCTGCTGAGACTAGATATGCCACTCATGATTTAGAACTCGCAGCTATTGTTTTCGCCCTTCGTATTTGGCGTCATTATCTTTTGGGAGAAAAATTTATTCTCTATACTGATCATAAGTCTTTGAAATATTTGTTTTCCCAAAAGGAACTTAATTTGCGTCAACAGCGTTGGCTCGAATTTCTTGCACCATATGATCTTGATATCATTTATACTGCCAGAAAGGGAAACCGAGTTGCCGATGCACTTAGTCGCAAGCAACAAGCGGTTGTTTCCATGATGATATCCGAATGGAATGATCTCTAGGTTTCGTCCACTTGTGAAATTCGAGGTTGTGTTTTCGACTTGTGTTCATCTCTTGCTTTATGTAGTCTTGAGGCTCATCCTTCTTTTTTTGACCGCATTCTTGAAGCTCAAAAGTTAGATCCCAAATTGGCTCTTCTTGGCCAAAATTTTAGGGATGATCTTGATATTGAAGTTTTGAAAGACTTTGATGTTAATTCCCATGGCGGCATTCAAAAATTTGGTAGACTTATCGTGCCAAATATCAGTGTTCTTCGTAAAGATATTTTAGAAGGTTCACATCGTTCTAAATTTACCATTCATCCCGGTAGTAGTAAAATGTACGCGGATATGAAGCAACTTTATTATTGGAAGGGAATGAAATCTGATATTGCTAACGTTGTTAAGTGTTGCATGACTTGCCAACTTGTCAAGGCCGAACATCAAAGGCCTGGTGGGTTATTGCAACCTTTAGATATTCCAATTTGGAAGTGGGATCAAATTTCCATGGATTTTATAGATGGCCTTCCCCGCTCTCGTTCGGGTCATGATAGCTTATGGGTTATAGTTGATAGACTTACTAAATCTGCCCATTTTATTCCCGTTCGGTCTAATCGAACCGTTCCTCTCTTGGCCAAACTCTTTATCAAAGAAATTGTTAAATTACATGGAGTTCCTACTTCTATTGTTAGCGATCGTGATCCATTGTTTACTAGTGGATTTTGGAAGAGTCTTCAAAAAGCTTTGGGAACGAAGCTTAATTTTAGCACCGCTTATCATCCTCAGTCCGATGGACAAACCGAGCGTGTGAATCAAACTCTTGAAGATCTTCTTCATTCTTGTGTTTTTGATTTTGGTGGAAGTTGTGAAGATCACATTTCTCTTGTTGAGTTTTCACGTTTCTCAATTATGGAAGTGCCTTCGAGATTCCGATTCTATTCTTGAGCCCGGTGTTGTGGAAGAGATTGAAGTTTCGCCTAATTTAACTTATGAGCAACATCCTATTCGTATTATTGCTTCGGAGGTCAAGCGCCTTCGAAATAAAGATATTTCGCTTGTTAAAGTTCAATGGTCCTCAAATCCTAAGGATTGCTCTTGGGAATCTAGAGAATTCATCGGGCGAACACATCCGGACTTACTTTCTCGTGCTTTTTGAGGTGAACTTTTTATTTCAAATTTCTTTTGTGTTGAATATGCTTTTATGGTTGTTACTTTATATTTTCTTCTTAAATACTGCGAGGACGCAATTTCTTTAAGGAGGGGAGTCTGTAACAACCTGCATATTTATCGATTTTATATTTAAATATTTTATCGATACTCGGAATTTTGTCCGAAAAGCTACTTTTTGCATACGGTCGAATTAGGACTCGGAACCACTTCCATTGAGTTTAAAATGTCGTTTGCAACCTTTTTGAGTATAAGCTTCGATATGTTTGGAGTAAGTTGAATTTTGCTACCTTTCACTTAGGGATTTGGGTTGGGTTCAGCCCACTAGCCAACTTAATACCCCAAACTGAACCACTCCTCTTCATTCACTCCCTCTTCCTCTACTTTTCAGTTCTAAAGAGATTAATGGTGAGTGGAATGGGAAATTAAAACTCCAAACCCTAGTTTTCTTTTGCAAATCAAGCTCTAGCTCCCAACTAATAGAAGAAGCTTTGGTAAGTCTTCTCTTCATCTTCTCCAACTCTTTCCCCATTCAATTTCAGAGATTTCCTAAACCTAATTTAGGAAATGTTTCTTCTTTAAGCTTAGATTCAAGCTTGTTCGGTTGGAATCGAAGAGTGATTGTTCTTGCCATTGCTTTATAGCTTCTTCTTTATTGATTTTGTGAAAAGGTGAGATTTTTATCTCACATTTATACTTATAATTATCTTCGATTGTTAGGTATGAATTCCTAACACTTATTCTTGTGTAATTGCTTTTGGTTTGGATTGAATTGGTGAATATTCCAATTTTTAGTGTTTTGAGTTCAAACCTTTAAAAATCATAACTTTGATGTTTTGATCATGTTTTTGGTGATGTATCGATGAGGTTATAGGACCGGGTAGCCGATAGGCGTAAACCCCTAGCGTCCGTGCTTGTCTGTTTGCAAATTGAAGGAGTTTGCACCTAATTTGAAATGGGTTTCAAATTGCAGAACATCAGGTTCGGCCGACCGGACCCCTGGGCCAACCGACCGACCTGCTACCAAAGTGCATAAGCACTTTTCTGTCTCTGGTCCGGTCGACCAGCTACAGAGCTAGTCGACCGACCTGCTTCCCGAGAATTTTTCTAGAACAGGGTCCGGTCGACCGAGCTCTGTAGCCGGCCGACCGACCTGTTGCTATTTTGCCTATTTCGCCTATTTTGCGTGGTTTCCAAATTTAATCGATTCGTGTTCTTTCCTTCTTTGTTGTTATCATTTGTTATTATCTTTGATGACTTCTTTCCTTCGGGAATTTTAGGAATATCCATTTTGATGGATTCGGTATCGATTTCTTTGGATTTTTATTCACGTCTTTGAATGTGAATTTTGATGATTGATTGTTTTACAATCATTTTTGTGATTTGTCACTTTAAAAATATAAAGGTTTCTATACTAGTAGTAAATATCAAAACTCTTTCATCAAAACGATTTCAACACTATTTCAATACAAAGCTCATTTATTAAAACCGTTTTCCAATCTATTAGTATATACAAACCTTTTCCTCACTCGTATAAGAAATCTAATTAAACGGCTTAGTAAAACGAGTGGTATGAAACGCTTGCGTTTACTTCGGCGGTTAATTCTTGGACTTATTCGATTGAATCTCTTGTGACAATTTTCTAGTGGAAATCTACAATTTGTTCGTAAATATTTAAGTTAAGCTAGTGGTCATGGGACATGAAGCTAAGCTCATATATTTACTAGCTTAGTGTAATTGACACTTCTTGATGATCGATGATGATCATTTTGTGATTTAAACTAGCGATGTGCTATGTTTCTTTGTCCACGTAGGGGACGTTACCTCGTTTTATTGAGTTTCGTCTCATTTTTATTATAGGCTAACGACCTATTTATTTCTTGGGGTTTCGACCCAATTCTTGTGGGCTAGCGACCTACGTTTTTATGGAGTTCGGATCTTCGGGCGTACCGTTGTACTACATCGTTGTTCCGAATTTTACGAGTTTCGGGTTCTTCGGGCGTACCGTTGTACTACGCCGTTGTTCCGAACTATTCGAGTTTCTGGTTCCTCGGGCGTACCGTTGTACTACGTCGTTGCACCGGCTCTATGGTTAGCGACCATGGATAGCGTCCCGTTTTGTGATACACGTGTTGGTGAGTTTTCATGCTCCCGTTCTATGATAGGCCTCCCCCTTTTTGTGATTTCTGGATTTCTATTGATGATTTCTAGAATTTTTGTTTCACCAATTTTATGATTGGCATTTATATGTTGTCAATATTTGTGGCTTGGTGAATGAAATAAGGAGTATGACATTCCTTCTGATCTTTGAGAAGATTTTTGTGATATTGATTAATCTCTTGTTGATTTTCAATTACTAATTTATCACAGCTTGGCATTGTGATTATTATACGTTTAGTCATACCTCTTATTCTATATCATTTCATATGATATTTATAGCTAGACCGATCCGCTTATTATTTTCTTATTAAATAATACTCGGGTCAGACCGAGATGTTGCAGGTGCTCCTGCTTGACTTCACTTCTAGGATTACCATCCTGACTTTTGGCTAACTACTTAGATTAGTAGTTTTTGGTTGTATACATTTGAGATATAGACAAATAGTTGTGTACTTATTCTTTTGTATAGCACATGTTGCTATTCTTTTGTGTCATTGTGGATCTTTTTGACCACTACTCTGATGAACACTTTTATGTGTTATATATATTCATGTCTATTTCCGCGTTTGTGATATGAATTATCTGTGACTGATTTGTGTTATGTTTATTTCTATATATGTTTCCGAAGACATTATTGCCACTATGTAATGGCTCTGAGTTTGTGTCGGTATGTCGGATTTCATCTTGAAAAGAATGCAAGTTATATTTTATCCGACATGTCGGTACTCGCACAAAGCAATTATACAGATGGTCGCTCCTCAACCGCCTTATTCTCCGTGCTAGTTGACGGCATTACACCGTAGTGTCCTTGGCTAGCGTGGGTATAGAGGTGGGGCGTCACAATAATGTTACTAAAAATATGGGGTGCTACAATATCCCCTCCTTAAAAAAAATCGTCCTCGAAATTACTATAAGGTACATAACAAATCAAACATAAAGGTAAAACATACCATCAAACAAGTCAAAATAAGCGTCTTTAGTCCTACTTTCAGTCTCCTGAGTATAATCTCTCTCATCGTCGCTACACTAGACTATACCTAATTTGACTATCTTGTTTCTTAGCACCTTCTCATCTCTCGCGACTATACGAATTGGATTTCTAACTATAATCAAGTCAGTTCTACTACTAAGTCATCTAACACAGTCGGTGCTATGTGGACTCCGAATCTCTAACACACTTTCTTACATGAGAAACATGAAACACATCGTGGACTTCTGCCAAACTATTCGGTAACCCTACTCTATATGCGAGTTTTTCGATCCTCTCTACAATAAGAAATGGTCCTACGAATCTCAGTGCCAACTTCCTTGATTTCCTGAATCTAATCACACCCTTCGTCTGTGATACTTTAATGAAAACATGATCTCCAACTGAGAACTCTAAGTCATTTCGTCTTCTATTTTCATAACTTTTCTGCTTAGACCGAGCTTCCTTCATCCTAGCTCGAATCAACTCAACCTTTTCTACAGCTTCCCTAACCAAAATTGGACCGAGAACTAACCTCTCCCCAGTCTCTAACAAACAAACTGGTGGTTTGCATGGCCTTCCATACAAAGATTCAAACAGTGCCATTCCTATACTAGTCTGATAACTATTATTATAGAAAAACTCAACCAAATGTAGTTGATCTTCCCAAGATCCACCAAAATCCAATACACAAGCTCTTAACAAATATCCAAGACATTGTTAACTCTTTCCGTTTTCCCATCGATCTACTGATGGTAAGTGGTACTCATCTTGAGCTTGGTTCCTAAAATCTCATGTAGACTCTTTCAGAACTCACTAGTGAACAAGGAATCTCTATCACTTACGATACTACTGTGAATTCCATAAAGTTTAACTACATTGTTCATAAATAACTTAGCTAAAACAGGTGTCGTTCTAGTTGAGTTAACTGGAATGAAATGGGCACTCTTGGTTAATCTATCCACTATGACCCATATACTTTCATTTTCTCTTTTTGACCATGGCAACTCGTCTATGAAATCCATAAAAATAGAATCCCACTTCCATACCGGAATGCCCAATGGCTAAAAAGACCCACATGGCTTCTGATGTTCGACCTTTACCTGTTGGCACTTCAAACACTGCTTCACCCATAAGCCCACATCCTTCTTCATACCTTCCCAGAAGAAACTTCTCTTCGTATCCTGATACATCTTGGTTCTGCCTGGATGAATAGTGAACTTCGAACGATGGCATTCCTCCAAAACTTCTTTCCTTATGCCTTCCACATTCGAAACACATAACCTACCTTTCTTTCTCAACCACTCATTCTGGTCAAGAATAAAATCCTTTAAATCATCTCTCTCCATGCCTTCCTTTAACTTTTTGATCAGTTCAACTAACACTAGATCCTCAATTTGTTTAGAAGCAATCCTTTCAATCATAACTAGTCGAACTTCTATACAAAATAACACAGCAAGTCCTCCACTAGGTCCAGCCTCAGATCTCCATTGTATTCTACATGTCGGCAACGCTTCTAAATATTTCCACTCTGCTATCATTGGTAGCATTGAATTCTGATGCTTTCTGCTAAGCTCATCAGCATCCTTATTACCTTTCCCGAATGTGTACTACATACCAAAAACATAAGTGGCGAAAAAATCTAACCAACTCTGTTGTCTCATATTTAGCTCCTTTTGAGAGAACAAGTACTTCAACGACTTATGGTCCATATATAACTCAAATCTCTCTCTCTCAAAAGGTAATGTCTCCACACCTTCAATGCAAAAATCACCGTTGCTAACTCCATATCATGCGTTGTATATCTAACTTCATGCGGTCTAAGCTGTCGAGAAGCATAGGCAATCAATTTACCTCTCTACATTAACACAGCTCCTACTCCAGCTCCACGCGCATCTATATAAACTACCAATTTCTTCCCTTCTAGAGCAACTAATATAGGTGCATGGGTCAATAAGTGTTTCAAGCTTTGGAATGCTTCCTCACACTTATCGGTCCAAACAAACTTCACATTCTTTCACATTAGTTTGGTCATCAGTGCTGCTATCCGTGAAAAATCCTTAATGAACCTCCGATAATATCCAGCCAATCCTAGAAAACTTCTTATCTCAGTCTCTATTTCTTGTCTCTTCCAATTGTCAGCAGCTTCGACCTTATCTGGATCGACTGACAACCCCTTCTCTGAAACCATATGACCAAGAAACTTAACCTCTTTCTTCCAAGAATGACATTTCGAAAACTTCGCCTTCAGTTGATGTTCCCTCAATGTCTGAAACAATACTCTAAGATGAACTTCATGCTCCCTTTAATCATAAGAGTATAGCAAAATATCATCTATGAAAACCAACACAAACGTATCCAAGTACTCTCGGAAAATTTGTTTCATCAAATCCACAAAGAACGTCGGCGCATTTGTTAGTCCGAACGACATCACTAATCATTCGTATGATCCATATCTGGTCCTAAATGCCGTCAAGGGAAAACTATCCTCTGCTACTCTAAGCAGATGGAAACCTGTTACTAAATCCAACTGAGAAAATATCTTGGCTTCACTCAACTAATCGAACAAATCATCAATTCTAGGCAACAAATATCGATTCTTTATCGTCTTCTCATTCAACTTTCGATAATCGATACATGACCTTAATGATCCATCTGGCTTCTTAGCAAACACTTCGGATGCTCCCCAAGGTGAACTACTTGGTCTAATAAAACTCTTACTTTCTAAATCCACCAACTGCACCTTCTGCTCCCTTATCGTCGTAGGTGTCATCCTGCTTAGCGGCCTACTCACTGGTTCTACTCCGGGCATCAAATCTATCCAAAACTCAATGCTCGTTTCGGTGGCAGTCCTACAAAACTTGACTCAGCTCGTCTTCTACCTCCGTAACACCCAACAAAGCATTCACCTCGCAACTAGGGTTTTGTACGGTGCATACAATCCGATCATTACTGTCAGGGTGTCTAAGTTACATTTTCCTATCATGAAAAAATTATCCTATCCTAGCATCATACTTACTTAACCAATCCATACCCAAAATAATTCCAAGCCCTACAAAGTCAAATACATGTGAACTGCAAACAAAGGTATAACTTAACAAATCCAACTCTAGGTGGTCACACTTCATCCCAAGTGTCGCATACCCTCCTATCGGATTTGCAACCCTTAAGGAAGTAACTAAATATGAGGGTTCTAGGTTAAACTTTTCTACCAAACTATGAGATATAAAAGAATGTGATGCACCAGTATCAAACAGAATACTAACATACATACCATAAATCTGAAGCGTACCTCCCAACACTACTTCCCAGTCTCCTGCGTTGGTCTGGTGTAGAAGGTTCTAATACAAATACCTTGCCTTTTCCATCCTTAATAGGCCCCTTGCATTGATTCTTATAATCACCAATCTGATCGTAGTCAGAGCATCTGATATTTCTTCTCTCCAGTCACTTCCTTCGCCTTCCCAGTACGACACTCATTAGCGAAATGCCCTTTCTTTTCACACTTAAAGCAAGCAACCTCATACTTTCCCTTCTTTGCTGCTCCACCTTTCTGAGCACCCTTCTTATGAAAGAACTTACTTTTCTGACTCTGCCCTATCTACAACTCTTTTGTCTTATTTTTTACCAAAGAAGCAAGCATCTCCTCGTGTCTTAAAGTCATCTCCACTACAACATCACAAAGATCCTTAATATGTGGTAATGGAGTCCTAGCCAATTCAGGCTTCAACCCCCTTATGAACTTCTCATTCCTCTTCAACATAGTATCCGCAGTAGCATGCCCATACCTTGACAACTCCTCAAAACTTCTAGCATATTCCAACACAGACATCTCCCCTTGCTCCAACTCAGCAAACTTTCTGAGTAAAGCAGATTATACCATCACAAACATGAACCTCTCCTGGACCCTCCTTCTAATCTCATCCCATGCCATCTCCTCCTTATTAACTCTTGTCACGCTATTCCACCAAAATAAAGCTGCTCCCTGAAGCTGTCTCGAAGCAAGCCTTCTCTTTTGCTCATCATTGAGTCCCATGTCTGTAAAGAATCTCTCATAATGCATCAACTAGCTCTCCAACTCAATAGCATCTTCTATTCTAATAAATGGTTTTCCTCCAAGCCTAACATAATCTCTTCTCAAGATAGCATAATTATTCATCACCGGAGCTTCTTGGCTCACTCCTCCAGTATTTCCTCCAACCACTCCAGCAGCAGTTCTAGCTTGCATCATGTTCACGAAAAACTGATACATAGCTCCCATATCCACTTGTTGGACTCCAACACCAACATTGCTAGCTTGTGTCTGACCTTAGTTCCTTATAGTATTCGGTCTGACATTTCCATTTGTAGTGGTTCCTCTAAGATTCGCTCTTCTACTTCTAGCACCCATATCTGTATTCAAGCCTCGTGAGATACAAAAGAATAGCTTAAGAGAGATAGGAAACTAGAGATATAGCGTATACTTATATATAGCAAATCCAAGTATGCTATTATAGCGTTATCCTATACCTCGATCTTATATCTAATTCCTTAGAATTATGTTTTCAAAAATCATTTTTAGTTAAAGTTTTTCATAAATCTATGCTCTAATATCAAGTTGTAACATCCTCTATTGGGAAGCCAAAGCTAAGCGCTACAGATGCTGCAGTTATCCATAGTATAAACTTATGGTGACCAAATACGGTAAAGTTAATGGTATCCATAATATTAGAAGCACATAAATATGAAACAAATCATAGATTTCACAAAAACAACTTTTCTAATTACATTTCCCAATATATGTTTCATATTCCATTACATAATCCCATAATCATTTCCCAAGTAAAGATCAGATATAATTATTACAAAATATGCCAAGAGTGACATACGAAGATGCCCCATTAGCTAACCAGAGTACTATATAGAGATAACTGACTTAATACAACATAGTGGAATAAAATAAAATAAAAAGCAACTCCTAAATAGCTATCCGTCAGCCACCTACTCGTCTTCGGAAGCTTTATTCGCCAACCTACTAAAAACCTGTAAACCTCAACCCTCGGCCTACTCAAATCAATTTTGAGCACCCGAGAGTTTAAGGGGAAAAACATAAACTTCGAGTCAGATCTAAAGCCTGGTATGAATAATACTATACATCTCGGTTATTTGACATTAGGTGAAACCATGCCGCTTAGCAGAATGGGTTTCCCCTCACTAATATCATTCTAAAACATATCTTTTGCAAATCATAATCCTACAAACAAAACTGGCTAAAAACTGTAAAGAAATATCATGTAAACTTACATGTCAGGTAATAAATGGACTATATGTCCAAACATTATAGTTTTGTTTGGCTATTACTAATCTTTGGCTGATTTGGCCTACAAGTCAATATAAATAAAATAATCTAACACCTATAGATACTTCTCTTTTGGACGATTTGTCTCTAACTTAATAGTTAAATACTCCTCTTCTGGACGGTCTGTCCCTAACTTATCTTCTCTGGGGCAACCCGATCCTAATGATTTTGTGTGCTCACCAATAACCTATCTGTATACTAATATATATTCCCTTTTGTGTGTAATCATAATTTTAGTCTTACCTGTGACAAAGCCCTACACACTGGAATTTTAGAATAAATTAGCTGGGGCTAATAGCTAATATATAGGGCATGACCCTATACCAGTTCCATCTGGTATTTTAATATCTGAGTCATTTTACTTAGGGTAATCTTCCTGAAATTTTCCTCGAAAACCTTTTCGTCTCAAATTGATTTAAAAACTTTAAACCAAACTTAAGGAAGGAAAATATATACTTTATGCTTTACTCAAAATCACCTTGCCATGTTATATATACTTTACTCAAATCTTTGTTGATGAAAACATTTAAACCTTTGAAAGTAGCCCTTTTGAACCTATTGAAAGTACCCCTTTTGGAACCAAGTAAACCCATTACTTTCACCTAGGCCGGAAAGCCAAAACATTCCATTCGAAACCATTCATATAAACCTTTCGAAACCATTGGAAAACCTTTCCTTCAAAAGCTATAAAACATTAGACATCCCTCTTTAAAACCATTAAACATTGCCTTCCTAAACAGTTTTTCCAACCATTCCTTTCAGACCTTTCGAAACCATTGGGGAACCACCCCTTAGAAAACTTTCTTTAAAACCTTTCGAAAGCATTAATACCTTTGTAAACAACAACTCTTTTGAAAGCATTTGGTTTTAATTTAAAACATGCAGAAACACCTTTTGAAACCATTGAAAATTAACTCCTTCAAAACCTTTGGGTTCTACCCTCAACAGAGCAAAAGGGTCATAAAACATTTAAGTCGAAAGCACTCTTTCGAAAGCGCTTCCTAAGCGAAGGCATGATGGTGCCGAAACCAACCTTCTGAAAGCATTGGAGAAGCGGCTAAGTTTTAAAAACAAAGTATACCTTCCGAAACCATTGACTTCAAAAGGGGAAAAGCGGCAGCTAGGGGTTTCGACCCCTTAGGAAGTAATTACTTAAAACAAAAGGTGCAACCCCATCAAAAAAATTCATTTAAAACATTTATCTCAGCCAAAAGTCAATCAAGTCGAAAGCACTTCCTTCGAAAGCAAAGCAAGCACATTTTCAATTTAAAACAAAGTCATGCTTCGACCCCATCGAAACCCATGGTCTCGACCCATTACTTTCCGCCTTAGTCCAATTCACTCTATACCAAGTTATTGATACTATGTGCATTGGTTTTGATGGCAATGTATGTGGTAGCACTTGGTCGAAACCCTCATGGCGAAAGTAGTTAAACATGCTAAAAGCATGCAAAATCTGATTTTTACTTTAAAATGAATTTCTTTTCAACTAACCTGCCTTGTTTGTTAAAATATTATTGGTTGCTAATTTTCTTTTCTAAAAGTGCTGTCAAAATTTCAGAAATAAATAATTTACAAAATACCCCTTCTTCTTTTATAAATATATAAACCATTTAAGTTCCATACCTTAAATAATTTTATATATTCATCAAAACACTTGGGAAAATTCTACAAAAATTCTAGAAAATCATTTTGAATATGTTTTCTAACATATATTAATTTCAGACCCGAAACATATATTATTTAGCCGTAAATAATTTTGAACCCAAATAAACATTTTCGTCACTAGAAAATTAATATAAAATCCACATTAATGTAGAAAATTATGAAAATTGAAACCCATCTCTAAATTATATTTTCTGATCTAAACCTAAAATCGTAAGGCATTTGGATGTCATTA
This sequence comes from Allium cepa, assembly GCA_030765085.1. Taxonomy (NCBI): domain Eukaryota; kingdom Viridiplantae; phylum Streptophyta; class Magnoliopsida; order Asparagales; family Amaryllidaceae; genus Allium; species Allium cepa. The sequence goes on along the minus strand of CM060943.1, from coordinate 603,687,425 downwards.
AATAGGGTTTTCACATTAAAACATATCATAAAACCTTTATGAATAAGCATAAATCATCAACAATCATATATAACCATTTAATCATTCAAAAACATGGCATAATCATGCAAAATACTTAGAATTCATCCTAAAACAGAAAAAAATTAGAAAAAATGTGATTTAGTCATTATTCACTTAGCCTTGAGATTATGGAGTTTGAGATTGAATGGATTAAGTTGATTAATCTTCTTCCTTTAGTTCTTTCCTCCTCTTGTTCTAGCTAATGGTGGTCTACCTCTAAATTTGATTTTTCCAAATGAAATTGTGTGTGAGCACGGATATGTGTTTACGGTATTTAAATACTCTTTTTCCTATTTTACCCCTACGTATTTCCTTTGTCTATTTAAGTTTATATTAGCTTATTTTAGTTTATTCATTAACATAGCATGGCTATCCCTATTAATCATAAATCTCAATCCCCTAATCATCACATTATTTTATTTTATTTAGCTAATTAAATATCCTAAATAAAATTGCTAAAAATATGGGGTGTTACGGAATATCAATTATCAATTAACCAAAATCAACTACCCATTATCTGGTAGCAAAAATAGAAAAATATCGCACTCGCATTCTAATGTGATTCCATCATCATAAAATAAACATATATGATAACTCAAATGAATAATTAACTACATACTACACCGTGAAACACTATATTTATGATTATTTTTTATCTCTCATATAAATCATTTTTATTATTTTTTGTTATAACGCCACCTTATTTTATATATATAAAAATAATAAATAATCTTCCTAAAAATGATAATATACTTTTAAATCCCCTCTATTTCTTTTTAATTCTTCTAAACATCACATTTTAAATCAAAATCAGTAATTTCCAAAAAAATTGCTTTTCAAAATGATAATATTATTATTTTACACTAAAATAATAGTATACAATAAAACCTCTATAATTATTTCCCAAAACCAATTTATTGCTATTTATTCCAAAATAACATTATTTTATTTTAAATCATCGAATCTCCCATTTTATTTCTATTTATCTTAAACTAATAACTGTTTTATCCATATTATAATTATTATTATGCATACAATGCCTTTATATTTTATAAATAAGACAATGATAATAACATTTCTTACCATAAATACCTTAATTTAATCATTTCGTCACTTACACAAAATAATGCTATTTCATAAAAATTTATACTATTATTATTTAAGGTCTCGTTCTATTTTATAAATAATAAACTTTCCAAATATCAGTTTATAATATAATTTCAGTTATTATTTCTGAATTTCCTCGGAAATTTTAAATAATACCATTATTTAGTTCCATACTTTAATTTTGGCAAAGTTTTTAAATCACCATCATTTACAAATACCATCCAAAATCTGTAAATAATTAATTTATCATTTATTTACTTATATTTCTCATTATTATACCATTTATCCTAATCAATCATTTTTCAATTTAAACAAAATATTTATGCTAATTAAACACTTGAAAATACTACAATCAACAATAATTACCCAATAATGACATAGTACATCCAGGATATTGTAATAACCAAATAATCATATGCAATACAGTATGATTTTTAATCAATAATTATGTCTTTTATAATTTAAATTTTAATTAATTAAATTAATTGAACCATACCAATGTTGTTTTGTTAATAGCTTCCAAACTTAGCAAATCCATCCCTACTTTATCAGAAATTCTACCACGTGTCCAACGAAAGCAACTATGTATGAATCAGAGTTCGTATGAGAAAGATGTAGAGGTTAGAATTTTTAGGGACTAATTTCTAATTATATAAATATACGAACTAAATAAAACTGTTACATTACCATCCCTAATTCGAACAATGCACTTTATTCCCCTACTGCCAACTACCTAGGAAAATCGCTGCCATGTCTGAGCTGCCATGTCTGCTTCATCCATCAGACTCAATTACTCTCCTCCTAACTCAATGTCACCCCCTCGCCTGCTATTCCATGGCCTTCAGCCACCCATGAAGACTCCACTGCCACACCATAAAAAATTCAGAAAATTACAAATTTCAAGCGAACCAACCACCTATTTGAAGATCTAGTTGAAAGATCTACTCCTCTCGACATACTCTACAACCCAACACCTTCTGAGCATCCTCCCGTCGCCTTATTGACCGTCGATTTTAAAACCTTAATTTGATCGGCTAAAAGTTGTTCACTAATTTCTGGCCAACTTGACCACTACCTCAATAAACGAACACCACCTATCAATAAATGATACATAATATGTAGGAGTTTTAGCACTTTGAATTTTGAATCAATTTGTAATTAGTGAAATTCATCCGCCGTTAAAATATGATAAAGATCATTTTCAGGATTAGTGCGGAGAGGCTAATGTGATTGCTGTCTCCTAGGGTTTATTCTTATATAGGCAACGAGGCAAGTGCAATTGTATATGATCATTTAGTCTAAAAGTGGTTGCATATTATATTTAAAACTGTAACGCCTCTATTTGACAAATCGTAATTCTAAATGCATCAAAATTGTATATTGTACAGGTCGGCTCGAAAAGACCTCCGCAATGATAATAAACACAATACCTAATTCACACTTTTATTAAAATTCATTTTTTTAACTTTAATATTAAAAGTATCAAATTTGTGGGTCGTCAAAGTCGACTAGCATAACAAACAACTATACCCTCCTGCACAAAAATAATACCCAGTCCCATGCCACAAGCATCGGTATATATCGTAAATACTTTCAAACCATTAGGGAGTACTAAAACAGATGCACTAGTCAACAACTCCTTTAGCTTAATAAATGTGTGTTCGCATTCTAGAAAACTAAATTCTTTTTAATAAGGCGTGTCAATGGTGCATAAATTTATGTAGAATCATTAATGAACTTCCTGTAATAGCCAGCAGAATCAAGAAAATTTCTCACTTCTAAAGTATTTTTCGGTGCATGGAAACCCTATAATGCATGAACTTACTAGGATCAACTTGTAGTCCATTCTCGGAAACAACTGTTCTAGAAAGCAAACCGCCTTGATCTAGAATCAACCATTGGAAATTTTTGCCTTCAATTTATGCCTATAGAGAGTGTCGAGCACTTCTCCTAAATGTAAATTTTTCTCTTTCTCACTTTTCAAATATACAATTATATCATCGACAAATACCACCATGTGCTTATTTAGCAATCCTCTAAAGACCCAACTCATGAGGTCAATAAATTATGTTGATGCATCGATCAGTCCAAATGACATGGATAACCACTCATAGAGTCTATTAGTTATACAAAAAATGGTTTTATAAATACTATCCTCAGCCACACACAAATAGTGGAATCTAGTAGTTGAGAGAATACATTTTCTCTAATTAACCGATCAAAGGGTTTATTTATGCGTAGCAGTGTAAAATGATCCTTCATTGTCAACTTTTTCGTTTCACAATGATCGATGTAGAGCCTTAAAGGGACATCTATTTTAGTAGCAAAATTGATAGTGCGCCTTATTCCTAAATACGTTTTTGAACAAAGCCCTTCTCCAACCATCCATTCACTTGTTTATTCAACTCGTGTCTTTCTCTAGGAGACATATGCTTAAGGGGTAAGGCAATAGATCTAGCATTCTCTTCTTAATCTATACTATTATATTATTGTTGAGTTCCATTTCAAGCGCACAGAAGCCCCCACATAAATTGTGAAATCAAACATCGCATTCTATCTTCTAATACTCTCGCAACTCCCCTTAAAGCAATAGCCCTAATTTCATTTAGGCTTAAATTATTCAAATTATTTTTCGGAAAGCTACAGCTAATCGAACTCCCCTTGAACCAAGAACCCTAATTTCATTTAGGTTACATCATTCAAATTCGTTTTTGGAGAACCATAGTTAATGGTCACCATCCTGATCGTTGTTGCTCACGTCTCCCTCGAACGGCGGCATCGCCTCTTTCCCACCGTTGTTTCTGATGGCTGTACTTCCTACCTCTGTTGCATCTATGCATGGACCTAGTGTTTATCTTGGTCGATTGTATTGTGCTCTATCCTTGACGCAATCATCCAAAAATTCAAAACTGTCCTCCAGATAAACTGCACACGCAACGATTTTTCATTTCGTTATTTCAATTGTGCTCTAATTCATCGGTTGGTAATTCAAGTATCTTATCCTATTTACTCCTTAACAGATATATCAATTGCAGTAACTATTTTGAAATTATTTGTTTTGATTAGACGGAATTAGAGTACCCCATTTCAAAATTGAGGGTTCGCCATATTGCTACAACTGCAAGTTGGTTAAACTTTTATTTGGAATAAAATAGACTAAGTTCAATTTTAGCCATTTTCATTAATTAATTCATCATATGTAACCTAGAATTTTTGAATATTTCATTACTTTTAGTACCGTCTGAGGACTATTCTTATCATTAAAGGTATAATAGTTGAAATCTATTATATAACATAATTAGAAGGGATTGTTAATTTGTGTGTGTCTATGGTTCTCATATTACAAATTAACTAAAAATAGACACACAAACCTCTTATTTATCCCTTTAAAATCCACTTTTGTTTTTTCATGTAAACAATTTCAAATAGAAATGAACTTTCTCTGATATGTTATGTTTGTGGAAAAATCCATCCTTAAGAAATTTGGATTTGTTTCAAACAAATTCAAAATTATCGATCTATATGGAATGTCAAAATTCTTTATTCCCAGCGTCGAGTTGAAATATTATTTTGAAGGGAGAGAGCACATGATAGGATCAATAGCTTCTTATTTAGGTCTTAAGTTTAGACCCATAATTTCCATTACTATTTTATATTCAATTAATAGCATGATATGTCAAAAATAGAAAAAATGACTCTGTTTTACCTAAGATTTTGATCGGTGATTTACTATCGACTACTCCACACAACATACTGTAGTACAATGCTGATTGAGATATGAATCATCTTTTCTTAACCCAAATTTTGGTCCATTATGTACTACCCATCAAAAAGGGTAAAACGAAGTCCATATCGCGGTCATATTTTATATGGAGCGTCGAACGAAGGGTTTGTTAATTAAATTAATTAGATTAATTTCAATTTTAGTCATTTTCATGAAGAACTTTTGTTTGGCACTGCTATATAAAGAAGATTAAGAATCAAAATAAGTTTTTACTAGAAAAATAAAAGTTCCTAGCCTAGCCTGTTATATTTAGGAGCTACCTTCCTAAGCTAGTTGTTTCCTACAATCTAAGTCTATTGGGTGGAATACAAAATGATGTTCTTTAAAAATTATCTATCACTTTCCAATTTTGTTAACATGGATCTTCATTTACTAGCTCATGTACTTTGATATATATTTTAGGACACACATTTTTGGATATGTAGTCCAAACTCAAAAGAAGAAAGTAAAAAGTGAGTCGTCGTCTTCTTTCACAATTTTTGTCTTCGATCTCGTCTGCCTACCCCTACTTCCACGCCTGTAACAACCCTGTATTTTGTGATTATTTTAATTGTATATTTTAATTATTTTAAATTGAATTCCTAATTTAAAAACTTTATTTTATTTATTAAAATGAATAATTTTGTTATTTTAAATATAAATTTTGATTTCTATGTAAATTAGAATTCCAAACATAAATAAATAGAATATTTTCCAGAAAATGTGAATTTTGGTCAATATGGTCAAACTTTGACTTTTAAATTTAAAATTTAAATATTTGATTTCTGAATTTTCTCTTTTATAATGAAAATAAATTAAATTTCAAGTATGCTGCTTTTGTTTCGTTGAAATCCGATTTATATTGTGAAAGTTATGCTTTTTACAATATTGTATGTAAATTGTTTTATTTAACAAAACTGTTTATTTTAATTTATATAAATAATATTTTTGTTTGTTCTAATTTGTGTATATATATGTAACATGACATGTTATGTATATATTTTATTTTAAAATATTTTTAAAAGTATAGTTATAATTTTTAAATGTTAATTGTATATTGTTTACAATTTTATAATTCTAGTTTCAATTTAATAACTATTTTCTTATTTATTTTATGTTTTTCCTTAAATATATATTTATTTTCATTTTCACTTTATCTTTTTTCATTTTTATTTTGATTTACTGAATTTCTTTTATTTCGATTTAGAAGAAAAGGAAATTTAAAGAGACAAAAACCCTTTCATTTGCATGTGACTTTTAACTTACCTTTGGCTTTACACCTTCTTTTGACCTTTCATTTGTTTGACCGACCACATCTCTTTGCATTGCCATGTATCTCATTTCATTTTTCCATGTGAGAAATGTTTCTCATCTTCAATTCACGGCCAAAGAAAAAAAAACATGATAATGGCTTCTTTCCTTTCTCTCCTTTTCTTTTCTTCTTTTCATTATTTTTCTATGATTTTTCCTTTGCTCTCTTCAAGCATAGCTCGGCCTAGCCTCTCCACCATCAGCTCCACCATCACCTCCACCATCTACAGCAGCTCCACCTCCTCCTCCTCTGGTCAAGCCTGGCCGTGCCATCCAATTGAAGCCATCGCCACAAAAACAATGAAAAAATTCCACTACAAATGCTGGCCGATCTCATGTTCACCTATCCCCTTCATTGTTCACTTCGGTCACCACCTTAGCACCATCACCACCATCATAACCTGACCCTAATCATCACTTCAGCTCTGAAATGACATGAACCCCTATGGCCGAGCCCAATAGTGGTCATAGCTGAGCCTAAAGTTGAACCAAACTCCACTATTTAGCCTTATTCTTTTGTATGCTCCATGTTGCAACCCTTCTCCTTCACATCTTCTTGCCTAGCCGTGAGTCATGATGCCAAACCCGAGCTAACACATCATAGCTGAGCAAAAGAGTCCTTAGGCAGAGCACTAGTGTGGTTGAGCAAGGTCAAGTCACTTTGCTTTTGTTGCTTTTTATTTCCATTTGATTCAATGATGTGTTTTGTGTTAAATATATTCATGTATATGTTGCTTTGTTTTATTGGTTGTTTACAAGATCATTATTTTGGCTCTCTCTCCACTTGAATCAAAGTCGTGTTGAGTCGTGCTTGACGTGTCTTTGGAATCGTTCTTGTGTGTCGTAGTGATCTCTAGCTTTGATAAAGGTGAGTCCTTCTCACTCTGACATATTTACTTATGAAATGGTGAATTGATGACAAGTGTTTAGTAATTAAAAATGTTATGCAAGTTAATGATGATTATATGATATGTTAATTCATGTTATTACCCTATTAACTTTGTTAATTATCATCTGACACCTGATATATAACATTATAATGTGACATTAATATGTTAGTGTATTTGTTATATTGTTTCTGTATATGATCACACTGCAAGCTCCCTGTTAGAATAGAATCACTATGGGTTGAAATGATACATACCTGAACGGACTTTAGAATAAAGAAAAAAATCGTTATGGGCTGAAATTATAGGCCTGAACAATATTATTGTATTTTATTTGACTTGGGATTTGTGGGTTTGAAATAATAGAACCCAGGTTTTCTTTTTAAATTATGGATTGAAATGATATATATCTGTATCACTTGACCTAGGTTAGAAATTACATACAGACCCCGTGGTATATTATTAAATGATTTTTTCTTAAGATATGTATTTTTAAAAGTATGAAATTTTGATTTAAAAATATATATGTTATGGTTTTGAGAAAGCTAAATATTAAAGTATTGAATTTGTAAATTTAAGTACGTAAATATGAAGTAAATGTGATTTTTGACTTCAAATTATATTTTAAAAATGTAAGTAAATAATGGAAATTAAATTTAAAGTTTTGAAATGATATTTGAAGTAAAATGTTAAGTTTTTTTTAAATTTATAAGTTAAGAAAAATAGTGAATTTGACTTAACAAATGAATTGAGTTTTTAATTGGATATTTAATTATAAAATTTTGTTGTGATAAATCATATGTTAAATTGATTTAAACATGAAGTTTGGAAGCCTAAAAATATGATTTATAAATTTAAAATAGAAATTTTTTAAAGTGTTAATGTTTTTGAAAAGTTATAATAAAATCTGGAATTTATTTATAGCATTTCGAAAAATGTTGTGGTCTTTTGATAGCATTTTAAAATGATGTTGTTTTTGAACTTAACTATGTTTGAAATAACTAAATATCTATTGCGGCATTTTATAAATGTCGCTGTTCCTAAACTAAATTATTTTGGAAACTATAAGCTACGATAGCACTTTATAAATGTTGTCGTTGCTAAATTTGGCAATGTTTTGAAATGTTATAGATTTTAATACTGTTTGAATTATATTTTAAATTGATAATGATTTAGCTTTCGGAAATTGATTATTTGTGAAATTTAAGGAGTTTCAAATATATTTAATATTTAAATTTGAATTTTAAGGCATTTAAATTGAATTTGAATTTAAGTAATGGTTTTGAATGGAATTTTGAAATGTGTTTTGTAATGATATTTAGAATAATAAATGAATGACATATTTGATTTTAAATGATATTTAAATTTGAATATATGAATTTGAATTCAAATAATGATTTGATAATGAGATTTTTGAAAGGATATGATATTTTAATGATTTTGAAATGGTTTTGAATGACATAATCTTTATTTTGATAAAGAATGTGAATTTGGAATGATATTTGATTTGATCTATTTGATAAATGAATATTTGAAGTTATATTTGTATAAAAGTATTAGATTTATGAAATGAACATTTCAAAACTAAGTAATAATGAAGTTAAATTTAAGATATATGAAATTATAAATTTAGTTTTGAAATATGGTATATTAAAGCTTTGAAAAATATTAAAAATTGAATAGTTTGTTTTGTGGATCAAATCTGTATTTGAAATTTATATGATTTGAAATGGTTTGTTGGGAATTTGAATTGAATTGAAACTGATGGTTTGAATTGAAATAAATTGAAAATTTGAAAATTTGGGTTTAATTGAATAAATTTGTAAAGTGTAAAGAATTAAAGGAATGTTTCCATGATTTCAAGTGTATGTTTTCAGAATGTTATGATTTCCAAAGTGTAATGATTTCAAGTATTTTGGTTTCGAAAAAATTATAACTTTGAAAGTATTATGACTTTTGAAAGGTGAATATATGTTTGAAATAGAAATGATATCGTATTGATTTGAATATAGTTTTGAAATAAAAATGCTTTGGTTTTGAAGTATAAACTATTTTGAAAGGGATTTAGTTTTGAAATGAAATGATTTGATTTTTTTGAAGTATAAACTATTTTGAAATGACCACAGCGTTATAATAACGTTTGGTTGTTAAAGAGACCGGGATCAGAAGTTGTCATACTCTCTGCCAACTCCAAAAACCACTTTAACAACCGTGTACGCAGTGGAGATTCCAGAATGAAGTAGGATGGTGGCAACGTTCTTGAGGTATATTACATGGACCCGACTTCCGTGAGTTGGCTTAAGGTGGCTAAAATAGGAGCGATCTCGGGCCAAAAGGGTTAGCTTCTCTGGTCGGACACACTTCTTCGATACTATACTCTTACTTGTGGTTGATTTGATGGCCATCCTCTGATTTTGATTGGGAGTGTGTTCTGAAGTAGGCGTAGTGGCTGCTACGTTACCGCCAGCCGGTGTGCGTAATTGGTATATCTACCCTGCCATTGCCTTGTGCGCCGTGTCACCTACCATAGTGAGCCTTACAAGGAGTTTCCATTTGTGTCGTCCCTATGGAGTATCTTCTCATAGTCTCCCGATCAGGAGATATGCAGGTACTGTATAGACTACTGGCACTATTACGTGTTAAGGGCCATAAGGGTAACCCCTTAACACTATTTTAAAGTAAGTTTATTTTACTGTAGACATTATTATAATAGCGCAATATTACTACATAGTAAATAGTTTAACGGATCCTTAAAGGATAGGCGATCCCAAGCATCCTCTAAGTTACTGATGCATTTTTGTTATTGTTCACTTGAGTCGATTTATAGTTCATAAGTATTTATGTCCTGACTCGAGTGTTTTGTGTTTTGCTTTACGTTCGGGTCAGACTGAGTGATTCAGCATTCAAGGCTTACTTCAGAGTTGGAGCTTTACTTGAAGATCCAGCTATCTACTTTTATTTCAATATCCTATGATTTCAGTGATGTATTCTGATTTATACCTGATGTATCTTGCTACACTTCTGTTGTATCTTATTTTACTCTGATCTATCTTATATATATAGTAGCTTCATGAGCTATTATCTCTTTTACTTCCACTGCAATATTATTTACTCTGTGTTTGTGATCTGTGATTTTTTATTTACTGTATATTCTGAGATTTGCCAAATTTTATTTACAACGCGGTATTTTGAGATTTTCAAGTCCGACATGTGCGAATGCGAATGGTTGAAAATATCGGATCGTGACATTTGGTATCAGAGCTTTGGCTCTAGGAAAACTTAGTATATATGGTAAATGTATTTACAGAATCACTTTCATTCAAGTTTGAATCTCTTCCTTCTTGACTCAATTCCTTTGAATTTTGGATCGTTCCCTGCGGTTCCAAAAATTCATTCGTGTCCCTCACTATTCGTCTTCTTTTGATTCTGGAGTTTTCGATAACTCCACTTCGGATGATCTTTATATAATGAGTCGGTGATCTCGCCAATCTCAAATTGATTTGTAAAGGGGTGAAACTCCTTTACAATAGCATCGATTCACCAAAGATTTTCTATTCTCAGTTTAGATGCTAGTATCTCTTATAGTTTCGAACTCTATATCTTGAGATCAAATGTTGATTTACCCCAGAAAATCCACATCGATCTTATTCTTTAAGTCACGGCTGACCCGGTTAAGGTTGCCCGCAATTTATATAAGCTTATCCATCTTCCTATTCTATTATTTAATCACCTTATATTTGTTTTCAACTCATCTTCAAATCATTCTTGAAGTGTATTTGTAAACTAATTTTGTGTTGTTTGAGTTGTTGATGTTGATTTGGGTTTTCGATCAATTCGTCTGATCAACGCTATTGATAAGATTTCCAAAACACTTGAACAGAGCAAACCGACACAATATGTTTTTCAAATTTAGTAATGAAATAAATTTTGTAACTATATTATAAATCTTTTTTTAGATTTTATTGAATTAGTTGTTAAGAAATAATATTTGATTTATATATAATTATCTCTTGTTTCATATATAAATAATTGAACTATAAAACATGGTTATAAATTTTTTTAGAAATTTAAAATAAATTTAAAACAAGAATTTGAGAATTTAATTTCCGATGGATTTCAAACCTTGTGTTTAAAGTTTTAAAAGGATATATTATTTAAGGTATTTTTGAATAGAAATTTGTTTCCAAGGAATTTTAAAGTTTAAAATTAGTGCTCTTCTCTTTGTTGCTGAAAATAACTTCGGTGATGACTGCAGCATCATCGACATTCATTTTCGAATTTCGAAGTGAAGAGACCATTCTGTAGTCTTGCTATAGTTTTGTTTTAGGAAATTTAATTGATTTGAATTTCTAAAATAAGACTGATTTATAAATATGCTGATATATGATTTAAATTTGAATGGATATATATATAGAGTATATGTGCATTTATTTATCTCTAAATAGTTTGGAATTTATCGGAAATTTAATCCCTAAATTTTATCTTGAAGCTAATTTTTAATTATAATTTCAAGATTTGGATAAATATTCAAGTTTAAAATGATTAAATTGGAAAGTTTTATTGTATAATACACAATTTCATTCCAATATAACTTACCTAAATTATACAGAAGTTGAATATGTAATTGGATAATATACAATATAAAAAGGGATTTTATTAATAAAATTTTCATGGTTATAATAAATGTTATACACTTAAATTTTAGTTATAAAAAGATTAACAGTGGTAAATAGAAAAAAAGGGTAATGGAATAAATTACAATATAAAATGATGTTAAAAGAACTAAGAATAAATTTAAAGCAGTTATAATAAGTATAAATATATTTAACATAAGTGATAAAATATATTAAGAGGAATAAATTTAATTATAATTAGGAATAAAGAAGAATTAATTTTATTAAGTACATTATGAGTATAATAAATGATTTTTCAGATCCATGATTTTAGAAATTGTTAATTTAAGATAATTTGATGATAAGATAATGAAATTAGAGACAGTTAAGATTTATTTAACTTATGTAAAATTAATTATCAATTTAAGTTGAAATTTTTAGGGTCTCAAATTTATTATCTTATTTTGTTTTCAATCTATCTTTTGGTTATGCTTATTTCCGTTATCTTTCTACAGAATGGGGAGGCTATTGCATATATCAGTCTGTTTAGAAACATTTCTATGATCTTTGGTACTCATTTTCGAATCTGAGCACTATTTGCCATGCACAGATCGTCGGTCAATTGGGAAGGGTGAATCAGATTTTAGAAGATCTTTTTTATGCTTGTGTTCTTGATTCTGGAGGATCTTGGAAAGATCATCTCCACCTTGTTAAACTTATCTATAACAATAGTTATCAGGTATAATTTTAATCTTCTTGTCATCTTGTCTTAATCCTATTCCATTATATCTTTTTTTGTGTTTTCCCGTACCTCATTCCTTTTCGGAGACGAAAATTTTTGAGTTGGAGAGAGTGTAACAACCATGTATTTTGTGATTATTTTAGTTGTATATTTTAATTATTTTAAATTGAATTCCTGATTTAAAAAACTTTATTTTATTTATTAAAATGAATAATTTTGATAATTTAAATACAAATTTTTATTTCTATGTAAATTAGAATTCCAAACATGAATAAATAGAATTTTTTCCAGAAAATGTGAATTTTGGTCAATATGGTCAAACTTTGGCTTTTGAATTTAAAATTTAAAATTTTGAATTTTATCTTTTATATTGAAAATAAATTAAATTTCAAGCATACTGCTTTTTGTTTCGTTGAAATCTGATTTATATTGTGAAAGTTATGCTTTTTACAATACTGTATGTAAATTGTTTTATTTAACTAAATTGTATATTTTAATTTATATAAATAATATTTTTGTTTTTTCTAATTTGTGTATATATATGTAACATGACATGACATGACATGTTATGTATACATTTTATTTTTAAAATATTTTTAAAAGTATAGTTATAATTTTTAGATGTTAATTGTATATTGTTTACAATTTTATAATTCTAGTTTCAATTTAATAACTATTTTCTTATATATTGTCTATTTTTCCTTAAATATATTTTTATTTTCTTTTTCACTTTATCTTGTTTTCATTTTTATTTTGATTTACTGAATTTTATTTTGTTTATTTTGATTTAAAAGAAAAGGAAATTAAAGAGACAAAAACCCTTTCATTTGCATGTGACTTTTCACTTACCTTTGGCTTTACACCTTCTTTTGACCTTTCATTTGTTTGACTGGCCACATCTCTTTACATTGCCGTGTATCTCATTTCATTTTTTCATGTGAGAAATGTTTCTCATCTTCAATTCACGGCCAAAGAAAAAAAAACATGATAATGGCTTCTTTCCTTTCTCTCCTTTTATTTTCTTCTTTTCATTATTTTTCTATGATTTTGCCTTTGCTCTCTTCAAGCATAGCTCGGCCCAGCCTTTCCACCATCAGTTCCACCATCACCTCCACCATCTGCAGCAGCTCCACCTCCTCCTCTAGTCAAGCCTGGCCGTACCATCCAATTGAAGCCATCACCACAAAAACAATGCAAAAACTCCACTATAAATGCTAGCCGAGCTCATGTTCACCCTATCCCCTTCATTGTTCACTTCGGCCACCCCCTTAGCACCATCACCACCATCATAACCTGACCCTGATCATCACTCCAGCTCTGACCTGACATAAACCCCCTTTTGCCGAGCCCAATAGTGGTCACAATCGAGCCTAAAGTTGAACCAAACTCCACTATTTAGCCTTATTCTTTTGTATGCTCCATGTTACAACCCTTCTCCTTCACATCTTCTTGCCTCGCCGTGAGTAATGATGCCAAACTCAAGCGAGCACATCATGGCTGAGCATAAGAGTCCTTAGGCCGAGCACTAGTGTGGTTGAGCAAGGTCAAGTCACTTTGCTTTTGTTGCTTTTTATTTCCATTTGATTCAATGATGTGTTTTGTGTTAAATATATTCATGTATTTGTTGCTTTGTTTTATTGGTTGTTTACAAGATCATTATTTTGCCTCTCTCTCTCCACTTGAATCAAAATCATGTTGAGTCATGCTGTATCGTGCTTGTCGTGCCTTGGGAATCGTTCTTGTGTATCGTAGTGATCTCTAGCTTTGATAAAGGTGAGTCCTTCTCACTCTGACATATTTACTTATGAAATGGTGAATTGATGACAAGTGTTTAGTAATTAAAAATGTTATGCAAGTTAATGATGATTATATAATATGTTAATTCATGTTATTACTCTGTTAACTTTGTTAATTATCATATCACATCTGATATATGACATTATAATGTGACACTGACATGTTAGTGTATTTGTTATATTGTTTCCGTATATGATCACACTGCAAGTTCCCTGTTAGAATAGAATCACTATGGGTTGAAATGATACATACCCGTACGGACTTTAGAATAAGGAAAAATCGTTATGGGCTGAAATGATAGGCCTAAACGATTTTTATTGTATTTTATTTGACTTGGGATTTGCGGGTTTGAAATGATAGAACTTGGATTTTCTTTTTTAATTGTGGATTGAAATGATATATATATCTGTATCACTTGACCTAGGTTAGAAATTATACACAGACCCTGTGGTATATTTTTAAACGATTTTCCATAAGATATGTATTTTTAAAAATATGAAATTTTGATTTAAAAATATATATGTTATGGTTTTGAGAAAGCTAAATATTAAAGTTTTGAATTTGCAAATTTAAGTATATAAATTTGAAGTAAATGTAATTTTTGAATTTAAATTATATTTTAAAAATGTAAGTAAATAATGGAAATTAAATTTAAAGTTTTGAAATGATATCTGAAGTAAAATGTTAAGTTTTGTTAAATTTATAAGTTAAGAAAAACAGTGAATTTGACATAACAAATGAATTGAGTTTTTAATTGGATATTTAATTATAAAATTTTATTGTGATAAATCATATGTTAAATTGATTTAAATATGAAGCTTGGAAGCCTAAAATATGATTTATAAATATAAAATAGAAAATTTTTGAAGTGTTAATGTTTCTGAAAAGTTATAATCAAATCTGGAATTTATTTATAGCATTTCCAAAAATGTCGTGGTCTTATGACAGCATTTTAAAATGCTGTTGTTTTTGAACTTAGTTATGTTTGAAATAAATATCTATTACGGCATTTTATAAATGTCGTTGTTCCTAAACTATACTATTTTGGAAACTATAAGCTATGATAGCACTTTATAAATGCTATCGTTGCTAAATTTGACAATGTTTTGAAATGTTATAGATTTTAACACTGTTTGAATTATATTTTAAAGTGATAATGGTTTAACTTTTGGAAATTGATTATTTGTGAAATTTATGGAGTTTTAATTATATTTAATATTTAAATTTGAATTTTAAGGCATTTAAATTGAATTTGAATTTAAGTAATGGTTTTGAATGGAATTTTGAAATGTGTTTTGTAATTATATTGGAATAATAAATGAATGACATATTTGATTTTAAATGATATTTAAATTTGAATATTTGAATTTGAATTCAAATAATGATTTGATGAGGAGATTTTTGAAAGGATATGATATTTTAATGATTTTGAAATGGTTTTGAATGACATAATCTTTATTTTGATAAAGAATGTGAATTTGGAATGATATTTGATTTGATATATTTGATAAATGAATATTTAAAGTTATATTTGTATGAAATAATTGGATTTATGAAATGAATATTTCAAAACTAAGTAATAATGAAGTTAAATTTGAGATATATGAAATTATAAATTTAGTTTTGAAATATGGTATATTAAAGCTTTGAAATATATTAAAAATTGAATAGTTTGTTTTGTGGATCAAATTTGTATTTGAAATTTATATGATTTGAAATGGTTTGTTGGGAATTTGAATTGAATTGAAACTGATTGTTTGAATTGAATTAAATTGGAAATTTGAAAATTTGGGTTTAATTGAATAAATTTGTAAAGTGTAAAGAATTAAAGGAATATGTCCATGATTTCAAGTGTATGTTTTCGAAATGTTATGATTTCCAAAGTGTAATGACTTCAAGTATTTTGGTTTCGAAAAAATTATAACATTGAAAGTATTATGACTTTTGAATGGTGAATATATGTTTGAAATAGAAATGATATCGTATTGATTTGAATATAGTTTTGAAATAAAAATGGCTTTGGTTTTGAAGTATAAATTATTTTGAAAGGGATATAGTTTTGAAAAGAAATGATTTGATTTTTTTGAAGTATAAACTATTTTGAAATGACCATGGCGTTATCATAATGTTTGGTTGTTAAAGAGACCGGGATTGGAAGTTGTCATACTCTCTGCCAACTCCGGAAACCACTTTAACAACCGTGCACGTGGTGGAGATTCCAGAACGAAGTAGGATGGTGGCGACGTTCTAGAGATATATTACGTGGACCCGACTCCCAAGTGTTGGCTTAAGGTGGCTAAAACAGGTGCGATCTCGGGCCAAAAGGGGTAGCTCCTCTGGTCGGACATACTTCTTCGATACTATACTCTTACTTGTGGTTAATTTGATGGTCATCCTCCGATTTTGATTGGGAGTGTGTTCCGAGGTGGGCGTAGTGGATGCTACGTTACCGCCAGCCCATGTGCGTAATTGGTATATCTACCGTGTCATTTCCTTATGTGCCGTGTCACCTACCATAGCGAGCCTTACTATGAGTTTCTATTTGTGTCATACCTATGGAGTATCTTCTCATAGTCTCCCGATCTGGAGATATGCAGGTACTGTATAGACTATTGGCACCATTACGTGTTAAGGGCTATATGGTAACCCCTTAACGCTATTTTAGAGTAAGTTTATTTTACTGTAGACATTATTATTATAGCGCAATATTACTACATAGTAAATAGTTTAACGAATCCTTAAAGGATGGGCGATCCCAAGCATCCTTTAAGTTACTGATGTATTTTTGTTACTGTTTACTTGAGTCGATTTACAGTTCATAAGTATTTATGACCTGACTTGAGTGTTTTGTGTTTTGCTTTACGCTAGAGTCAGACTGAGTGATTCAGCATTCAAGACTCACCTTCGGGGTTGGAACTTTACTTGAAGATCCAGCCATCTATTTTGATTTCAGTATTCTGTGATTTCAGTGATGTAATCTGATTTATACCTGATGTATCTTGGTACTCTTCTGTTGTATCTTATTTTACTCTGATGTATCTTATATATATGGTAGCTTCATGAACTACTATCTCTTTTACTTCCGCTGCAATGTTATTTACTCTGTGTCTGTGATCTGTGATTTTTTATTTACTGTATATTTTGAGATTTGCCAAATTTTATTTACAACGCAGCATTTTGAACAATTCAAGTCCGACATGTGAATATGTGAATGGTTGAAAATATCGGGTCATGACAACGCCCTGCTTGCGTATGGCCTCTCCAATGCTCTCCTGCCACCAATCCCCGACGCCACCTGACCCTCCGCCCTCGTCACTCAATCCCCCTTCGGGCTTCCCACCACTTACTACTCCAGATCTCATCATAAAAGATGAAGCTGATTTTGTGCTTGTGCATTTGAAAAATGGAAAAGACAACTTAAGTTTCAGCAGTCATCCTCTTCACAGAATACCGCACCCCTTAATAATAATAATAATAATAATAATAATAATAATAATAATTCAAAACCTTCCTATATCCCACAAGTTCATAACAATCATGTCCATATCAACAAGAATCTAATTCATCCCACTCAACCTGATAACAGCACAACTACATCCAAATGGAATTTTTCCACCTTGTCAAGTAGGGCGTGGAGTGAAACAGTCAAAGGAAATAATATCTCGTTCCTATTCCTTTGAAATTTTACCAACCTCGTGAATTTAACTCATTGCAATGTATAAAAATATCAGTTGAGGTGGTTCAAGATGCTAGAAAACAATAGGATAATGTCATTGTTATTTACGTTGTTGGACCTAAGCCGTACTATCCATATTTCAGAGACTATATTACTAGAGTATGGCATCCTGAAAATGATTTCTCAATTTATTTAAGGAAAATGGTTTTTATATTATAAAATTCAACAACAAAAAAAATTGTGTCATAAAAGTCGGTCCGTATTAATACAATAAAAGCTAATGATGATGAAGAAATTGTCTCTTAGGATGCAACTTAACGAAGAACTCCTCAACTCTATTCCAATCTAGGTAAGTTTTCGTAATCTACCATTAGATTATTGGATATAGAAAGGGGTTAGTCGAATTGCCATTGCCCTTGGAACTCCCATCAAACCGGATAAATTACAGAAGGTATGTTTAAAATAGCTTATGCGAGAGTTTTAATTGAAATCAATAATTCATTTCAATTTCCAAATAAGATACTTATTCTTATGGAAACAGAGGAAATCATATAGCAAGTGGTCTATGAGTGGAAACCAACTGCCTGTGCTAACTGTGGTAGCTTTGGACACATTGATACTTATTATCAATTCATTAAAGTATGGCCAAAGACAATACAACAAACCAATCGAGTGATAATTCTGATATGATCATAGATGAAAATAGAAATAATGATATAAATTTGGATGCTTTGCCAAATAAATTAGATAGTCAACCAGAAAATGTCAGGCCAGTTACAGAAAATATAAGCGTCGCCTCTCAATCTGATGATCTAAATAATCCTATAGACATCCATAGTAAGAAAGCTTATATAAATGTGCAGCTAAGCAAAGTGACCTCGACTCTTAATACATTTTAAAAACAAAGTTCTAATAATTCTACATAAGAATTGGAAATACAATTAATAGATAATAATGGGACTACTGAAAATAAAGACTCGGAAGAAATGTATGATTCTCCTTCAGTTATGCAGCCTTGCAAAGAGGCAACGATATCCAGCCTAGAACAACAAATCGTCTACAGAACTAAGGCTACAAGGAAAACCGGACCAGATGAAGCTCCTTTCGAATTTAAAGCCACCTCCCCTTCGGACGTCATAGACAACCCTGCATGGAATATTTTGGTTAATCAGTTGAAAGGAAAAAATTAAAAACAAAAAACAAAAAAAAAACATAAGACTTTAGGGGATGCTACCTTCTAAGTTGAAAGTAGCACTCCAGACATTAACTAATTGATGGAGTTCCTATTTTGGAACATCAGAGGCATGAATGCCTCGACCAAACAAATGGAAATAATGAATCAGATTAATAGTAAAAGAGTCTCTTTTCTTGATATTCTCGAAAATAAACTATCAATGGAAAACATTAAGAGATTTATGGGCAAAATAAGTGGTAACTAGAAACATTCATATAATATGACTACTAACCGAAAAAGTCAAATACTAATATTTTGGGATTCTTATCAATGGTCCAATATCATATTGCATACTAGCGAACAATTCGTTGTATATTACATAATGCTAATGGAGTTAATATTTTATGCACAACGGTTTATGCTTTCAATGATGAAGCTAAAATAAGTGAATTATGGAAATACGTTGTGGAACAATCATCTAATTTTAATCTCCCATGGATTGTGGCGGGAGATTTTAACTCAATTCTCACGTCTAAAGATAGAATCAACGATGGTGTTTATAATTCTATGGGTTATTAGGAGTTTATCGATTGTATTTCCTTATCTAATCTTATGGAACCAGATCTTTCAGGTAATTACTTCACTTGGAGGGGAGGGAAAAATTTTTCTATCCATAGTAAAATTGATCGTGCTTTTGTTAATAATCTTTGGATGGATAGATTTTATCGGTTTGGTATTAATTTTGGAAATACTCTATTAGTGACCATTCTCCTATTAATATTAAACTCATTATTCATCATAAAAGAAATCAAAGAATACCTTTCAGATACAGCAGCTCTTGGCATCTTCAAGCAGATTATTTCTCTTCCATGCAAGAAGCTTTTTTAACAATATTTCAAGGAAACCCCTGCATATGCTCCTGTGCAGACCGAAAGAAGTTCAAAATGCTCTGAAAGTTTAGAGAAACACTAAAAATAATTTCCATAAAGTGATGGTTCAATTATCAGAAGTGGCTAATCATCTATATAACGAACTGGTGTAAAATCCATCAAATGAGAGTTTAATTGAACAATATAGTTCAAAAGCTGCACAGGTACACAACTTGATGAGGAAAGCTGCAGTAGAAAATGATTAAAAAATGAAACTAAATTGGCATTTGAAGGGAGATAGGCCAACAAGCTTCTTTTAGAATAGGGTTAATGTGAAGAATTCTAATCGTAGAAGTAATTTTATTTTAAATGATAATGGAACATGGGAATCAGCATCAGATAAACTAGCGTGCGATGCAATAAAATATTTTTCTGAGCTGTTTTCTACATCTCAGGCCGTAAATCAATTTCCAGGTATTTTTTGTAAGAAAATTCTATCGGTAAATGCAAGGGATAGTTTATGTAACCTTTTCTATTAGAAGAAATAAAAACCGCAGTTTTTCAAATTAACGGTAACAGTTCCCCCGGGCCAGATGGACTTAACTCGAAATTCTTCGAGTTACATTGGGATCAACTTCAGAATGATATTTTGAATGCTATGAATAGTATCCTCTAATCAGGTAAAATTATAGAGAAATTAATCATAGTTTCTGTTGAATATGTGCTTATATGATTTTTGTTTGATGATAATAAACATATATACATTCGTTTAAATGTATTTGATAATATACTATTTTATTTTTTCACAGATTAAATAAATATTTGCTGAATAAAATAAATAACACGGAATTTAAATTCAAACGAATATTTTATTCAAACAAATATTTATTACAATTTTGAATAGTATACAAATTCAAGCTCTCACTATTCACTATACAACTGTGATACAAGCTTAATTACATCACTATTTTACATCAGCACCTCACTACATATCACTCACACTCGTATTTATCTTCAACTGCATTCCAGTTTGAATCCAGCATCTGAGCAATCTGCAAAAATATAAACTAACGCAGTAAAATTGAAAATAAAATATTTTTGCAATATAAAATAAAAGATGAATTTTTGAAAATATGATTTGCCTCAGTTATTTGGGTTGTTCGTCATCATTTAAATTTGAATTCATCATACACGAACAACTTGTGACATACACAGTGTATTACTGTATATGCCACAAGGCCGTGCACGCCGATATATACACTTGATAATGCTACAGGGACAGGTGAGCACAAGGTCAAACCTAAATATACGGACAGGCTCAACTCAGGTGCAATAAATTCAAAAATACGACACGAGCACAAGGTCAAATCCGAGTTTTGAAACTGGATTCAACACAAGTGAACATGACAAAAAACAGTTCAATATGAAATGATGAGCATGCAGTCAACAAGTGACAACATACTTCAATGACCAAAGCATGGCCAATGCAAAATGAAGATACAAACTACAAAGAACATCAACAACTACAAAACTGCATGCACACGGCAACTACAAAGTGCAAAGGCCATGATCAAGCCAACACAGCAACCATTAACTACAACAGGCCAGAGGTGAAAGCAATACACGACTGAAGTGATGAAGAGAATGTAAACAAGTCACAACCACTACAACAGGCCATCAGTGAAACCAAGATGCTACAGATTTCAGCAACATCAACTAGACTCGAAAATGAACCAGAATGCATATGTAACCAGCAGCCCCAAAACCAAGACAGTAGTGTGCAACTCGAGTTTCAAAAGAATCAAAGTATGCCACAATAAAGACAGTAAAATGAACAATGCAAAGAAGGCTGCAGTGAAGCATGCACATGAGTGGACAGGACTACAACAGCCAGTACCAACATGAATCAGAGATTACAAACTCGAGTGTGCAAGTGAACATGATGAGTCAGTGCAGTAAACAGTGAAGCATGTTCATGGGAGCAACAGCTACATGCAGGTGAACAGCAAGCAGATGCAAGCTAACCGGCAAATGAACAGAGGCAACAAGGTCAGAGAACCATGCAACAATGTGCACAGTTCAGAAAGGAAATACACAAGTGACCATACACATATATACATACAAGAATGTATGTATACAAATGATCAGCCCAAATATACACAAGTGCAGAAGTAACCAAAGGCAACAGTGAAAGTGCAGACCAAATGCAATTTGCAACAAAACCAAGCATGATACAGGTGGACAGTGAAGGCAGCAACACATCACCAAGTAAATGCACAGCAAAAATAAGACCAAACTGCATAAGTGACCACAAAAAAAGATGTGCATTTATCAAGAACATAATGAAGCAATACAGTATGTAAAGTCTGCAAGAACTCAAAGTGTACATGGAACAATGCAACAATATCGAGTACAATATGCACAAGCGAAGAAACAAATGACAGTAATTCAAACTACACACAACAATGCTCGAAGACTCGCCAAGTATAGGACACAGTAGTGACAGTAAGCAATGCAGCAACAATGGTCAGGTAATATGCATCAGGCATTAACAAATGAGTAGTTCAAATGAACTCGATCAGTAACCAAGGCTACAACAATGGAAAAGTAATGTATGCAACAGAATTTCAAATAAAACAAATCCAACTTTATATGCATCAGTAACCTAGCAAGCAGAATCAATAATTCAACAGTGACAAACATCATATGGAAATACCCAACACAGATGGCCAGAGACGAAGACTACGAGATGGACGAAATCAATTTCAAAAATCAAGTGCGTATCATTATTCTTTGAAATAGTCAAAGTCAGAAACAATCAAGTCGTGGTCATCACGAAAATGAATTAAAGCCGTGACCACCAAGCAATGAATATACAGGAATTGAAAAGGTCAGAAAACATCTCAATCATCGAAACGAAATCAAGTGGCCGAGGTGAATAATATGACGAATTCAAACACGAATATACGAATGCAAAAATAGGATTTCGAATCCTATAAATAACCACAAATCATCATCGGCAATTGATGGAGTTCGAGAAAGCCAAAATCAGCAGAGCAAAAGGAATAAAACACATACCAGAAAATTACATACGAACTCGATCCAAATCGAAGAGCCGTGAGCTAATAGAAGAGAAACGAAGTCTACAACTATCTGTATCAAGCGGCGACTTCAATTCGCACAAACCCTAATTTGGAAATCAGGGACGAAGCCCTAAATTCAGAACTGAGAGGAACGAAAGAGAAGAACGGCCGCCATTTTTCACAAGGAGATAAAGGAACGGGCTAACAGATAGTGAAGGGGGCCGGCCTTGTTTATGTTAAAAGGGGGTTTTAAAAATTATAATAAGGGTTTTATTTTAAATTAGGGTTATTTCAATTTAAAATTGTTTTTTATTTGTTTTTCTTTTAAACCGTTTTTAATTTTCTAGTCGTGTGACTAGGGGACAAACTACAGTGTGTAGTTTGGGAATTCGCAACTCGGTGGTTGAGTTGTGGTCAGGGTTTTGAGCGTAGAGTTAGATTAGGCAATAGCGGGTATAGAGAATTTACGTGTGTAAGCGAGGGACTATCTAATTTCTAGTAGAAACCTTGGGGGCAGCACGTAGGCAGGGTTTTGCCGAAGCTGGGTAAATTCTGTGTTGTTCTGTTATTTATATTCTGCAATATCTGTGCTGCTATTCTGTGATCTGAATTGAATTTAATTCATAAGCTTCCGCGATTAATTTTAATAATTTACACAATCACCCTATTCACCCCCCCTCTAGGGTGAAATCGATCCTACAAGTGGTATCAGAGCTAGGAACAAAAGCCATTTTTGTTTTAAAATTTTGATTTTACAAAAACCAATTTTCGTTTAAAAATTCGTGTTTCAAAAATCAATTTTTGTTTTAAAAATTCGTGTTTCAAAAATAATTTTTGTTTTAAAAATTCGTGTTTCAAAAAATCGGTTTTTGTTTTAAAAATTTGAATTTTTAAAATGGCTTCTTTTAATAATGCTTTTGCAGAAGGTCAATCCATTGTTAGACCACCAATGTTCAATGTGAATATGCTTATTGGAAAAATAGAATGCAAATTTTTCTGAAAACCATTAACGCTTGGAATATTGTTGAGACAGGTTATAGGATACCAACTATAACTGTAGATAATCAGGAAATAGAGAAACCAAAGGAACAATGGACAGAACTAGAAAATAAATTACAAAATACTAATGCCAAAGCTATGAATTCTATTATCTGTTCATTAGATCAATTTGAATTTAATCGTGTCTCACATTGTCTAACTGCGCAGGAAATATGGCACATACTAGAAGTGACTCACGAAGGAACATCTCAAGTCAAAGAATCTCGCCTTGCAATGCTAAGCAGCGAATACGAGAACTTCAAAATGGCGAAGGAAGAAAATGTCAAAGAGATGTACGGACGACTCTCCAATATCGTATACAAATCAAAAGCTCTCGGAAAACACATACACCGAATTAGAAATAGTCCGAAAAATCCTCAGAGTCCTTCCACGAAGCTTTGAAGCAAAAGTAACTGCCATACAAGAATCAAAAGATTTAAAACAACTTAAAGTTGAAGAACTCATCGGAAATCTCACCACTTATGAGCTAGAAATGAAATTCAAAGAAGAGCGTGAAGGAGGTGACACTCAAAAGAAATCAATAGCTCTCAAAGGAACAACCAAAAGTGATGATGATAACGATGAAGATGATGGAGCAGCAGAATTGGAGCTGTTAATAAGGAAATTCAAAAAATGGAATCAAAAACATGGAAATTCAGCTCGAATTCAAAAGGCAAAAAGCAGAATAGCCAAAGCACTAGACTACTCAGAAGAACAAAAGTTTATTTGTTATAATTGCAACAAACCCGGTCATATCAAGCCCGATTGTCCACAAATTAAATCCAGCCATGTAAGAAACAGAAAAAGAAAAGTTTTGCAGCCACTTGGGATGAAATAGACGAGAATGATCAAAGCACTGGCAGTGAAAGCGAAAAGGCAGAATTGTGTCTTCAAGGTGATACAACTGACAGTGACGATGACGAGCCAAGTGAGGTATCAAAACTTACCTATTCTGAGTTGCTTATATATTTTCATGAAGTAAACGGTTGTTTTGAACGACTTAGGGAAAAATACGCCAAACTTGAATCTCAAAAAGATACTTTGATAGAATGTAATAAACAACTTGATCAATTAGTTAAAACCTATCAAAGTAGGATCCCTAAGTGTGATAAGTGTCCAACATTTGAAAAGGAAATTAAAAAATCAGAAATCAATATAAAAACACTTGAAAATGAAATTCTGATTTTAAAGGAGAATGAAAATACTAGGAGAGAGAATTCTATTAAAAAGTGCACACAATTGTTAAATGAAAATGAATCTCTCAAATCACAAGTCCAACAACTGTCTACTACTTTAGAAAAATTTTCCAAAAGTGAAAAATCATTAAATATGCTATTAGGAAAACAAACTGTTAATACGGTTAGATAAGGACTTGGATATAATAATTCGAAAATGGTTGAAAACAAGATTAATCAAGTTAATTCTATGTGCACAATTTGTAGAAAATTTGGACACGATCACAATAATTGTTGGTATAGACCCAAACATGTGAAAACTATACCGATTTGGGTTCCAAAAGGCACAAATATAAAATCTCTCAAAGTTAAACAAATTTGGGTGCCGAAGGGAACATTATAAATAGTTTTGGGTCTTTACAAAATTGTTTTTCAAAATTTTCTGCCACTAACAATCATGGACCTATAAAAACAAATAGGTCACATAAATCTTTCATCGTGTAGGTGTGGTGGCAGGCTAAGGAACAACAATAGTGTTCTCTGGATTTTGGCTGTTCCAGAAACGCAACGGGCGATAAAGCTAAGTTCCTTAGCCTAGTATAAAGGTGACAGAATCACAACGGACAACAACGGAAAACATCGTAAAGGTAAAACAGGTAATGGTATGTTTTAAACGATATATTAAATGTGATAATCTGCACCGTATTCTGAATTAAAATCAGCCAATATTGATATGATGAATAGATGATGATTTTTGATTATGACTTATTCAAAATAGTTGGCCAATTATATTCTTATGCCAAAAACACTATAAAAATCTCTAAATTCTTTGAATTACTTCATATATATCATTTTGGATTAAAAATAGTGTTTTGTTGGATAATACATTTGGTTATAATACGGCTAACTCTTTATTCACGGTTTTCTGATTATTTACACGGCTTCAATTCAGATTCAAAAGAATGTCATTTAAATTGTTGTTAAAATTGAGTTTGAAAGTTTTGGTGCACACTTCATGTTCTGGTCTATAAAATTCAATTGATGATAATTTTGAGTGAGAGAGAAATTCAGATGCATATTACACTGGTAATCTAGTTGATAGAAAAATTACTAGTGAAACGTTATTTTTGTTGAGACATTTAGTAACTGCATCGTTTTTCAAAGAAAATATCTGCATATTTTTCATTTCAAATAATTTTCAAATAGCAGAAAATTTTCTTATAAAACCCCCTCGAGAAAATCATTTTTGACCATATTTTCAGATTAGTCATTTTGAAAAATTAGTTTCATAATTATTTTTGAATTTGATTTTAAATGACTATTTTGACTAATCTGACTCCCAAATGATTATCGTAAAGAAAAATAGTGATTGAAAAAGTGATGAGCGTTGATATTGATTATATATTATAACTCGAGACGGTATAATTAATAAATTTCTTTAGAAATTTAAACAAGAGTTATAAAACTGTTTGTTGGTAAAAATTCCATGACCATCTCTATATCTATCATATTTCTAACGGCCATCACTCATCAAAATTCTATATAGTTTGTCAATATGTGGTACTTTAAACAGGAATCGTTTCGTTTTTCGTTTTTCATTTTTTTTAAAAAAAAAGGGGTAATAATAATAATAATAAATACCAAAGTATTCACTCTCATTTAAAAGTCCTCACGGTTATGCATGGGTGAATTACTTGGAATTTGTTATGTGCTTCCATGCTCATTTAAAAGTCCTCGCGGGTATGCATGTATGGAACGCATATCAAAAGTTGATTTGTAAAATAAACAAGTTGATTCTAATCCCATTTAAAAGTCCTCACGGTTATGCATGGTTAGAAGATACTTGAATTCATTTTTTTTTAAATAAAATTGGAATACTACTAATCTCATTTAAAAGTCCTAACGGTTATGCATGGTTAGTAGATATTCAAATTCCTGATATAAATATACCACAAATAGACATAACTATATGGTTTTATATGATGACATCATTTCCATCATTCTAAAAGTGGAATATGCACCTAACAAAATATTTATGATTTTTGTTTGATTTTTTATTGAAATTTAATATTTATATTCAATTGAGTTTTAATGTTGGATTGATATCGATTACTTTTTCTCTATTTTCTCTAACACTATTATTCTTTTGCTGATAACAAAAGGGGGAGAGAAAAGTTAAGATTTTGTCAAATAGAATCAAGCACAGTAAGCAATGCAGCAACAATGGTCAGGTAATATGCATCAGGCATTAACAAATGAGTAGTTCAAATGAACTCGATCAGTAACCAAGGCTACAACAATGGAAAAGTAATGTATGCAACAGAATTTCAAATAAAACAAATCCAACTTTATATGCATCAGTAACCTAGCAAGAAGAATCAATAATTCAACAGTGACAAACATCATATGGAAATACCCAACACAGATGGCCAGAGACGAAGACTACGAGATGGACGAAATCAATTTCAAAAATCAAGTGCGTATCATTATTCTTTGAAATAGTCAAAGTCAGAAACAATCAAGTCGTGGTCATCATGAAAATGAATTAAAGCCGTGACCACCAAGCAATGAATATACAGGAATTGAAAAGGTCAGAAAACATCTCAATCATCGAAACGAAATCAAGTGGCCGAGGTGAATAATATGACGAATTCAAACACGAATATACGAACGCAAAAATAGGATTTCGAATCCTATAAATAACCACAAATCATCATCGGCAATTGATGGAGTTCGAGAAAGCCAAAATCAGCAGAGCAAAAGGAATAAAACACATACCAGAAAATTACATACGAACTCGATCCAAATCGAAGAGCCGTGAGCTAATAGAAGAGAAACGAAGTCTACAACTATCTGTATCAAGCGGTGACTTCAATTCGCACAAACCCTAATTTGGAAATCAGGGACGAAGCCCTAAATTCAGAACTGAGAGGAACGAAAGAGAAGAACGGCCGCCATTTTTCACAAGGAGATAAAGGAACGGGCTAACAGATAGTGAAGGGGGCCGGCCTTGTTTATGTTAAAAGGGGGTTTTAAAAATTATAATAAGGGTTTTATTTTAAATTAGGGTTATTTCAATTTAAAATTGTTTTTAATTTGTATTTTCTTTTAAACCATTTTTAATTTTCTAGTCGTGTGACTAGGGGACAAACTACGGTGTGTAGTTTGGGAATTCGCAACTCGGTGGTTGAGTTGTGGTCAGGGTTTTGAGCGTAGAGTTAGATTAGTCAATAGCGGGTATAGCGAGTTTACGTGTGTAAGCGAGGGACTATCTAATTTCTAGTAGAAACCTTGGGGGCAGCACGTAGGCAGGGTTTTGCCGAAGCTGGGTAAATTCTGTGTTGTTCTGTTATTTATATTCTGCAATATCTGTGCTGCTATTCTGTGATCTGAATTGAATTTAATTCATAAGCTTCCGCGATTAATTTTTATAATTTACACAATCACCCTATTAACCCCCCCTCTAGGGTGAAATCGATCCTACAGTTTCATCTGCCTAGTACCAAAAAAATTAGATACAACTGATATCCTTAATTTTAGATCGATTTCTCTATGCAATATCACCTATAATATTTTAGCCAATCTTCTTTGTAATCGACTAAAACCATATATGAATGACCTTATAACATATAATCAGAATGAATTGATTCCTGGGAGACTAATCAGGGAAAATTCTTTACTTGCTTACAAAATGGTCAGAGGATTTAATAGGAAAAACTCAAACAACTTTTGCTTGAAAATTGACTTACATAAGGCCTATGATAAAATCAATAGAGAGTTCATTCATCATATGCTGATTTCCAATGGATTTCCTAATTTATTTTTTAACCTCATTTATGAATGTATAACTACCCCCTCCTTTTCGGTATTAATTGATGGAACTCATTTTGGATTTATTGAGAGTTCAAGTTGCTTAAGACAACGCGACCCCCTATCACCATTCATATTTTCTATAGCCATGGAATTCCTTTCAATTAATCTAGAGATGGAGTATTTGAAGGGTAATATCACTCTTGTTTATAATATTGAACCAATTATTACACACTTGATATATGCTGATGATATTTTGATTATTGTAAAAGCTACTAAGGAAAATGCAGAATGTATCAAACAGATTTTTCAGACTTTGGAAAATTTATCTGGTCTTGCTTTAAATGAGAACAAGTCTACCTTAGTTTTCAGCAAAGGAGCTAAGCATAAACATCATATTGCTGATAGTTTAAACATTCCTATTGGTATCCTTCCTGTGATGTATTTAGGCATTTTTTTATATTAAACAATAAATTCAAAGCCAGAGATTTTGGTTATTTAGTAGGCAAAATCAATAAACAATTTGGTCACTGGAAAAGCAAATTACTCAATATTAGTGGCAGAATTGAACTAGTTAAAACTGTGATACATCCAATGGTGCAATTTTGCTACAGTTTACTCAATTTCCAATTTCTATTACCCAGAGAATTAACTCTCTATGTGCCAATTTTATATGGAACTTTAAAGTTCACAAGATGCCTTAGGATGAAGTTTGCAAAACTATAGAGGAGAGTGGACTTGGTATTAGAAAACTTGATGAGATTGCAAAAACAGTAGCAACTAAATTGGTGTGGACATTTCTACAAGGTGAGTCTATATGGGCTAAGTGGATGTATAAAAAATATTGCAATCAAACAAATTTCTAGACTGTTGCCATAAACAATAATACATCATACACATGGAAAACTTTATTAAAAGCAAGACAATGGTGCAAAGGACCTATTGATAGAAAAATTGTGACCGGTAAACATACTGAAATATGGTCATATCCATGGCTTAATGGATATTCACTTGTCGATAAATGTGGTTGGAACTCTATGGCAATTACAGATGGAAGAAATAGAAAGGTTTCTACTCTTATTTCAAGTGATGAATGGAAAAATCATTTAGAAAGTGTGCCTATTCAAATGAAAAACACAGTGTACACTATTATAATTCATGCACAAAAACAAGATGACTTCTGATATTGGATTCCTGGCAAAAATGGTCAATTTATCAAAATCAGCATGGAACTATATCAGAACCAAAAATACTATTTTAACTGGACAAACATCATTTGGGACAAAAAATGTGCACCAAAGATGTCTACTTGTGCTCTTCAGGCAAAGTTAAACAAACTAAACACAAAAGACAAAATTAGCAAGTGGAATAATGCTATTGATCGATCATGTGTTGTTTAAACCAACATGAAGATAAGGACCATCAGTTTTTCAGCTGCAATTATTCGAAACAAATTCTAAAAGAAATCAGGTGAAAGATTCAAATAAAAATCGGAACTTCCTTCGAAATCAATCATATATTGGAAATCCTACGTCAAAATCAGAAAAGCAACCAACTTTGCAATCAAATTAACAACATAGCATTTACCACTCTTATATGGCACATTTGGAGCGAAAGGAATAATAGGGTTTTCAAAGGCATTGAGCTGCCAGTTCAATTCAGACTCTCTCTTTTAGTTCAAGTTTGCAAACTGTTAATCCAAAACTTCCTGAATAAAGAGAAGATAAGTAAAGAAATGGCACTCATCTTGAATAACTTTGACATTACAGTGGCGCCTAAACCAGTCCTTCATCCTCATTGATCATGGAATCGAGTTCTCTTCTCTAGCAGCCAGTTGATTAACCGATTTACCTGAAATGGAATTGTCTTGCTTTCTGCCATAATTGATTTAATTTGGTAGATCTCAAAAGCTTGGAGAATTAGTAAAGTCAATTTTTTCTCTCTCTAGAAAGTTACTTCGAAAAGTTATGAGTAGAGATGGAGATTATCTTTATGAATTTTTTATTTGTTTCTCTTAGTTGGTCGCGTGCCATATGTGTATTGATTTTCTTTTTACTTAGTTTTTTGTTTTTGTTTCAGGTTTCAGCTACAGGTTGTTTCATGGGTGGTTTTGAGTGTGTCTAGTTTTGTTTAATCCTCCACCTATTTGACAACCTGGTCTCCAGCTAATTGTCGGCTGTATTGCTAATATATGGGTATGATATGTATTCCTTTTCCTTGCAAGTCACCCATCTAGGGTAGGGGGATCGCAAAGTTTTAATGAGGCATATCATGGAAGTATATACGTTTTATTATTCAATAAAGTACCTTTTTCAAAAATAAAAAAAGTGAGTCAATTTTCATGTCTAAGTGAGGGTAAATATATGTTATGCCAAATTAACTTATTATTCCCAACTTTTACTTTTGCAGTAGTTTAATTATGAAAAATCAAATAAACTGAGAAAGTTATTTATTAAATAAGATTTTGACTTGGTTTGTCCATTGATTCTTAAAATGAATAAGAAAAGATTATTTTTATTGATAACATGATTGATACTTTATTCAAGCAGAGCATTCTTTTTAACAACTCGAGGAGTCGCACCTATAACCTTTAGGACATCTTCCTAAAGCGCCACACCCTTAATCACTTAAGCTAGAGGTTCTTAACAATGAATAAGAGAGGATTATTCCATGATGAACATGTTTTCTGAGTATAAATTGTTCTTAGCATTTCCCGATCATTATTTTTATGATGTTATAATTATTGCCATATATATCAGTTGAAATGTCAAGCCTGTTTATAAATCTATTACAACTTTCTCTGTGATTTTCAGCCCTGGTTTTTGTTACAACTATAAAACTATATTTTTATGTTTGTAGCATTTTTTTATGTTTTGTTTTAGTTTTCCCTTTCTTTTAACCATTTTTAAATTATCGTTGTTTTTTCGGTGTACATGAGTACATGAATATGTTTATCATTCTTTGTCTCCATATGCGTATATGTATATATTTGTACATATATATGCGGATATATTATGTGTGTATGAGTTATTTTGACGTAATTTTCAACGTTTATGTGTGTGTGCATACTCAAACACAAATCTTGGGTATTGTTTATCAGGTAAAATAACAATGGTTAGAATTTTTTGTGGGATATTATCATCAATATAACATGCATGAATCAATAATATAATTTGTGATGTACTTAAAACATGATTTACCTAGCCTCGGCTTATCTACAAACACATACGATTTTGCAACAATTAGTAATTTAAGTGACGTCCTAGTGGTTTACCACCCCCATCAAGTTTGACTTAAAGAGGTGCAATGTTTCGTTTATTACACTTTCCCGTATTTGGATTATTTCAGTAACTTGCTTGATTCCTTTTTTTTTTTTGAACTGGTACTTTATATACAACAAATCATTGGGACAACATATCCCATGTCGAATAAACTTGCTTGATTCCTTTGTTTGAAACATAGCCGGAACACTAGAAGTTGCTTTTAGATATCTAGACCACTATGAATAGTTAGGGAAATTGATTATAATCAAACATTAATTTATATCCTTTGAAAATTGTTTAGCGGCAAAAATGCTTCAATGTTATTATTTAGGAAGAAGAGAAAGTTTTTTTTCTTATGTTTTAGACAAAATTTTACCATTTGGATGACCGTACCTTTTATATAGTAAGCACAATAACAGATAATAGCAGAATTAGAGTTGCAGGAAGTCGTAATTCTTATAAACTATGTCAAATTATTTAGCATACAGGACTACTATAACTGGCATAAGAGACATTGTGCTATAATTTGGTTTTGGTAATAAAGTTATTGGTATCAGGTATCAATTAATAAATATATTGAAATTGGGTGTACTAGATTTCAAAAGAAATTAATATTCATAAACACTATGTGGATTTTAGTTTACTAACAGATTCTACTTACTTATTTTTTTAACACTAAGCATTTTAAACTAAATAAAATATATTAAACTTATGAATTAGTATATATCAAAAATCAAATCCCTCATATATTTATTGATTGCTCGATTAGTATATGGTTTAATATAGGGGCCTATGCCTCCTTAATATGCTTGAGTAGTTTTTTGATTGCTCGATTAGTATATGGTTTAATACTGGGCCTAAGCCTCCTTAATAGGCTTGAGTGGTTTTATTCTAGCATTCTTTAAGTAATTGATTTCTCTACAATTGGTGCTGCTTAAGCATTTTGAAATTAGAAAAAAATAATTATTATATATTCTAGATTTGTCAAGGAAGAGTATTGTTATTGGCATCCAAAATTTGAATATGGGGGAATTTCGATGGGGACTGCTATAATTAGGGTTGAAAATTTTTGGGGATATGCCAAATTTTAAGTTTGAAATTTGATGAGAGTGTACTGAGCATACTGTAAAAAATTATGTTCGGTAGTGGTATACCAAACTTAAAATTTTTGATTATCCCTCCTTATATCCACTTTTAGAGTGGCAATAATGAATAAGTTTTAATGTTATCACTCAGAGATTGCTTATAGAAAATAAACAAGTTAAGATTCACATATCAAACAAGCACGAAAAATGACGTCAATGATTGAATTATGAACTACTATTGATTTTGAATCAATTTTGATTCATACACACACATGTCTAATATGTTTTCAATTATTCATGTTATGGCGCCAACAATTACGAGTTTTTTCGTTTTCTAAGAAGATAATTAAAATGTATGTAAGCTATGACTTAACCAAATTCGATGAATGTATTTCAACTTTTAAACCATAGTATTAAAAGGCTATAGGAGTTGAACGTCTCTTATGTGAAATGTTACGGAGAAAAGGGATGTCTATCAATATCCAAATGGTTATGCAAATTCTATACAAAATAAAGTTGGAAACATTGACTCTTTAGATACGTGCATTTAATGAATATTCTTTTCAAGAATACGAATTCTTTCAAGAAAACTATATTAAAGACATAAATTGAGAGGTATATGTCAATTTATTCAATGATTCAATTGTATTGGTAATGAAGTATAATTACATAGTGTTGGAAGCATAAATTGTTTAACTTTTTAAAAACTATCGAAACTATATATTATGTAATTTCAAACAATATCCTACATATATGCGAGGATGAAATATGTGAACTACTGTTAACTGTTAAATACGATTTTTCAACCTTTTAATATTATTATTTTGTGTTGAATTACTGAAACATTGATATATTTATAGTATGTCTAAAATTTCGTAGGATCATGCTTTAGAAATGTTTATTATTGAGCATACAAAGATATTATTGAAACAGTCACACACCACGACTTTGAAGTAATTATTTTTTGATGGAGAGCTTAAATTGAAAGATTATACTCAACTAATGAAAGGAAATGTGCAATCCATCAAAATTGGCCTTTTCGTTCGTAAGTATCTCTTTTAAACAGAAAACAATAATTTGATATAAGATATAATTGTTGGCTTTGTACTTCTGTTTAGTTACACTTTATTTATGTCTGTTATAAACTAATACTTTAATAATCAAGGTTGGAGTCAACTACTCCGCAATTAGCGCTCTATTTTACCTTGGGATTTAATAATTAGTTTACTATCCAACATCATGTAAATTCGATCGACTGTAGCATAATTTATTTTTATCCAAAAAATGAACTTTATTTTGACTATAAAAAGGTTGTTTTATAATATATTTTTATAATACTAATTTTAGTATGAGAAACAACAATTCTAATATTTATTAGGACTTATCTTCTTTGTCCCGAGCATATATAGTTTACACACTCCCGCAATATCAATCGGTAGTGTATCACTGATCGTAATTGTGGGGTTCATAACATTATGCATTTAGCACCACTCAAGTATGATGTAAGCTTTGAATGTTCAGTGGATTAATGTAAATGTAACGACCCAAAATTTTAATGGTTTAAATAACGTAATTTACTGATTTTTTGTGAAATTTTAAATTATTGAATTTGAAAATAAAAATTTGATATTTGATGTGTGTCTATTTAAACGTAGCAAATGTCAGATTTTTATCAGATAATATGGAAATTGTTGTGTCATTTTATTTCAATTTAAATCAGTTAAAATTGATGTAAATAAAATATTATTGAAATCTAAATATTTTTATATAATAAAGATGTAGAACATTTTTCGAGAAAGACATCATATTTCATTTCATCAAATTTGGACCACCACAAGAACGGCAACAGTTAGCGACAGCTATAAGCCGTCGCCGGCCGTCGCTAGCCGACGCTAAAAGCCGTCGCCATATTTGTCGTCGCCCAATAGTGTAGCGACGGCTAGCGACTGCAGATGTGCCACGTGGAAATTTTTCCAACGTCTAAATGCCGTCGCTAGTCGTCGCAAGCCGTCGCTAATCTGTGCAATTTGGCTGTCGCTAGCCGTCGCAAACCTGGGTAAATTTTCAGTGCACATGCACAGCCCATACACACCTCAACCAATCTGAACCAAACAACCACTATACACAATAATCATCAAGTATAACCGTCAGATATCCATCATATATCCATCATATAACATAACTATACATTCAAACAATATAAAATCCAACCAAATCTCATTTTCAAATCCACTACTCGGAATATGTAAATAGTAAACCGAAATTTCTACATAATATCCCAACATATATATACATAATATCCAACCAAATCCAGCAACTAGAAGTCATCAAAATATATGTACATAATATCCTGAAATATATATACACCATACAAACCAAAATGTGTATATACCAAACTATCAGCAAACAAACATACCTACTCCTCGTCATCGCTGCCGTCCTCTCCAGGCATCCTCCCATGCTGTTGCAAATAGGCCGCAATCTGCTCATCCAGCTGTTGCTCAAAAAAACTCTTCCTCCAATCATTTATTTCTTCAACTGTCGCCCTCAACTGAGCAATCTCCGCCTCTTGCTGCGACCTCCTGTATGCACTCTACATTCTCGTGGCCTATAAAATAATTCATAATTATTTATATATTAGTATATATATATAATATTATTAAAATTGTTAAACTATTCATATGCATGATTAAATTTATATATTAGTACATGTCAAAATTTACCTCCACATTTCCATAGCTATACCGTCGACTGGTCCGAGAAGGCGGGTCAATAATAGCATCCCAAATATGGTTCTCCTCCTCCAACGTAAGCTCTTCCCGACCAATGGACTGTGCTACACGAGCCCGCTCTACTTCGTACCTCTCCTGCGATTACAAACAATTG
Source organism: Allium cepa (assembly GCA_030765085.1). Classification (NCBI taxonomy): domain Eukaryota; kingdom Viridiplantae; phylum Streptophyta; class Magnoliopsida; order Asparagales; family Amaryllidaceae; genus Allium; species Allium cepa. The sequence goes on along the minus strand of CM060943.1, from coordinate 603,651,086 downwards.
TTTTACACGATAAAAAACGAATTTCAAAATGTTGAAAATAAAATAAGAGAAAATATTGTTATTAACGGTAAATTAATTTACCATTACGGATTGTGATTTGTCGTCCGTCCACTCGTACGAAACATTGCCCTCTTCGTCAGTCCTCTCCACGGCATGTGTGGCCTTAAACAGCTCGGCCATAGTGGGCTCGTGGTTGTATCTTGCGGCCTGAAAATATATAAATATTATTGCTAATCTGATTATAAAATATTGTAATAAAATGTAAACACAGTTTATAAATTTAATTACCAGCTCTCTCTTGTGCTCCTGAAAGGATTTGGAGCCACCACGGTGCAATGCAGGATTTTTATTCCTGTTTGCCCGGTTCCGCGCAGATAACTCCTACAAATTAAGATAAATTATCACGTATACATCTTGCGAGATTTATATTAGATTTAAATAACAAAGCAAACATATATTACTTACTCTTGCTGCCGGACTGTCCCAAAGCTGAAGAAAATCATTCCATACACCCTCGCCCATCCAGTTCGGCTTTTTCCCTGAATTTTTGGCCTTGGACAGTGTATCCCTGTAATTTTTTCTCATTCGTTTGTTCCAATGATTTAAAAAAAATGTCCAAGTCATCAGGGTCGACGCGGACTGCAGCCTGTAAATTTTAAGTTATAAAGATTATATTAATTTACAACTGAAATTCAAACTACTACTTACAAGTAAATCCGCTTGTATAGCGTTCTTGACATGAGGGGGGATGTCGTCCCAGCGAGGCCAACAACCATGCATCCGGCTCTGAAAAGCCTTCCTCGAAACCTGTAAAATATAATCTGATGGCTCCACCTCAAAGCCACTGCAAAAGTTATGATATACATGTTTAGTGGATTTTAAAACTTATACTTTAAATAAAATTGATACTTACCCAGCACTTCTAGGAACAACTTCTGCAATCGGACGTAAGTCCGGTGCAGTGCCACTACCACCTGCACCGGGAGATGGAGATGGCGTGCCACCACCACCTCCACTCCGTCTCCTGCCAGACATATCTGCTATAGAAAAACAATATCATCACAGAACAATTATAGAAATTCACTACTACATATCATGTTTCAATCACTTTCACAGAAATAATTATAAAAATTTACTAGTACAAAACATGGATAAAAATTATATAAATAATCATCACAGAACCATAATAGAAATTCACTACTACATAGCATGCTTCAATCACTTTCACAGAACAATTATAAAAATTTACTAGTACAAAACAGGGATAAAAATTAACTAAATGATCATCACAGAACAATTACAGAAATTTACTATTACATCGAATGTTTCAATCACTATCACATAACAATTAACTCAATAACGATCAGTCTTCATCGTTTTCTGATTCAGATTCAGTCTCGTATTCTATCTCATTTTCTTCGGTACTTTCAAATGCAACAAATAGGACGTTCGATTCATCATTCAAAGGCCCTACATCAATATCATCAGTTATTATTATTTCTGTATTTGATTCAAGATCGGCTTGATATGCTGCTTCATCTGGAATATTATTTACATCAATCGTAAACCTTGGTTTCGTTTTGAAAACAGCGGACCAATCCGCTTTATCTTTTTTCAAAGATGGATACGAAGCAAAATATACTTGTAACGCTTGCTTGGCTAACACAAAAGGATTGTACTTATAGTAGTGTGATGTATGCCTTATTTCAATAAGTTTGTACTCTTTATGCACGTTGATTCCGGAACCAGGAACGTTACTGAACCAATTGCACTTAAATAAAAAAACCTTTTCTAAAGGTTCAACATAATATGTCAATTCTAGAATCTGTGTTAAGACGCCGTAAAAATCTTTTAAATGCTCATCTGGATCATCACTGCCTTTGACAAATACCCCGCTGTTATATGTTAATTTTTCAGCACCGTAATCTTTTGTGTTGAACTTAAACCCGTTGATGAAAAATATTGGATAAGTCTTCACATTTCTTTTCGGTCCAATCACAAGATGTCTTAAGCCTTCATCAACGACACAGTTTCTTGGCTCATAAACATAGTTCAAAAACCATTTGGCAAATTCTTTACTAAGACCGCCAGATGGATACTGTGATTCGTAGATACTGCATATATGTAATATGTGTTATTATTATTATGTACGTACAAGTAAATTACAAGTGAATTAACTATTACCTGACAAATGGTGCGACTTCGACACAATTTAAAAGAACATACGTGTGCGCTACATGGTGGTCTCTATCGTCCAACCATATTTCCACACATATTTCACCAGCTCTACCATGTTGTCTAAAAACAGATAACATTGTTTGAGAAGAATTTTGTTCAACGACTTCCTCATTTCGAGGAACAGTTACAAACGATAAGTTCACATCGTCCTTAAAGTAGTGAGAGAGAAAAAATGAGGCATCTTCTTCAAGATATGATTTGCATATCGAACCCTCAACTCGGGCTTTTTGTCGAATCTTCTTCTTCAGATGATTCAAGTACCTATTAAGATATGTATTACATATTTAGATATATAAATTTAAATTTGAAATTGACATGAACATTGCATATGTTAATTTACCTCTCAAATGGATACATCCATCCATATTGCACAGGACCTCGAAGAAGTGCTTCGGATGGAAGATGAATAGGTAAATGCTCCATTACGTTAAAGAAACCAGGCGGAAGTATTTTCTCCAGTTTGCATAGCAATATGGGTATTTCTACTTCAAGTTTACGTATACGGTCCACCTTTAATGTTGTCGAACATAGCTGTTTATAAAACAAACATAACTCTGTTATGACGTTCCATACTTTTACGGGCAACATTTCTTTGAAAGCCACGGGGAGTAAATATTCCATCATGATATGACAATCGTGACTTTTCATCCCACTCAATTTACTATTTTTGAAGTCAACACATCTACGAAGATTGGAAGAAATCCCATCGGGAAATCTTAATTCTTCCACCCACTTTAGCACGACTTTTACTTGCTTATTGTCTAGCTCATAGCATGCTTTCGGTTTTTTATTGTCATTAGGCTTCATATGAAGTTCCGGGCGCTTACAATAGTTTGCTATATCAAGCCTCGAATTCAAATCGTCCTTGGTTTTGCCCTTTACATTCAAAATTGTATTAAACAGATTATCAAACACGTTCTTTTCGTTGTGCATCACGTCAATATTATGTCGGAGTAAGAGATCTTTCCAATATGGTAACTCCCAAAATATGCTTTGTTTGCACCAATTATGAATGTCTGACTTTCCTGGGATTTCAGTCTGGACTCTAGTTTCATGTATCTTTGGATAGTCTCTTACAATTTCATATATTTCCTCGCCTGACCAAAGCTTAGGTGGTTTCAGATTCTCTTCTCTGTTAGCTATGAAAATTTTCTTATCCCTTCTAAAACTATGATTGGGATGAAGAAAACACCGATGACAATCAAACCACGAAACTTTCTTTCCATATCGTAACGAAAATGCTCGTATTTCTTCCATACAATAAGGGCATGCTAGACGACCAGCCGTACTCCAACCAGAAAGCATCTCGTATGCAGGAAAATCATTAATCGTTCGTAACAAAGAAGCGAATAACCGGATTTTTTTTTTCGTTGATACATCGTAAGTTTCAACTCCTTCATTCCACAGTTTCTTCAACTCTTCGATCAATGGTTGTAAATAAACATCAATTCCTTGAGTTGGATCATGAGGGCCGGGAACGACAGTGGTGAGAAACATATATGGTGTTTTCATACACATCCATGGAGGTAAATTATATGGAGTAACGATAATTGGCCAGGATGAATATTTACTACCAAACTGTGAAAATGGTGAAAATCCATCCGTACATAAACCAAGTCTGACATTACGACTTTCCGCAGCAAATGCGGGATAAGTCCTAGCGAAATGTTTTCATGCTTCACCGTCGGATGGATGTATCAAAGTTCCTTCTTCCGCTGTTCTCACACTATGCCATCGCATATGACAGGCCGTAGCAGAAGACGCATATAATCTTTGAAGTCTGGGAGTGATGGGTAAATAATGCATTCTCTTGTACGGGACTTCTTTCCCTTTCTTCTTTCTTGGTTTGTATCTTTCTTCGTTACATATTTTGCATTTTCTGAGGTCGACGTCGTCTTTCCAATACAACATGCAACCTTTCACACATGCATCTATCTTCTCGTACGGTAGACCGAAAGCGGACATCAATTTTTTTACTTTATAATAACTATCGCACATCAGATTGTTGGGTGGCATGTGTCGTTTTGCAACTTGTACAACTGCTGTAAATGCAGCTTCCGTAAAGTTGAATTTTGATTTCATAGTTATGTATTCGGCGGTTACTGAAAGTTCGGTTCCGCTTTTACATCCGTCCCACAACGGCCTCTTAGCAGAATCCAACAAATCGTATATTTTTTTAGCTCCCGCAGTCGGTTCTTCTTCGACATTTTCGTCTTCATCGACAGCTTCCGTTGTAGGAAACATTGATCGTGCTGCATCATCCACCATATTTTCTATCGGATTCGTCATCATATTACCGTCCTCTAAAACTTCAGTATTAGGTGTAGGTTCAACAAGTTCTCCATGATGATCCCAGAAATAATAATCAGGCACGAAACCCTATTGATACAAATGTACTTCAACTATATCCAGTTTCCAATGCTTCAAATGTTGACACTTACTACACGGGCAACGAATTTCTGTATAGTTTCGGTTATTAGATTTAGCAAATCTAATAAATTCCTGTACACCGTTGTAGAAATGTTGCTTTATTGATCCTTTCTTTCCAGTTCTGACTTCATACATCCACGTACGGTCGAGGAAATAATTGAACATTTTTCCTGATTTGAAAATGTATGTTAGACAATTTAAATGATTAATTTACAACCATTCTCCATTGTAAAAAGTTCATCGTTCCAGGAAAATCAAAATATAAACTTCACTTTATTTTTTTATTTTTGGGTATTTTGATTTTCACTTCGGTGGTCAGTCATCCTACTTCCCATTACAAACACAATAATGTAATTACATTTTATAAATCATTTCAGATTAAACGGTTCAACAAAATTTCGGCAGCACTTCCCTTATATTCCCTGTATCGTACACAAATGCGTGTACACGGGGAACGTAAAGGAAGTGCTGTCGAAATTTTGTAACCATTTAAAATGAATTGATTTATAATATGTAATTACTTTATTGTGTTTGTAACTTGTCCAATACAGGGACAAATCCGATAAATATTGTATCAGATGAATATAAATGTCTGTTCCGTTACAATACGAACATCCATATAACGATCATATACAACACTTGCCAGACGGGGCCAAAGACAATCTAAGGGATAAAGAAATTTCTTTAAATTTTATCAAATATTATTGTTCTTTTCAAATTTTGACAATGTTTCAACTATTTATATTTTATTTCAAAAATTTGTGTATTTAAATTTGTAAGTTTTAAATTTGTTTCAACTATTGTTCTTTTAAATTTGTGTATTTAAATTTTAATTTTTTGTACAAACTTTATTTTTTACAATATATACAACTTTTTGCATTTTGTCTGTCGCTAGCCGTCGCGATTCATCGCTAAAATTATCAAAATGGCAATCGCTAACCATCGCTAGCCGTCACTCAATCAACAGGGTAAATAAAACAATTATCAACGAATATACTTAGAAAACACCAAATTCTAATTATCAAATAGATAATTAGAAAACAATAAAAAACTAATTATTTAATAAAAATATGTCAATTTAAATTTACTTCACAACTTAAATTTGTAATTTATCAATTTCATAAACTATGAAATACTTTCATGTAAATTTATCAATAACCAAGTTAATCATTAATATACACTATTTATTCAGCTAAAACAAACAACCATGTTAATCGCCAACACTAATTATCTACATCAACCATTTAATCAACTTCATCATGATGAAATAATTAATATGTACTTAATTCAAGTTCATGATAATAAACTAATTAATCTACCAAATCAACATACAACACAATTAAAACCTAATTTAACAACACTACTAATACTCAAATTAACAACAAATTTAAATTTTACAACAAATCATAATTGAATTAGGGTTTAAATTAAACCTAAAAACATCAAATTTACATTCAAACAAGAGATTAGAAGCATACCGACACAAATTTGGGTGATTTGGAGGCTTTGAAGGGTTGGGCGCCGGCTGGGGTGACGGGGGGCGACGGAGTTGGGGGAGGAGGAAAAGATTTGGGGAAGGAGGAGAATGAAATCTAAGCTCTCGGCCAGGACCTGTATACTGCGATTTGCGACGGCTAGCGACGGCCGCCTTTTTTAGCCGTCGCCCCCTTTCGTCGCAAATCGAAGCCTTTCTTGTAGTGGACTGCTCTAGCTATGTTCATCTTATTTTCAGCAAATTTGCAGCGGTTGGCCACCAAATATCGACTTTTGATAGAAGAGTCATATCACTAATATCTGTGTACCGTTTTGGTCGTCTCTTCGTGTTGATCTCCATAGTATATTCATTTGTGCATTTCGAAGTCCGATACGCGACGGAATCCATAAAAACGGATAGTCGTATCGGTACATGTTCATTCCTTTTTGGTTGTTGTGGCCATTCATTATCCACTGGCTGAAAGCAAATAGCCATTTTCTTTTATTACTTCTCAGAATCCAACGTGTGACTTTTGTTATTCCATCAATTCAATATGATATTTATTGTTCATTTAATATACTTTTGGTTCCTTGATTTCATTCTCCACCTTTTCATTTTTTTCTCTCATCTATTCGTTCACTTGACAAATATATATATATATATATGTCTATATGAAAAATTAATTTTATAGAAGAAAAAAAACTTTATATATATATATATATACACACACACATATCCGGTTCGAATATATACTGTTTTGTTTTATTTTGTTCCAACTTCCAAGCTTTGAAAACTGATTCACCATATATTTGTTTATAACCTGAGAATCCCTGCTTATCTTCCCTCGTATCTTCGAACCTCCCTGTTCATTTTGTTTTCTTAAGTTGAGAATAAATTATATAAAAAGTATGTATGTATATATTCAATCTGAGAGCTGCCTAAAGCCGAACGCTAGCCTAGCATCTTCTCCTTTAATTGCCTCGTCCCCTCTTCCCATGACCGAGGCAAACACCACACAGCAACCTACCCTTCCTCCGCAAATACTTACGCCTACTCTGCCCCTTCTCCTTCCCTCTCCAACTGTGCCACCGAACCCATGTCGTGCCACGCTCATCACCTCCACATGCTCCGCCTTGTCAACGCACCCCTCTCCCCTGATCGGCCACTCCTACTCCTCGTATAAAACCCACCAAGATCGCCAGCCACTTCCGCCTATGACCCACTGCCTTGTGCTATCTTTGCCAACCACTGTACCTCCACATGACAACTAACCTGCATCCCTCATCCAGCTGTGCAACAGTAGTGACCGAACAATCAGCCTCCTCTTGTTATATATGTATATTATCTATTTATTATTGATGTTAATATCAAAACATTTTTTTAAATTATATATATATATATATATATATATATATATCTGTGTGTGCGCGTGTGTGTTCGCATATATATGTTTTACGAAGCCTACCACTTTCTTTCACCCTTGCTAGCTTTACGCGAGGCACACATCTAACTTGCATGCTTTACAATATATATATATATATATATATATATATATATATATATAAGTATTTATCTTAAGAGATATTATATATATGGTGTTATGTTATTCTTTTATTTTGTTAAAAATACATACGTATATTTGTTTTTTTGTTAATAAATATGATTTGCATATATTCTATTTACAGTATGATTTTATACACACATATTTGTTTATAAATATGACTTGCACTTATTTTGTTTACACTATGATTTTTATATTAATTATATATGTAAGTATACATTTGGTTGCAGTTTATATATTAGTATAAATATTGTTTCGGCTATAGTTTATATATTAGTTTTTGATTGTATAAGTTTATACATCTGAGCTATTGGGTTCGTATATATAAGCTTTTATAAATTTATATACATAAGCTTTTATAAATATATATAAGCTTTACTTTGAAGTATATATTATATATAATATGTGTAATATATTATATATCTAGGCCGTTGGATATACATAAGCTTTTATAAGTATTGTTTTGCTAGTACATATTACATATAAAGTTACAGTAGTATATACATTGACCATAGTGTATTTGTTTACTGAGATATTGATTTGATTATAACATGTACTATATAATATGTGTAATATGTTCTGTTGGATTTTCGGACATATATATATATATATATATATATATTATATTATACTATCCTTTGCCTATTGATTCTTGGTTGTATATATATGTGTGTTTATAATAATATTAAAGTAAGTTTATATATATGTGTGTGTGTGTGTGTGTTTTCCAAATTATTTTGTATTGTGGCTACCTTGTTATATATATATATATATATAATAACAATGATTTAAAAATAATGATATATAGTGTAAATAAACCAAAATCATAAGTGGATTTGAGTAAAGGTGGAAATGCATGGGGGAAATTAAAATTAGTTAGAGAATAACATGTAGATAAAAGGTTAGAGAATAGCTTCTTGGGAAAGAGAACAAATGCCTTAATTAATCTCTGCTACCTAAATTATATAATTTAAGTCAAGAGCCATAAGTTGAGATCTAGTATGATAATACATAAATTTGAATGAACCTATATTTGGTACGTTTACTGTAACGACCCGCTATTTCGAACCATTCGCATTTGCATATATTGGATTTGAATTGCTCAAAACAACAGAATGTTAATTTTATATTCGCCAAAACTCAACATATATAGTAAATAAATCAATTATAGAATCACAGACACAGAGTAATATAACAATAAGTAGCGGAATAAATAAATAAGTTCATGAAGCTACTATATAAACAACAGAGTTTGAAACAAAATACAACAGAAATCTCAAATACAAATGAATCTCTAATACATAAGTAACTGACAAGAATGAACAGAAATCACTGGAAGCAACTGAAATAACTAAAAGATGGATAGATAGATGGATCTTCAAGTGAAGCTCCAAACTCCAAAGGCAAGTCTCAAATGTTGTGACGCTCAGTCTGACCCGAGCATAAAGCAAAACACAAAACATTCGAGTCTGAATTAACATTCTTATATCAGTAAATTTAACTCAAGTGAAATGTCAACCGAAATACAAATAATTTAAAGGATGTTTGGGACACCCATCCTCTAAGGATCCATGGAACTATCGATTATGTAGTACAATACGCTATTATAATATGTCTTTAGAAAAGTAAATTATTAAAATAGCATTAAGGTGTTACCCATATCTTCCTTAACGCATTTTTATATATTCTCATAGTCTATACAGTACCGTAATTCCTCCATAAACTGGAGGGCTGTCAGAGGGAACTCCATAGGTATGGTACAAACCAAACTCGTACACTACAAGAAAAAGCATTTTTAGTTGCACTTATTAGTAGCGTTTGTTATCTAAGTGCAACCAAAAAGTTATCCAAATGCAACCAAAGTTCTATGGAATAAAAATAAAAAAGGATTGCCACTAATTGATGCAGGAAACAACAAAGTTAACGCAGCCCGCACAAAAAATCTTTCTCCGTTCTCTTTTTTACTTTTTCAATTGGCGCAACAGTACTTAGAAAATTTTCCCTTTTCCCTCCTTCCCAATCCACTATCTGTATTTTACCAAAAACCCTATCAGTTAATTAAAAACACCATCTACTATCCCAGATTTGTCCCTCAAACAAAATTAAAGGTGGCCAATGCGAGAACTAGATCGGAGCTAAGTTCTGGGAGTGGTGTGTGCCGAGCATGGAATCGATTCAACTGGGAAATACAACGGCGACTCAGATCTGCAGCTTGAAAGAATCAACGTTTACTACAACAAAGCAAGCTCAAGCAGGTTCGTGCCACTCGCTGTCTTGATAGATCCGAAGCTAGGTACTATGGATGCAATCAGATCGAGACCGTATGGACAGATTTTCAGAACCGATAACTTTGTTTTTGGACAGAGTGGAGCGGGTAATAATTGGGTGAAGGGTCATTATACAGAAGGAGCAGAATCGGTTGATTCGATTTCAGATGTTGTCAGGAAAGAGGCCGAGAATTGTGACTGTTTGCAAGGTATACTATTTTTGTCGGTAGTTTAGCATTAGATCTATTTATTTTAGACCACTCTAAGTAGATCTGGTGTAAATTACAACAAATTATATTCCTTAATTTGTTATATGTGTTGTTTGGGTTGTTGAGTGAGAAATTAGGTTATAGTTAACTTAATAACGACAATATAATAATTAAGGAGGGAGTTTATGTTGCTATTATGCTCGTATGAGACCTTAATATCCAGTTTCTCGAGTTCAGTTTATTTTCATTGATCTAAATTACTACTAAGATAACTAAAACTTGTAGTCCGTGAAAATTTGAAAGTATTGTATAAAGCACTAGGTTGCACCATATTGCATTATGTGGATGTTAATGACATGCATCAACACGTTTTTAAGGAATATGAAATTTGACCGTATCATCTTGAAATTTCCTCATGCTGGCCATAATCACTTCTTTGGTGAAACAAGTACAATACTAATCAGGTACTTGAAAAAAAAAACAGTTCTTAGATCTCATAAGCCATTCAGTTTTCACATGCTATATTGCTATTAATTTTTTAGGAGACATAAGGAACTAATGAGGGCTTTCTTTGTAAGTACTGCATGTATTCTTTCTGAAAAGGGTGAGGTCCATGTATCTCACATAAATAATTATCCCTACAGTGAACGGAAGTTTACAAAATTAGAAATGAAAGCTGGTTTATATTTGATTAGAATGGAGGAGTTCATCAGTGAAAAAGATTATCTGGGTTATCATAATAAGAGGGATGGTAATGTATCTGAAGTTGGTGATCTATCAGAAACTATTAATAATATTTGTATTTGAATGCTCAAAATGTGTTTGTCAGTGTAACCATAGGAAATTATCATTAATAGTGTTATATTCATCATAGTTATGTTCTAACTTTGACACTATGATATGAGCTTTTAGTTTGTCTAGAGAAAAATGTCTGATTTTTTTTAAATTTCAATAATCTTGCTAATGAAGTTCATTGTAGTTATGCTGAAGTGCATGAGCAATCCAAGCTCCCTCAATGTGGGGTATTATTTTTAGGATACCCGCCGATACATTGAGGATTTTTTCTGAATGTACCATGAAACTCAAGCTGTAACTAATGACAAAGGTAGGTTATGTCTACATAGTTTAAAACTATATCATTTAGTATAAACCTATCTCAGTTTTTGTAGAGGCGATGCTGAGTTAGAAACTCGAGCTGAAACATTACATAATAGTTATGTTGTTCAGTTAGCAGATAAGTTAATCAAGATGTAGCGCTCCAACTACTTTAACATAAAGTAATTTCATTCCATAATTTAAAGGATCCGCTCATTTCCTGTTTACAATATACTTTCTTGTGCCTTGAATTTATTTAAAATGTGATTTCGATGTAGGTTAATAACACTACTTACAATTATTAGCTACACTGATCTAATCAATTTATCAGACACAAATATAATAATTCAAATTTGATTTTGAAACTTCACTACAGAAAAAAGGCAGTTTATATTCAATTTGATAGTGTCTAATAATGGCCTAAGGTATCATTAATATGATAGTTTATACTACTTGTTGTTAATTCCCAGACATTATCAAGAAATTTCAAAGGCTGCATAAAAACAAATTTTTTTTGGCTAAAATATATGTTGCGTTACACTTTTGTATGTACAAACTACAGTTACATTATAATCTCTGTGTGTACAATTTTTGCATTGTACTGTAATATACTATCCTTAACCTTTTTAATTGTATAGTAAAAACAATAAAACAGTAAATGAAATAATCTTTGTTGCCAGAATAGGAGATAATTGACATAATTGCCTCTTTTTCAAACACAAGATTGCACTTAGTCTGTAACTAGTTTGAGCATGCATTTAGAGTCCTCATCGTCAAGATAATCAGATCTTGCATTGGCAGTAAACAATTGGGAAACAAAACAAAACAAAGCAGCATCAAGAGCCAAAAAATACCACCACCAAATAACCCAGTTTTGCTATAGGGCGGTCCATCTCAAGATTACGGTGCACATTATGATTGTAATGGAAACCTTCAGTTATAGTCCCTCATAGCAGCATCGCCTCTGCAAAAACTGAGATAGATTATGAAAATGAAATACTGAGATGATAAAGCTTTGAACTATATCATTCAGTATATGTTATATACAATATAAAACAGCAAATCCCCAAACAATAACCCGATGACCCTATATGTATCCGTCTTTAACATAGCAGGATAGCCTTATGTTTTAAATCCACATCATCCACATCTATTTTTTCTTCTTCTGTGTGCATATGGTTTCTTGGTCTGATTCTAAATGGTGGTGTCATAGATATTTCTTTTATATTTTATTTTTGATTTAAACTTGTGCACTGCAGGTTTCCAAGTATGCCACTCTCTTGAAGGTGGAACAGGATCAGGCATGGGAACTCTTCTCATTTTAAAAATCAGAGAGGATTAACCAGACAGAATGATGCTTACATTTTCTGTGTTCCCGTCTCCAAAGGTTTCTGATACTGTTGCCGAGACCTACAACGCAACTTTATCAGTTCATCAACTTGTGGAAATGCTGATGAGTGCATGGTTCTCAACAATGGGGCTCTTTGCGATATCTGCTTCAGGACTCTTAAGCTCGCCACACCAAGCTGTAAGAGCTTTTTATATTCATTGATATTTATTTGAGTATGTCAAATCGTGTTCCATTATTTCTATTGCTATTGTGCAACAAATTACAATTTATTTACTATTGTTATTCTAATTCCTAAGCTCATGCTACATTGTATATTTACACAGTTGGAAACCTGAATCACCTAATATCTGCATTATGAAGTTAAAATTTAAAACACGGAACAAAGTCACCTGTAGCATCAACTTTGGCATCAAGTTGTTCTACTTTCTCTGTAAGTTTCAAACTTTTTTATGAATTATTTTTCCTGTAGTATTTGTTTAGGAAAATATGGTTTTACTTCTGAAACCGTGTGAATTTAAAAATATATTTGAACTTCTCAAAAGAATATTTCATTTGGATGATATAAATACTAATTTTATTTTCATTTAAATATCAAAATGAATATGCGCAAGTTATTTGAGATATCCAAGTAAATAGTATTTGAATACAAGTTTTAATTTGTTAGCTATGGTTACTTTATTATGAATTGTAGTCTAGAGTTCATGTATTTCTACAATAATGTATACATATAAATACAATAGTTAATTTTGTTTGGTAGCTATTTTGTTTGTTGATCATACACACACACACACACACACACACACACACACACATATATAATTGTATTTTGTGAATGTATAAAGATTGGTTACCTCCCAAGAAGCATTTGACTAAGATGCCTCTTATTTGACTTGCAGATGAGTTTGAGATGAGCATTGGGGTTAACCATCTTGGTCATTTATTGCTCGCTCGCTCGCTCGCTTCTTTATAGCTTGAAGGAGTCTGATTATCCTTCTAAGTGCTTTATCATTATTGGCTCCATTACAGGTATTTATTTCCCTATCAAATTATGTTGCTCATCACTAATCTTTTTAGAAGTTTAGTGAAACAGTAATGGTTTAATAGAACAAGTTTTGAGTAAAGAAATATGTTGTTATATGTGTATGTGTCCAAACAAACAAAAAATCTACTTTTACATTTGTATATTAAGAACAATAAAAAGGAAACAAATGCATATATATATAAAGTAATTAATATGTTGTTTTTAAAAGTAGGTGGCTGTGACAGATCTGGTAAGTGAAAGTGAACAATTATGTGAGAGAATGTATTCAATAACCATACACATATATTTAAAACTGAAATTTATATTTAGTACGTTTATAAAAATTAACTATGTATTTTATAAATTAACAAGTTTATAATAATAATAACAATAACAAATTTATACAAATTTATAACTGATATATTGTCTATTGAATTTTAACTGATACATTTTTATCGGCCATTGTTACTCTGTGTGTATTGGGTATTGTTGTACTCCTGTAAAGAAATTTCTTTTGCTAGGAAATCAAGATTTATACAAAAATTCATAAAGTCGGAAATAAATATGTAAAACTGTTATCGCACTGAACCTTTTTCAGGGTGTATTACTTGGTCTTTCCAATTCTGTTGGCTTGTTTCTCTAAGTTACCTTTTCATTTTTGGTTGATTTATTAGTTACCTTTATATAGTGAGTTTTGTTCCTTTTGTCATCACTTGTATTAATGTCAGTCTACATCATTCATAGATATTCAAAATTAAAGTTAAAAATTCAAGCATCATCCAATTCAACTATTTTTGATATTTAACTACTACTGCTATTTTTGCTTTGGTAGGGTAAACAATGTTCGAAAGTGGGGAGCACACCTGAAATGGTAGAAGCACTTGTATTATTCTCTATTTATATAACATCATTTGGAGTTTAGTTTTTAATCCCAAGATAATTTTTGGTTGAATAATTATAGAACAGGGACAACATGTGCGAGTTGTTGAATTGGGATGGAACGGACGAAATTGGGATGGAACATGTGTGAACTATTTTTGATATTTCGAAGCTAAGACCGTCGACAACAAAGAACTATTGGTAATCAAGCAACGAACATGAATTTAATTGTTATATATGTTGTCGTATTTTGTTAGTACCATTTGTGGAAACTTATATGTGAATGCTTGTAGTATGTGACTTATTTTGTTGAAAAACTACTATCGAATTGATTATGAATATTATATTTGATTGTGAGATTAACATGTTTTTGCAATTATTTGAATATGATGATCATATGATTGATTGTTTGTATATGCTAATTATGCGATTTAATTGTTTGTTTGAATATATGAAAATTATGCGATTGATCGCTCGTTTTAATATGAATAGTATATAAGAGATTGCTGGAAATGGTATAAACCATCAACCGTAAATAGTAGCATTTAAAATATGCTACGAAACAACCAATAATTTTTCGTAGCGTTTCAGAAATGCTACAGAAACAAATGTAAACTAAAATAAAAATTATACAGTTGCATTTTAAAAACGCTACTGAAAATCAAAAAAAGCATATAAACAAAAAATGCAACCAAAAAATGAAGACTTATGGTAGCGTTTTTTTAACCCTACAGAAAAAACCTATAGCTGCACTTAAAAGTGATTTTTGGTAGCGTTTTTTAAATCCTACAGAAAATACCTATAGTTGCATTTAAAAGTGACTTTTGGTAGCGTTTACTACAACGCAACAAAAAGTTTTAGACTTTTAGTTGCATGTCGTATAACAGCGTTCTCTAAAACGCTACCATACGTTATGGTAGCGTTTTTCAACGCTACCAAAAATCTTTTCTGGTGTAGTGGTAGAAGGCGCGATAAGGCATGTGACAAGGCACGCGAGACAATGCCAGGGTAGATATACCATTTGCACTCCTGTACTGGTGGTTACACATAGCAGCTACTACCGCCCACCTCATGACGCACTCTCATATCAAAGGTTGCACCCAATCAAATCACAAAGCAATAGAATGGTATCAAAGAAATATGCACGATCGGAGGAATGACCCCACTTGGTCCGGTATAGCTACTGTTTTAGCCACATCAAGCTGACTCATGCGAGTCAGGGCTATGTAAATACCATATAAAATCGTCGCCAAACCATCCTACTTCGTTCTGAAATCTCCACCATGTACACAGTTGTTAAAGTGGTATTCGGTATTGGCAGAGAGTATGACAATATCCGATCCCGGTCTCTTTAACAACCAAACACTTATTTCACACTTTGGTCATTTCATTTCAACTAGTTCATACTTCATATCAAAATATCATATTCATTTCAAAACCATATCAATTCGATCTCATTATTCACTTTAAATAATATTCATTTCCAAAATCGTAACACTTTAAAAATTATAACACTTCCGAAATCATAACACTTTTGAAATCATAGCACTTTTCAAATCATAACACTTCCATAATTATAACAGTTCTGAAATCATAACTTTTTTTTAAAATCCGTAACAGTTCCAACTTGAATTGTTTAGATATTAAAAATAATATATATATATATATATATATATATATTAAATTATTTATAAATGAAAATAGTTTATATATATTAAAATACTTTATATAATAAAATTAGTTCCTCCAATTTTGCAAGTCAATTCAAATCATCTTAAATTCCAAAATTCAGTTTAAATCAATTCCAGTTTAACCATTTCAATTTAAAGTTCAAAGATTCAAGTTTAAATATTCAAACATTTACAATATAGATTTCATTATTTTCAATATTTAACTTTAATTTTATCCAAATTGGAAAATATTCACTTAATCATTTTAATAACAATTAAATAAAATCTCTATTTATTAATTTAAACAAATATTAAATATTCAGTCTCAATTTTATTTAAAGTTGAGAATATTCATTTAATCACCTTTTTATCGAATCAAGTTATAAATCAAAATCTTCAAAATCTCAAAATCAATAAGTTCAAATAAATTCTTGTTTAAATTCAATTATTAACCAATTCCAAGTCAACATTAATTTATCTGGCCAACCTTTATTATTAAAGTGATAAAATATATTTTTAAAGCATATGTTTAAGTAAATACTTACACATATTATATACTAATTAAATTAACTTTTATTAAATTAAATTTTATTATTAAATTTATTTTTATATTAAATCTGTTTTTAAAATAATAAAATTATAAGTAAAATCTTAAAAATTATATTTTTAAAACTAACCTATATTTAAAATTTCCAAAACATATAATTTTAAAAATCAAAAAAAAAATTAGACATATATAAAAATAACATTTATACATAATATATCTTAAAAATATCATTTCAATCCACAATTTAAATATTTACGGATATATATCATTTCAACCCACAATCCCAAAATTCAAATTCAATGAAAATCGCTTGGGTTTATCATTTCAACCCATAACGATTTTCTCCTATTCTAGAATATCGTTCGGTTATGTATCATTTCAACCCATAGCGATTTCTAAATTAACAGAGAACTTGCAGAGTGAGAACAAATAATATAACATATCAATAACAGACATACATCATCAGTAACAATTTAAGTATAATATATACATGTTATGGTGTCATATGTCATAAGTAAACAATGGCAGATAATAGCATATCATATTTAACAATTAAATACTTAATAATTCAAATATAACAGCATGTTTCAATTGTCGTTTTAAGTGAAATCAAATTTACTAAGTATAAGAATGTTAATCATGAATGATTGCTCACCTTTCGAGGCTAGAGAAATTTAATGACACGACATGCTACGAATTGAATCATGAACTAGCCGATTGGCCACTCGAAAGAACAAATTTCAAAGCAAGGTAAGTTGAGCACGGATTCAACGAATAAAGCAAAACTGGGCTGGTATTCGAAAATCGATGATAATGAAATATATATATATATATATATATATATATATATATATATAACTTTAAAAATCTATTATTTACTCATATAAAATCTTTATACTGTATAATTTTCCTTTAAAAATCAATATTCAATTTGAAACACAAATCAAAATAAATTATACATATATATTTTGAAAATCAATATTTATTAAACACACACACATATATAATCAACCATCTATATATCATTATTTTGAAATCATTGTTATTATAAACATATATATATAAAACAAGGCAGCTACAATACAAAATAATTTGGAAAACATATATATGAACTTACTTTAATATTATTATAAACAAACATATATATACTACCAGAAATCAATAGGCAAATTCAATGAAAATCGCTTGGTTTATTTACACTATTATCATCCTATTTTTTAAAAGAGGTCTAAAATATTTTCTTTGCCAAAGTGATATTGTTAATATGAAAGAAGAATGCAGGATGAAATGTTTCATTGCTTAGGCCGTGATGATGCATCTCACAATTTGGTATTGGTTTACGATCTTCAAAAAAAATTGTTTGGTGGTATGCTTATTTAAATTGTTTGAATCTTTATTAATTGGTCATGCTTTGTATGAACTTTCGATATACTAAGAGTATTTAGTTTATAGTATTGAGGCACCATAACATGTGAAGAGTTCGCTAAGCTAAACTAAACATAAGTAAGAAATAACATTTTTTTTTTTGAATTACCTAGAGAACCACGCTTCGCTTGTAAACTCTAGGGAAGTATGTGTCTGCCAAACACATACTTCGGGTACTTGTTACAGGGTTGTCAGTTTCAGGGCTCGAACTCGTGACCTTCGATCACGCAGTCCAGACCATCAACCAACTGCGCCAACCCTGTTGGCAGAAATAACATTTATTATTTACCCAAAGATTGCTTCAAAACTGTCTGCCAACAAATAGTCCGTGCACAGTTTTTGGCATATTTTAATGGAGGGAGTGCAGTTGGGCATGACTAACCCTAGTTAAAAAGTAACATATCTAATCATATTTGATTAAAATCAGCAAAACCTCCAGTAAATAGATTAAATGTAAACAATCATGTGTCATGAAACTTTTTCGTACGACTTTATGATTGACCAACTACATCCTTTTTAACGTTAAAGTTTTTAAGCAATTGACTTAAATTTTATGCCATATGATCTGTGTTGGTTATTTATATGGAGGTCTAAATACTGTATTGTTATGATATTAAATTTAATGTGAATACGCAATTAGAAAATTCTTAAACCAAGAAAATGAGCAAGTAAATTTTATTCTACTTTCCATATTAGTGGAACTAAACATGCTAGAAACATAAATTTAATACTTTGTTTAACGTACTTAGGTATAAACTTCAAAATAAAAATATTCTCGTTTTTTTATTTACTGGCTATGCTTTTATATCATTGTTTTTACCCATAGTTAATAATAGTACCAATCGTTGCAAAATCAACTTTGCAACCACTAATATCTGTTAGTGACAATATTAATTTAACTATCAAGACAAGAATTAATTCAAGATAAATAATTTTTCACTCTACCTGTTTAAGTGACGTTCTATATAATGTGAAATTAATAAATTGATTCGCCATTAACTAGGGACTATTAGTTAGTTTATACGCTTTCATTGAGATGGTCATTTTTGTATAATTGGTTATCCACTTTGTCTATAAGACTATATAGTAGTAGATGTTCAACAAGTTTTCTTTACTTCCATAGAGTGGAACGAATCTTTCCTCTCCAAGTTTTTTGTCTAAAGTTAAATATATCTACATGAAAGATGATTTTGAACTTTATGTAAAGAATGTTATATGAAGATTATTTTGTTATATTGAAGATAGTGTGGTTTTTATTATCTAGATTTAGAGTCTTTGATGATTGAATATTGACAAAGTATGCTTCATAAATTCATTTGATTGCTGGTCATTTATTGTCAAATAAAGGAATTCTTGCATGAGATCATCAATCAGGTCTAAAATTTTATATATCATAGCAACCATCTGGTGAACAATGAATATAAATCAACATTGTTCTTTTGGTGTCGGTAACTAATCACACATAAACTATATTGTATATTGTTTAGTATTATAGTGTGCAATCTATCAAAATAAAAGCAGCAAATAGTTTCTTCTTGCAGGCTAAGATGGAGACATTGGTCACAACAGATGCCATAGGATTCTCACATGGGGTAACGGTGATCCATCTGTTTCTAAATTACCAGCATTTTGAAAATGTGTTTTTTTTTTTTTTTTTTTTTAACTTGAAAAAAGGCTTATTTCATAATAATTTTTGAACGGAAACCATACTTGAAAAAAAAAATTCGAAGGCTAGAATAAAAATTTGTCCACATACCTGAAAATATAAGAATTTGCTTCAAAAACGATATTAAAAATCGAAAACTAGACCCATCCCTTGTGTGAAGCCCCAATTTTCAATTCATGTGATGCGTGCCTCAACTTTCGCTTGGTTTCTACACCGAAAGATACCGCCCGCTTTTGACCTGATACGCTTGTGGTTGCTTTTACAGGACTCATAATGGATCGACTCTTCATGCTTTTAGATGTTTGGAACTTGTTCTTTGTAATGCCTTTTCGTTCTTGTGTTTTTTGCTCAATTGGACTATCAGAATCTGAAGAGGATGACGAGCCAGAGCTACTCATATCATACAGGATGTTGGACAGCAATGCTGGAATTTTCTTTTCTGTAATCGAAGACATTGAATGTCTTCTTTTCTCCCTTGTTAACTGTATCACCTTTTCCTCCAAAACAAGCATGTCCTTCCTTAACTTTGTTATAACCAAGTTCTTGCGCCTTATGATATCTTCTAGCTCTTAGATTCAGCGATGCTCAATGAATGAACTTCTGCATTAAGTTTTCCTATAACAGCGTCCTTTTCTTCACATTCCCTTCTCAAATTATACAACTGTTGTTGTTCTGCTAATGTGCTTAACTGAAGATCCACAGAAGATGATGCGCAGGAAAAATCAGATAAATCTGACATTCGACGCTCCTCAGGCTGTCCTACACTAGGGGTTCCAGTCTGGAACATCTCAGACTTGATTAATTCTAAGCCATTTTCCTTCGTGAAATTAAGAGGGATGTCACTTTCCTTCTTATCAAAGGTAAAATCTTCGATTTTGTTGCTTTCGTAAGGACTTTGAAGGAAATTTATGTATGATTTCTCGAATGATGAATTCATAAGCTCACATAGTTTGTCGAATGAATTCATAAGCATTTTGAAAATGTATTCAATAACTTATGGTTATGGAAGAAACATGGCTACCATAATAATAAAACACAATGGAGCAGTTTTATAAACTCAACCATCTCCTCTTTTTTAATTCTTTATGTATGCAATCTAACATTTTTCTTCATTGAGAATAGTACCTCCTCTTGACATTTCACTATCAATCGAAGGAAAATCACGAATCATCTGAGTTCCCTCTCTCACGATTGAAATCCAGTTGCGATTTGCAAGAAAGCCCCTAATGCTGCTGCCAAAAGACCATCAATGCTTTTGGAGGCTGAGATAGAAACCCTAACAAAAGGTGCTTCTTTATTTACTATTAAACCGGTTCATATATTCTTACTATTTGCATTTATTTTATGGTTTTGAATTATTTTATTAGCTTCAATTTGTTATCAACCTTTCTACGATGTTGCTGTGATTTTTTAGATTATCAATCAAGACCTTAATGTTTATTCCCATGAAATCCACTTTCAACACTCTGATATGATTTGGTGCAGCCTTTAGCGCATTATTATATTTTAGTCTATTTTGCAATATTTTTAATCTTTTAATGTAGTGTAAGAAAAAAGTATTATGTGTCAAAAAACAGTATATGTTTAACATAGAATTGTAATCACATGAACTTTCAAGCCATTTGAATTTATTAGTTACTGCCATGTTTCCTCTAGTTCTACTTAGAATAATAATTTCATATATGGGAGCTGATTTAAGTTTCCAAATATACTGAAAACATTATTACCATGCTTGATTATGAGTCACAATTATATTTGACTTATGTATATGCACGACTAATTACATATTTCTGAATTGTAGCATTCCATATTTTATTTATTTATTGTTTGGATTGACAACCTCAGTAATACGCAGTAAGTTTCTTCAACCATTTATAGAAATTTCAAAGTTTTTTAGATATTAATATTGGTTTAATTTGCATAACTCATTCTTCAAGACATTCTTGAACATTATTAAAGGTTTTCAGCTATGCGCATATTTGTAATAAGCATCCATGAAGAAAAAGTTTAGCAATGTAACTACGCTTAAAGTGCATATGCTCAGTGGTTTTGACACAGAGTTGACCAATCAAACGATCCTACATTCACTACCTATGGCAACGTTTGGAGTTGTCAATGATTTTATAACTAATCAATACTAGGTATATGCTATTAAGTTTTTAAGTCAGATTATGTACGTGCGCGCATGGATGCACGATGTTGGGGGCATCCTCTAACAGGTTGAGTTTATACTGTTATCAATGGCTTGGAAAGAAGATTTTTTTTTTTAGTTTTTTATTATTTTGTTCTACCAATTTGTCTCCGTTGTTTTCTATAGAAAAGTTAGTCAACCCATATATGTGTGCGTTCTTTCTATAATCGCTGGCTATTTTCTCACCAAAGGTGCCTATCGGAATTGAATTTTTAGATTGTGACTCAGTTAATGTCTTCTAATTTTCTACTTATTGTTTGCTATATTTAGTTTTGGAGATGTTAATTGACTCACCTAATCATGCCGTCGGTAAAGAATAAGTAAAGAACTGAAACCGCAATTGCTGATATTTGTTTTTTTAAACATGAATTTCAGTTCTTATTTGATGTTATTTTGATCTTTATAGTGTCTTAAGAAAGTAAATAAATTTCGAGTGCATGTAATAGTGAAAACTAATCAGCGAAATCAAAAAGATACAGGTTTGATGTGTTTTGCTTCTTTGTTTTTTATTGTTTTCTTTCAATTGATTTTTTGCAACTTATCACTGTATGAATACATTATTTTTATTTGTTTTTTCGTTATTTATACATTTTTTTATCCTAGGTTAGATAGAAGAATACTTATTTGCTTTTTTATCATTTTATACAAGTTTTTGCTAAATTTGTTCATACGAGCCAATAAGTTTTCTACTACTTCCATGTATGTAATAACTATTTGTTCAATACAAATTGATATGAATTATTAACATGTATATATACATGTATGCTATCAATGCTATCATATGTATGTTATTTATTAGAAATTATACATTCTTTTGTATTTCAACTAACTGAATGTTAACTGCTTTAAACA
Organism: Allium cepa; assembly: GCA_030765085.1. Taxonomy (NCBI): domain Eukaryota; kingdom Viridiplantae; phylum Streptophyta; class Magnoliopsida; order Asparagales; family Amaryllidaceae; genus Allium; species Allium cepa. The sequence continues at coordinate 603,628,210 of CM060943.1, read as the reverse complement.
TGTAACAATTATCTTATTTAAAATTGACATTATTCTTTCAAATAATAATTTATTAAAAGGATAACTCATGCATGCACCGGTTATCCTTTCAAGAAATAGTTTGTAACAAACTCTGATGGTTTAATTTGTTGATTTTAGTTTATCCTAAAACTCTGCTAAATTATCATTAAAGTACTCTAATAAGGAATAAAAATTTCCAAACATAATTTAACAGCAGGGTCTTTCAACATGGGCTTACCATAGTGCTGATAATGTTATTTTATGTCTTCACGTAACAATAATAAAAAATATGTGATATTTTATGACCGTGAAAGTATGCAATAAGTCAAAAACAAAGAGAGGCTTGCATGCTTAGCTCCTGTGAAGTATTATTTACTATTACCCATTTTTCATGCTTAATCATTTGTGAGTTCTTAACATATTCACAAGTATCTAATGTATGGTTCTAGGGCCTATCAACAAATATGTTCAAATGCGGATAGTTCTGTTAAATTTTGGTGATACAAAGTCACAAATAGAAGAAAACAAATATGCAAAATGGAAAGTAATCATGTGTGTTTATTATGAAAATGCATAAATTATTGGATTGTATTTCCATTGGATGGAAAGGAAATACATGCATGCTCATGTTATGAAATTATATATATAAAAGGATATGCATATTATTTCTCTCTCAGTAATAGCATTGCTTTGTGATTATTTTCTTCCATCTCTGCTAATTAAAGGAACGAGTGAATACTTGCTATGTTTACACCATTTGTTACCATTGTAACTTGCCTCCATTATCTTCTTACCATATCTTGGTAATTTAATCGATGACTCTGATGGATTTGTACTGGCTATATATTAAGGATAGACTTCATTGTAAACTATCCTGGCATTCGGCCAGCGATCTCCAAATAGAGTGTCTATTCTTGTTAATCCTAATTTAGGGCTTTGGTATGTAAACTCTTATCTTGTAATCTCTTATAACTCTCTCATGTGTAATAAAATCTCTCTCCTTTGGACTGCACGTACACTACCTTAATGATAGTGGAACCAGTATAAATATCGTGCGTCTCTTTCTTCTTTATAGTTATTTACTATTTATTTAGAGTAATAGAATAATTGTCGTTAGATTGAGTGATGCTCAAATTGAAAAATCTAGATCTTGTTTGTTTTTGTTTTTCCGCATTTGTGCATTTTTTTCACAACAAGTTCCATATTTGCATCCGAAAGCATTTTCGGATATCTATATCTGCAAATACGGGATACAGACAAAAATCAGATGATTATCATATCCGTTAACGATCAACAAATTAAGAAAAATAAATAGATTTTTTTGGAAAACTTTTGGCAGTATAAAAGTAAGAAAATAAACGATATGACATTGATAATAGTTTTGAGCAGTTATTATGCATTAAATAAATACAACATAACATTATAACTTAATAAAATAATAAATACATATCTTTTATAGTACTAAAATACACATAATATAAACTTTGATCTTGACAGAAATCAAAAGAATAATTTTCAAATGCGGATACTTTCGTATTTGCATCTTCATTCTTTTTTGTGATGTCAAATATTTATTCACTTTTCGAGTATGTATGCAGACGGGTTTGGATTTTTCGTGTGTATATTGGTAGCGATAGAGTTATGATTAACTCAAACATAAAACATTTTGTCAAATTATACACGCACGTGTGTGTGTTGGGGGTGTATATGGAAACTCTATGTGGATGCAAGTTAATGACATGTGAGATATAAGAGATCTTAACTATTGGATCTCTCATGCTTTCCACTTCCCATGTAAAAAAAAATCAATGACCAATACTTACTGTGTAAAATTTTGTATTTTATTTTTTGTTCGAATAGGCGCTCCATACACACACATCATAGCATGATGTGCCATGCACGGTTTACACTAAAAATTATTTGCACTTTGATTAGGAACGCGGTTATACTATCCAAGATCAATTATTGGTATCTTTAACATTTTGCTGATGTGGCCTGCAACCGCTCTTTTCCTCATTGCGTTGAACTACAAACTTTACAAATACATGAAAAAATAATCAACTATGTTTGGACTGCACTTAACCTATACATGCCAACCACAAGGGAACCGTAGGGTATTTCATAGGAAAAATTACATGTGTACCCTTTTGGGATCGAACCCACGTAGTTCTATTTCCTATTTGCAATAATTTATTTCCTTAATGTAGCATATATCATTTTGAAAATTATGTTATGCTTATATAGTCGAAAAGTGCAGGCTTTAATTATTGTTTAGTTAACACTATGTTATAATTTGAAATGACTATTACTAAAGTGCTTAAGATATTTTTTGCTACAACCAACAATATCATCAAAATACATATAGCTACCAAAAAGTAATGTTCTTAAGGCTTACAAATATCGCAATGTGCTGTAACTTAATATCCAATAATAATAGACTTCACTCCTATAACAGGCCACCAAAATGTGTTATGCAAATGAGAAATAAATATAATTGCTAGGTGAATTAACATGTGATCTAAATATCGAATGCAACATGTATAGTATAAAAGGGCTACTCTTAGTTGTTATGTAAAGCATTGTTAGTATAAGAAGAAATATAATTAAATAATAATGATTTGGCTCCTCGATTGATTTACTTACTTATTTATGAACGACTTAGGTTATTTAAAATTCAAAGATAAGTTTTATTACAATCATGATAGATGACAATGAAATATATATTTCAAGTTAACATGAATTCAAATTTGTTTTGATTGCTATATATTTTACAAGAGAAAACTAAATTGTCCTTTATTCTAAAATATTAAGATGTTATATGCACACACGATAAGCAGATTTCTTCTTCACCCTGATTACTATTAGCATGAATTTAATTGACGAAATTGTGTTTCAATGTCCATCTAATTTTTGTGCACTTAATTTGAAGTGCTAACAAAGAAGTTTTTTACTAACAACTATTTGCTGCAGTCAAAAGATTGAAACCACAAGTGTGTTGATTTGATTTTCCCCTTCAAGAAAAGGAAAGTAAATCACGTTGTCAATAATAATATGGCAATGAAGACAAAATATGCTGCCTTCTTCAAAGCGGATGTAAAAGCTATATCAATTTTATTTTGTTTATAAATCAGAGATGTTATTTTAGTTAAATCAAATACGCCATTACTCCAAAGCTATCATATATTGACTAACACTGTATTAATTACATTTTTATGTGCTTGATTCTAATACTCTACTACAATAATAGTATTACATATTTCGTTTATCGACAATATTATGTGTTTGGCTAAATTGCACCCTTAATTTATTCTTACTAGCATGCATTGTCTGGATGCAACCAAAAAATAGAAATACCATGCACTGTCTGGTTGGAATATCAGAAATTCAAATAGGTTATTTTAATTAAACTACATAAGCATGACTTTAAAATTATTCACAATCAATTTTGTTACCTTTTCAGGTTGCTGTTGTTGTTTTGGGGAAACATCACCTAAATGAATGGAATAAAGCTATTGACCAGACTTTATGTGCTTTTTACGCACCTGCATCAAGAATGATTTATATCATCATTATTTTCTTTTGGTATTTCATTGCTCAAAAAAACCTATGTAACAATAATTTGTGTAAATATTGTGCTTGATATTTTTTCTAATCACTGCTATTTTGTCACATATTCAAGTTTCTGATATTCAAATTTTACTTTACAATAAGTTATGTCAAGCTGCCAAATATTATATCTTCTAACCGGTTCCTATCATGGTGTCTTTTTGCAGTTGCATCAGCTTTTATATTAGTTCACAAATAGTTAATATTTCTTAGTTTGAACATTAATGATATTGTGTGAATATGTATTTTTCTTAGACATGATAAAGTTTCAAAGAAAATGCCAATCAAATTCAAGGTTGCAACTGAAGCTATTATTGGTTTTGGCTTCTGTGACAGTGTTCAATACTTCAAAAATAAGAAAGAAAAGAAGGTACTTAATTGCTATGAAATGTTGCTAAAACCATGCAGTGATGTTAATGGTCAATTTGAAGCTCTTAAATACACGCCAATGCTCATTAATATGAGGATAGGTATTTCTCAATTTACAGTTTGTTTTTCATGGATCAGAACTTTCATTTGCACAACATTTTTGAACGCCTCCTTTTTAAGATCCAGTTGGAGATAAATTATATTTCCCAGTAACCGACTAGATTTCCTTTTCATTTCATTTTAGAGTTGCATATAAATTTTTGGATTTATTATGTTGCCTCAATAATGTATAAATATATACAATTTATTAGACATATATTATATATTTTTTATCCTTTAATATGATGAAATTGATGATTATTAATTTTTTTGAAATGATAGATAAATGAAACTATTGTTTAAATGTCAATTGTTTTCCTACCTTGACACAATGAATTATTATGTAATATTAGGAATAATAGGTAGGAAGATTTAAAGAATAAACAGCGGAATGTTGAAAGTTTTAGGAATTTATACCCAACAAACAAAAGAATGAAGTTTGCACCCGTATCTACAATGATAATGGCCTATAATTTCATTGATTTAAATATGTACATTCTCTTTCGGCCAAATCGTGTGCGAAGCATGGGTTTGCACTTGTAAATTTGAAATTCGATCTCTTGATGGGGAGGAAGATAGAAAATATATCTCGGTTAAAAACATTTGAGAAATCATGAACTATTGGCATGAAAGTTAACTCATCATACAATTGGTTTAGAGAATATAGGTAACTTAACATAACAGAACTTTTGGGATCATGGTAAACCTCAAGGTTGCACCCACCATAAGTATCTAAACGAACAATCTTCCTCTCACAATCCAAACCACTCCATATATAGTCATCCAGTCCATCCAAGGAATTAAACCAAACATACAAAATCCTAATACAAAGCATTGCAAATTCGATACCTATTTGAATGAAAAGTGGACAAACGCCTCCATTTATTACAGTAGATAGAGAAAATTGCTAGGAAAGTAAAGTACACAAAGATTTATAGTGGTTAGGCTAGACCGGGCCTATATCCATTGTTCATTTTTATTTCCTTCCTGATATTTTAGCTTTTACAAAGATTTTGATATAAAATAGAAAGATTTATGATCTAATTTATAGTTTCTAAGCTTTATTCGATGATTTTGTTTGGCGGTCACTGGTGGCTCAAAAAGTTGTTTCCATAGCTGCTGAAAGCTTGGATGTCTATAGAAGTGAAGACATATGGAGGTCATCTAGGTAAATCAGCTAGTTTCCCAATATAACATGCTCAGTTTGGTTATTTCCATATATAGAAATATGTTCCAGAATTTTCTTAAATGTTCAGGTTTTATTCCTTAAATGCCTTGCTTGGTTTAGCTGAAACATTCTTGTTTAGTGGTTGTTGGCTTGGTGAGTGGATGTAGATGTTTTTATAGCAGGTTTCATGAAGCATCCCATTAATTCGGCATAGCCTACCCCAATTCGTGCTTGCTCTATATCGAACAAGAATTCTTCTCTAGTAGCTTCCCTACCAAACAAATAATCTTATTCACCGCTCCATCTACCGAATAGGAATTCCTGTTTGGTATTATGCCTATCAGACATGAATTCTCATTCGGAAGTTCCATTGTCGGGCCAAGCTTTAGCATATTCCTACCAGACAAAGCATATCAAATCTCTATCATCGGACTGAATGATCTAGTGTAGGTTTGCCTTGTTCCTTCCAATGATTCTTCCTACTTAATTTCTAGAGTGGCCTCCCCCTCCACTAAGGAAATGCTTATGGGTCATGCCTCTTATAGCTCTCATACTACACTTACCTTCATCTTATCCCACTTTGTATTGCTTAACTTCTTAGGCTAATTGCCCATATTAACACCTAAAATATATAACTTTAAACCTTAACATCATAGATAAATGGATCGATCCTCCTACAGTATTTGATACTACAACTAGGTCTATAACTATATTAGTCTCAAGCTTCAATTGCAACAACTTGCATTTTAATGACTGGATATTTAAACAATTAATTTATATATCGAATTGTTAATTAATTGAAGGTTCAAAATATGAATTTTCACATATAGACAAAGTAGGACTCGAGACCACTTTCGCTGAGTCCGGATTAATATTGCAAATTAAAATGAGTATAAATATCATAGTATCTAGAGTCATGGAATTTTTACGATTTACGTGTTGTTATACGCATTTTGGATAAATACATGCATAGTCGGGTCTAATAGAATCTCGACTGATGGCTTGTGTTTTTGGGATGAGGACTTCATTATGAGATGAACGGCTGAAGAATTTTTGGAATCGGGCTATCTGATGGGTTGTTTCTTTAAGAAAATTCCTAACTTTTGTAAAGTTTTTTTTTTTAATTTTTTAATTCCTTTATGTGTTTAAGTAAACGTGAATGGAAAGCCGGAGTTTTGGATGAAATCTTAGAAAAGGATTCTAAGTTATTGCATCCATAGCGATAGTCGGTATGGATGTAGTTCGGAACTCAAATTTCCAAAGTTCGTAATTTTCTTTCAAAGTGTTTTGAAAAATCTTTTACGAACTAAATTATCGACACTTAAGTCAATTATAACTTAATTAAGTATTTTTTATAATTTTTTAATTAAATAATAGTAATTGATTATTAATTAATTCGCAACTAAGGTAAAATAATTAGCATTAATTAATACTAATTAAGTAAGTTAATTATCTATTAATTAAGAAGTTAATTAAGTTAACATGGTAATTAATTTTTAATTAATCAAGTTTAATTATTTGAATTTTTAATTTGATTTAATTATTATTTGTTTAAAGGTTAATTATTTAATTAATTATTGTTTAATTAGAGGTTAATTATAAATAAAGGTTATTCAATTAAAGTTTAATTTATTTCAAAATTATTAAAGGCTTAATCATGATTTAAATATTATTAATTAAGGTTTAATTAAGTTTTAACAGTTATTTAATGGAGATTTATTTTTAAAGGTTATTTTACCCCATTAATTATTTATTTTCAACATTCCTTTTTAAATGGATTGTTTTAAACAAAGGATCTCTTCTCTATATCATTAAGTAGCCAAATAAATTATAGTAGTTATAATAAACCATTGATATGATTTATTGGACTTAAGTCAACTTGTACTTATCATAAATACCACATTTTGAAAACATGATGAATACAAGGGAGTTAATTGTGATAAGTGTGTCATGATAATTTAAACATAAGGAATCTATTTCTATATGTAAATATTTACACCGTGATAGGGGAATTACTCACTACAGTTAACTTGACCCTTAATTATTATCGAATGTTGGCTCGAAGAGACCGGGATCGGATAGCGATGGTTATCCAGAAACCACTTCGAACCAACGTAACCGTGCAAGTAGAAGGTTTAAAGTCATGACCCAAGATGAAGATTATGAAGTACAAGGCTATTTGCTACTAACCCTAAGGGTGATTCCAAAGTGGGTGTTGTGGAAATAGTGCCTTCGGTTCGTTCATCACCTGGACGACTTGTATGATGAATGCTGACATTGTGTCATTACTTGGAAGACAATGTCAGTATTCCAAGTCTGCATGATTTTCAAACGTGATGATGTAACCTCGAGCCTTACCAACCGGGAATGGAAAAAACAGGGTACGCAGTCAGTCTATGTGAGTCGCTCCCATTAGGGTATGTCATCACCAGATCTAGACTAGATATTTGTCCCATTTTGATATGCTCCGATACGGTTGTTGATCACAACCATGGTGGTGATGTATTCGGTACTACTGGTGGTAGGCCGGTACTGTAGTACAAGATGTTCTTAACAGACTTCGAGCGCATTTTATCTAGAAGTGCACTCTTTGGAAGGTAGTTCCATACCTTGCCATGTATAGAACTCAATTTCCAATAGGTGCCTTCGGCTTTAGTTGTATACCTATTATGTTGGAATTTAACTAATGTAACTATTTCAGCGATTTATATATTTACTTAAAAACCCTAGACACTATTATAATATCATTGGATTTTTCTATATAAAGTGTTTTGGTTAACGTAAGGTAAAAACCCATCCGTGTTTATGTACGGCATGGTCTTACGACATACCCATGATTTTCAAAGTATTTTAAAATAAATTTCAATTGTTTTGAATTTACTCACACTTGACCCATGTCTGACCCAGAGTTTTATCTTTTTTCCCTAAAACTCTTGTGTACTCAATTTTTTATGAGTAGCCAAGTGATCCAGTTTTATCACGATAATATTTTGGAGGAGCTAGAGCAGGTGGCATTACCAATAGCTGGCTAGTATCTATTTCCGTAGTGTATGTATATATATGTATTTTGGACTTGTGATGTAAGGACAAGTAGTTATAATTGTCCTAGTGTGGAGCTTGTATTATTATGACTCTGATGTATTATGATAGCATTGACTATGTATAATTCTATGTTATATATTATATGTTGCACCTATCCGATGTCAGATTCTATGATCGTTAAATTTTCTTCTTATCTTTCTTTTCTTTTACCCATAATGACTCGTCTTTCAAAGTAAGGAAGGCTGTTCGTTACAGTTGGTACAGAGCTTAGGTTGAGCGAACACCTAGGCTTTGGGTTGGAGTCAACTTCGAGGGATCGTATTTGTAATTTTTATTCGTATATCTATATATATTCCTAATAATTAAATTTCAGCTTGATAGGGTTGATTAGTGCTATCTTTTTGGAGTTATCTCTTCAAAGTATTCTAAGTGTTATCTTACTATTTCTAGGTGGTAAGAAATGAGCTACAGAGGCAGATGAGTTGGGGAGAAAGTAGCACTACGACTACAAATGGTCAAACTGCAAATCTTAGAAGAGTTGGGATTGTTAAAGAAGTAGCATCGGTGCAGCCAAGGGTGAACTTTGCAATCTTGTGCGAAGTCTACACTAATCTGGGAGGAAATCCATTAAAAGGAACATATCCTATTGTGGAACAAGCCTAGTTGCGATCTTGCGAGAAGATTTTTAAGGGTCTCAACTTATCATATGAACAAAAAAGTTCTTAGCAGCATGACAACTACAAGAAGGGGTAGCAGCTTGGTGGGACTCCCTTACAATGAATGTTTCAAAAGAGGAGATCTCGTGGGCCCGAATTAAAGAACATTTTGAGGACCAGTTCTTCCCAACAGCAGGGAAGACCCTATCTATAGCAGAACATGAGACCAAGTTCAATGAGTTATCTTGTTTTCATTTGGAATTGATTAACACTCAGTTGAAGAAGAACGAGATGTTTATCTTAGGCATGAAATAGGAATACGATGAAAGAATGACTGGTTATGTTAAGAGTTCTTTTGTAGATGTGGTTGATATGACTCTAAGTTACGAGGCCTTAAAAAAAAAGAAGCCAACTCCGGTAGCACTCAATGGAAATATAAGTGGGAACAATTCCAACAAAAGGAAGTTCAACCTTAATTGGAAGAATCAAGGAAAAGGGAAGCCGGGCAGAGGGACTTAAGAAAATCGTTCCAAGGTTTTTTTTGCCACTAGAGCTAGCAGAAGGGCCATATCGCAAAGTTTTGTAGGAATTCTGAAGTTTAGTCACAGCAGCGGCAATAACAAAATGGACCCATCTCTCCAATGGTCCACAAGACCCTCTATTTCAACTGTCATCAGCCTAGGGATATGGTAAAAGGTTGTCCACTCATGAAGAAAGTGCAGCGACCTAAGGTGTATGCTATAAAGGATGATCCATCGACTTCAATAGACGTGAAAGGGAAAGGCGTCCTTGAAGGTACCATGCTTATTAATGACATTTATGTTCGAGCATTGTTTGATACTGGTACCTCTCACAGCTTTATTTCCTTTTAATTGGTAGACAAGTTTCACCTCATTCCTAGTGTTGTAGAAAACCCTACGTGCATATCTAACCCCATAGGTGGGGTTACCCACTTCAATATGATTCGTAAGAATATGTCAATTTCCTACCTTTCCTATAACTTTTCTTTTGACCTCTATGTCTTAGACTTTAAAGGATTTGAAATTATTTTGGGTATGGATTAGTTATCCAAGTATGACGTTGTCTTAAAATGTAATAAGAGAACTGTATCTTTAGTAGCCAATGTAGGGACAAAGGCTAAGGTATCATGTAAGAAACCCAGTATCCATATGCATAGTTTCCTTTATGCCTTGAAGTACCTTAAGAAAATTTAGGGCCCATTGAGGTTGTTAGGAATTTTTCCAATGTGTTTGAGGAATTTAAAAGCTTACCCCCTTATTGAGAAATAGAATTCTGATTTAGCTCCTGGTGCAAGGCCTATGATTCAACCCAAGCAAAGGATGGCCTTGAGGGAGAGAGAAGAGTTAGTAAATCAAAGCCAGGATTTATTGGAGAGAAGATTGATTAGACCCAGTCATTCAAATTGGGGTTCCGCAGTTGTTTTTATGGCTAAGTCTTTTGGATATTTAAGACTATATGTGGATTATAAAGAATTGAATAGGCTAACCATTAGGTACAAGTACTTTCCTCGCATCGACGACCTCTTTGATCAACTCCATGGAGCTACGGTGTTTTCTCTGATGGATCTAGCTACTAGATTCCATCAATTGAGGGTTGCTGAAGATAGTATACCCTTAACTGTAGTTAGGGGCCCAGAATTTTGTTTGAGCGGTTGGTTATGCCTTTCGGACTAACCAATGCACCTGCATACTTTATAGACCTGATGAATCGTGTTTTCAGAGATGTCCTTAATAAGTTCGTGTTGGTCTTCATTGATGACATTCTCATTTATTCGAAGTCTGAAGAGGAGCATAGACACCATCTTGAAGTGGTGTTAGAAACTTTACGGAGGCATGTTCTGAAGGCAAAATCTTTAAGTGCCATTTTTTACAGTCAGAGGCAAGATTCTTAGGCCATATTGTGTCAAGGGAAGGCACTTTTGTAGACCCAATAAAGGTGGAAGATGTGCATGATTGGAAGCAACCATGGACTCCTATAAAAGTTCGTAGTTTCTTAGGCTTGGTAGGGTACTATAGAAGGTTCATACAAGATTATTCCAAGATTTCTTCTCATTTGACTAAACTAACTAAGAAGTGTGAGAAGTTTGTATGGATTTTGAAGTGTGAAGAAGCATTTTTGGAATTGAAGAAGAGACCTACCAGTGCATCGTTGTTGGCTGTTCCGGATGGGAATAGTGGATTCACTGTTTGTACCGATGCATGTGTTGTGGGATTGGGTATGGCCCTGATGCAGAATGGAAGGGTGATTGCGTATGCTAGTAGTCAGTTGAAGCCTTACGAGAAAAATTATCCTACGCATGACTTGGAGTTGTTAGCTATTGTATTTGCATTGAAAATGTGGAGGCATTTCTTGTTAGGTGAAAAATTCGAGCTATTAACTGATCATAAGCCCCTGAAGTGCCTCTTTACTCAAAAGAATCTGAACCTAAGGCAACAAAGGTGGTTAGAGTTCTTAGCGTCCTATGACTTGGATATGCTCTATACACCAGGAAAGGCTAATGTGGCGGGGGATGCTTTAAGCAAGAATGCAGTCTTGAACCTTTTGGAGGTTACACTGACTCTTCTAGAAAGGATAGCGAGAAATCAAAGGATGGACAGGAGCTTTGGGGCAATTATCAAGAGGAATGAGGAAGAGTAGTGCTCTAGTTTCAAGATTGATAGCCAAGGAGTCTTGAGGATGAATGGATGGATATATGTACCAAATGTCGATGGCCTTCGGTAAGAAGTATTATGGGAATGTCATTGATCCAAATTGAGTATCCATCTAGGTATTTCTAAGATGCTTAAGGATATGAAGCAGGTATTCTGGTGGAAAGGGATGAAGAGAGATATCTCAATATTTGTTAGCAGGTGTTCAAACTATCGGCAAGTGAAAGGGGATCACCAAAGGACAACTGGATTACTTCAACCTTTGGAATTCCAAAATGGAAGTGGTAGATGATATTAATGGATTTTATTGATGGTTTACCTAGAACCAGGAAGGGAAATGAAGGAGTATGGGTCATTGTACACCGGTTAACTAAGAGTGACAGATTTATTCTGGTCAAGCCAACTAGAACCACAGCTTCATTGGAAGAGAATTTTATGAGGGAGATAGTTCGTTCACAAGGAGTTCCAGGAAGTATAGATGATCGAGATCCTATCTTTACCAGTAAATTTTGGGAAGCATTACAAGAAGCCTTGAGAACTAAGCTAAGCTTGAACATAACTTACCATCCCCTAAGGATGGACAAACAAAGTGAGTAAATCGGATTTCAGAAGATCTTCTGAGAGCACATATTATAGAATTTGGTGGATCATGGGAGGATCATCTACACTTAGTGGAATTCTCCTATAACAAAAGTTATCACGCAAGCATAGGCCGTGCAAGTCAACAGCTTGTTGGGTGGAGTCTGGAGATCATTTAGTCCTCGGTTCGGATATGATTCAAGTGGCGACAGAAAAGATTGAAAGGATTAAGAAGAGAATGAAGGAATCACAAGACCGCTGAAAGAGCTATGCTGATATAAGGTGAAGGGATTTGGAATTTTTCATTAGAGACCTTGTGTTCGTGAAGATTTCGCCAATTAGAGTAGCAATCAGATTTGCAAAAGCGGGGAAGCTAGCTCCAAGGTATGTCAGACCTTTTCGCATTCTTGAAAGGATTAGATCCCTTGTTTATAAGGTTCAGTTTCCAAAAGGGATGGTAGGTGTCCATAATGTGTTCCACGTATCTCACTTGAGGAAGTATGTTCATGACATGTCATTGATCGTGGAGCCATCAGTTCAGGAGGATTTGGAAATAGAACCGAACTTAACAGTGTTTAGACATCCAGTGCATATTATAGATCAAGATAAGAATAGACTCTGAAATAAGGTGGTAAAGTTGGTTACAATCCAATGGAGTGAGGATCCTAGTGATTGCACTTAGGAGACTTTGGATCATATAAGAGAAGCTTATCCAGAGCTGATGTTAGGATAGTTGGTTGTTTCTTGTTGTATGTATACTGTATGTCTTGTTGCTATGGTTACTTAGTGTATGACTTTTTTTTGAAAAAAGGTACTTTATATACTAAAATAAAACAAATATATACTTCCATGATATGCCTTGTTAAAACATTGCAATGCCCCTAACCTATATATAGGTGTCTTGCAAGGAAAAAAGTACATATCATTTCTATATATTAATAGTACAACAATTCGGAGCTTGAACTAAGTTGTCAAAGAGATGGAGGAGTAAACAAATGTAAAATACACTCAAAACCACCTCTACGAACAAATTAGTTCAGCAAACAAGTAAATAAACATACACAAGAAAAAAGACAAACACGTGTACGACAAACAAAATAAAAAAAGAAAAGCATCACTTCAGTCTCTAACTTCGATGATTCTCTCGCAGGTGAGAGAAAAGGCAACAACTTTACCAATTGAATTGAAGAAACTTATCGATTCCATCTACTCGGCAATGGCGGCATCAGTTGGGAAATCAGGAAAAATACAAGGATCAACACCAATTTGCATCAGATGGCAACGCAGTGCCCAAGGCGCGAGGTAAGCAGCTATTGGATCTGTAGCAATGTTAGACGCCGATAAGATAAGTTTTTCTTTTAAGCTTATCGTTTTTTGCTTCAATTTTTGTTTGATTAGAAGCTTGCAGACTTGGGTGAATTGATTAATGTTATACGTCTAGTATACCAAAACAGGGAATAATTAATTATAAACTTGTTGCACAAGTTTATAACTCAGATTTCCACTACATTGGAATTCTGTATTAATTATTATAACAAAATGAATGTTGTAAATAAGTTACAACAACAACGTTATACTATTTATAGAAACAGCATAACATATAAACAAAAGATTATAGAATAAACTAGAATCTAACCGGATATCGTCTGAGGCTTGTCGTAACAATTTCCTTAAGAATTTTATTTCAAAATTCCCCCAAGATACAACAGACGTATTCTGCTCGAGATTGTAGTGAGTATATCACTCTGTGATTTAGAGTATAGCAGCAGAAGAGAAGAAGGAGAAGAAGAAGATTCGGATTTCTACAAATAAGTGAGGAAAGTGATCAGTTTTCCTTCTTATTTATAGTTGGTCCATATCTCTTTCGAACGTTCGTGTCTGCACCCGTTCGCTCAAACAGTCACGCCTGTACCTCTTCGTATAGTCACGTCTGTTTTTCTGCCATCGCTGCCCTTTAATGGGTCGCACCCGCCTGCTATTCGCTTCTGTTTGCCCGTGCCACTTCAGTCGGGTCGCACCCGCTCATGCTGCATCCATTCACCCGTGTCTGCTTCAGTCGGGTCGCACCCGCCTGTGTTCGACCGTACCTGTTTGCTTCTAACGGATCGCACCCGCCACTGTTCGTGCCTATTCAACCCGCGTCTGCTTTCGAACAGATCCGCAACTGTTCGTATGGCCTGCAACTGTCAGAAAGCCCGGTCCAGTTTGCAGTAAAAATACAAGTATCATATTAGACCCAAACCCGAGCCCGAGCCCGGCCCGGCCCGGTTCGGTTCGGTCGGTCGGACGGACGGACGGCAGCGGCGGCGTGCGCATGTGTGGTGGTGATGCATGGTCTCCCTCCTCACAACGAAGCATACATTTGGGAACCCCAGGCCCCAACCTCCTCAATGTGAAAACCATATATAAACCAAAATAGCTCTCAACAATTTGGCGATGTGGGACTTTATATATTTCAATTCATTCTATTTCTTAAGGAGTTCCAACAATCCCCCACATGAATGATAATATACATATCCCCCACACAAAGTGAAATATCACAGAGTACATATGGAATAATGCTTTATCGTGGATAAGTAGATATTTTACTTTGAACTTTCCCTAGTTAAAATTTATCGGATCTACTCGACTAATCGGTGAATTATTTCATCTTGAACCGTCGGCCTTTATTATATACCCAGACAATAAGCTTTACGAAGTATTGATTCCCTTCTCATCCAATCTCTTGATTTTGTTCATTTTGGTCCTAAACATATTTTGGTTCTACGAGTGTTATAGAGAATTTAAGCCTTTAATATTCTCATAGAGTCGACCCAGCTCACACTTACATAGGTGATTGCAACCATTAAGAGTATCCTACAAATACCCCACTTGTAATTTTCAAGATATGGTCATTAGTAAAAAACATAGTTTTAACCTATTAATACTTCTGTAGGCATGCATTTATATTTTGCACTATAGGAATGGAATAGGACAGTATCCAAACAAATGCATTACGTCTTGAGTTATTCAGAACTGGTTTGCCTATTGATCCTAGTCCGTGGGATCTCCAGTCGAATAGGATAGGTTTCCGTATAAGATAACTCTTATTAGTTTAGGCTTTTAAACCCATTCCTCTCGATGCGCAGTCAATTTTCTTTCTTGATAAACCTTTAGTAAATGGATCTGCTAGGTTATCATTTGTTCTCACATAATCTATGTAAATGGCTCCATTTGAGAGTAACTGCCTAATTGTATTGTGGCGTCGACGAATATGTCATGACTTTCCATTATACACAAAGTTGTGCGCTCTGCTTAGCGCAGCTTGGTTATCACAGTGTATGCATATGGCCGGTACAGGTTTAGGCCAAAATGGAATATCTTCTAAAAAGTGACGAATCCATTCTGCTTCTTCGCCTGCTTTATCTAAAGCGATGAACTCCGATTCCATAGTGGATCGAGCTATGCATGTTTGTTTAGTAGATTTCCATGACACTGCTGCTCCTGCAAGGGTAAAGACATAACCACTTATGGATTTTGATTCCTCTGAATCTGCAACTAGTTTGCATCACTATATCCTTCTAAGACGGCAGGATATTTTCCGTAATGTAAGGAAAAATTAGTGGTATTCTTTAAATATCCAAGCACTCTTATTAGTGCTTTCCAGTGTTCTTTCCCTGAATTGCTCGTATACCCGCTCAATCGACTTACTGCATAAGCTATATCTGGTCTTGTGCAATTCATGAGATACATGAGACATCCTATTACACGAGAATATTCCAGTTGCATTACACTCTCATTTGTGTTTTTGTGCAGTACTTCTGATGGATTAAAAGGTGTATTTACTCCTTTAATTCCAAAATTTTGAAATCTTTCAATCACTTTTTCTACATAATGTGATTGAGATAACTCAATTCCATTAGGTGTTCTTATTATTTTTATTCCCAAAATAACATTTGCAACACCCAAGTCTTTCATGTCAAAATAGTTGATCAACATTTTCTTTATAGTCTCAATTACCTGAGTATTTGGACCGAATATTAGCATATCGTCCACATATAGACAGATCATCACATATGATTGTCCAAGTTGTTTATAATAAATAAATTTGTCACATTCATTTATACGAAAACCATTTCTCATCATGGCACTATCAAATTTTGCATGCCATTGCTTTGGAGCTTGTTTTAGTCCGTATAATGATTTGACTAATCTACAGACTTTGTTTTCATTTCCTTTGGAAATAAATCCCTCAGGTTGCTCCATGTAAATTTTCTCATCGAGATTTCCATTTAAGAATGCTGTTTTTACATCCATTTGATGAATCTCTAGATTATAGATGGATGCAATTGCTATTAACATTCATATAGAGGTTATTCGTGTTACCGACGAATATGTATCAAAAAAGTCTACTCCTTCTTTTTGACGATATCCTTTGGCTACTAATCTGGCTTTATACTTGTCGATAGAGCCATCTGCTTTCATTTTCTTCTTGAAAATCCATTTGCAACCAATAGGTTTAATTCCAGGTGGAATATCAACAATTTATCAAGTTTTATTACTTAGAATTGAATCAATCTCACTTTGGATTGCTTCTTTCCAACATGAAGATTCAGAAGATGACATTGCTTCCTTATACGTTTGAGGTTCGTGTTCTAACACATAAGTGAAAAAATCCGAACCAAGTGTCTTGGAAGTCCTGCCCCTTATGCTTCTTCTTGGTTCAACTTCCTCAATCACATGATGAGTTTCATCTTCATGTGAATTGCTTAATTCTTCTCTTGTCCTTTTAGGGACGTTATTTCCTTCATTCCTTTTGTGTGGAAACACGCCATCAAAGAATGAGGCATCTCTAGATTCCATGATTATATTTACATGAATATCAGCTATATCAGACTTGAATACCAAAAATCTGTAGGCGCTACTATTTTGGGCTGGCCAAAGATAATAATAATCTACTATTTTAGGTCCAAGTTTGACTCTCTTGGGATGCGGAACTGGAACTTTTGCCAAGCACCCCCACACTTTGAGGTATTTAAAACTTGGTTTATGTCCTTTCCATAACTCATATGGAATTGTTCCTGTTTTATTGTGAGGGACTTTGTTTAATATGTGATTAGACATATTTAAGGCTTCCCCACAAGTTCGTAGGTAGACCAGAAGTTAAAAGCATTGCATTAATCATATCTTTTAACGTTCTATTCTTCCTCTCGGCTACACCATTTTATTGTGGTGAATATGGAGCTGTTGTTTGATGAATTATTCCATTTTGTTCACAGAATTGTTCAAATGTGATTCATATTCTCCACCTCGATCAGATCTTAGTATCTTGATCTTTTTATTCAACTGATTTTCTACCTCAGCCTTGTATTTTATAAACGCTGTTATTGCTTTATCTTTACTATTTAAAAGATATACATAGCAATATCGCGTATAATCGTCAATAAAAGTAATGAAATACTTTTTCCCACCTCTTGTAGGTAGTGATTTAAAATCACATAAATCTGTATGTACCAAACCTAATGGTTCGGTGCTTCTGTCAACAGATTTAAATGGTTGTTTGACCATTTTTGCTTCTACACATGTCTCACATTTGTACTTCTTATCTACTTGGAATTTTGGAATTAATCCCACTTTTGATAATGTTTTCATTTTGCGAAAATTTATGTGTCCCAATCTATCATGCCATAGTAAAATTTCATGCTCAAGCAAATAAGAAACTTCAATTTTATTAATAGCACAATCAAAATACATATTTTTGTTGCTGATAATGGCTACATTTGCCTTAAATAGGCGATCACATAAATATCCCCTTCCTATATACATTCCAGCTTTGGACAGAACCATCTTGTCTGACACAAACACCATCTTGAATCCCTTCTTTGATACGCCTGCACCAGAGATGAGATTCTTGCGTATGTCTGGAACGTGGAGCACGTCATTCAGCATAACAATTTTTCCAAAAGTAAACTTGAGGATTACTGTGCCACTACCTTCGATCATGGAAACTGCAGAATTACCCATGTAGAGTTTTTCTTCGTGATCGAATTTCTGATATGTAGAAAACATGGATTTGTCAGAACAAACATGACGAGTAGCGCTTGTATCTACCCACCATTGGTTAGGATTCTGAACCAGATTGCATTCAGATACCACCGTCGAGAAGTTGGACTCGTCTACTTCCATGTTATCTACTATATTTGCCTCTTTATTGTGTTCCTTCTTGTGTCTGCAATCTTTAACCGCATGTCCAATTTTTCCACAAACTCAACATTCTCCATTAAACTTCTTGGTTCGTTTGTTGTCTTTTGGTTTGTTGTCTTAAGCTTTCCTTTTCTTCTGGAAATTCTTCTTTTTGTTTTTGGTCTTTGACCCTTCAGCCACAAATGCCTCATCGCTAGGTTTTGTAACTGCACGGTTGTCTGTCTCAATTTTCAATCGGACTATGAGATTTTGTAAAGAGATTTCCTTCTTCTTATGCTTTATATAATTGCGGTAATCTCTCTATGACGGCGGCAGTTTTCCCGTGATGAATTCAACCAAAAACGATTCTCCAACCTTATGACCTTCCACTTCGAGTTCATGAATGATGATTTGCAGTTCATGCAGTTGAGCAGTCACCGGTTTGGAGTCAACCATCTTGTAGTCCATGAATTTGTCTACAATGAATTTCTTAAGACTGATATTCTGCGTCTTATACTTCGTCGTAAGTGCATTCCAGAGTGCTTTTGATGTCTTTAAAGGCTGATATACTTTGTATAGCACCTTGTTGGGACAATTCAGAATATAGTTTCTGCATAAAAAATGGGAATGCTTCCACGTATTCACCTCTGCTTCCTTTCCTGGTGCAGGAATCGGTTCGTCCTCCTCGAGGTACTTTTGCAGACTAAGTCTGGTGAGATAAAACAACATCTGATTCTGCCATGTCAAGAAATCATCACCATCTCCCTTGAACGGTTCGGGTCTGTTGTGAGTAGTATTCTTTAAAAATTCTACTGTTGCCATTTCTGTTTTAGTAAGAAACGGTAAAATTCTTAAGATGTTATATGTCCAGTATACCAAAACAGAGAATAATCAATTATAAACTCGTCGTACAAGTTTATAACTCAGATTTCCACTACAGTGGAATTCTATATTAATTATTATAACAAAATGAATGTTGTAAATAAGTTACAACAACAACGTTATACTATTTATAGAAATAGCACAACGCATAAACGAAAGGTTATAGAATAAACTAGAATCTAACCGGATATCGTCTGAGGCTTGTCGTAACAATTTCCTTAGGAATTTTATTTCAAAATTCCCCCAAGATACAACAGACGTATTCTGCTTGAGATTGTAGTGAGTATATCACTCTGTGATTTAGAGTATAGCAACAAAAGAGAAGAAGGAGAAGAAGAAGATTCGGATTTCTAAAAATAAGTGAGGAAAGTGATCAGTTTTCCTTCTTATTAATAGTTGGTCCGTATCTCTTCCGAACGGTCATGTCTGCACCCGTTCGCTCAAACAGTCGCGTCTGTACCTCTTCGTACAGCCGCATCTGTTTTTCTGCAATCGCTGCCCTTTAATGGGTCGCACCCGCCTGGTATTCGCTTCTGTTTGCCCGCGCCACTTCAGTCGGGTCGCACCCGCTCACGCTGCATCCATTCGCCCGCGTCTGCTTCAGTCGGGTCGCACCCGCCTGTGTTCAGCCGTACATGTTTGCTTCTAACGGATCGCACCCGCCACTGTTCGCGCCTATTCAACCCACGTCCACTTCTGAACAAATCCGCATCTGTTCTTATGGCCAGCAACTGTCAGAAAGCCCCGTCCAGTTTGCAGTAAAAATACGAGTATCATATTAGACCCAAACACGAGCCCGAGCGTGGCCCGGCCTGGTTCGGTTCTATTTGGTCGGTCAGATGGACGGACGGCGGCGGCAGCGCGCGCGCGTGTGGCGGTGATGCATGATCTCCCTCCTCACAATAAAGCATACATTTGGGAGCCCCATGCCCCCAACCTCCTCATGAGAAAGCTATATATAAACCAATATAGCTCTCAACAATTTGGGACTTTGTATATTTCAATTCATTCTATTTCTTAAGGAATTCCAACAATTAATTCTCAAATTAGTAGGAGTTTCTATGCCTTTGAAGATCTGACTATTTCTCAAATTAGTAGGAGTTTCTATGCCTTTGAAGATCCGACTATTTCTTTCACACCAAATATTCCAAATCAGGGTAGTGAATGCTATGTTAATGATCAGGTTGTAAAGAGAACTACTCTTCTGACTTTGACATATATTTACTAGAATTTGATTTATATCATACAAATTTCCAAGATTAAACGTTATCTTATGCATCATATCTTCCAATAATTGAACATTATAAATGTTGTGAGAGAATTTCCAATTTGAAGAAATCTTGCTTATAAATCTATCTATATTATATAGAGATAGCTTATTTTCGATAATGCCAATGAAGGAATATCTATAAGTGTTCAAAATACGCAATATATCTAACTGTTTGCTAAGGGCATTCATACCCCTAATGTTCCAAAAATGTAACTCCATTATTAGACTGTTTTCAAGGCTGCTACTGTCTGTTGGGGAGGTAGATTTCCCCGTTGTCTTAGCTTTTTTGTTTTTACGTTTCAACTGATTTACTAAACTTTCCCATGCAGGATTCTCGATCACATCGAAGTTAAGGGTGGCTTTAAATTCAAAGGGGACCTCCTCTGTCCTGGTTTTCCGAATTGCTCTAGTTTTTATAGAGTGCATATGGTCAGACTTGCGGTCAACACTTATAGAGTTCGCAGACAGATCGCTAGGCGCTTTAATCATCTCATCTAAATCATTAGGAATCTCCTTTGTACATATATTAGAAGGTTGCATTTCCTTATTAGTATCTATAGACATAATATTCTGATTCGAGATTGTATTAAGAGTCGAAATTGAGCTGTTCGACTGAACATTATGAAACTTTGCAGGGGCATTTTTGTAATTATATTGGTACTGTCATTGTTTACATTGGTGTTCTGTGAAATTTCTTGATTTGCGCTGTCAACATTTGGTAATGCATCTATACTCTGAGAGATAGTTTCCAAATTATTGTCCATGTTATCATTTATATGCATATTAGAACTGCCATTTGAAAATTGTTAGGCAGTCTCTTTAGGCATCCAAACCTTATTAAATTGGGCAATGATATTCATCATGTCCAAAAGCTTGAACAGTTCGAACATGTAGATGGTTTCCATTCATACGTTGCTTCTTGCCAAACGACTTCTTCCTTTTACGTTATAATATGGATTTTACTTGGAAATTAAACGAGTTATTAATTTCAATTAACACTCTAGCATAAGCAATTTTAATGGTACCTTCAGTGAATTTATCCAGATTGATGGGGGATCCAAGCACTTATTCAATATGATTAATTCCTTTTTCTATCCAATAATCAAGAGGAAGGTTAGGGAGACAAATCCAAATCGGGATGGAGTGTAGAAGTTCTTTATTGAGTTGAATTTCAAGGGGCCATCTCTTCATCATCATCCATTTTTTATTATAGTAATAGGGACTCCTTTCCAGAATTTTATCATAGTCTTGTTTTTTGTTAAATTTGATAATATAAAATCCATATTCCTTAGAGTAAATCCCAAATTCATCATCCGGTTTCTAGACTCTGATTGTATAATCCTTTAAACAAGGGTAATATGGCTTAGGACCAACCACATAAATCGCAATGGTGTTATCACTTTGTTTTCTAGCATCCTGAATGAATTCTATAAAAAAACTGGCACATTTCATAGAGTTGAATTCTTAGGGATGGTAGAATTTTTACGGGATAGACACATGAAGATTACCCTTAACAACTTCATTCCAAGCCCTGGAAGACGAATTGGAGAAATTCCATTTGTTAGCAGCAGATCTGTTAACGGATTGGGTAGGGCGATCAACATTACTATTTGATCTAGCAAAATTTTGATTTACGTTATGCTGAGTGGTCATTCTAATATTTTTGTGTTGTGAATCAAGGGATATAGAGTTAGGAGATCTAGGATGGTTCAAATTTTTTGGTTGGCATTCCAGTTGCGAGATATAACTGGAACAAAGCCATCGTCGGGGTCGTTAACGGGTTCAGATGAAGAGATGGAGGGAATCCTAGAGGGGGATCTTAAAGGCACAGAGGCGGTTCAAGGGGTGGGAAAGTCTATTGGTAGCTGTGGTTAGCAGAAGGCATCGTGCGTTAGGGGGAGTAGGAACAAAAGGCAGATAAGGGGCCAGTAGGAGGAGTCTGGCGACAGCACCAGACAGAGGAAGGCGGTTGAAGCTGGAATGGCTGCT
This sequence comes from Allium cepa, assembly GCA_030765085.1. Classification (NCBI taxonomy): domain Eukaryota; kingdom Viridiplantae; phylum Streptophyta; class Magnoliopsida; order Asparagales; family Amaryllidaceae; genus Allium; species Allium cepa. The sequence goes on along the minus strand of CM060943.1, from coordinate 603,605,719 downwards.
AGAGTTTCACACGTAATTCGCTAGTGTATGACTTTTTTATGTGCTTTACATATAAATATATGACCTTCGTATGTCTTGAGTTATATTCTTGCTTTCTAATTTCGGGATGAAACTTTGTTAAGGGGGGACGAATGTAACGACCCGCAATTTGATAACTTAAATTATGGATATTTAATTATATTTTTATATAATTAAATTATGGATTTTATAACTAAAATAAACTCTTTTTAATTAATAATAATTGGTGGTGAAATTATTTTATTTACAAAGGCAATTAGCTCGAAGAAAGATTAAAAATGTGATCGAAATACATTTTCTCGAATTTTGATTTTTCATTAGCTAAAGTTGTTCGAATTATCATGACATTTTGGTATAGGCATATACATTTAATTGCTAAGGATTGGACATGAAAATGTGCATGTGTACATGCACACACACTTAGACATGCATAGGAATAAGTGAATTAGGATATTAGTGTGTGTATGTATGTATATATATATATATATTAAAATAATAAAGATGCCTTTGTGGACAACAAATACGAAGGTACATACTTTCATGTTTTTTCGTCACTTGAGGGAAGGGGACAAGGGGATAACAAATTGAAGGAGAGAAGGAGGAGGGTGAGAGGTGGCATGACATGGTGGGGGTAAAGTATGGGGGTATATTGGTAAATTCGGATGTTAACATATTATAAAACCACTTTTTTTTTTACAATTTTCCTCATTTTCTCTCTTCCATTTCCTATCTCCTAAAGCTTTTAAAATCTTTTCATGGCTTCCTAAACAGAAATAGAAAGAAAAAAAGATTTTCACTTTAAATTCACTTCAAAGCTTGTTTAAACTCCGAAAAATCAACCTCTTCACTACTTTCTTCAAACTTAAGCATCCTCCTTCAAAAATTTCCAAGGCTGAACCCTATTTCATTAAGGCTGAACCCTTTTGAGGGTTAAAAGCATGTGAAGGCTTCGTTTTGCTGAGAAAGTACAAAGGTCTAGGTCATATTGGAGTTCGGAAGAGAAAATACTTTAGTTTGTCAAGTTTTTGGTGAGTAAATTCTAATTTTTGGAAAGAATAAAATTATGTGCTTATGTTGGTTTGATTTGGTTATGTATAAGCATATGTAATGTAGTGTTGGTTTTTTGAATGAATTGGATGTGTTTATATGTGCTAATGTGTGGCTTTGCAAATGGTTTGAATTTGGTAAGTTAGTGTTATGGTTGGTTGTAAATAGATGATATTTAAAGTCTTTTGGTAAGGTATTGGTTTGGTATTCTATGTGTTGGGATTATGATTGAAATCGATATGGAAGTTGGTTCTTTGGATGTTGAAATGGACTTGAGATCCGATTGAAAACCAAATCGATTACTTGTTTCGGTTCCTTAAAGATGGGTTGTTTCTTTAATTGCTTCCTAACTTTTCTAAAGTTTTTTAATTATTTTTTATTCCTTTATGTGTTTAAGTAAACGAGAATGGAAAGTCAAAGTTTTGAATGATAACTTAGAAAAGGATTTCTAAGTTATTGCACCTATAGTGGTAGTCGCTGTGGATGTAGTTCAGAACCCAAATTTTCAAAGTTTGTAATTTTCTTTCTCAGTGTTTTGAAAAAAATTACAAACTAAATTATCGACATTAAGTTAATTATAAATTAATTAAGTATTTTTTATATAATTAATTAATTAATTACTTAATTACTAATTAATTCGCAATGAAGGTAAAGTAAATAGCATTAATTAATACTAATTAAGTAAGTTAATTATGTACTAATTAAGAAGTTAATTAATAGTTAATTAAGTTAACAAGGTAATTAATTTTTAATTAATCAAGTTTAATTATTTGAATTTTTAATTTAATTTAATTATTATTTATTTAGAGGTTAATTATTTAATTAGAGGTTAATTATAAATAAAGGTTATTTAATTAAAATTTATTTTATTTTAAAATTAATTAAGGTTAAATAATGATTTAATTATTATTAATTAAGGTTTAATTAAGCTTTAATTATTATTAATTGGATATTTATTTTTAAAGGTTATTTTACCCTTTTAGTTATTTATTCTCAATGTTCCCTTTTAAGCGGATTGTTTTAAACAAAGGATCCCTTGTCTATACCATTAAGTAGTCAAACAAATTAAAGTAGATAGAAAAAATGTTGATACTTTTTATTGGAAATATGTCGACTTGTACTTATCATAAATACCGCATTTCAGGAATGTTATGAATACAAGGAAGTTAACTACGATAAGCAGGCCATGATAATTTAAACATATGGAATCTATTTCCATATGTAAATATTTACACAGTGATAGGGGAATTGCTTACTATAATTAACTTGACCTTTAACTATTATCGAATGTTGGCTCGAAGAGTCATCGGATAGCAATGGTTATCTGAAAACCACTTCGAACCAACATAAGCGTGTGATTGGAAGATTTGAAGTCATGACCCAAGATGAAGATTATGAAGTACAAGGGCTATTTGCTACTAACCCTGAGGGTGATTCCAAAATGGTTATAGTGCCTTCGGTTCGTTCATCACCTGGATGACTTGTATGGATGAATGCTGACATTGTGTCATCACATGGAAGATAATGTCAATATTCCAAGCGTGCACGCTTTTCAAAGGTAATGATGTAACCTCAGGCCTCACTAACTGAGAAAAAAACAGGGTATGCAGTAGGGCTATGTGGGTCGCTCCCATTAGGTATGTCATCACCAGATCCAGACTCGATAATTGTTCCATTTTGTTATGCTCTGTACGGTTGCTGATCACAACCGTGGTGGTGATTTATTCAGTACTACCAGTCAAGTGGTAGGCCGATTCTGTGTAGCAGGGGTAAAAGATGTTCTTGTCAGACCTCGAGTGCATTTTATCTGGAGGTGCACTCTTCGGAAGGTAGTTCCTTCCCATGCCATGTATGGAACCCAATTTCCAATAAGTGCCTTCGGCTTAAGTTGTACACCTATTATGCTAGAATTTAATTAATGTAACAATTTCGGCTATTTATATATTTACTTGAAAACCCTAGACACTATTATAATATCATTGGATTTTTCTATATAAAGTGTTTTGGTTATCGTAGGTAAAAACCCGTCCGTGATTATATGCGACGTGGAATTACAAGATACCCTTGATTTTCAAAGTGTCTTAAAATAAAATTTCAATTGTTTTGAATTTACTCACACCAGACCCATGTCAGATACGGGGTTTTATCTTCTTTCCCTAAAACTCTTCGGTACTCAAATTTTTATGAGTAGCAAGTGATCCAGGTTTATCACGATAGCATTTTAGAGGAGCTGGAGTAGGTGGCTTCAACAATAGCAAGCTAGTATCTATTTCCATTGTGTATGTATATGTATGTATTTTGGACTTGTGATGTAAGGACAAGTAGTTATAATTGTCCTAGTGTGGAGCTTGCATTATTATGACTCTGATGTATTATGATAACAGTGACTATGTATAATTCTATGTTATATATTATATGTTGTTCCTTTCCGATGTGAGATTCTGTGATCGTTAAATTTTCTTCTTATCTTCCTTTTATTTTACCCATAATGACTTGTCTTTCGAAGTAAGATAGGTGGTTCGTTACACCCTATATTTTTTATATTGAGAAATATTACTAGAAGTGGTAGACTAATATATATGTAATTACTTCCATGTTTGATTTGGTTGGTTTGACTAGACCTTTGAGATAGTTGATTAAGATCCTGTGTATATATTGTGTTATGTTTATATAGAATTGAGTTAGATGGATTTAATACTAATTTATAACATGGTTGTAAATTAATTAAACTCTATATTATTGTTATATTAGGAACAAAAATATTATTAAATATTTTATTACTAATTGGAAGATAAGAGCATGACTTTTAAAATAAGCCGAAGGGCTAAACTAATGGCTTTAGCAATTTAAACTTATTTTAAAATGGCTTTGAAGTTTTTTTGGCCTTGATAATGGTTTATTATGGTATATAATTAACTAACTAGTGAATTTTTATAAAGTAGATTTGAGAAGTTAGTAATTTACAAAAGAGCTATTGTATTATATAATAAGGTTTGGTTAATGTTATAAAATCTCGAACGTTGTTATAATGAGATTTATTCACTTTAGACCCCAAAAAATGGTTTGTGACACACACACACACATAGAGATGTATGTATGCGTAATATACATGAGTTATATAATATTTTAAGGCGTTGTTAATACCTAAAATTAATTTTAATAACAGAATCAAGTGATATTATATGATAATATGATTGATAGGCAAGTATATCATTTTATAAAATAATCTTAGAGACTTTTATAAAACAATATAAAGAAATATTATTCGAAAAAATATAAATAATACGATTGTTAGATAAAATTTTCAAGTAAGATGAATTTTGTTAAATTAGATGTTAGGATTTATTAGAGTTGCTTAATGTTGTGAATTGGTTGGTTTATTGATATGATTGTATGGGATCGGTTCTAGGTAGTGGTGGCCTGGGCTGTGAGCATTAACGAGGGACTATTCTCCATGTTCCAAATGCGATTTGGAGTGAAGCTTTGACACAACATTGGGGAGACTTTGGGCTATTTGGGAAAGCGGAATGCAAAGTAAAACTCGGGATTCGAATGCAATTATTAAGTGATACATATTTGATCAATAACAATCGGACATGCGATTTCGGTGATTGATTGCATTATCACATTCGATGAGCATGTACGATCAGAGTCATTCTGTATCTCTTGGTTTCAACCTTAGGGTAGATGTTTTGATAATTGATATTGGTCTTGTATTAGTGACCTACCAGTATAATTTTAAATTAGTGACTATATGTCGTACTGGTCTTATATTAGTGGCCATTCATCGTACCGGTCTTATATTAGTGACCATACATCGTATTAGCCTTATATTAGTGGCTATACATATTATTAGTCTTAGAGTAGCAGTCATCTATGTAGATAGAGGATAACGAGATATCGATCTTCATTCTTTGTAGGTGTATATGAGTACATGACGTTGCATTTGATGTATAAATATCTATAAGGCATCGGTGCCCTTATGTGGCCTTGATAGCATATTATATGAGACAATGCTATTATTCTCTTTTGTAGAGAAATTTTTCGAATTTGTTAAGAAAACAAAGATAACTAAGAAGAGGGAGATGATAATGATCATTTGTGAGTGGGCCACATATCACTTATGCTTGATATAAAGGTGTTAGGGTGAAAGTCATGCCTTATATGTTTCAAGTTATTAGGTCAAGTCAAGTCAAGTTGAGAAAGAGTAGTGATTATGCAATCCATAGTCATATCTGCATGTTCAAAATCAAGAGTCATATTGTAAAAGGTGAAAGGGGATACTCACATGCATAAGTCAATAGTCCAAAGTAGTCGATTATGTAAATTATGCTAGGTTCAAGTCCTGAATTACAAAGTCTTCAATTCAATTTGCCATAGCAGCCATAAATCCCCAATTTAGAGCTTCAATTCAATTTGCCATAGCAGCCATAAATCCCCAATTTAGAGCTTACTTTACAATCTGGAAAGAAAAATGAAAAATGGAGGAGAAGAAGATATCTAGATCCCTTTTTAGGTAGGGGTGTATGCTTGTGGCGACCAGGATTTTCGGACCAGTCAAAATCGCCGAAACCCGTCCATCTAAAATAAACAAATGAAAACTGCCAAAATACATATCATAATCTAATAGTATACAACACTATTAAATGTATAGGATACAATTTTAATAATAAAATTTATCAAAGTAATAATTTATTCTACAGGGTGTGCATTAATACGTAGAAAACTAAATACTATAAATCTACCGCTGCACAACTCTAATGTGAGAGATAGCAATAGTTATTCCTACAATCTCAATAAACATGTCAATGCAGAATAAAATGGTAACCAGGAAAGAAATATCAACACATGATGATTAGCAAACAATAAACAGAAAAATGTTATATTACGTACCCCTATCTAATTAGGACCCAATTAGATATAGGATTAAGCCAATGTAGTTCTTCTATCGTAAATAGGACTCAAGAAGCCTACAATGCACAAAAAATATAAAATTCCCAAACTATATAGCATATAACATGCAAATGTAGCTTCCAAACTTACCTTCTTAGGCTTAATCATTTAATTCTTTTCAAATAACAATTTAAAACTAAATACTAGAGTTTTTCTATTTAATTTTTTTAAACTCCTTGAAGGAATATATCAAAACTAGAACTAACAAGACTAGGAGGGTGTGCCCTGTAACGACCTAATAATTAATCGCTATTTGAATGAATATTTAATTATATTTTTAATTGATTAACAAATGGATTTTTATTAACAAATAAAACTATTTAAGTAATGACTAATGATGACAAAATCATTTTCAAAATTTGTTCACCAATATATATAGTTTATAGAGAAATAGAAAATGTGACAGGAAATTATTTTTTGAAATGTCGATTTTCCATTGGGTAAAAATTATTTAAATTTTCATAACACTGTTGTAAACACATATATACACATTAAAAACTATTTTAACATGGTGTGTACAAGTACATATGCACGCACATATATGCTCACTTATGTATATAGACATATAAATTAAATTAAGATTTTATATCACTAAAATATATACATAATATATATATATATATACACATATATATATATACACACACACACATACACACATTTTCAACTCAAGTACATTAGTGCATGACATGAACAGTGCAAGGAGAGGGGGGTCCTTGAAGTGGATGGAAATGAAGGGGGAGGGGATGGTGCATGCATACATATATATTTAAATATAAGCATTAACATAATTTTTAACTAATTTCCTAAGCCTATATATATCCCTCACCTCTCATGTTTCTCATTTTACAATCTCCATCTCCACTTTAATAATTTCCTAAAAACTTAAGGTAAACATCCATGGCCTCCTCTTTAAAAAATTTAAAGTGAGAAAATCCACTTGATTTTGCCAAAAATCTCCTTTTTAATCCACAAAATTACTTCTACATCTTCTACAACACCTCTCTTCTAAACTTCAAGAAAACAACCACCCCAAAACCACATGGCCAAGCCCAAATTTACCATGCCCATGCCCAACGAAGCCTAGGTTGAGCCCAACATCACTTGGCCGAGCCATTTCAAGTGTTCAAGCAACTAAAAGTTTCATATTCGCAAAGTTTCTAAAGCATTTTCAAGTTTTGGCAAAAAATCGCTTTGATTTAGTAAAGTTTTGGTGAGTAAAATAGATATTTTTAGAAAAGAAATTAACTTGATTTTGGTAAACTATATGTTGTGAAAATATAGTGGTTACTCTGTTGAATTACCATGTTGGATTGATGATGTATGTAGGATCAATTTCGCCCTAGGGGGTGAATAGGATGATACTAATAATAATAAAAATTAATCCGAAAATATAAATAATAATTACAGCACAGATAATAGTAGAATAATAAAAGCAGAAATAGAACAGCACAGATTTACCCAGCTTCGGTAAAAACCTGCCTACGTGCTGCCCCCAAAGTTTCTACTAGAAATTAAGTAGTCATACGCTTACACACGTAAATTTGCGACACCCGCTAATGACTAACCTACTCTATGCTCAAAACCCTACCACAAGTCAGCCACTGAGTTGCGAATTCTCGAACTACACCACCGTAGTTCGTAACCTAGTCACACGACTAGAATTTTTCAAAAGTTTAAAAGAAACTTACAAAATAAAAACAAACACAAAACCCTGTATAATCACTAAAGCCCAAATTCAATAAAGTAGACCGGCCCACTTAAATTAGAGAAAAAAATATCCCTTTTATTTTATTTCTTCTGTGTTCAAACTTTGGCCGATCATTTTCGTTCCTTCCTTCCTTTTCAAAAGTTAGGGTTTTGTGATGAAGCCGCCGCTTTGTTCAAATTGATTGGTGATATAGTTTTCTTCTTCGATTTGCTTTGAATGCTTCTTCAATTGGATCTCTGGCTTTATTACTTGTGGTGGCTTCAAATTATCGAGCTCGAGTTGGTACGTGATTTTCTCCTTTTTGATTTTGATTTTTTCTCGACTTTTGACTCAAGTTTTGGATTATACTTTGATTTGTTCTAAATGTTCGCTCTAAATTATTGTCTCGAAATGGAATGCTTTTCTGCCGATGATGTTACCGGGTTTTATAGGGAACGAAAACTTATATTATCGTTTCCTATATTTCTATTTGAATTCTTCAAACATTTGCTTAGCCGTTCGATTACTAATTGAATACTTGCGATTTATTTCGACTGGTTTAATTCGAATATTTTTTTGATATACTTTGCTTGGTCACCACGGCTTGCATTTGGTTTTTAGATATTTCAAATCTGTGATGCTTGTTGATCACGCTCGTTCCATTTTCAAATATTTTTGACTTTTGTTGAATTTTTTTCATCTTGGCCTTGACTTTGTTTGAAATTGCTATGTTAATATTGATATAATTCATGGATTTTTTCTTGAACTACTTCTGTATGATCTTTTGCACTTGAATTTGGTTCTAGTCTTGTATTCGTGTTAGAACTGATTCCTAAATGCCTGCATTTGGTTGCACCGTCCACTTGCATTGACTTGTACTGTTTTGTACTTGGGGTATGGTCTTCACTGTTGCATATGTATTTGTTCATGTTGATTTGAGTCTTGTTCTAGTTTCTTTGTACTTGTCTACTGTTGAACTTCTGAGCCTTTGAACTGATGTGTACACATGCTTACATATATGTATATATGTAACTGTGCTTGAATTGATTTGAAATTGTTTTTAAAGTCTGCTATGGTTTTTGCCTTTGTTGTTCATGAGCATTGCATATCCACACTGGTCTGGTTCATCATTTTCTGGAGTCTTGTTTCACTTTCAAGCGTTGAGTACATTTCTAGTGGAATTTGAGTCTTATTATGGTTAATACTTCATGTGTACTGGCTTGTTGTACATGTTGATTGTTTGTATTGATTTTGGTTGTTTCTTACATTTCGTTACTCTGTTTCACCACTTTGAATCTGCATTGTTGTCATGTGATCTGGTTGTATATGCATTGTGGTTATAGTCTAGTTGTGTTGCATTGTGTTGATTAAAGTTTTTGAAGTGATATGTGTATCTAAACATGTTCATGTATTATCCTTTGTACATGTGACCACTTTGACATATTGTATGTGTTATCCTTGCATTTGATTGTTGGGGTTTTGTTGTACACACTGGTCTCTGGAGTACTTGGTTAATCCGCTTCCAATGTGCTTATTTTGTACATGTGTTGATGTCTTCATTTCATGTTGCTTCTGACCATGTCATGTTGAGTCGCTTCACACCTACATCATGTATGGTAGCATATTATATGCTGGTCTAGCTGTGTTTGGTGTACTTTGAGTCTTGTTGCACTGAACTGCTAGCTTGATCTGGTTTTGTCCTCTTGAATTCCGGTCTTTAGTATGTGTGGGTTGTTGTAGTTTCTTCGAGTCATCTAAGTTGAATCCACCATTTTGTTGGGTTTGACCTTGTGCTCTCATGTCCCTGTAATTTTATAAAGTGTATATCGATGTGTATGGCCTTGTGGCATGTACAGTGATACACTGTGCATGTCACAAGTTGTTCGTGTATAATGGATTCAAGAAAAATGATGACGAACGACCCAAATAACTGAGGAAAATAACATTTTCAAAAACAAGCACTTTAATTTTCACTGAAAAATATTTTCTCTTTCAATTTTACTGCGTTAGTGTTTATTTTGTCGATAATTCAGATGTTGGATACGGGCTGGAACATAGTTGAAGATAAAATATGATTGTGAGTGAATATATATAGTGAGGTCAAAATTGTAAATTGAAATTTGTGATGTAATCAAAATTGTAATGTAATTGAGAAATATATATATACGTAGTGAGAGCTCAAATTTGTACTATTTTGAATTTGAATTCTATGTTATTTATTTTATCCAACAAATATTTATTTAATTATGTGCAAAATAAAATAGTATGATAACAATACATTTAAATGAATATATATATGTTTATTATCATCAAAAAAAATCATATACTAGCATATTCAACAATCTCCCCCTTTTGATGATAACAAACTTATATAAAGATATTGAATTTATTAAATGTATTTAGTTATTGATGAAATCTATTTTCTCCCCCTACTTGAATGCTCCCTCTCTACAACAAAGCTCCCCCTTCATTTATGCATGAACACAAATAAAAATATGCAAATGAATCTAGATGAGAATATGAAAATAAAAAATAAAATATTTGAACTTTATTTGCTAAAATCTTAATTTCTCTCTCCCTCTTTTGTTATCAGAAAAAGAGTAATAGTGTTAGAAAAATAGAGATCAAGTGATAGACATTAATACAACATTAATACCCAATTGAGTATAAATATTAAATTTCAATAAAAAATCAAACAAAATTCGTAAATACACTATAAGGCGCATATTCCACTTTAGAGGGATAGAGGTGATGTCGCATATAAAACCATATAGTTATGTCTATTTATGGTATATTTATATCAGGAATTTGAATACCTAATAACCATGCATAACCGTTAGGACTTTTAAATGAGATTAGCAGTATTCCTATTTTTTATTTAAAAAAATGAATTTCAACCATCCTCTAACCACGCATAACCGTAAGGACTTTTAAATGGGATTAGAATCAACTTGTCTATTTAATAATCAATTTTGATACGTGTTCCATACATGCATATCCATGAGGAGTTATAAATGAGCATGAAAGCACATAATCAAAGATTCCAACTAATTCACTCTTGCGTAACCATGAGGACTTTCAAATGAGAGTGAATACTTTGGATAATTTTATTGCTAATTAATTTTAAAAAATGAATAGTTTCCCGTTTTAAATACCATATCATTTTAAAATGGGACATTAATACATAGACTTTTAAAGAAAATATCTACATACTTTCTCAAGTCATAATGTATAATTAATATCAACACTTATCGCATTTTTCAGTAACTATTTTTCTTTTTGATAATCTGTAGGGAGTCGGATTAGTTAATGATTTCATTTAACATCAAATACAAAATTAAATATAAAATCAAATTTCTAAAATGTCTAATCTGAAACAAAGTCGACAAAATTATTTTCTGGAAGCGGTTTTGTGAAAAAAAATGTCTGCCAATTGAAAATCGGTTAAAATGAAAATTATGCAGATATTTTCTTTGTGATGCAACTAATGAAGGTCCCCATATAAAAATCATTCCATTAGTACTTTTCTATTAACTAAATTATCAGTGTAATCTGCATCTGAATTTCACTTTGACTCAAGGTGATCATTAGATAGATATCATAAACCAAATTGTGGAGTGTGCAAAAAATACCTTAAAATCATTTTTACAGCTTTTAAATGAAATTCTTTTGGATTTAATCAAAACCGTGCAAATATAAAAATAGTGAACATAATGTCATGTCTAGAATCAGTAAAATAAACAAATATATCCACGTGTATCTTGAGTAACCATCAATCAACACAAAAACACATCTCTTATCACCTAAACTTGCAATATAGTTAGTCCAAGCAAATCTATATGAAATAGTTCAAGAATGAAAAGGTTATTGGTCAACGTTTTTCCACAAATCAAAATCAATATCAACATTCATTTCTTTATCACATAACTGGCTGATTTAAATCAGATTATGGTGCAGATTTTTAACGTTTAATATATCATCCAAGATAATTGTAATGTTGCCTATTTTACCATTACGATAATTTTTCATTGTTACCCATTATGACTCTGTCACCTTTGTACCAGTCTAAGGAACTTTGATTTGTTGGCCATTATGTGCCTGGAACAGCCAGAATCCACAAGAAAAGATTTTGACCTATTTGTTTTTATAAGTCCATGGTTGTTAGTGATAAAAGATTTTGAAAAATATGTTTGAGTAGACCCAAGACAATTTATATTTGTTCCTTTTGGCACCCAGATTTGTTTGACTTTAAGGGATTTTATATTCGTGCCTTTTGGAACCCAAATTGGTATGATTTTCACGTGTTTAGGTCTATACCAACAATTATTGTGTCCAGTTTTTCCACTAAACGTTCACTTGGAATTGACTTTATTAATTTTGCTTTTAACTGTTCAGATTGAGTATTCCCAAGTCCTTGTCTAGCAGCATTGACAGTTTGTTTCCCTAATAAGATATTTAGCGATCTTTCTCGTTTGGAAAATTCTCCTGAAATTATAGACAATTGTTGGACTTGTGTTTTAATAGATTCATTTTTATTCAATAATAAAGTGCACTTTTTAATAGAATTTTCACTCCTAGTGTTTTCACTTTCTTTCAAAATCAAATTTTCATTTTCAAATGACTTAGTTTTAATTTCGGATTTTTTAATTTCTTCTTCAAATGATGGACACTTGTCACACTTAGGGCTCTTGTTTTGATAGTTTTTAACCAATTGATCAAGCTGTTTATTTAATTCTATCAAACTATCTCTTTATGATTCAAATTTAGCGTGCTTCTCCCAAAGTCTTTCAAAACAGCCATTTACTTCATGAAAATATATAAGTAATTCCGAATGAGTAAGTTTTGTTACCTCGCTGGGCTCATCATCACTGTCAGTTTTTTTCCTTGAAGACTCATATTCCCTTTTTCACTCTCACTGCTTGTGCTTTTATTATCTTCATCAGTTTCATCCCAAGTAGCTGCAAAACTTCTCCTTTTCGGTTTCTTTCCTTGGATGAGTCAATTCTGAGGACAATCTGGCTTGATATACCGGGTTTTTGCACTTGTGACATATGATCTCTTGCTCTTCTGAATTATCTAGTACATTGACTATTTCGCTTTTCAATTGTCGATTTAGAGTAGGATTTCCGCATTTGTGGTTCCACCTTTTGAATCTCTTTATTACTAGTGTCAATTTGGTTGCTCCATCATCGTCGTAATCTTTACATTCCGTTGTTCCTTTGAGAGCTATTGATTTCTTTCGAGTATCACCTCCGTCGCGTTCTTACTTGAATTTGATTTCTAGCTCATAAGTGGTGAGATTTCTGATGAGTTCTTCAACTTTGATTTGTTTCAAATCTTTTGGTACTTGAATGGCAGTAACTTTTGCTTCGAAATTTCGTGGAAGGACTCTGAGGATTTTTCGAACTATTTGTAATTCTGTGTATGGTTTTTCGAGAGCTTATGATTTGTATACGAGATTAGAAAGTCGTCCATACATCTCTTTGACATTTTCATCCTTGGCCATTGTGAAGTTCTCATATTCGCTAATAAGCATGGCAAGGCGAGATTCTTTGACTTGAGAGGTTCCTTCGTGAGTCACTTCAAGTGTATGCCAAATTTCATGTGCAGTTAGACAATGTGAGATACGATTAAATTCAATTTGATCCGATAAATATATTATAGAATTCATAGGTTTAGCATTAGCATTCTATAATTTATTTTTAAGATCTGTTCATTGGTCCATCGGTTTTTTAATTTCTTAATTGTCTACCATTATAGTTGGTGTCCTATATCCCGTCTCAACAATATCCCAAGCATCAATGGTTTTTAGAAAAAATTTCATTCTATTTTTCCAATAATCATTGTCACCATTGAACATGGGTGGTCTAACTGTGGACTGATCCTCGGCAAAAGCAATATTAAAAGAAGCCATTTAAAAAAGTCAAATTTTCAAAACAAAAATGGGTTTTTGAAAAATTGAATTTTTAAAACAAAAGATGGTTTTTGTTCCTAGCTCTAATACCACTTGTAGGATCAATTTCACCGTGGAGGGGACACAGATAGGATGATACTAATAGTAATAAAAATTGATGTGGAAATATATATAATAATTGCAGCACAGATAATAGCAGAATAATAAAAGCAGAAATAGAACAACACAGATTTACCCAGCTTCGGCAAAAACCTTCCTACTTGCTGCCTCTACGGTTTCTACTAGAAATTAAGTAGTCAGACGCTTACACACGTAAACTTACGACACTCGCTAAAGACTAACCTAACTCCACGCTCAAAACCCTGCCATAACTCAACCGCTGAGTTGTGAATTCTTGAACTATACCACCGTAGTTCGTAACTTAGTCACACGACTAGAATTTTACAAAGGTTTAAAGAAAATTACAAAATAAAAACAAACACAAAACCTTATATTCACTAAAGCCCAAATTCAGTAAAGTAGACCAGCACACTTAAATTAGAGAGAGAAAAATCTCCCTGCTATTTTATTTCTTCTGTGTTAAAACTTTGGTAGATCATTTTCGTTCCTTCGTTCCTTTTCAAAAGCTAGGGTTTTGTGATGAAGCCGCCGCTTTATTCAAATTGATTTCTAATATAGTTTCGTTCTTCAATTTGCTTTGAATGCTTCTTCAGTTGGATCTCTGGCTTTATTACTTGTGGTGGCTTCAAATTGTCGAGCTTGAATTGGTACGTGATTTTCTCCTTTTTAATTTTGATTTTTGCTCGACTTCTGATTCGAGTTTTGGATTATATTTTGATTTGTTCTAAGTGTTCGCTTTGAATAATTGTCTCGAACTCGAATGCTTTTCTGCCGGTGGTGTTATGGATTTTATAGGGAACGAAAACCTATATTATCGTTTCCTATATTTGTATTTGAATTCTTCAAACATTTGCTTAGCCGTTCGATTACTGATTGAATACTTGTGATTTATTTTGACTGGTTCCATTCGAATATTTTTTTCATATACTTTGCTTGATCACCACGGCTTGCGTTTGGTTTTCAGATATTTCGACTCTGTGATGCTTGTTCACCACGCTCGTTCCATTTTCAAATATTTTTGACTTTTTTTGAATTTGTTCATCTCGGCCTTGACTTGGTTTGAAACTGCTATGTTAATATTAATATAATTCACGACTTTTTTACTTAATCGATACTATGTGATCTTTTGCGCTTGAATTTGGTTCAAGTCTTATTGTCATGTTATAACTGATTCATTCCTAAAAGCCTGCGCTTGTTTGCACTGTCCACTTGCATTGACTTGTACTGCTTTGTACTTAGGGCCTGGTCTTCACTGTTGCATACGTATTTGTTCATGTTTACTTGAGTCTTGTTCTAGTTTCTTTGTACATGTCTACTATTGAACTTTTGAGACTTTGAACTGATATGTGTATACATGCTTACATATATGTGTGTGTGTGTGTATATATATAACTATGCTTCAATTGATTTGAACTTGTTTTTAAAATCTGCTCTGGTTTTTGCCTTTGTTGTTTATGAGCATTGCATATCCACAATGGTCTGGTTCATCATTCTCCGAGGTCTTGTTTCACTTGCAAGCGTTGAGTACATTTCTGGTGGAGTTTGAGTTTGATTCTGCTTAATACTTCATATGTACTGGCTTATTGTACATGTTGATTATTTGTACTGAATATGATTTGTTTCTGACATTTCGTTGCTCTGTTTCACCACTTTGAGTCTGCATTGTTGTCATGTGATCTGGTTGCATATGCATTGTGGTTATAGTCTGGTTGGGTTGCATTGTGTTGATTAAAGCTTTTGAAGTGATATGTGTATCTGAACATGTTCATGCATTATCCTTTGTACATGTGACCACTTTGACATGTTGTACGTGTTATCCTTGCACTTGATTGTTGGGGTCTTGTTGTGCACACTGGTCTCTGGAGTGCTCGGTTTATTGAGAATCCGCTTCCAGTGTGCTTACTATGTACATGTGTTGATGTCTTCATTTCATGTTGCTTCTGACTATGTCATGTTGAGTTGATTCACATGTACATCATGTATGGCAGCATGTTATATGTTTGCCTAGCTGTGTCTGGTGTACTTTGAGTCTTGTTGCACTAAACTGCTAGCTCAACCTGGTTTTGTCCTCTTGAATTCTAGTCTTTGGTACATGTGGGTTGTTGCAGTTTCTTCGAGTCACCTGAGTTGAATCCACCATTTGGTTGGGTTTGACCTTGTGCTCTCATGTAATTGCAATTTTATCAAGGGTATATCGGTGTACGGCCTTGTGGCATGTACAGTGATACACTGTGCATGTCACAAGTTGTTCGTGTATAAAGGATTCAAACAAAAATGATGACGAACGACCCAAATAGCATTTTCTAAAACACACACTTTAAATTTCACTACAAAATATTTTCTTTTTCAGTTTTACTATGTTAGTGTTTATTTTGCAAATAATTCAGATGCTGGATACAGGCTCGAATAAAGCTGAAGATAAAATGTGTGAGTGAATATATGTAGTGAAGTCAAAATTGTAAATTGCAATTTGTGATGTAATCGAAATTTTAATGTAATTGATATATATATATATATATATATATATATATATATATATATATAGTGAGAGATTAAATTTGCATTATCTGAATTTGTAATAAAATATTTGTTTAAATAAAATATTTGTTTGAATTTGAATTCTATGTTATTTATTTTATCCAACAAATATTTATTTAATTATGTGCAAAATAAAATAGTACAATAACAAATACATTTAAACGAATATATATATATATATATGTTTATTATCATCAAACTAAAATCATATACTTGCATATTCAACAGTATATGATTATAAGTTTAAGGTTGAGCTTGGATTTTTGTTTTTGTTGTTAAATAATATGATTGGACATGGATATGTGATTGGTTGGTTATGATATTATGGTAATGTGTTTATGAAACAAACTAAGCATACATGATGTAAATGTTATGAAGTTAGCACATTGAGAAGTTGCAAAGGACTTGAGATCTAATTGAAAACGAATTTTTTTTTATAGTTTTGGATTTTGAAATTGTTTTCCAAGTTTTCACCTTTTTTTAAGTTATTAAAAATTTTCATTTGTATTTTCAAATATGCTGTAGCTAGAGTTAAAGTGAATTTTTCACCTAGAAATCAATTTTAGCGAACTGTGTTTATGGCGATAGTCGTTATGGATGTGGTTAAGTAAGTTTCACGATTTCAAGTTTTTAAGGGTTTTCTTTGGATTGTTTTTGAAAATTCGTTTCAAAAAAATTAAGTAAGTCAATTATTTAATAATTTCTTTATTTATTTTATTAATTAGGATAATCATTAACTAATTAATTAATTAATTATGTTAAGTAGCTAGAGTTAAAGAAAAATATTTACTAAGTTGAATATTTTAATTAGGGAAGTTTTAAAATAATAACCAAAAAAGATAAAATAAAATTAATTTTTATTTAATCAAGCTTATTTATTTTAATTAATTATTAATTAAAGTTAATTATTTAACTAATTATTATTTTAGTAAAGGTTAAATATCCACTTAACTAGGGTTTAATTTCTTAAATAAATGTTATTTAATTAAAGATTAAATTAGGTTAATTATAAATAAAATTAGGATTATTAATGAGTTAATTTTGATTTAATTAAGATTAATCAAGGTTTGGTCGAGTTTTGAACTTATGATTTAATCAAGTGTTATTTATTTTAAAATTTATTTTAATACTCCATCGGTTATTTGTCTTTGACCAATTTTCTTATTTATTTAAAATGTTTTGAAACCAAGGATATCATATGCATGCTATTAAGTAGCCAAATGAATTAAAGTAACTGAAATAAAATGATGACATATTTTATTGAAAGTACGTCGACTTGTACTTATCACACAAACCGCACTTCGGGAACGTAATGAATACAAGGGGGTCAATTTCGATAAGAAAGTCAGGATAACCTAAGAATATGTAACATATGTCCATATGTAAATCTTCACACTCTGATAGTAGGATAGTCCACTATAAACAACTTGACCTCCTAAATTATTAAACGTTGGTTTGAGGAGACCAAGGTCAGATATTATTTGTTATCCGAAGACCACTTCGAACCAATGTAAGCAATCGAATTGAAAATAGTAAAGGCAAGGTCCAAGGCAAAGACTTTAAATGGCAAGAGCTATTTTCTACCAACCCATTGAGTGATACCAAAATGGGTGTAGTGGAAGTAGTGCCTTCAGTTTTTCATCTCCTAAACGATTTGTATGGATGAATGTTGACATGGTGTCAACATTTGGAAGGCAATGTTAGTATTCCAAATAGCAATGCTATATTAGAGGTAAACGTAGTCTCAGGCCTCATAAACCGAAAATGACGAAAAGGGTATGCAGCAGGGCTATGTGGGTCGCGCCCAACAGGGCGTCTCACCACCATATCTAGAATCAATATTTGACCCATTTTTAATGCTTTGGTATGGTTGTTGATCCCAACCATAGTGGTGATGTATTCGGTGCTACTAGTTAAGTGGTAGGCCAGTTCTGTGTAGTAGGGGTACAAGATGTACCTATCAGACCCCGGGTGTATTTTATCTAGAGGTGCATCTTCGGAAGGTGGTTCCTTACCTGAACATGTATGGAATCCATTTCCCAATAAGCGCCTTTGGTCTTAGTTGTATACTTATTATGCTAGAATTTAATTTGTTATCCTGCCTTTTGGCAAGGCCATGACACTAAAAAAGTGGCTAGAAACCAAGGATAGTTCGTCTCGAAGATCGATTCTACACAAGTTCACTATGGATGTTGGTGCATTTTATTCGAGTCCGGATCAAGTTATAATTGATATGGAGAGACAATCGAAGCAATGAAAGCTAGAATTCCAAATTTCAAGTCAATACGAGTTCGTATGCTCAAGATATGATCGATGCAATTTAATCAATCCTCTTGTTCGTACCCATCAAGCAAACAAAGAAAATCCGACTTCATATTGATTAGGTTCGAATCGGTCAGAGGAGCATGATTTCATATCGATCAGGAAAATAGTGTTGTTCGTATCCATCAAGCCACCATATATCTATCAAGCCTCCATTGTTCGTATGCATCAAGCTTCGGCTGTTCGTATCATTCAATGAGTACTGTTTCGTATCCATCGAGTGCGTCACTTCGTATCCATCGAGTGCATCACTTCATGTCCATTGGACAACTGTTCTCTTTGTATCCATCAATTACCATTAATATGAGGTAGTATCCTAAAGGTCGATATGAAGAACTTGCATAAGAATGGATACGAAGCAGTCTCCAGTCATCAACACGAAGTAGCCTATGATCATTGATATGAACAGGAGCAGCAATGATTGATACGAACATCGCAACAATGATTGATATGAACATAGCAATGAATCGATGCGAATAAGGCACAAACATTAGGAAGACTCGATCAAATCAGCATGGACTTCGGATCTATCCTGAAAGTAAGCGCCACATCGACTGACATCACGTCATGATCATCGATACGAACTGATCGAGTCGAACAATATCGACGCGAAGAGAACGGCAATCGAAAAGCCCCAACTGGCATCGATCATAACTCACAATCTACAAGTCCAAATGCTATGAAATTTTCACAAGAGCTTGCGCACATCATCAGCAATGTGCATGCTCAATTTCGAATCGATTGGGTCAAATCCTGATCGATACGAATTTCGTTCGTATCGATCACGGATCGAGTTCAAATCACATGGGATCGATCGCGTGCCCGCCCACGTGCCAGAAGAGGTCTTCCGAGATCTGAGTGAGATATTTGCATTCTACACCTATAAATACCATCCCAGAGCCTACAGAAAGAGGACTTTTTAGCTCTCCTATGTCCAAATTCTGCCGAACTCATTTTTGCACTCGAAGATCACTGTTGTACTCGAAATTTACTACTATAGTTCACTGTAATCAGTTGTAATCAGCAAGAAAACATCAATAAAGTCATCAATTTCATAGTGGACGTAAGCCATACGCCAAACCTCTGTAGATCACTGTGTTTCTGCGTGTTTTTTTGATCTGTTTTTGAAGTGTTTGTTAGATAATCCTCGTTTTACATATATTTTCTTCACTTTTTCTCTTAAAATACTTTTGAAGAGTGTTATGCCCAATTTTCGTACAAACGCTTTGGTGCTTTAATTGAGAGAACGTAGTTTTTCTCCTGCTCATTAGATCTACTATCTACACCAGATTGCACAAATCTAAGAAGAAGATCCAGATCTCAAGTTTAGAGTTCTTTCATCCTATTCGAATTTGTATCAGATCTAGGAAAGAACTTCACCATCCACTATGGTTAGAACAAGGACTGCTTCTATAGCTGTAGATCTAGGAGAACGGGATCGATAGAATCCTGCACAACTCCCTCCAACTAATCAAAGTGCTGTCGGACTATCAGATCCGTCAGGCCTTGTCACCAAGGAAGAGTCTCGGATACTACTTCAAGAGTTGATATAGAGTCGACAACAACTTACTGAACAACTACGCGCCAACGCAGAATTGACCAACCAATTGAATCGCCAAAGGCATAGAAGATCCAGAAGAGATCATGCTTCTCATTCCTCCACCGAGAGTTCAACCTCCTCAAATTACCATCATAGATGTATGCGCCCATGGTTAGATGGGAGTTGCACTCAAGCTACCGGGCATCAACATATGCTGAACATTAGGCAACCGAGAGTTGGCCCGTCAACCAGCTACCAGACCGGACCCTCCTTCCGGGGAGGTATTGTTCCTCATTGATCACAAAAAACTGCACTACCACCACTGCTATTGAACCAGGAGTTGATGTCCGGAATCAGTCAGATCCAAACCAATGCCAATGTACTCCCAAGCCTTATATTCCTGAAGACTTAGAACCAAGGAGGCGAGACCTGGACTGTCGACCGCATCCGGCCAAGCCTAGCATTGTGGAACCTAACCCTACCTTGGCCCAACATGCTCAAAATGTCAAGATGCCAGACATACCCACGATGATCCTTCAGATGATCCAAGAGAGTTAAGGCCTTACTAAGGACGACTAGGAAATCTCCCGAAGTCATACTCCTTTTACTGATGAGATACTTTATGCTGAACCACATCAACGATTCAAGATGCCGACTTTGCCAGTTTATGAAGGAATTCTGATCCCAACCAACACATCCTGAAGTATGAGTGGTTGATGAATGCTGCACGAGCTGACGATGTAGTTAAATGTCGAAGCTTTCCGATCTCTCTGGGGGGCATAGCTACCATGTGGTTCACTCGTTTGCCACCTCGATCTATATCTTGTTTTGACCAATTGGCAACAAAGTTTGTTGAACAATTCTGCATGCATGTTGCAAGGCTGAAGGACGTTAACACTTTGTCTTGTGTCACTCAAGCTCCTGGGAGACACTTCGACGTTATTTAGAAAAATTTCATGCTGCATGCGCTGAGATCGGCAACCCTAATGATAACTCCATCCTTATAGCACTGACTAAGGGAATAAACCCTGATTATGTATTGGGCAACTGGTTAGCCGAAAACCCCCCTGAGTCACTGGACCATTTCTCTTCCAAGGCAGCCCAATTCTTAAGAAGGGAGGATGCAAAATTGTCTAGGAAACAGGATGACGCAGGGCCCAGCATGGAAGGATTTTAAAGCAATGTTGCTGTCAAACAATCCGGAGAGAGTTCTGGAAAAGTTCGGTTGAATATACAAAATAAACAGATTCAACAAAAAGGGAATAGGGATTAGAATAGGAAACGGGATCAGCATCATGGTCCACGATGTAGGGCTCCTATGTTTGATAATTATACTCCTCTTAATACGTCGTTGGAGAATGTATTTCTACAAATTAGCAATACTATCCAGTACAAGAAGCCTGCTTCGAAACAATCATCAGAGAGGCAGATCCAAACAAGGAAATTTTGTAGATTCCATGAAAGTTATGGCCATAATACAAATGACTGTCGTCATTTGTAAGATCTCATTGAGAAGTTGATACGTGAGAGGAAGTTTGAGCAGTTTAAGCGGGCGCCATAGTCTGGAGCTGCGGGCCCATCGAATCAGAATAATGTACCTAATCAAGCGAGACAAGAGGAACCCGCTCGTACCAGCGGAAGATTAGTGATGAATACTGTAACTGGTAGTCCTTATCCAGCAAACCAAAGCTGGAGAGAAATGGAGTCGTATGCCAGTTCTATTAGGAATGCAGACTTCGAATGTTGTAGTTTTTTAACGATGGGGCTCCAGCCAAATAATAGAAGACGATGACTGATGACATCGTGTTTCGAAATAGAGACGCTGACAAGGTCGAAGCCCCTACTATTGATCCACTTGTCATATCAGCTCAAGTAGGTCCTGCTTGGATGAAGAGGATCCTGGTCGACAGTGGAAGTTTTGTAAATATACTGTTCAAGCGAGCCTATGACCAAATGAAGATGGAGGCTAAAGATTTGAAGCCTTGCCTATCCTAAATTCATGGCTTCAATGGAAGCACTACTATACCCACTGAAGTAGTGGAACTACCAGTGGAGTTGGGAGTTGGAGAACGTCGAAGAGTGCGGATACTGCATTTTTGTTGTTTTGTACATAGATTCCCCATATAATGCTTTCTTGGACCGACCGGCCCTAGATGAATTCAAGGCAGCCATTGCCCCACGGTGTTTGACTCTAAAATTCCCCACCGATCGTGGAGTTGGAGTAGTTCAACGGGACCAGGCTGTTGGACGAGCCTGTTATGTTGCTGAGCTGCGTGGGGCACAACGAAAGGAAAGGGAGTAGAGGAATCCCTACTTCCGTTTCGTTGCAAATTGACAATTGATGCCTGGGCCCAGGCCCGAGCACCCCAACTAATTTCAAAGAGATCCTGACCCAAGAGATAACAAAAGCGAAGATGAAAGTAAAGACAGTCAAGCTTCTCCGATCGAGCTGACGATCGATGTCCCAATTGACGATAGCGATGATTCTAGAATGGTAAAGATCGGGTCCCAGTTAAGCCAACGAATGCAAGTGGAATTGGTTGAATTTCTCCAGGCAAACCTTGACGTGTTTTCTTGGACACATTCTAACATGTGTGGGATCTCACCGGACATCACAAGCCACACGTTAAATACCACGGTACATCCCAGTCAAGTAAAAAAGACATGGTATGGATCCAGAGAGATCTGTCGCCCTTAAAGAAGAGGTCGATAAGTTGAAATCAAATGGATTTTTCAAGATGCCTTACACCCGGAGTGGGTTTCCAATCTTGTACTTATCCGAAAGCTGAATGGGAAATGGAGAACATGTGTTGACTACTCAGACTTGAACAAAGCTTGCCTAAAAGACAGTTTTCCACTTCCTCGAATTCATCAACTCATAGATTCAATGGCTAGGCACAAATTATTATCCTTTATGGATGCATATTCGGGTTACAACCAGATACCCATGTACTTACCCGACTAAGAACATACTAGCTTCATAACCGATCTGGGACTCTGTTGCTACAAAGTCATGCCTTTTAGACACAAGAATGCCGAGACAACGTACCAACGACTGGTCAATCGAATATTCGTTGACCAGATTGGAGAAACTATGGAAGTGTAAGTAGACGACATGCTAGTGAAGTCGCGATTCTCCACTAATCACATTAAAGACCTGGACTCAATGTTTGGTATCCTTCGAGAATATAGGACGAAGCTCAACCCATTAAAATGTCCCTTTGGGGCGGCATCTGGAAAATTCTTTGGGTTTGTCGTTAACGCTCGAGGAATTGAAGCTAGTCCAAAAAAGATCTGGGTGATCAAAGATCCCGAGACTCCAAGGACCATAAAGCAAGTCTAGAGCCTCAATGGTAAAGTAGCAACACTGAGCAGGTTCATTTCAAAGTCCACTGACAAATGCATCCCCTACTTCGATTTGATTCGAAAAGGGAAATGGAATTTTGAAAGGACCATAGAATGTGAGGGTGCATTCCACGCATTAATTCAGCATCTCTCTACACCGCCTATTCTGTCAAAGCCTATTGGTCACGAGAAATTATACCTTTACTTGGCGGTATCAAAAAATGCAATCAGTGCTGCCTTAGTTCAGGAGGATACCGAGTGCAAAAACCGACCTACTATATATTTAAACGACTAATCGGAGCAGAGAAAAATTATCTGAAGCTAGATAAATTGGCCTATTGTCTTGTTATTGCCTCAAGGAAGCACCGTCTATATTTGTAGGCTCATCCTATCACTGTTTACACCGATCGGCCATTACGACAGGTCCTTACGCGGCCTGAGACTTTTAGTAGGTTACTCAAGTGGAATATCAAGCTAAGTCAGCTTGATATTGCCTACACTCCAAGGCGAGCCATTTAAGGACAAGTCCAAGCAGATTTCATAGTTGAATTTACTATCCTAGAGGACTTGCCCGAAACCAATGAATCTCCTGAGTATATCTGGAAGCTACACACTGATGGTGCGTCAACGACCAGTGCTCGGATGCTGGAGTTGTACTTGAAGCCCCCGAAGGTCGATTTATATGTTATGCTCTAAAGTTCGATTTTCGTGCGACCAACAATGAAGCTGAGTATGAAGCCCTGCTTGTCGGATTGAGATTTGTCCGGGATTTAAGAATCATTGCTGTAGAAATTTATTGTGATT
This sequence comes from Allium cepa, assembly GCA_030765085.1. Classification (NCBI taxonomy): domain Eukaryota; kingdom Viridiplantae; phylum Streptophyta; class Magnoliopsida; order Asparagales; family Amaryllidaceae; genus Allium; species Allium cepa. The sequence goes on along the minus strand of CM060943.1, from coordinate 603,581,428 downwards.
CGCAATTGGTTGTGTGTCAAGTTCGAGGGGAATATAAGGCCAAAGATCAAAGATTGGCTGCTTACTTATCTCAGGTCCAGGAGATACTGAATCAGTTTGATTATTATGCTATCTACTGCATCCCCCAAGAGCGCAATCAAAAAGCATATTCATTGGCAAAATTAGCCAGTTCGGGTGAGGCACAATGAATTGGACTTGTTCCCATGGAGAAGTTATTCTGCCCTTTCATCGATCGAATGGAGACAGATTCGGTGTTGGAAGTTGTTCCTGATAAGGAGTCATGGATGACTCCGTTCCAAAATTACCTCGAGCATGGGACATTATCAGAGCGCAGGAGTGAAAAGAGACAGATTCTTCGAAAAGCCTCACAGTTCACTATTCTGAATGGAGTCATGTACGGACGAGGATACTCCATTCGTTTACTCTGGTGTATCGCTTACGATGAAATTAAATGAGTGTTACATGATGTACACAAAGGAGAATGTGGCGATCACACCAGGGGCCAAGCTCATGCTAAAAATACTCCGATACGGATACTATTGGCCGAATGTAAACCGTGATGCAGTATATTACGCCAGGAAATGTGATAAATGTCAAAAGCATGCTCGAATTGCTAGAGCCCCACCTACTGAGATAACCCGAATGGTCAGTCCATGGCCGTTTGCAATATGGAGCATCGATATCATTGGCTCTCTACCTCTAGCCTAAGGTGGTGCGAAGTACGCCATCGTCGCAGTTGATTACTTACATGGTAGGCAGAAGCTGGGCAATTTGCTACCATTACGACAAAGAAAGTGATTAACTTTGTAGTCTGCAACATTATCTACCGATTTGGTCTCCCACATACCATCATCACTGATAACGAAACCTAATTCGACAGTGTTGAATTTAAAGACTTCTGCCAACGGTTTCACATCCAAAAGAAATTCTCCGCATTTGCACACCCTCAAGCGAATGGACAAGTTGAAGCTGTTAATAAAGTTATCAAGTCTATTCTAAAGAAACGACCGCAAAAGGCCGGGGCAAGTGGGTTGATGAACTTCCTATGGCTCCATGGGCTTACCGAACGACCCATAAGTCCACGACCGAACACACACCATTCTCTCTTTCCTACGGTTCAGAAGCCGTTATTCCAGTCGAGATGGAAGTACCTTCTCATTGTGTGAATTATTATGATCCAAAGACAAATGCCATACTACTTATTGAATCCTTGGATTTGTTGGATGAGAAGCACGAAGAGGTTGATTTGAGGGCAGTCGCATACCGGAGTCGAGTCGTATGATTATACAATGCCAAGGTCCGACCCTAAACCTTTGAACTCTGCGATCTCGTCCCCAAAAGAATCTACCCTGCTCCTTCACACATGAAACTAATGTAGGAAGGGCTGTATGTGATTGAACGAAAGCTAGAAGATGGCACATTTAAGTTATTGATCGTTGACGGTCTTACTTTGCCAAGAGCCTAGAACAGCGAGATTCTCAGTCGCTACTACACATGACAGGCTTTATTTATTCAGTCTACTTTTCATCTGCAATTTGTTTCTGCATTTCGAAATTTGAATTTGTAATAAGGCAACTGACTTTGCCGTATTTTCTTATTTCAGCAATAAAATGCCAACTCTTTAAGCCAGAACTGTGATTTACTAAATGTGTCATACAACCATCACGATGCACGAAGAGCTAAGTTCCATTATACAGTGGGTTTATTCAAATGGAGAGTGACTGTGATACGATCGGTCACTCACTAAGTGAAACCCATGCTCGGAGGCAAGTCGCCAACTGAAGCCAAAAAAGGATTGATACATGACAATCCTTCAACTAGCTCCAGTCTCCTAGAGGGCAAGCTGGAGTATAAACCTATGAATGCGGTTTCGAAGTGGGTGGATCCATCCACCTAATAACTTCGCCCGTATCTTGACCAAGTTTAAGGAGGACGGACCCATCCGCCTAACAACCTCACCTGTTAACTTAGGGTGGGTGTGAATCGACCGTCCACGATCCTGCTAAATACATCATTCCCGCAGTGCGAACGAAATTCAAACGCCTAAACAGATGTGACTGACCATCTGTCGGCCAATTTTGAGTTCCCAGAGCATGAACTAGAGTATAAATATTAACTCCAAGTCCCAAAGTGCGAGATGGAGTATAAAACACTAATTCTGAATTCCCGAAGTGTGAACAGGAGGGTCAACATCAACCAACTTCAACTTCTTGGAGTGCAAACTGGAGTACAAACATCGATAACTCCAGATTCCCAGATTGCGAACCGGAGTGTCGACCGCAATTAACTCTAAGTTCCCAGAGCGTGGATTGGAGAACATACATTGACTAACTCTAAATCCCTAGAGAGTGGACTAGAGTTTATATACAAACCAGATACGAATTGATCATCCACAACACAACTCTAAGTCCCTAGAGTGTGGTCAGAGTATAAGCGTAAATCGGGTGTGAATGACCACTCGTAAACTAACTTAAGTCCTCAGAGCGTGGACGCATACTTAAAAATTAAGTAGGCATGACCGACCGTCGACGTACATATGCAAATCCCCGGAGTGTGGATGTGATCATTAATAAGTGAGCGAGTGCGACTCACCCACTCGACCCTCGCTTGTTTCAACATCGATTCAATGATGTTAATCTCAATGGAATGAAGGTGAAATGCAATCGCTAGTCGATCTTTACAACTCATCCCCGAAACTGGGGCCAGAACTTAAGTGTCAGCAATTTACTGAAGCATTGCAATGTTAGAACTCAACTTAATCTCCAGTCATGACTCATGTCCATGATTTAAGGATTTAGCAAATAAACACAAACTCAACTCAAAAGTCGAAACTTCACGAGTGCACTGAACAAAATCCAAATGTTGGAACACTTAAGAAAATACACAATAATTGAGTTCAAGACAAAATAGAATTTTATTTCAAGTATTTGTGGAAGGAATTTATGTGCAAATTATTCCCAAAATTCCTACTAGTTGGGGCCAAATCCGCAGCTATGCACGACCAACAAAAGCTAAAAAAAATCCTATCTACTCAAAAATAAGCCGAGGAGAAGCATCTATTCTTTCTTCTTCTTCGGTTTCCCTTTCGGTGTGGACCTGCTATATCTTTCACTTGGTTTTCTCTTCGAGCCCTTGCCGTTCGACGGCCGAAATCCTGTCGGGGGCAATATGTCCACTTCCTCCTCCGAACTCACATGTATGGGTGTGCTACCAGAAGGTAGAGTCGGAGGGATCGGATCAACTGTAGGAGCTGGGGTGGGCACGCTGGTGTCAAAAACCATACCACCGGGAGATATCATCCTTAACAGAGCCGGACCGGGTCCCGCCGTTCCACCTCTAAAGCTGCTGCTTCCATTTCAGCATTGATCTCAGCTATAATCTCCTCATCATGAAGTGTTTGTGCATCGCCAGGAATGCTTGCAGCTGGACCTGAGGAACTAGTCGCCGTTACACTTCCACTCATGACAAATGGCAGGTCCATAAGGGGTCTCTATGACGACCGAGAAGTTCCTCCATCATCTGTTCATCAAAGAAAAGTATGCACCCCTGTGTTCCATCAACGCGGTAGTTGTTGTAACGACCGCTTTGGTCACGATGGCCTCCTGCACATGATGCGATTCTTGAGTTGCAGGAGGCGCGACTGATGTGGCTCTTATCATTGGAAAGAAATAAAGAAAATCTATTATTAAGTATTTGAAGTGAAGCATTTGATTGTGAATAAGTATACGAAATGTTCAGAGTACCTTCCTCGGTTTAACTTGTTGGTGGCTGAACGGCCTCAGAAATTTGCTCGCTAGCTTGAGATATCTGTGGCAGATCCAGGTTGTAAGCAGGAATAGATTGAGATTCAACCGCAAAAGTCGGTTCAGGCTGGGTCGGCACAAGAGTTTCAAGGACTTATATCACGATGCTCAACACCAGAACCTTCTCCAACTTTCGAATGTTGAGCGCCAAGATTCTCCTTCTCATGTGAAATCATAGCATCATAGAGAATTTTCCTTTCATCTTCATCCAACACTCGGCTCTCAAGCTTGAATTTGTCGGCCGATTCGCCCTGATGTGCAGCTTTCTCATCCTCTACTAATCGGCCCCAGGCGTTGTATAAGTGCGTCGGATAGTTATCGAGCCAGGCTAGGTTTCTATGCCTTAAGACTTAGCACTACAGGTGATGAGGAGATCTTCAATTTCAGCCTCTAGCCTAGACTCCACCATTCGAACCTTCTCCTCAACCTCAGTCTCCAACAGATGAACCTTAGCCATTGCCGCATCCCGTTCGCCCCGAGCACTACGGACTGTTCACATGCCTCCTGGGCTGCGCTATTTCCGTCATCCCTTTCCTTGATAATTTCGGAGAATTTGGCTTTGAGCTCATTAAGTTCTTTGAGAGCCGCATCCCGTTCGGCTGTGACAGTGGTGTTTCGGTGGCCCATCTCCTCCACCAGGACAAAATGTGTTTGCCGCATCCTCTCCATTGCCAGGTTCTCCTCATCGGATTTTTGGTTGGCCTATATTTTTGATTTTCGAGAGGATTCGGACTCATCATTAAGCAATTGAATGATTCGGTCCTTTTGAGCGAGCTCGGCTTCTAATTTCTCTATGGTAGTCACCCGCTCAAAGGCCAGCTTCGATGCTTTCTCTACGGCTTTCCCCCACTGCTTGTACTGAGTGTAGATATCATGAATGTAATCATGAATTGTGTTCTCTTCTTGCGCTGGAATTCTCCTTAAGTGAGGGGGAAGATGTAACCATCAAAACAAATATTTGGAAAATCTTTCTTCAATTGGGCGATCTTAATAGCCCCTTCCCCAATGGGCTTAGTAATAGCCTGTTCAGCGATAATGGAGGTTTCGGCCTCATGTCTATGATGGTGTGATTCGGGCCTAGAGGCTTGAGAAAATGATTTTTGGCGGAGAGGCTCCATCGGTTGTTTTCCATTGCTCAAAGGGTGTGTAGGGATTCTAGAAGGTGAAGAACAAGATCGATGTCTGTAGTCCCAGTCCTTATCTCTGTCATATTGTTCCTGGTTAGAGTACCTACGATCGTAATCCCTCTCTACCTCTCTCCTGTGTGACTCATAATATAAAGAAGATCGGCAAGCTGAGGAAGGCTCCGTAGCATCGATCCACGTCCGTACATTGTATCTACAATGTAAAATGAGACAAAATTAATAATCTCCTAAAGTAAACAGCTTGCGATCAGAAACCGTGTAGTGCCGTGAAGTGTATATGTATGTGCAAACCCCCGACTAACCGGAAATGTTGGCCACACTTGTCGGAAGTGAATCGCTTAAGTATAAAGCACTCTGAAGCTCCTCCAATCCAGCATCATGTTGAAGTGAAGTATAATCTGGGACTGAGATGTCAGCAAGCCCTTCGAAAAGGTTCTCCAGTTACGAGGAAGGAGCCTCTGAAAGTCTAATACCCGAAGCAGGCAAAGACATGACTACAGATTTCCATCTCGAAGGTTTGTGGCGCTTGTACGCTGCAGCCTTGCCTTTTCTCCTTCCCTTAGAATATTGAAAGGTGTCAGATGTCCAGGCAACAGGTTGTGGGTGTATTTTCCTCATCGCCCTCTTCAGCTATTACGACCCTGGGCGTTTTACTCTTTACTCGCCTCGTCGGGGCTGCCCTAAGTGTTCCTTCAAGTCTTATACTTTGTCTCCGCTCAGTGAGCCCGATGGCTCTCAAATTTCTGTCTGTTAGAACCAAATCGATGTCCCTCATTTCACTTGGAACTTCCTAAAGGACCCATATTATTTCTTTAAAAGGCGTACCTTCGGGTCGTGGGATCATGGCTATAAAGAAAAGAAGATATTAGTTGTAACATCAACTACGATTATCTTTCTAACTACTGGAAAAGAACATTGCACTTACGTCTGACCAGCCATCGGTTGGCAAATCCTGGGGGCGTCGGATATAAAACCACTCTGTTTTAAAGTAATTAGCCTGGTCTAGGATCCCGTTACCACTTGACAATTCCTGACTGACTCTAGGAACATAAAAGAGGGGCTATCTTCCCAACTCTTGACATTAAATAAGTATCTCATCTCGATCGGAATCGGTGGTCAGAAAAGATGCTCCATAAATACAATAAATAGGCTGTTCAGCAAAGCGTATCCATGATGTAGCTGTGATGGGGCAATTCCAAAGAAAGACAGCACTTCTTTAATGTATTGGTTAAATGAAGGAAGTGTTCCAGCTGTACATGCATGGCGAATGAAGGCAGTAAACCCCTTTGGTAGAGTATGCGGTCTGTCATTTGTTCCCGACAATAACACATCGTCCAATGACAAGCCATGCATATCCGTCTCATCATGTCTTCAAAGACGTTAGACGGTATAGAATCTTTTGGATTGTCGATAAATCGAGCATCTGGTAGCTTGTCTGGGGCAGGATCTATAACTTTGACCGCAATGGCCGGTATCTCTATTGTTAAGGGAAGTGTACTCTGAATTTCCTGTTGTTGTGAGCTTGAAGACTCCATAACTAACTAACTTATGAAAAACCATCATTAGACGATAATAATCCCGTGTGTTCCCTAGTGTGAAGTGTGTGAATGTGTTGTGCAGTGTAGTGCCACATATTACTTGAAAAATTCTACAGAGTTTGAGAAAATATTCAAACGACGAGACTTCAGAATCTAATCGGAGTAACCGACATCGCTGACCATCACAACCATGCCATCCAAACTTCAGAGACTGATCCATGTTAAAGTTCTTTAAGATTTTGATTAAATACAGTTCCATCGACGAGCTTCAAAGGATAGTCAAACATGCAGTTTAATGATCAAGTCCAATTATGCAAAGCTAAGGCTAGTCGGAATCAAGTGTTCGAATATGCATAAAGTAGCTGAATTTGTATCCGTCAAGAGTGGAATAGGATCGTACTTCCGAAGCTTGAGTTTGCATCGATCAAAATCTTGGACCAATGGTTTGTTCGCATCGATACATTTGTATCGATACTCTATTTGTATCGATACTCTACTCGTATCGATCGATCCATGCATATCGGTTGGCTCGTATCGAGCCCCAGTTTCGGTCTTCATCGATGCAGACTGCCTCGTCTCCTAGATCGATACGAAACAATTTCAACCATTTCCTATCGATACAAGATCGATACCAAAGATCGAAAGTCGGTAAATTTCGCATCTCCACCAGTTGCCCATCTTCTTCTCCAAGCCGCCAAGGTGCTATTGGAGCTCTTCCTCGACCTCACTCCGGCTCCATCCCGATGTCAACAACATTGAAACTGGCCGATGCCCTAGATGGAATGGCTTCAAGACTCATGTCTCGTCATTTTTAAAGAGGTGTTGATCGGTAATTTACCTAGTTTAAAGAGATTGGTTTAAGGATTGCAGACTGGTTATTTTAGGCACAAAGACTGTTACAATTCTATCTCTTTTTTCTAATCAATGCGAAGTGAAAAATGTGAGCAAGGAAAAAGTGAAAAATTTGTCTAAGTGCAGAAGGTATTTATATGGATCTATTCTCAAGAGAAAGGCGTTTCGTATCCCAGTGGTAAAAAATCGATATAAATGTTATGAATACCATCAATGCAAAGCTCACAACAAAGCCATTTTCAGACCACCCCACACCATCGATACAAAAGGGATTATTCATATCCATTGATCCAGATCAATCAAAGTGTACTATTCGTGTCCATCTACACATATCGGTCCTGAGCACAACCACTCATATATATTCGACATAGATCCAAGATGCCATTGTTTGTATCCATTGGCAATATATTGATACGAACAGTATGCAGGAACTCATTCAAATCATACAGATGGATTGAAAATCTATTGGTACGAAAGGACAAGTTCGTGTCCATCATTTTGAAAGCCATCTGAGTTCGCATCCATCAATGCGGACTACATTGAAACGACAAGAAAATTTGTGTCGATTGACACCGATACGAGAGCAATTTTTCAACCTTTTACATCGATTCAAGGGAGGATCGAAATGAAGGGAAAATTCCGAAACAACCATCAAGCATTTTTCCAAGTCGAATTTCACATTAATTCAGAAGCGTACGAATGCTAACGAAGTCAGGCTAACATACATTCATGTATAACCAACTAACATCCAAGTTTGCAAAATTCATAGGAATTGAATACTCATCTGGTGGCAATTGAAACCACAAACAAAAGATCACTATCATACAATACTCAGTTACAATAGTACACAGTACAACAATTAGCAGTCAAAAATTCGTGTTACTGAAGATCGGTCGAAGGTTACTTTTTTCGAAAAAGAGATAACAACCATTCGATGAGTCAGATAGAATTATTCAAAAATAAAGATTGCAGCTTTGCAAAGCACATCATGTCCATACAAGGCATACTTTGGGGGGAAAATGTTATCCTGCCTTTTGGCAAAGCTGTGACACCAAGAAAGTGAATAGAAACAAATGACAGTTCGTCTCGAAGATTGATTCTACACAAGTTCACTATGGATGTCGGTGCATTTTGTCCAAGTCCGGATCAAGTTATAATTGATATGGCGAGACAATCGAAGCTATGAAAGCCAACGCTCCAAATTTCAAGTCAATCCAAGTTCGTATGCTCAAGATATGATCGATGCAATTTAATCAATCCTCTTGTTCGCACCCATCAAGCAACCAAAGAAAATCCAAATTCGTATCGATTAGGTTCGAATCGATCAGAGGCTCACGATTTCGTATCGATCAGGAGAAAAGTGTTGTTCGTATCCATCAAGCCTCCATTGTTCGTATCCATCAAGCTTCGGCTGTTTGTATCATTTAATAAGTATTATTTCGTATCCACCGAGTGCATCGCTTCGTATCCATCGGACAACTGCTCTCTTCGTATCCATCAATTACCATCGATACGAGGTAGTATCCTGAAGGTCGATATGAAGAACTTGCATAAGAATGGATGCGAAGTAGTCGCTAGTCATCAACACGAAGTAGCCTATGGTCATCGATACGAACAAGAGCAGCAATAATCGATACGAACAATGCAACAATGATCGATATGAACAGAGCAATGAATCGATGAGAACAAGGCGCAACGTTGGGAAGACTCGATCAATTCGGCATGAACTTCAGATCAATCCTGAAAGCAAGCACCACGTCGACTGACATCACGTGCATGATCATCGATACAAATTGATCGAGTCGAAAAGCATCGATGCGAAGAGAACGACAATCGAAAATCCCCAACTTGCATCGATCATAATTCACAATCTACAAGTTCAAATGCTATGAAATTTTCATAGGAGCTTGCGTACATCAACAACCATGTTCATGCTCAATTTTGACTCGATTGGGTTAAATCCTGATCGTTACGAATTTCATTCGTATCTATCATGGACCGAGTCCAAATCACATGGGATCGATCGCGTGGGCCCGATTACGTACCAAAAGAGGTCTTCCGAGGTCTGAGTGAGATATTTGCATCATACACCTATAAATAACATCCCAGAGCCTACAGAAAGAGAACTTTTTAGCTCTCCTACATCCAAATTCTACCGAACTCATTTTTACACTCTAAGATCACTGTTGTACTCGAAATTTACTGCTATAGTTCACTGTAATCAGTTGTAATCAACAAAAAAACATCAATAAAGTCATCAATTACATAGTGGACGTAGGCCATACGCCGAACCACTCTAAATCACTATGTTTGTGCGTGTTTCTGATCTGTTTTTGAAGTGTTTGTTAAATAATCCTCTTTTTACATTTATTTTCTTCATTTTATCTCTTTAAATACTTCCGAAAAGTGTTGTGTCCAATTTTGGTACAAACATAATTAATGTAACAATTTTGGCTATGTGAATTATTTATTTGAAAACCCTAGACATGATGATAATATCACTTGATTCCTATATAAAGTGTTTTGGTTATCGTAAGTATAACCCATCTGTGTTTATGTATGGCATCGGTCTTGCGAGGTACCTTTGATTTTCAAATCGTTTTATAAAAGTTGAAAAATTAAGTTGCTTGAGTTTACTCACACCAGACACATGTTTGACCTGGTTTTTTATTTTCTTTTCCTAAAACTCCTAGGTACTCAAATTTGTATAAGCAGCCAAGTGATCCAAGTTTCTTGTGGAAGCATTTTAAAGAAGCTAGAACAGGTGGCATCACCGTTAGCTAGTTATTATCTTATTCCACTATGTTTATACATGATCTATGTATTTCGTATGGCCAGGTATTTATAACTGTCTAGTTGAAGATCGTAATGTAATGACTTTGATGTATTAATATTATGGAAATGACTATGTAATATCTTATGTTACCTATTATATATTATTTTGATTCATGCTGAGATTCGGTGATGCTTCTTATTTTTCTTTTTCTTCTACCCTTAATGGCTCATCTTTAAGTGTATGAAAGGTGGTCATTATAATTTTGATATTAGAGTATATGTTAAGTGAACATTTAGGCTTTGCGTTAGGATCAATTTTGAGAGTGCGTATTTGTAATTTTTATTCGTGGATATATATATATATATATATATATATATATATATATGGTAGATAGATCAACTTGATAGGTTAGATTAGTACCCTTCATTCAAGATTTATCTCATCCAAGTATTCTAAGATTATCTTACTATGTACAGGTAGTAAGACATGAGTAACAGAGGCAGACGAGGTAGTGAAGACGGTAGCACTACAACTACAAATGATAAAACTTTAAATCCTGGAGGAGTTTGGATTACCGAAGAGGCGGCACCAAAGCAGCCAAGAGTGAATTTCGCAACCTTATGCAAGGATTGCACTAACCTCGGAGGGAAACCATTTGAAGGAACTGAGTTTGTCATGGAAATGCAAGCTTGGTTAGGATCTTGTGAAAAGATTTCTAAAGGTCTTGGTTTATTCGATGAACAGAAAATATTCTTAGCAGCATGGCAACTACAAGAGGAAGCATCAGCTTGGTGGGACTCTCTTACTGCAAATAATCCTGAAGAAGAGTTTTCATAGGCCAGATTCAAAGAAATTTTTGAGGACCGATTCTTTCCAGCAGAAGGAAGGACGAGGATGTACCGGAACTTCATGGACTTGAAGCCAGAGGTCTGTCAGTAGCAGAATATGAGAAGAAGTTCAACGAGCTATCTTTTTTTGGACCAGAATTAATCATCATCCCACTAAAGAAGAACGAGATGTTTGTTTTGGGTAAGAGGAAGAGTATCATGAGAAAATGACTGCACACGTTAAGGGTAATTTTGTGGATTTAGTTGATATGGCTCTAAGATATGAGGCCTTGGAAAAGAAGAAACCTATTCCAGTAGCATCTAGTGGAAATACCAATGGAAGTGGTTCTATCAAGAGGAAGTTCAATCCTAATTGGAAGAATTAGGGAAAGGGAAAGCCTAGCAGTAGGGCATAAGGAAGTCGTTTTTACGGATTTTTGTTTGTCACAAGTGTCAGTAGAAGGGCCACATCGCAAAGTTTTGCAAGAATTCTAGAATGCAGCAGCAATAGCATCAACAAGGTGGACCGATCTCCTCGACGGTCCAGAGGACTCTCTGTTTTAATTTCCATAAGTATGGGCATATGGTAAAGGACTACCCACTTATGAAGAAGATGCAATGGCCTAAGTTGTACACCAGTAAGAATGAACTGTCTACTTCAACGGATGTGAAGGGAAAAGTTATCATAGAAGGTACCTTAGTGATTAATGGTATTTTTGTTGGAGCATTATTTGATAGAGGTGTCTCTCAAGTTTTATCTCTCGTGAATCAATAGATAAATTTCATCTTATTCTTAGTATTGTAGAAGATACTATGTGTGTGTGTGTCTAACCCCATAGGTGGTGTGACCCATTTGAGTATGATTTGTAAGAATATGCCAATTTCCTACCTTTCTCATCATTATTCTTGCAAACCATATGTCATAGACTTTAAAGGATTTGACATTATTCTTGGTATGGATTAGTTCTCAAAATGTGAGGCCATCTGAAAATGTAATAATAAAGTTGTATCTTTAGTGACTAATATAAGACGAAAAGCTAAGGTACCATGTATGGAACCCGGTATTCATATATTTAGTTTCTTGTATGTCCTGGAAGGCGCCTAGGAGAGTTTAGGATCTATTGAAGTTGTTAAGAATTTTCCGGATGTATTCGAAGAAATTAAAAGTCTAACCTTGCATCAAGAGTATTTGCATTGATTTGGTCCTTGTTGCAAGGCCTGTAGTTCAACCTAAGCGAAGTATGGCTCTGAGGGAGAAGGAAGAGTTGGTAAATCAAACCCAGGACATGTTAAGAAGAGGATTGATTAGACTCGGTCGTTCGAGTTGGGTGTCTGCTGTGGTGTTTGCAACTAAGTCTGATGGATCTTTAAGGTTGTGCATGGATTGTAAGGAGTTGAATAAGCTGACAATTAGGAACAAGTATCCCTTACCCTGCATCGATGATATTTTTGATCAACTTCATGGAGCTACAGTATTTTCTCAAATGGATCTAGCTATTGGATTCCATCAATTGGGGGTTGCTTAAGATAGCATACCCTTAACTTGTTTTAGAGGCCTTGGTTGTTTCTTTCAGTGGTTGGTTATACCTTTCAGGCTGACTAATCCACCTGTGTATTTTATAGACCTCATGAACCATGTTTTCCAAGATATCCTTAACAAGTTTGTGTTAGTTTTCATCGACGACATCCTTATATACTCCAAATATGAATAGGAGCATAAGCATCATTTGGAACTGGTGTTGGAGACATTGAGGAGACATGTTCTAAAGGAGAAATTTTCTAAGTGCCATTTTTGAAAATCAGAAGTAAGATTCTTAGGACATATTATGATGGGAGAGGTATTTTAGTTGATCCAGTAAAGGTGGAAGCTATTCAGGAATGGAAGCAACCGTGGACTCATATCAAGGTTCGCAATTTCTTAAGTTTGGCTGGATACTATAAGAGGTTTATTCAAGATTATTCTAAGATTTCCTCCATTTGACTAAGCTGACTAAGAGGGAGGGGAAGTTTATATGACTCCAATGTGTGAAGAGGCATTTCCGAAAATGAAGAAGAGAATGATTAGTGCACCAGTTTTAGATGTTGTATATGGAAATAGTGGGTTCGTGGTTCACACAGATGCTTGTGGAATGGTACTAGGGGTGTTTTGATGCAATATGGTAGGGTGATTGCATATGCAAGCAGGCAGTTGAAGCCTCATGAGAAGAATTATGCTATGCATGACCTGGATCTGCTGACTATTGTCTTTGCATTGAGAATGTGGAGACACTACTTGATGGGTAAGGATCTTTCTATTCCTCTTGGTTTATTTCTAATATTTAGAGATTTTAGGAGTAATTTTTCTTTCTTTAATTAGGTGAAAATTTTGAGCTCTTCACGGAACATAAATCCCTGACGTATCTTTTTACTGAAAAGGATCTGAATTTAAGGCAACAGAGATGGTTGGAGTTTTTGGTGGCTTGTAACTTGGATATTCTTTATATACCAGGGAAGACTAATGTAGTGGTGGATGCCTTAAGTAGGAATGTTGTTTTGACTCTTTTGGAGGTTACCTAAACTCTCCTAGAAACAATAGTGAGCAAGTAAAGAGAGGATAAAGTCTTAGTAGCGATCATCAGGAGGTTGAGGAGGGGCAGTGTATAAATTTAAGATGGATAACCGAGGAGTTTCAAGGATGAATGGATAGATCTGTGTACCAAATGTCAATGGTCTTAGGCATGAAGTTTTGTCACAATGCCATCGTTCCAAGTTGAGTATCCATCCATGTGTCTCAAAGATGCATAGGAACGAATGTTTTGGTGGAAGGGAATGAAAAGAGATGTCTCTATCTTTATTAGCAGGTGTTCATGCTGTCAACAAATCAAGGGCGATCATCAAAAGACAGCCAGATTATTACAACCTTTGGAAATACCTAATCGGAAATAGGAAATCAATGGATTTTATTGATGCTTTTCTCAAAGCCTAGAACCAGAAAAGGAAATAAAGGAGTAATTATTGTGGATCGGCTAACAAAGAGCATGCATTTTATTCCAGTGAAACCAACAAGGAGCTGCTTTTTTCATTAATTTTTTTATGAGAGATAGTCAGGTTGCATGGAGGTCCTGTGAGTATTGTAAGTGATCGAAACCCTGTATTTACTAATCAATTTTGGAAAGCATTGCAAACAACTCTAGGAACAAAGTTGAGCTTAAGCACAACATATGACCCCCAAACAGACGGACAGACATAGCGAGTGAATCAGATTCTAGAGGATCGCTTCAGAGCATGTATTCTGGATTTTGGTGAACCGTGGGAGGATCATTTGAGTTCTCCTACAATAATAGTTTCCAAGCAAACATTGGAATGGAATCGTATGAATCCCTATATAGAAGACCGTGTAAGTCACCAGCATATTGGGTTGAGACAGAAGATAGATTAGTACTTAGGCCGCACATGATCCACGAGGCTATAGAGAAAGTTGCAGTGATTAAGAAAAGGATGAAGAGGGCACAAGATCACTAAAAGAATTATGCAGATAGGGATGGTTGGAGACTTGGAATTCGTAAAAATTTCACCAATAAGAGAAGTTGTAAGATTTGGAAAAGATGGGAAGTTAGCTCCTGGGTATGTTGGACCCATATTCTTAAGTGGACCGGATCACTTGCTTATAGGGTCGAATTGCCAGAGATATTGGTGGTTATTCATAATGTGTTCCACGTGTATCATTTGAGGAGATATGTTCATGACCCTTTGATTGTGGAGCTATCTGTTCAAGAGGAATTGAAAATAAAACCGAACCCAACGGTGGTTAGACATCTAGTTTATGTTGTGGATCAGGATGAAAAGAGGTTGTGTAACAAGGTGGTGTGACTAGTTAAGATTCAAAGAGTGAGGATCCAAGAGACTACACTTGAGAGATGGTGGATTGTATAAGAGAAGCCTACCCCGAGTTGATGTTAGGATAGCTAGTCATAGGTTGTATGTATAGCCTATGTCCATTTTCTATGGATACTTAGTCTATGTATTTGTATGTTTTATTTGTATCAATATATGACTTTTTGAATAGTTTGAATTATCTCCTTGTTTGCTAATTTTAGGACGAAATTCTTTTAAGGGGGAGAGTGCAACGACCCAAAAATTAATCGCTATGTAAATGAATATTTGATTATATTTTTAACTAATTAATAAATTGGTTTTTAGCAATGAAAAAAATTATTTTAAATTATAACTAATGACGATAAATTATTTTCAAATTTGTTTACTAATATATATAGTTTATAGAGAAACAGAAAATGTGATCGGAATTAATTTTTTGAAATATAGGTTTTTCGTTGGTTAAAATTATTTAAAATATCATAACACTATCGTAAACACACATATACACATTACAAACTATTTTAACATAGTGTGCACATGTACATATGCAGGTACATATATGCTCCCTTACGTATATAAACATATAAGTTAAAATAAGATTTTATTTCATAAAAATATAGATACATATATACGACCCAAAATTTTCGACCATGAGAATTCGACACTAATACGTTCATGGTAGAAGTGTCGAGCAATCAAATGCCGAAAATTTCAGATTGTTAAAGAAAGAAGAAGAAGAAGATAGAGGAAGAACAGAATAACAACAACATCTCACATTCGCAGTGGATCAAAATATAATATCAAAATAATAGCATTAACAAAGAACGCTGTAATTGTTAGATTACATACAATTCATCAAAGTTACAACCATTACAAATAGACCCGACAGTTATATCAAACTGTCCCAGACTACTATCAATACAACTCTAATACACAGCGGTAAATTCCATACATTCCTGCCATCCAGATCGTCTCCTTAGCTCCAGAATGCCCTAACCTGAAAATCTATAATACTCGGTCTGACCCGAGCATTACATCAAAGTAACACCCGGGTCAGGCTGGATACCAACGTGAGTAAACCCATAAAATTTGAAATACTAAGATAAAACCCATTTGAATACAAAGGTAACTCGTACCTTCTTACGAGTTCTTAAAGTCCAACATTTATTACAAACAATAACTAAGAACTATTGCTCAATTAAAGGCCAAGTTACTTAATTTATTCCAATTCCAGCCTATTGATTACACATATCAAATCTATAAAGAATTTTTCGTGTGCATTACATATCGAAGTGGTTTCGGTTGTTTACTAATACCCGACCCCGGTTTCTTCGAATCCAATGTCATCTTAAGTCAAGTTATTTAAGTGAATACAATTCAATTTTAAATACAGGATGTCACTTTTACACAGCAATTCATCACCAATAGATAACCACATTATCACTGTTAAACCAAACATATCATATCACAAAACATTTTATATCAGAGATATCAACCAATTCAAGGCATTCAATATAATCCTATCACACATAAGCAAGATTAATTAGTCACATCATTTTTAATTAATTTAAATAAATTAATTTAATTACTTTAATCACCTTTATATCCTGCTTACTTAACATTAATTAATTACAAATAAATTAATTAATCATCCCTTAATTATCATCTTAATTACATTAAGTAATTAGCCTTTAATTAATTATACAAATTAATTAACCTCAATCATTCACATAAATTAACCATTAATTACTCTTATAAATTAACTAACAATAATTTGTTACATTGATCCTTAACTAATTACTCTAATTAATTATTCGATAATGACTTACATTGATTAATTATCCTTTAACTAATCACATTCATTAATTAACTAACTCTTTAATTAATTTCCTTAATTAATCCATACCTTAACTAATTACACTAAGTAATTAATCCTCAATTACTTCCATTAAGTATTTGTCATTAAATAAATAACATTTAGTAATTTCCCATTAATTACCCTCCTTAATTAATGACATTAAGCCATTATCCTTTAATTACTTTTCATTAAGTAATTATGATCAATTAATTACATTAAGTCATTTAAATCACCTTTTAAAACATTATATAATTGCTTTTAAAACAAACAGTTTTAAAACATTTTAAAACCTTGAATACTTGTTTGAACTAGACAATACTTTGTTTTTAAAACTTGGTTTATATTTTCTTTTGAAACTTATTTATTTGATAAACTTTTTAAAACTAGATTTATTTATTATCAACAAAGCATAAATACTTGTTAACCAAATTACTTCCAAAACCCAATCATTTTTCCTTTACAAACTTGGTTCATATTTCATTTATTTTAAAACTTGTCCATGGTATATAAAGAAAACTGATTAAATAATAATAACCCGAGCCCAAAACTCCTCTAATTCCCTCAATAAACTCATGAACGACTCGAGCCCAAGGCCCAAAATTTCGATCCAATTCTCATTCTTCTCTCTCTATTATCCTTCCTCGATTCAACCTACAGCAAGCAACCTAATTCTAGGAATCCGTGCACTGTGCACATGCACAAGCGACCGGTGCCACTACGATCAACGTCGATGCTACCCCTGAGTCGCCTCCGACCACCTTTTTATGCCATACCACCCGGAACATCGCCAGAAACCCCAGAACAAAATTTCGAACTTCCACTACTTGGAATGAAAACTTCGTTCACTCAAACCCCCCTCATTCGCCACCATACCAAATGCTGATACACCGAAACTCCACCAGAAGGTATGCCATCCCATACTCCTCGATCTCCCTCAGGACCGAACGTCCATTTCTTTCTCCTTTTTCCGCAGTTCGATCAAGGATAGTAGCCAACAGGAACACTCCTCAAACCCTAAATGACCTCGCTGCGCTCCATCCCTTCGTAAAAAATTTTTTATACCATTTTTCTCAGATTCTCCATGTTCCTACCCTCCTGCGTGCCTAACAACGAATCACCAAATCAAGAGATTCGCTGAGATTCGACCTATGACCAATTTCTGATCATCCCTCAATTTTCCTCCAACCATAAAACTAAAAATCTTCATATTACCCTTAAAATTCATGATTTAAGATGGGAATTCAGATTATATAAATAAAACAAAGAATTGTGATGATTTAATTTCAACATGTTTTATGTTTTCACTGTTCATCTTGAATTTCAGATGATATACAAACATGTTTCACTTGAATACATTTTTACATCTTAAATTATGTTCAAACAAACATATTTTGTTTGATAACCAAGGCCTGTAAGAGAATAGATAAAGAGAATTTGAATTTTGAATGGTTTTTAAAAAATAAGAATAGAGCAATTTCCTTGCTCTCGGACATGCATATATTTATCACATATATTTATCAACATGCAAGGCAAATTTCTACTCATGCAAACCATTATCACATCATTACTTCATATTCATTTATCATGCAACAGATTTTAATCAAATATAAGTTTGTTTACTCATTGATTTAAAAGCAGAGACAGGAATTTTGTTTTGAACTTGATACTTGAACTGGAATACTTTGATCCGAGAACTTGTACTTGATTTTGAAACTGATACTTTGAATTTGCTTGCGATGATTGCTTTATGTTGAGTTTGATTTTGCTGCTAGCCTTTCTCTTGAATCGGATTATATTTTGTTTTTTGGTTTTCAATTTTGCTTTTAGGTTTTGATTATATTTTCAGGCTCTTGTTTCCTTGTTTGAAAATGGTAAGATAGAAAAAGAAATGAAGAGAAGAGATAGATGTTTATATAGGCTTACTTAGGATTTATTAAAAATAAAATAAAATAAAAATAACATGGTAACACTTGTTTAACTTGTTAACGTTTGTCATTAACATGTGTTAATCATTAGTTAAACTATATACATTTAACAAACATGTGTAATTATGCATGTCTTTATTTATTTTAAAATGTTTTTTATAAAACTTTTGTATTTAATTTACCAATTAATAAATACTTTTCTTAATTTATATAAATAAAACCTTTTAAAGAAAATAATATAAAACCAATTATATTCTAAATAAAATCATATGTAATATATTTTTAAATCCAAAATATTTTTAAGATATTTATCTTTTGAATTTTAGATTTAAATTCAAATTTAATTTAAAATCCACTCATATATATATATATATATATACAAAAATTTAATTTTTGTTGAAAATAATAATTTTTCTATTTAAAATCTTCTTATATCTACAGATGTAAACAATAATTATTATTTGTTTTTAAAAGAATAAATTTATAAATTTTAAGTAATTATATCAGGAGATTATCAAATAAATACTTATCCAGATAAAAATATTTATTATCAGATTTATTTGTTCCATCTATAAATCAGTATTTTTTAATAGTTAAATCAGATAATTATCCAATTATCTGATGCCCAAAAATCTGGGTTATCACATTCCTCCCTCCTTTAAATCTTTTCGTCCTCGAGAAGGAACGAAGCCAGAATTTATTCAATAACTTAAAATTTGATAAACTATTCTTTGATCATTTTTAGATCACTTTTAAAATCCACATAATATTATAAAATAGTATTTTTTATAAAAATACTTTTTATAACTCAATGTCTCAACCATTCCGTCCTTGTTCTCATATAAATTTGGTCATACGTTGATCAGACGTAGGACTGAAAATCTATAAATACTTAGCAGACCCATTTTCAACACCCAGTGAAAATACTTGGAAAACATTTTCGAAAACTTTATGAAAATATAGAAAACATATTTGAAATAGAGGAAATATCTTTAGTGAGAATGCTCTGGAAATCATCACCACCTCCATGGTCGCAGTTAACCCGATGGTTACGTTGCCATCCTAGCAAAATCCATAGATAACTGTAGGCACTCCGCGCCCCTCGATTACACCATCGAACCTGCCATAGATCGCAGTTACATCCCAGGTTTCATTGCCATCACGACAAAAGTCCATGTAACTGTAGGCATCAGCGCCCTCGATTTTTGCTGCCAAATGTAACTTCACCACTCCAACATAGGTCGCAGATTACATCAGTCAAGTCTCAATGTAGCCTTAGGCTGTCACGGCCTCTCGACTTTCGCTATGTCTCCATAGGTCGCAATCTATCAATGTTACGTTGCCATCACGGCAAAATCAAACGTAGATCGTTGGCTCTCATGGCACACACGACTTTCGCTATGGTCCACAGTAGATCGTAGTGACATCGAGTTACACTGTCGTCACAGCATAACCCAAATGTCTCTGTAGGCATCAACTCCCTCGATTTTCGCTACCCATAACACAAAATCCTCAGGAACTTCAGTTTGTCCGTACTTCCTCCCAGGATTCAATATAGAACCTCCCCCTTAGGGTCAAGGCAGACCACCCCGTGGATCTCCTAATGAAGTTAATTCCAATGGGAGCGCCTTTTTCCTCAGAGCTTATCTCAAATCACTTTTAATTATACACTTATAGTATCTTTCAAATAATACCCTTTATGATTTACATCAAAATCTCCTTTACACAAAATCAATATCTCAAATCGATAGTTCCAAACTTGGCTTTCCAAATTCCTAAAATTTGATTTTTTTCAAAAATCAAAAGCCTTTCCAAAATCCATAGGTTCCATAACCTTTTCCCAAAATCATTCTCATAAAAACATTTATATATATATACACACACACACACACACACCCCACAACTTATCCTTTCCAACTTGAAAATAATCTTTGGATCGCTTATATGGATTCCTCTTTTATACTTCAAATACTTTCAAAAACCCTTTCTTCTAGTTCTAGATTCAACATGGGGGAGCTTATCAAATATAACAATATATATAACTTTTCCACGCCAAATCAACATTCAAATTTGATTTTCTTTATAAAGTTACATACCATATCACTTACTTTTCATAAAGTGAATTTCATAAGATATCTAACTTCTACCTTTATTCATATATACTTCCTCACAATATACTTTTCCTTTCAAAATCATTTTTACATTTCTTTCAAAATTTCAATATCAATTTCATTTAAGCATGTATGATGTACATATACCATCCGTACGCAATATCAAATTTGATCGCTCACTCGATCACATAATCTCACTTCCGAACTAGTATCGTCCACCCGACTTTCTAGTGCGGACTCAGTTCTGGTTTCTTGATCAGAACCGTCATTCTCCTTGCATAGTCATAACTATGATAGAGAATTCTTAGAATCAACCAAAAATTCATATCCACGGTTCGCCATCGAAAATCAAGTGAAAATCCCTACTCGGATTGATATACTATCTCGAAATTCTGTGCTCGAATCTGGATCAAATCATTATACGAATAGAATAATATACGTACATCCTACGTATTTATCTTTATTGATCATTAGCTCAATCAATTCTTTTCTATTCTCCTTCATTTTGATTCTATTCACTCATCCACAATTTGCTCCCAATTTCCATTTGGGTTAACACTTCAATTCTTATCTCAATTGGTATTCAATTATAGACAGTTTGCCTTCTGACCAACTAGTATTAAGAAAATAGCTTGAAATTTTTTAAAATAGATAAGTAGTTGCAAAATAGTTGTAGAATAGTTAAGCAATTTTATAATAATTGTAAAGTAGTTAAATAATTGTAAAATAGTTATATAGTTGCAAAATATTTATAAAATAGTAATTAGTTTATAAAGTAGTTGTAAAATTGTCATAAAATAGTTAAACAGTTCCAAAAGTAGTTGTAAAATAAGCATAAGATAGTTTTGGGTTTTTAAAAATGAAAGTTGTATAGTAAATAGGTAGGAAAAATAGATTTAAAAACAATTATATTAAAATAATTTATTTGGAAAAAATGGTTTAGAGCAAAACTATTCAATTCCCAGTATCCATTTTCAATCAATTTACAACTTCCCTTTAAATTGATTCAATTTCAATCCAATTTGAATTAACCTCCATTCCCTATCCCGAATTCAAATCAACTCCCATTTTAAATTCAAACTTATTCAACTTCAATTTCACTTCAAATAAATTCAATTCAAATTTTCCATTTGAATTTTATGCTTATTCATCTTCAATCATAATTCCAGTTAATTCAAATCAAATTCAATTTGATCTAATTCAATCTCAACTTAAAACCATCTCGAATTCATAAATTCGAGTTAAGTTTTTAAATGTTGATTTAATCCTTTAAATCAAACCAACCTTTACTTTTAATTTAACAACTTAAATCTTTAAACCATTTGATCCTGAGTCCAAAATTCAAAATTCCATTTAAATTACCTTTACTTAACTTATTTCGAAATTCAAATAAGAGTTTAAAACTTGTTAAATGATTTAATCTTCAGAATCCAGTTTCTTTTTACCCAATTTTAACTTCAAAACTGATTCTTAACAAATTTTCAGCAAGCTCGTTTCTAACATTTAAATCTTTAAGTTCAAAGCAATTTCCCTTTCATAAGTTCAATGTAATTTCTATTTTATTTCAGTAATGGATGTATATTACCTCAATCAATTTCTTAATTTCATAGATTATTAATGACAACAGGATTGATATTAGGATAAGTCAAAATAAATAAATATCCAAATTATTTAAATATTCATCAATAACATCTAATTCAAATTTCCACATCTCGAACCCATTTTGAGGTTACACATACTCCCAATTCAAATCAACCATTTAACTTCCCAAGTTAAATCTCAATTTCATCTTTGTTTGTTCTAAACTTATTTAACTTCCCCTAAGTTAAATTCACTTCAATTTAATCCAGTCAACTTTACCCAATTTGAATTCCCATTTCAAATTTTAAACTTCATATTAATAATCTTCCTACTTATAAGTTCAAAAACTTATCACTTTGGGTTTTCATATCGCATTCCAAGGAAAAATTTAAAACTCAACACTTGGTGTTTATTTCAAATCATCGTTAATATTATGTATATCCTCTTATACACATATTATTTCCTTTGCACACCAAGTTATACCTTAAATTTTTAAACCACCTTTGGTTTTAATTCAAAACAAATTTTCTTTAAAATTTCCAAACAACTCTTGTTTGAAGCAGGACCCTTTCATTCAAATAATACTATTTATTATTTCTTTTATCACTTTGAAACAAATTCCAAATTCCGAACTTAGATTTAAAACATCATAATTTAGATCATCTTCATTTCCAATTTACAAGTCATACCCACCTAAATGTTTACTTCCTTAAAACATTTCATTATTAAACACCACAACCATTTATGATAATAACCAAGATTATCATATCCGGATAACAATTTATTATTATCTTATTCTGAAAACACTTCTACAAATTCAGGAATTTATTTTCTAGTTTGAATCCATTTCTAGCTTATTTTATTTCAAATTTCAATTTGGTTGTATTTCTATTACCACTTAATTCTCATTATTTTATTTTATTCCAATGATTCAACAACCAATTACCTTAATATTTATAAAAATTAGAAAGAAATATTGCTTTATATATATATATCAAAATATAATATTATATAAAAATCATTTTTTTTAAAAACCAATTTTAAAATCATTTTATAGTAAAATAACAAATACGTCGTTATAAATACTATACTCAGCTCATTCTAGGGCACTAGACCTATCCTTAATGAGTAAACCCACCAGAGCCAAGGTTCTCGCTTAACCTTCTGCTCTGATACCAAATGTGACAACCCGAAATTTTCAACCTCGAGAATTCGGCACTAATATGTTCATGGTAGAAGTGTCGAGCAATCAAACGTCGAAAGTTTTAAATTGTTAAAGAAAAAAGAAGAAGATAGAGGAAGAACAAAATGACAACATCATCTCACATTCACAGCGGATCAAAATATAATATCAAAATAATTGCATTAACAAAGAAAGCTGTAATCGTTAGATTACATACAATTCATCAGAGTTACAACCACTACAAATAGACCCGACAGTTATATCAACCTGTCCCAGACTACTATTAATACAACTCTAATACACAGCGGTAAGCTCCATATGTTTCTTCCATCCAGCTCGTCTCCTTAGCTCTAGAATGTCCTAACCTGAAAATTTGTAATACTCGGTCTGGCCCAAGCATTACATCATAGTAACATCCGGGTCAGGCTGGATAGCAGCATGAGTAAACCCATAAAATTTGAAATACTAAGATAAAACCCATTTGAATATAAGGATAACTCGTACCTTCCTACGAGTTCTTAAAGTCCAACATTTATTATAAACACTATCCAAGAACTATTGCTCAATTAAAGGCCAAGTTACTTAATTTATTCCAATTCCAGCCTGTTGATTACACATATCAAATCTATAAAGAATTTTTTTGTGGATTACATATCGAAGTGGTTTCGGGTATTCACTAATTCCCGACCCCGGTCTTTCTCTTCGAATCTAATGTCATCTTAACCTAAGTTATTTAAGTGAATACAATTCAATTTAAAATACAGGATGTCACTTTTACACAGCAATTCATCATCGATAGATAACCACATTATCACTGTTTAACCCAAACATATCATATCACAAAACATTTTATATTAGAGATATCAACCAATTCAAGGCATTCAATATAATACAATCACACATAAGCAAGATTATTTAGTCACGTCATTTTTAATTAAATTAAATAAATAAATTTAATTACTTTGATCACCTTTATATCCTACTTACATAACATTAATTAATTACAAATAAATTAATTAATCATCCTTTAATTATCATCTTAATTACATTAAGTAATTAACTATTAATTAATTACACAAATTAATTAACCTTCAACCATTCACATAGATTAACCTTTAATCACTCTCATAAATTAATTAACTATAATTTATTACATTGATCCTTAATTAATTACGCTAATTAATTATTCAACAATCACTTACATTGATTAATTAATTAATCACATTCATTAATTAACTAAACCTTTAATTAATTTCCTTAATTAATCCATCCTTAACTAATTACACTAAGTAATTAATCCTCAATTACTTCCTTTAAGTAATTATCATTAAATAAATCACATTTAGCAATTTCCCATTAATTACCCTCCTTAATTAATGACATTAAGCCATTATCCCTTAATAACTTTTCATTAAGTAAGTATCATCAATTAATTAAATTAAGTCATTTAAATCACATTTTAAAACATTATATAATTGCTTTAAAACAAATAATTTTAAAACATTTTAAAACCTTGAAAACTTGTTTAAACTAGACAATGCTTTGTTTTTAAAACTTGGTTTATATTTTTTTTGAAACTTATTTATTTGATAAACTTTTTAAAACTAGATTTATTTATTATCAACAAAACATAAATACTTGTTGACCAAACTACTTCCAAAACCCAATCGTTTTTCTTATACAAACTTGGTTCATATTTCATTTATTGTAAAACTTGTCTATGGTTTATAAAAAAACTGGTTAAACAATAATAACCCAAGCACAAAAATCCTCTACTTCCCTCAATAAACTCGTGAACGACTCGAGCCCAAGGCCAAAAATTCCGATCCAATTCTCGTTCTTCTCTCTCTATTATCCTTCCTCAATTCAACCTACAACAAGTAACCTAATTCCAGAAGTCCATGCACCGTGCACATGCACAAGTGACCGGTGCCACTACGATCAACGTTGATGCTACCCCTGAGTCGCCGCCGACCACCTTCCCATGCCACACCACCCGAAACATCGCCGAAAACCCCAAAACAAAATTTCGAAAGTCCATTGCCTAGAAAGAAAAATTCATTCACTCAAACCCCCCTCGTTTGCCACCATACAAAATGCTGATCCACCAAAACTCCACCAGAAGGTACGCCATCCCATCCTCCTCGATCTCCCTGAGGACCTAACGTCCATTTTTTTTCTCCTTTTGTCATAGTTCGATCAAGGACTGTAGCCAACAGGAACACTCCTCAAACCCTAAACGACCTCGCCACGCTCCATCTCTTCGTACAAATTTTTTTATACCATTTTTCTCAGATTCGCCATCTTCCTACCCTCCTTCGTGCCTAACGACGAATCACCAAATCAAGAGATTCGCCGAGATTCGACCTATGACCAATTTCCAATCATCCCTCAATTTCTCTCCAACCACAAAACTAAATATCTTCATATTACCCTTAAAATTCATGATTTAAGATGGGAATTCAGATTATATGAATAAAACAAAGAATTGTGATGATTTAATTTCAACATGTTTTATGTTTTCACCATTCTTCTTGAATTTCAGATAATATACAAACTTGTTTCATTTAGATGCATTTTTACATCTTAAATTATGTTCAAACAAACATATTTTGTTTGATAACCAAGGCCTGTCAGAGAACAGATAAAGAGAATTTGAATTTTGAAAGGTTTTTGAACCTGTAAAATAAGAAGAGAGCTATTTCCTTATTCTCGGACATACACAGATTTATCACATATATTTATCAACGTGCAAGGCAAATTTCTACTCATGCAAACGATTATCACATCATTACTTCATATTCCTTTATCATGCAACAAATTTTAATCAAATATAAGTTTGTTTATTCACTGATTTAAAAGCAGAAATAGGAATTTTGTTTTGAACTTGATACATGAACTAGAATACTATGATCTGAGAACTTGTACTTGATTTTGAAACTGATACTTTGAATTTGCTTGTGATGATTGCTTTAGGTTGAGTTTGATTTTGCTGCTAGCTTTTCTCTTGAATCGGATTTTTTCTTCTTCTGGTTTTCGATTTTGCTTTCAGGTTTTGATTATAGTATACAGGCACTTGTTTCCTTGTTTGAAAATAGGAAGATAGAAAAAGAAATGAAGAGAAGAGATAGATCTTTATATAGGCTTAATTAGGATTTATTAAAAATAAAAGAAAATAAAAATAACGTGGACTTGTTTAACTTGTTAACATTTGTCATTAATATGTGTTAATTTTCTTCCATTTGTTAAATTATACACATTTAACTAACATGTGTAATTATGCACGTCTTTATTTATTTTAAAATGTTTTTATAAAACTTTTGTATATAATTTACTAATTAATAAATACTTTTCTTAATTTATATAAATAAAACCTTTTAAAGAAAATATTATAAAACTAGTTATATTCTAAATAAAATCATATATAATATATTTTTAAATCCAAAATATTTTAAAGATATTTATCTTTTGAATTTCAAATTTAAATTCAAATTCAATTTAAAATCCACTCACACATATATATAAATACAAATTTAATTTTTATTGAAAATAATAATTTTTCTATTTAAAATCTTCTTATATCTATATATATAAACAATCGTTATTATTTGTTTTTAAAAAAATAAATTTATAAGTTTTAAGTAATTATATCAGGAGATTATCAAATAAATATTTATCCAGATATAAATATTTATTATCAGATTTATTTGTTCCATCTATAAATCAGTATTTTTAATAGTTAAATCAGATAATTATCCAATTCTGATGCTCAAAAATCCGAGTTATCACATACACACACACACACATTTTAAACTCAAGTTCATTAGTGCATAACATGAATAGTGCAAGGAAAGGGTGTCCTTGAAGTGGATGGAAATGAAGGGAGGAGAGGGATGGTGCATGCATACATATATATATTAAAATATAAGCACTAACATAATTTTTAACTAATTTCCTAAGCCTATATATACCCCTTACCTCTCACGTTTCTCATTTTACAATCTCCATCTCCACCTTAAAATTTCCTAAGAACTTGAACTAAACATCCATGGCCTCCTTCATAATTTTCAAAGTGAGAAAATCCACTTGTTTTGCTAAAAATCCCTTTTTTAATCCACAAAAGCACTTCTACATCTTCTACAACACCTCTCTTCTAAACTACATGAAAACACCCACCACAAAACCATATGGCCGAGTCCAAACTTGTCATGGCCATGCCCAACAAGGCCTAGGCTGAGCCCAACATCACTTAGCAGAGCCATTTCAAGTGTTCATGCAACCAAAAGGTTCATATTCGCAAAGTTTCTAAAGCGTTTTCAAGTTTTAACAAAAGTTCGTTTTGATTTAGTAAAATTTCGGTGAGTAAAATAGATATTTTTGGAAAAGAAGTTAACTTGATTTTGGTGAACTATTTTTCGTGAAAATATAGTGGTTATTGGGTTGAATTGCCATGCTGTATTGATGGTATATGATTATATATTTATGGTTGAGCTTGGATTTGTGATTTGGTTCTTAAATAATATGTTTGGATATGGATATGTGATTGGTTGGTTATGATATGATGGTAATGTGTTTATGAAACAAAACAAAGCATATGTAATGTGATTATTGTGAAGTTATCACTTTGAAAAGTCCCAAAGGATTTGAGATCCATTGAAAACGAAAAGTTTTTTTCTTCTAGTTTTGGATTTTGAAAATGTTTTTCCAGTTTTCACCTTTATTTTTAAATTTTCAAAACTTTTCGTTTGTGTTTTAAAATATGCAATAGCTAGAGTTAAAGTGAAGTTTTCACCTATAAATCAATTCTATCGAACTGCGTTTATAGCAATAGTCGCTATGGAAGCACTATGGTAAATTTCACGGTTTTAAGTTTTTGAGTGTTTTCTTTGGATTATTTTTGAAAACTCATTTCAAAATAAATTAAGTAAGTCAAAAAGTTAAATTTTAATAATTTATTTATTTAATTTATTAATTTGGGTAATTATTAATTAATTAATTTATTAATTAGGGTAATTATTAATTGATTAATTAATTAAGTTATCAAGTTAAGTAATTAGATTTAAAGAAATTATTAACTAAGTTGAATATTTTTAATTAAGGAAGACTTAAAATAATGACTAATTAAGATAAAAGAAAATTGATTTTTATTTAATCAATTTTATTTATTTTAATTAATTATTTAATTAGAGTTAATTATTCATTTAATTATTATTTTATTAAAGGTTAATTATCCACTTAATTAGGGTTTAATTTCTTAAATAAATTTTATTTAATTAATAATTAATTAAGTTTAACTGTACATAAAATTAGGATTATTAATGAGTTAATTTTGACTTAATTAAGATTAATTAAGTTTAACCGTGTTTTAAACGTATGATTTGACCAAGGTTTATTTATTTTAATTTTTTTTTAAACTCCATTGGTTACTTATTTTTAACCAATTTCTTGTTTATGTAAAATGTTTTAAAACTAAGAATCTCTTGTCCATGCTATTAAGTAGCCAAATGAATTAAAATAGTTGTAATGAAACAATGACGTGTTTTATTGAAAGAAAGTCGACTTGTATTTATCACAAATACCGCACTTTGGAATGTGATGAATATGAGGGGGTTAATTTCGATAAGCGGGTCATGATAATCCAAGAATATGGAATGTATGTCCATATGTAATTTTCCACCCTTATAGGCGGAAAGTGCGCTATAAATAACTTGACCTCTTAAATTATCGCATCTTAGTTTGAAGAGACTAGGATTGGATATTATTAGTTATGCAAAAACCACTTCGAACCAATGTAAAATTTTGAATTTGAAATAGTATAGGAGAGGTCTAAGATGAAGACTTTAAAGCGTAAGAGCTATTTGTTACTAACATTAAAGGAGATTCCAAAATGGGTGTAGTGGAAAAGGTGTCTTCGGTTCGTTCATCTTCTGAACGACTTGTATGGATGAATGCTGATATTATGTCAACATATAAAAGGCAATGTTAGTATTCCAAGTGGCAATGCTATATTAAAGATAAACGTAGCTGTGATAACCTGAATTTTTGGTCATCTGTAATTGATTAACAAACTGGGTTAATTAATAGAAATATTGAATTATAAATTTAAAAAATGAATCTAATCGTAAATATTTATGTTTGGATAAGTATTTATTTGATCATATCTTAACATAGTCACTTAAAATTGACAAAGTATTCTTTTGAAAATAAGTACTGATGATTGTTTACATAAGTAAATTATTTAAATTAAACAAAATTGTTAATTTCAAACCAATAATATTTATGTGTTATTTTAAGATAATTATTATTTACTTCAAATTGAATTTAGTCTTGTTTAAATATATGTATTTATTTTAAATTAACCTTGAATTGGATTTTTAATGAAATTTAAAGGATTGAATTTGAATTTGAAATTTAAAAAGGGAGTATATCTTAAATATATGTTATATTGATTTAATCAAAAACATAAGTTACGTATAAATAAATATATATATAGATCCATATGTATATTTACAAAAATCTAAAGAATACACATAATATTCATGTGAATATTACATAATTACTTATATATATAACTTAAATAAGTTTTAAGAAAAATAGTAATATTCAAACATTAATAAAACGTTAGAAAATAACATTTGTAAAATATGAATTAAACATTAAAATAACACTTGTAAACATTATAATACATGTTAAAAACACTTGTAAATTCATAAGTATAGGTGTAAGTTAACTAAGACATTAAGGAGACAAATGTCATCCTCTTGTAAATTTAATTTAAAATTAAACTTGTAAAATAAGAACAAAAGTTTTTTTTCTTTTCTTTTTCTCAGCAAAGATTCTTTCTTCATTATCAACAAATATGTAAATCAAAAAAAAGAAACAAGCCATTAGATCTGAGGCGAATTTAATCAAATCAGACATTTAAACCTGAAAAAAAAAGGGAAGAACAAAATCTGCACACTTCTATTACATATCAGAGAGATGGCTGAAACAAAAATCAAAATAACAGTTCAAATTCGGCAAAAATTCAACATGTTCATATTACAGACCTGAGAAGCTTTAAGGTTCAAGTTTAAAGGGGTTTCAGGCATTTGCAAATTTCTGTTCAAAGCAATTCTCTGTTCAACTATATCTACGGTGAGTAAACTAGATCTGAATACACTTTTATGTTTGGATGTTGTGATGGATTCTCGAATTAAAATAGGGGATAATGTTTTACTTTTATAAAATTACGTATGCATGTATGTATCTGAGAAAGTTCATGCATATGTTCACCTCTGTTTTAAGTTGTAGATTCAACTCAGTAAGGAAAAAAAATTTTGTATCTTCCTAATCCAATCAATATTATACCTTGATATCTACATGGAAGTTGATTGTTACTATATGATAATGGATTTAAAAATAATTCCAAGGAAAAATATTAAGTTAATGATGTGTAAAATATTTATTTACAGTAAAATAATCATAGACCGGAAATTTGAGCGTTTTAGTTTTACAATCTGATTATACAATTGTATTCGTAGTACAAAATAAAGATTTTAGTTGAAGAATTTATGATTTTTAAGTTTTTAAATGATGAGGAATAGCGAGTTGAACTGGAAACTCATTTTGGTCAAAACCAAGTGATCAATGATGAGTTGGACGTCGCGATTAGGAGTGAAGCTTGCTGATGCATTGGTGGGTGCGCGAAAAATACAAATTGATTTTATTTCGCATCGTAGTGTTTGGAAAAAAGTATTTTAGGGTTTAAGAACCCAAATTGGGTCGAGCTGTTCATCGCGCTCATGTGGCAGCGTGGGATGATCGGAGTTGATCGCAATCATGGGGATGGCTGCTGGAGGGTTCGATGAAGCTATGGTGATGATGGTAGGACTTCTCAAGGTTGGAGGCAATGGTGGGGGTGCGAATTTCTGGCAGTGTTGGTTTCTGGATTTGGTCGTAATGGTTCGTTTCTGTTTCGAAGATACTTCTGTTGATCTGGGTCCTCGTTTGGGTTTGTAGGGGTTCGTGTGGTCTGTGGGGGTGGTCATGACGATCACCAGTGGTCGACGATCACCAGTGGTCAAGCGAGTGATCTATTTATACTGTAGGTTTAAAATTCGATCGTGAAATAAAGCAGAGAAGGAGAAGTTCTCGGGAAAGTATCGGGTAACCTTGGGTTTTACTCGAAGTACTAAGGCTCGTGGCACGGGTCGGGTTAATTGTTTGTAACAGTTTTTAACAGAATCTGTTGTTTTGTTTTTAATTCTAAAATAAAATCTAAAACTCGGAATTCAAATGAAAGTAAAGTTTTTAAATGAGATTTAAATTTGGTTTTCAATCTGATTTTAAGTTTAAATATAAGTTCAAAATAGATTCAATATGAATTTGAATCTAGTTTGGAAATAAATGCGTTTTAAATTTAAATTGACTTAAGAATATTAAAGTGTTTAAGGAGTTTAAAGTGTAAAGAATTTGAATTTAAATGGAGTTTGGAAAGTAAAAGAGGATTTAAAAGTTAAATCAGAATTTTAAATCAAATTCAAATTGAATTTAAGTCTCTGGTTTCGGAAATAAGATAAAGTTTATAAATTTAAATATTATAATTAAGTTGAAAAGTTGAAGTATACTTTATTGATTTGAAATTAAAAAGGGATTTATTTTAAAATCTTTACTTGGGAAATGTAATTCAAGAGTAAATTACTTGGTGTAATTTATTAAAGAATTAATATAATTAATTAAGGAATTAATTAATTAAGATAGTGATTACAATATGGTTAATTACTGTTTTAAGATTGATTAAGGCTGATTAATGAAAGTGATTAACTAAGAATTATAAATTATGGAAGTAATTAATTAAAGATTAATTACTGTAAAAAAAAGTAAAGGATAATTACTTGGTGGAAGAAATTAAGTGATAATTACTCAGTGTAATTAAAAGATTAATCAAGGGGTTGGTTTCATTGATAATGGAATTAAGAAAGATAATTTCTGAGTGCAATTAATCAAGGTTGATTAATAAATGTAATGAAATTAAAGGTTAATTATCAAATGAAATTTAAAAATAATTAACTAATGAAAATTAGTAGAGGATCATTAATTAATGTAATTATTAGAAGTGGTCAATCTGGTTTATTAATGATTGAATGATGATGAATATTTTAAATTGGTTGATATCTCTGATATGAGTTGCTTGGTGATATGCTATGTTAGATGGACGGTGATAATATGATTAATTATCAATTATGAATTACTATGAAAAAATATCTGATAATGGAAGTTGAGTAGTATTTAATTGAATAACTTGAATTCAGATAAAATTGAATTTGAAAAGACCGGAGTCGGGTATTAGTAAATATTCGAAACCACTTCGATTCTTTATAATTTGATGTGTGAAATCAATATAATGAAATGGAATGATTAAAGTGATTGGAGCATTTAATCTAAGTTATGATACTTAGAAATTGATGTGTTATGTAAGTAATGTCTACAATGACTTGTGAAGTTGTAAACTGATACAAGTTTCCCGAGTTACCTGGGTTTATATAAGTTGTATGTTTTGGTATTCCGTGTTAGATGAGTTTACTCACGCTGGTTTCCAGCCTGACCCGGGAGTTACTTTGATGTAATGCTCGGGTCAGACTGAGTATTACAGATTTCCAGGTAATGACGTTTTGGAGCTCAGGAGGCGAGCTGGATGGCAGAGACGTATGGAGAGTTTACACTATGATATTGTATATGTCTGAGACATAATATAAATTGTATCTGTCCAATGTTTGTAAAATTGTTGTAACTCTGATATATCGATGTAAAATTCATAGATACAGTTTTCTTTGGTATAATTATTATTATTGATATTATATTTTATCCGCTGTGAAAGTAAGATTGTGTGTTTCTTTTCTGTTCTTCTTCTATCTCTTTCTTCTTTTCTCTAACTATCTGGAATTTTCAGGATCGAAAATTTCCGGGTCGTTACATTTGGTATCAGAGCAAAGGATTAAGCGAGAACCTTGGCTCTGGTGGGATTACTCATTAAGGATAGGGTAAGTGGTACCCTAGAATGAGTTGAGTATATGTATATATGAGAGAGCGTACTTGTTATTTTCTTATATAAAGGTTTTAAAATGATTTCAAAAGTAAATGTATCTTATATAAGGAATAGATTATCTATTATATTAAGGAAATTGGTTGTAGTATTAATTAAACTAAAAGTAATAGTAAGAATTAAGAAGTAATATAATACAACCGAATTGAAATTAAATAAAGACAAGTTTGAAATGGATTCAAACGAAAATTGAAATCTTGAGTTAGAAAAGTATTTCAAAATAAGATGAATTAGAATTGGTTTCAAACCAAAGAAATAGATGGTTATTGTGTTTAATAATGGAATGATTGTTCTTCAATAAACAATAAAATGTTTTAAGGAAGTAACCATTTAAAAAGGAAATAATTTGTAAATATGAAAGGATATAAATAAAAGTGGGTTTCAAATTGTGAAGTCCTGAATTCGACGTTTAAAAATTTGAATTGGTTTCAAAATGTTAAAGGAAATAATATTATTCAAACTACTTTGAATATGATCTTATTTTAAAAATAAGAAATGTTTGAAAATATTAAACAAAATTTGTTTGAATTGAAAAAACCAAAGGTGGTTTGAATTTTAAAATTTGGCTTGGCAAGCCAAGTAGTAAATATGTATATGTATGGATATACTTAAATATCAAAGATGATTTGAGGTAAACTCTAGATGTTGAGTTTTAAATCTGGAATGAGATATGATACCCAAAGTGATAAGTTTTTGAACTTAATAAGTGGAAGATTATTTATGAGAAGTTTAAAATTTGAAATGGAAGTTCAAATTGGGTAAGGTTGACTGGATTAAGTAAATTGAGTTTAACTTGGGAAAAAGTTAAATAAGTTGGAATGATCAACATGATTTGGGAATTTCAAGATGGAATTGGAATTTAATTTGGAAAGTTAAATGGTTAATCTGAATTGAGAGTTTGTGTGATCTCAAAATGGGTTTAAGATTTAGAAATTGTAAATTGATGGATGTTTTAAGATGAATTGGATGATATCATCCAATTGTTGTTAAAAATCTTTAAGTTGTGAATTGGATTTGTTTAAATGAATAAGAAATGGAGTATGGTAATCCATTGTTGAGATAAAAAGGGAAATTAAACTTTAATTTGAAGCTAAGGGGATGGAATTACCTTGAACTAAAAAATTGAGTAATTGGGTAATAAATTAAGTTGTTTAAAAGCTTTTAATAAAGGTTAACTTGGTTTAAAGGGTTAATTCAATCGTAGTGAATTTAACTCGAATTTATATAATTCGAGATGGTTTAAGTTTGAAATTTTAATTAGTTCAAATTGAGTTTGATTTGAATTAATTGAAATGGTGATTGAAGATGTATGAATATAAGATTCAAATGGAAAATTTGAATTAGATTAATTTGAATAATTTGGAATTGAAATTAAAGTTGAATGGTTTTAAATTCAAATGGAATTTGAATTGGATTTGGAGGAAATCAAGAATAATTCAACTTGATTTGGAAATGGAGTTTAAAATTGAAATTAATTCAAACTGGAGTTGAAATGAATTGAAATTGGAACTAGTTCAATTGAAATTTATTTGAATTAGTAAATTTGAGATGAAGGTTGAATAAAGTTAAATTTGGAAAGAACGGAGGAATTCAACTTGAACTGGGTTAAATAGATTTCAATGGAAATTGAAGTTATTTAAATTGGAATTGGGTCAATTTAAATGGTAGAAGAAATTTAAATTGAATTGATGAGAATGGAGATTGGAAAGTGAATAGTTTTGACTCTGGACTATTTTTAATATAATTTTTTTTAATATAAACCTATTTTTCCAAGCTATTTATTATATATACAACTTTCTTTTAAAAGCCAAATTATCTTATACTTGTTTTACAATTATTTTTGAAACTGTTTTCCAACTGTTTTATAAGTTAATTACTACATTTCAATTATTTTACAGAACTAATTACTATCTTACTATTATTTTGCAATTATTTAAAAAAATTATAATTATTTTAACTATTTTCTAACTATTTTACTCCTATTTTACAAACTAGTAATTATTTTCCAACTACTTATCTATTTTTAACTTTTCAAGCTATTTTCTAAATTTAAACATGATAGAGTTTAAACTGTTATTGTTTAAATACCCAATAGAGATAAGAATAGAGGTGATAATCCGTATGGATTTAAGCGATTGTGAATAAGTGAATGAAAATTAAAGTGAATATGAATAGAAAGAGAAATACGTAGGGTGTACGTATGTTATTCTATTCGCATAGTGATTTGATCCAGATTCGAGCACAAAATTTCGAGATAGTTATATCGATCCGAGTGGGATTTTTCACTCGATTTTCGACGGCGAAACTGGATATGGATTGTTGATTGGTTCTGGGTATTCTCTATCATAGTTAGACTATGCAAGGAGAATGACAGTTTCTGATCAAGAAACCAGATCTGTGTCCGCACTAGGAAGTCGGGTGGACGATACTAGTTCGGAAGTGAAATTGTGTGATTGAGTGAGCGATCAGATTGGTATGCGTACGAATGGTACGTGTACATCGTACGGATTTGAATGAAAATGATATTGAAAGGAGTAATCAAATTTGAATATTTGATTTTGAATAAAAAAAGTTAAATATCTTTTTTTTTATAAAATGAAATTCCCTTGTTGAATCTATTGCCAGAAGAAAAGGATTTTGAAGGTGTTTTGAAGTATAAAAGGATTTTATACAAGTTTAAAATGATCCAAAGATTTTTATCAAGGATTTTATATATATCTCTATATATATAAAGGATCATATGAGGATTTTGGAAAAAGGTTTTAGGAACCTTTGGATTTGGAAAGGCTTTTGATTTTTGGGTAAAATCAATATTGAATTTGGAAAGCCTAGTTTGAGAATCATCGATTTGGGATAATCGATTTTGGTATAAAAGAACTTTGTATAAGATCATACTAGGTGTATGATTTGAAGATACCATATATGTATAGTATAAAATGTTTTGATGATAGCTCTGGGGAAAAAGGCGCTCCCTTGAAATGAACTTCTCAGGAGTACCACCGGGTGGTGCTGCCTTGAGCCCCAAGGGGGGATTCTAAAGTTGATCTTGTGAGGAGTCCGGACAAAACTAGTTCCTGAGGATTATGAGTAGAGTATACCATAGCGAAAGTCGTGTGTGCCGTTGAGAGCCAACAGTTACATGGACTTTTGCTGCGACGGCAACGTAACCCAAGATGTAACTGCGACCTATGGTATAACATAGCGAAAGTCGTGTGTGCCGCTGAGAGCCAACAGTCTGCGTTTGATTTTATATTGGCAGACTGCGACCTATGTAGGAGTGGAGAGGTTTCATTTTGACAGGGAAAATCAGAGGCCGCTGAGAGCCTACAGTTATATGGACTTTTGCCGCGATGGCAACGTAACCCTGGATGTAACTGTGATCTGTTGTGTGGGTTCCATGGCGTAATCGAGAGGCCGTGGAGAGCCTGCAGTTACATGGACTTTTGCTGTGACGACAACGTAATCCTGGAATGTAACTGTGACCATGGATGAGGGTGATGATTTCCAGAGCATTATCACCAAAGATATATCCTCTATTTTCAAAATATTTTCTATATTTTCAATTTTCAAAATATTTTCAATGGATGTTGAAAACGAGTCTGCCAAGCACTTGTAGATTTTCAGTCATACGCCTGATCCACGCATGACCGAATTTCTGGGAGAACAAGGATAGACTGGTTGAGACATCGAGTTATAAAAGTATTTTTATACAAACTATTCTTGGCAATATTATATAGATTCTGAAGGTGTTTGAAAAATGATCAAAGAATATTTTAACTGGTTTTTAAATATTTAATAAATTCTGTTTTCGTTCCTCCTTTTCGAGGACGAAAAGATTCAAAGGGGGAAGGAATGTGATAACCCGAATTTTTGGTCATTTGTAATTGATTAACAAACTGGGTTAATTAATAGAAATATTGAATTGTAAATTTAAAAAATGAATCTAATCGTAAATATTTATGTTTGGATAAGTATTTATTTGATCATATCTTAACATAGTCACTTAAAATTGACAAAGTATTCTTTTGAAAATAAGTACTGATGATTGTTTACATAAGTAAATTATTTAAATTAAACAAAATTGTTAATTTCAAACCAATAATATTTATGTGTTATTTTAAGATAATTTTTATTTACTTCAAATTGAATTTAGTCTTGTTTAAATATATGTATTTATTTTAAATTAACCTTGAATTGGATTTTTAATGAAATTTAAAGGATTGAATTTGAATTTGAAATTTAAAAAGGGAGTATATCTTAAATATATGTTATATTGATTTAATCAAAAACATAAGTTAGGTATAAATAAATATATATATATAGATCCATATGTATATTTACAAAAATCTAAAGAATACACATAATATTCATGTGAATATTACATAATTACTTATATATATAACTTAAATAAGTTTTAAGAAAAATAGTAATATTCAAACATTAATAAAACATTAGAAAATAACATTTGTAAAATATGAATTAAACATTAAAATAACACTTGTAAACATTATAATACATGTTAAAAACACTTGTAAAATCATAAGTATAGGTGTAAGTTAACAAAGACATTAAGGAGACAAATGTCATCCTCTTGTAAATTTAATTTAAAATTAAACTTGTAAAATAAGAACAAAAGTTTTTTCTTTTCTTTTTCTCAGCAAAGATTCTTTCTTCATTATCAAAAAATATGTACATAAAAAAAAAAGAAACAAGCCATTAGATCTGAGGCAAATTTAATCAAATCAGACATTTAAACCTGAAAAAAAAGGGAAGAACAAAATCTGCACACTTCTATTACATATCAGAGAGATAGCTGAAACAAAAATCAAAACAACAGTTCAAATTCGGCAACAATTCAACAGGTTCATATTACATACCTGAGAAGCTTTAAGGTTCAAGTTTAAAGGGGTTTCAGGCATTTGCAAATTTCTGTTCATAGCAATTCTCTGTTCAACTATATCTACGGTGAGTAAACTAGATCTGAATACACTTTTATGTTTGGATGTTGTGATGGATTCTCGAATTAAAATAGGGGATAATGTTTTACTTTTATAAAATTATCTATGCATGTATGTATCTGAGAAATGTTCATGCATATGTTCACCTCTGTTTTAAGTTGTAGATTTAACTCAGTAAGGAAAAAATTTTGTATCTTCCTAATCCAATCAATATTAGACCTTGATATCTACATGGAAGTTGCTTGTTACTATATGATAATGGATTTAAAAATAATTCCAAGGAAAAATATTAAGTTAATGATGTGTAAAATATTTATTTACAGTAAAATAATCATAGACCAGAAATTTGGGCGTTTTTGTTTTACAATCTGATTATACAATTGTGTTCGTAGTACAAAATAAAGATTTTAGGTGAAGAAATTATGCTTTTTAAGTTTTTAAATGATGAGGAATAGCGAGTTGAACTGGAAACTCGTTTTGGTCAAAACCCAGTGATCAATGACGAGTTGGACGTCGCGATTAGGAGTGAAGTTTGCTGATGCATTGGTGGGTGCGCGAAAAATACAAATTGATTTTATTTCGCAACGTAGTGTTTGGAAAAAAGTATTTTAGGGTTTAAGAACCCAAATTGGGTCGAGCTGTTCATCGCGCTCATGTGGCAGCGTGGGATGATCGGAGTTAATCGCAATCATGGGGATGGCTGCTGGAGGGTTCGATGAAGCTATGGTGATGATGGTAGGACTTCTCAAGGTCGGAGGCGATGGTGGGGGTGCGAATTTCTGGCAGTGTTGGTTTCTGGATTTGGTCGTAATGGTTCGTTTCTGTTTCGAAGATACTTCTGTTGATCTGGGTCCTCGTTTAGGTTTGTAGGGGTTCGTGTGGTCTGTGGGGGTGGTCATGACGATCACCAGTGGTCGGCGATGCTGGTGTAGGTGCACGGTGTGCAAGTCATGTCAGGGGGTGAGTTGCTCGAAGTCAGGTTCGGGAAAGTAGGGTCGTAGCTCGGGTTGGCCTCGGGGTGTCAAGCGAGTGATCTATTTATACTGTAGGTTTAAAATTCGATCGTGAAATAAAGCAGAGAAGGAGAAGTTCTAGGGAAAGTATCGGGTAACCTAGGGTTTTACTCGAAGTACTAAGGCCGTGGCACGGGTCGGGTTAATGTTTGTAACAGTTTTTAACAGAATCTGTTGTTTTGTTTTAAATTCTAAAATAAAATCTAAAACTCAGAATTCAAATGAAAGTAAAGTTTTTAAATGAGATTTAAATTTGGTTTTCAATCTGATTTTAAGTTTAAATATAAGTTCAAAATAGATTCAAGATGAATTTGAATCTAGTTTGGAAATAAATGAGTTTTAAATTTAAATTGACTTAAGAATATTAAAGTGTTTAAGGAGTTTAATGTGTAAAGAATTTGAATTTAAATGGAGTTTGGAAAGTAAAAGAGGATTTAAAAGTTAAATCAGAATTTTAAATTAAATTCAAACTGAATTTAAGTCTCAGGTTTCGGAAATAAGATAAAGTTTATAAATTTAAATATTGTAATTAAGTTTAAAAGTTGAAGTATACTTTAATGATTTGAAATTAAAAAGGGATTTAGTTTAAAATCTTTACTTGGGAAATGTAATTCAAGAGTAAATTACTTGGTGTAATTTATTAAAGAATTAATATAATTAATTAAGGAATTAATTAATTAAGATAGTGATTACAATATGGTTAATTACTGTTTTAAGATTGATTAAGGCTGATTAATGAAAGTGATTAACTAAGAATTATAAATTATGGAAGTAATTAATTAAAGATTAATTACTGTAAAAAAAAGTAAAGGATAATTACTTGGTGGAAGAAATTAAGTGATAATTACTCAGTATAATTAAAAGATTAATCAAGGGGTTGGTTTAATTGATAATGGAATTAAGAAAGATAATTTCTGAGTGCAATTAATCAAGGTTGATTAATAAATATAATGAAATTAAAGGTTAATTATCAAATGAAATTTAAAAATAATTAACTAATGAAAATTAGTAGAGGATCATTAATTAATGTAATTATTGGAAGTGATCAATTTGGCTTATTAATGATTGAATGATGATGAATATTTTAAATTGGTTGATATCTCTGATATGAGTTGCATGGTGATATGCTATGTTAGATGGACGGTGATAATATGATTATTTATCAATTATGAATTACTACGAAAAAAATATCTGATAATGGAAGTTGAGTAGTATTTAATTGAATAACTTGAATTCAGATAAAATTGAATTCGAAAAGACCGGAGTCGGGTATTAGTAAATATCCGAAACCACTTCAATTCTTTATAATTTGATGTGTGAAATCAATATAATGAAATAGAATGATTAAAGTGATTAGAGCATTTAGTCTATGTTATGATACTTAGAAATTGATGTGTTATGTATGTAATGTCTATAATGACTTGTGAAGTTGTAAACTGATACAAGTTTCCCGAGTTACCCGGGTTTATATAAGTTGTATGTTTTGGTATTCCGTGTTAGATGAGTTTACTCACGCTGGTTTCCAGCCTGACCCGGGTGTTACTTTGATGTAATGCTCGGGTCAGACCGAGTATTACAGATTTCCAGGTAAGGACGTTCTGGAGCTCAGGAGGCGAGCTGGATGGCAAAGACGTATGGAGAGTTTACACTATGATATTGTATATGTCTGAGACATAATATAAATTGTATCTGTCCAATGTTGTATAAAATTGTTGTAACTTTGATATATCGATGTAAAATTGATGGATACAGTTTTCTTTGGTATAATTATTATTATTGATATTATATTTTATCCGCTGCGAAAGTAAGATTGTGTGTTTCTTTTCTGTTCTTCTTCTATCTCTTTCTTCTTTTCTCTAACTATCTGGAATTTTCGGGATCGAAAATTTCCGGGTCGTTACAGTAGCCTTGGGCCTCATCAACTGAAAATGACCAAAACAAGGTATGCAGTAGGGCTATGTGGGTCGTGCCCATTAGGGTATGTCATCACCATATCTAGAATCGATATTTGATCCATTTTTGTATGCTCCGGTATGGTTGCTGATCCCAACCGTGGTGGTGATGTATGCGGTAATACTAGTCAAGTAGTATGCTAGTATAGCAGGAGTACAAGATGATCTTGTCAAACCCCAGGTATATTTTATCTAGAGTTGCATCTTTGAAAGATAGATCCTTACATGATCCTTACATGGTCTTCGAAAGAATGACCAAAACATGGTATGGAATCTATTTCCCAATAAGTGCCTTCGGTCTTAGTTGTATACTTATTATGCTAGAATTTAGTTAATGTTACAATTTCGGCTACGTGAATTATTTTCTGTTCCTAAAACTCTTGGGTACTTAAATTTGTATAAGTAGCCAAGTGATTCATGTTTCTTGCGGAAGCATTTTGAAGGAGCTTGAGCAGGTGGCTTCACAGTTATTATCTTATTTCGCTATGTTTATGAATTATTTTTGTATTTTGTATGGTTAGGTAGTTATAATTGTCTAGTTGAAGGTTGTAATGCAATGACTCTGATGTATTAATATTATAGAAATGGCTATGTAATCTTATTTGTCTATTATATGTTGTTCTAATTCATGGTGAGATTCTATGATTGTGTAGTTTCTTCTTATCTTTCTTTTTCTTCTACCCTTAATGGTTTGTCTTTCGGTGCATGAAAGGCAGTCGTTGCATGCCCTTTTTCTGATCATGGTGTAACTCTACACAAAAAATGAAGCCTCCAGTGGTATTTCGGTACCTTCTAAACATAATTAAGTAAACAAATATACGTGGTAGTCCCAAAATTAGGAACTCCCAATCGCATTTGGTTTTAGTCATCCAATGCAATAAATAAAAATATTCGTAAAATACTTTGAAAATATTTATTGGAAAAAATTCCAAACTCTTAACAAAATAATAATATTTCTCGAATACTTCAAATCATACGATTATTATTTCTTCCCAAAATCATTTCAAAGACTATTTTCAAAACGATTTCAAAACCACCGGGTTTTAAGTTCAAATAAAAGATAGTTTTATAAATATTTTTTAATCAAAACATTTCAATCAATATTTATTTCCAAAATATATTTACTTTTGAAAATATTCTAATTAGGGAAAACACTTTCATAAATATAAATCACTTTTCAAAGCACTTATTTAATTTAAAGTTCAAATTTTAAACATTAAATTATTATAACTAATTATAATTATTTAATAAACCAATACTATCGCTAACACCTTATAGTCAAATTGTGAAACAAATCAAAAGGTTATTGCAAAATAAAAGGGTTAGCCCAAAAATTGTTTCTGCCCAATCCATGCAAAATAAAAAGGGTTATTGCTCATAAAGTGGCCGAGCACAATTCAAACAACCAAACAAAACAATAATAACAAACACATTGCTATCAACAATTAACAATAAATAAATAACACATCATTTATCTAATATTAATAAACTAGCATATTAATTAATGTCCAAATTAATATAATATCAAAACGAGGACTTATTTTGCTAAATAGATGCCCAAAATAACCTATCTAATTTAGTTATAGCAGAACGGTGTTTTGTTATGCCAAATTGATCTCACAAACGAAATACAATTAATTTAACCGTGTTATTATTTAAAACCAACTTAACTATATTCTACAACTATTAATTTATCAATATTTTATACTCCGTTAAAATTATCAATAAGTTATACTATCATGTTCTAAATATTGATACGAATCTAATGCCAAAGACCACGGGTTAAACGGACTTTGTATGGGTGAGTTATTCATATTCAAAGTCAAACCTTTTTAATTAACTAAACTTTTTGAATTAATCTCACCCACTACACAACTTATCTCAAGACCCAAAATACCCAAACCCACACCCAATCATACCCATTTTGAAATGTTTGCACATGTTATTCACTAACGGCCATGCACATACCCATAGGCCGATCCTTCTTTCCCTTGTATCTCCATCTCCGCTTCACTAAATCACATGGTATCTTCAACGTTCAATTCCTTGTCCGAGACGACATCGGCCAATGCTTTCATTTTCGAACTTGGTTCCATCTATGGCCAACAAAAGGTGACACCAAGTCAGCCACCTCTAATCGCCACGGCCCCCACATGCCACCATCTCAAGTACAACATGAACGAAAAGTGTAACTTGCTTCGTCCTCTATAAGTTTCATGTTGATGACTTTGGCTAATTCTTAGTATTTGAGGAGTTGGAAATATTAAATGAAAGTGAATGTGAAAATATGCTGCAATGTTCATTTTGGCAGAGAAGAAAATGAAATGTCTTAAGGAAATTATGTTTATGCTTTTTCTTTTATGCCTGTGAATGTGTACATAATATATATAAACCCAAATCCTTCTAAGCTAAGCTAATAAAAGTCAAATTACTTCAAGGCGAAGCAATCCAAAAAGTCATGTGAAAGGACAGCAAAAATATGTGTAAGATTGTGTTCTTGTGTGGTTTAAGAATTTTTTTTGTAGTACACCACCGCACAATATCACGTTGCATATGAGCTATGAATGATAGACAAAAATATGACTGCGCACAACAATGCGACACGATTATGAAACAACAATAAAATCCACTGTTTAGCTTATACTGTGTAGTTTCAAAACTACAGAAGTTTGTCGCAAAATGTGTCAAATAAAAATTTAATTATTTTCCAAATTAAATTTTTTTAAATTATATAAATTAATTTAAAAACACACCACTAGAATCGGGCAGTTATTTGAAAAATTAGATTTTATTATATTTAAATTCAAGTTCAAATATTTAAATAAATTATATATTCAAATTTGACTACTAAAAAGTTACGGTCTTTACAATGCTTGTTTATAAAAAAACTCATATTGTTGGATTCTTGACACATGATGCCTTATTTGAAATAGATAGTCGTGATCTGCTGATGTGGAACGTGTTCGAAGTGACATGTGGCTCATCTTTTGTAGCTTTATGGCCTGATACATGATGGCTCCATATCATCACACGATGGTTCTACTTTATC
Source organism: Allium cepa (assembly GCA_030765085.1). Lineage (NCBI taxonomy): Eukaryota > Viridiplantae > Streptophyta > Magnoliopsida > Asparagales > Amaryllidaceae > Allium > Allium cepa. The sequence goes on along the minus strand of CM060943.1, from coordinate 603,536,918 downwards.
TTCCTTTGATAACTTAATTTGTCATCTTATGATGGCTTTGCTTTATCACCCTTCGAAAGCTTAATTTACATCCATGCGATGGCTTTATTTCACGATGAATTCAAAAATCATTACATGATGGCATCACTTTCTTACCCCACGATAGCTTCAAGAATTTTCCTCATGATTACTTCAATTCTTCATTTCACGATGGCCTTTAGGTATTATTTCACGATGGCATTAATGCTTCATTCCATGATAACTTCGAGGGCTATAGTATGATGGCTTTTATATTCTACATTCAAAGTCACCACATGATAGGCCTTATAAATTAAACCCATGAAGGCTTTCATTGCTATCATGAGATGGCTCTTAGGAATCAACCCACGATAGCTTTCACTATCACCACAGGATGGCTCTTTGGAATCAACCTACGAAAACTTCCATTCCTACCTTATAGTGACTCTTTCCCATGATAGATTTCACCATTACCACACGATATCTCTTTGGAATAAACCCACAAAGACTTCCGTTGCTACCATGCAGTGGCCCTTTGGAATTAACCCACAATAGCTTTCACTATTACCACACGATTTCTCTTGGGCATCAACCAATGATAGCTCACTCTTTTGCAATACTTCTTCTTTGTTGACCCACGTATCTCTAGGTTTGTTCATCTTGACTATCTATTCTAATTTGTTTCTATTTAAAGGTTCATTTCTATTTAAAATTAAGAGTATAACATCGTATCATTGAAAAAAATACAATGGCAAAAACCCTAACCTAACCACCTTCTTCTTCTTATCCTTATTTCATCTTATACTCTTTTCTACCTTTCTTCCAAATCTTTTCTCTATTGAGTTATCTTTTATTCATCATTTCTTTGTGTGCATTTATGGAATCAGTAGAGTAGTCGGATGAAGGTTGGATGGAGGTAATACATAGGAAAGGTACGAGTCTAATAGGTGAAAGTGGCAGGGTTAATTTGGGAGCACTTCACACTTGTAGGATGAAAGTAATCTAGAAAAAAGGTTTCAATGGGCAACAATAGAGGTGACCCTCATATGTTAGGGGTACTTTCCAAGTGATGCTAGGAAAACAATGTAATTTGAGGTAGTCAAAGGGGTGCTTTAGTTATGAATGAGGATCAGATCTGTTTGGAGTTTATTTATCCTATTATGGAAAAAGGAAGCCGCTTAGGGGAGCTTTCGAGGGAGCCAACCAACGAAGCAGAGGAAGGTTGGAAATTTTGCATCATGCTATATATAGTGGGATAGATTCCTTTCTTTAAAATGTTTGAAGCACATTCTAAAAGAGTGTGGAAGACGAAAAAGGACTTTGAGGTGCAATCCAAGAAGAATGGTTTAGTTGCTGTAAGATTTGGTTCAGAGGAGGATTTTAGAAAGATTTTAGAATTGGGTGTAAAATTTTAGCGACAATATATAGAGATCTGTAGAGGTCGGAAGTAGCTTCGTAATGGAGAAAATGGTTCGCATATCAAAGTTAGGAGGTGAAAGTTATAAGGGAAAATGTGAAGTGAGCTGAATTGACAGGGTCAGACGTCTGAGGAAAAGGGTTAGACGTCTGACCCTTCAGTAAATCTGCAGCAGTCCTATTTCATAGAATGAGGTCAGATGTCTGTGTCTATTCAGAATTGGTTCCAGAGCATGTAGTCAGACGTCTGACCAAATGGTCAGACGTCGGAGCGGAAGCGAAACTTTTTCCAGAGACTACAGTCAGACGTCTGACCGTTGTAGTCAGACATCTGAGGCGACTTTCTGCATGTTTTCACGTGTGGACTTGGCGTGAAGATTTGTGACAACTGCAGGGACAATTTCAAAACATTGCCTAGGGTTTCTATTCTCCTATATAAGCTAACTTCAGGTTCCAAATCTGCGTGTGCGGAAAAAACAGCTGCAAGAGATTAGCCTCCACCAAATTAGGGTTTATAAAAACCTAATTTTCTTCAATTCTCTTCTCCACGAATCAATTTTAATTAAAATTTTGATCATTGCATTCAATCTCTTGTACTCTTCTCATCAATATTAATAAAAAGCTCTCTTTTAAGGTGGATGTACACGAACACAACGTTAGTGGAACCACTATAAAATCGTTGTGTGATTTACTTTTTGTTATTGCTTTGATTTCTATATTGCTTATTTGGGATTGTGATTGTCTTCCATAGGTTGAGAGCGGAATTGAGTCGTTGTTTGGTTTTTTTTACACTTCTTACCATGATCCCGTCTTCCGCTGTGCTTGTGGGGTTTCGATTTGAGTGGTCTCGAGTTGGAAACCCAACCCAACATGTGGTATCGGAGCTTTAGTATTGGTAGGTGGTTGTAGAAATTCCTGAATCAAGTAGTAACTCAAGTATTTCCTCAATGGATAATCCAAGCGGTGTAGCTCCTTATATACGTGGCTCGTACGCAGCTTCAGGATCACAATTGGTAATAGACAAGTGGAATTGCGATAATGATTTTGAAAAATGACAATGGAAGATGAAAGCGGTTCTAAGAAGGAATTGGGTGCATTGGGTCGTGTTTGATACACATTTATTGCCAACGGACATCTCGGATGTTGAGAGAGAGAAGATGGAAGAGTGGGCATTCACTACACTTTAACTTGCTATGGGAGAGAATGTTATCTCTAAAATAAGTGGTGAGACAACTGCTAAGGGTATTTGGGACAAGTTGGAGGAGTTGTATATGAAGAAGTCACTGACAAATCGTTTGATCTTATTGCGAACGTTCTTCACCTATAAGTTGAAGGAAGGTACTTTGCTAAAGGCACACTTGAATACTTTTGATGATTTTCTAATGAAGATGAAGGTGGTAGATTTGAAAATTGAGGAAGAACAGAAGGCGATATTGTTGTATTCATTGCTAGATCGCTAGACAGGTTTCTCAATTAGTTTGATCTATAGCCGGGATACATTGACTCTTGATGATGTCAATATGGGTCTTCTTAGCGGAAGTCGAGGGATCAAATGAACGAGCTAGGTGATGGAAGTAGTGGTTCTAGTAATGGTCATGGTTTATTTATGGAGAAGGAGAGGCATGTGAAGAAGGAGAACCGGGGGCATTCTAAATCAAGAAATCCTGATTGGAGAGGAAAGTCGAAGGAAAGAAAAGGCAAGTGCTAATTTGTAGAAAGCCCGATCATTGGAAGAATGAGTGTCTGGACAAGAAGAAGGCAAAGAAGGAAGTAGCATCTTCATCAGTAGCGGTGGAGAGTGTAGTTGGCAAGGGAGATGTAGATGTTTTATCGGCGGTAGCATCAGATGTTTCGGGTAGCGAATGGGTGCTCGATTCGGGGGCGTCTTATCATATGACGCCAAATAGGAATTGTTTTTATTCTTACATCGACAAAGAAGGAAATTCAACTGTTATGGGAAATGGTGCTATTTGTGGCGCCCCACCTCTATACCCACGCTAGCCAAGAACACTATGGTGTAATGCTGTCAACTAGCACGGAGAATAAGGCTGTTGAGGAGCGACCATCCGTGTAATTGCTTTGCGCGAGCACCGATATGTCAGATAGTATAACATACGTTTTTATTTCAAGAGGAAATCCGACATACCGATACAAACACAAAGCTACTACACAGTGGCTATAATAATCTTCGAAAACAAATATAGAAATAAGCATAACACAAATCAGTCACAGATAATTCATATCACAAAGGCGGAAGAAGATATGAATATATAACTAACACATGAAAGTGTAAATCAGAGTAGTGGCCAAAAAGATCCACCATAATACAAAAGAATAGCAACACGTTCTATACAAAAGAATACATCTATGAGTCCATATCATAAGTGTATACAACAAAATAAACTACTAATCCAAGTAGTTAGCCAAAAGATCATATGATAACCCCAGAAGAGAAGTCAAGCAGAAGCACCTGTAACATCTCGGTCTAACCCGAGTATTATTTAAGAAGAAAATAATAAACGGATCAGTCTAGCTATAAATATCAGAAGAAATGATATAGAATAAGAGATATGACTAAACGTATAATAATCACAATGCCAAGCTGTGATAAATAAATAATTGAAAAATCAACAAGAGATTAATCAATATCGCAAAGATCTTCTCAAAGATAAAAAAAGGAATGTCATACTCCTAATTTCATTCACCAAGCCACAATAAATGACATATATATCAATGCCAATCGCAAAAGTTGGTGGAACATAAATTCCAGAAATCATCTCAAGAAATCCAGAAATCACAATAAAAGGATGGTCAATCCCATAAACTGGACATCGACGCACCTAGAAAGACACGCCCCATGCACAGTCGAACATCGACGCACCTAGAAAGATACGCTCCATGCTCTAGCATCGACGCACCTAGAAAGACACGCCACATGCACAAATAAACATCGATGCACCTAGAAAGATACATCCCATGCATAAATAAACATCGATGCACCTAGAAAGATACATCCCATGTAATGTCTAACATCGATGCACCTAGAAAGATACACCCCATGCAAAGTCGAACATCAATGCACCTAGAAAGATGCGCCCCATGTCCCAACTTATTGAGCCGATTGCTCCACGAAGTAAACAAACATCAATGCACCTAAAAAGGTACAACCCATGCGTGAAATAAACATCGACGTATCTAGAAAGATACGACCCATGCGATAAATGAGGCGAAGCTCAATAAAATGAGGTACAATCCTCCATACAGACAAAGAGACATCGCACATTGCTAGTCTAAACCACAAAGATGATCGTCACCGATCAATCGAGAAGGGTCAATTACACTAAGCTAGTAAATATATGAGTTTAGCTTCATGTCCCATAACCACTTGCTTAACTTAAATATTTACGAACAAACTGTAGATCTCCACTAGAAAATTGTCACAAGAGATTCAATCGAACAAGTCCAAGAATTAACCGACGAAGTAAACGCAAGCGTTTCATACCACTTGTTTTACTAAGTCGTTTAATTAGATTTCTCATACGAGTGAGGTAAAGGCTTGTATATACTAATAGATTGGAAAACGGTTTAAGAAACGAGCTTTGTAATAAAATAGTGTTAAAATCATTTGAAGAAAGAGTTTTGATATTTGCTATTAGTATTCAAAACCTTTATATTTTTAAAGTGACAAATCACAAAGAAGATTGTAGGAACAATCAACCACTAAAATTCACATACGAAGATGTGAATAAAAATCCAATGAAACCGAGAAAGAATCCATCGAAATGGATATTCAAAAATCCCTAAGAAGGAGTCATCAAAGTCATAATAAATGATAACAACAAATAGGAAACAACACGAATCGATTAAAGTTGGAAATTCAAACAATTAGGCGAAGTAGGCAAAAATTGCAATAGGTCGGTCGGCTGGCTACAGAGCTCGGTCAACCGGACCAGAAGAACAGAAATGTTCGGGGTAGCAGGTCGGTCGACCGAACCCTATAGTCGGTCGACCGGACCATAAACAGAGAAGTGCTTATGCACTTGGAAGCAGGTCGGTCGGCTGGCAGCAGGACTCGGTCGACCGGACCTGCTGCCAGTCTCTTCCCAACCCATCCAAATGAGGTCCAACCTCGACCAAATTGCATTCGCTCGAGCAATGGCACTAAGGGTTTATGCCAATCGACTACTCGACCCTATAAGCTCTTCGATGCATAACCAAAACACATTCAAACATCAAAGTTAGGATTTTTAAAGATTTGATCCCAAAACACTAAAAATTGGAATATTCACCAATTCAATCCAAACCAAAAGCAATTGCACAAGAATAAGTGTTAGGAATTCATACCTAACAATCGAAGATAAATATAAGCATAGATGTGAGATAAAAATCTCACCTTTGAACCCAAATCAATGAAGGAGAAGCTTTAAAAACATGCTAAGATCAATTCCTCTTCAATAACAACTCAAGAAGCTTCAATCTAAGCTTAAAAGAGAAACATTTCCTAAATTAGGTTTAGGAATTTTCTGAAATCAAAGAGAGAATGAGTTGGAGAAGAAGAAGGAGATGCTTACTAATGGGTTTTCCTTGATTTTGGAGCAAGAACTTGAGCTAGCAAGAGGAACTAGGGCTTGGAGTTTTAATTTCCACTCTCTTCCACCATTGTTGCTAAAGCTTGAAGAGTTAGGAATTAGAAATGAAGTAATGAAGAGTTGGAGTGGGTTGGGACTGAGTTAGTAAGATGGGTTCAGCCCAAACCAAAGCCCTAAGTGAAAAAGGTCAAAATTCCACTATCTTCAAACATATCGAATTTTATACTCAAAAAGGTCGCAAACGTCATTTTGAACTCAATGGGGGTGGTCTCGAGTCCCAATTCGACTGTTTGCAAAAAGTAGCTTTTCGGACCAAAATCCGACGAACGATAAAATATTTAAATATAAAATCGATAAATATGCGGGTTGTTACAGACTCCCCTCCTTAAAGAAATTGCGTCCTCGTAATACTTAAGAAGAAAATAAAGAGTAACAACCATAAAAGCATATCAACACAAAAGAAAATTGAAATAAGAAGTTCACCATAAAGAGCATGAAAGAGTAAGCCTGAACGGTATCGCTCGATGACTTCTCTGGATTCCCAAGAGCAATCCTTAGGATTTGAGAACCATTGAACTCTCACAAGAAGAATATCTTTATTCCGAAGGCGCTCAACCTCCGAAGCAATGATGCGAATGGAATGTTTCTCATAAATCAAATCTGGTGAAACTTCAATTTCTACAATATTACCGGGCTCAAGAATAAAAACCGGAATCCCTAAGGCATTTCCGTAGATAAAAGACGTGGAGAACGTCAAGAATAGCAGAAAATTGAGTTGGTGCAACAACGTAGTATATTAATAGTACGCCCGAGAAACTAGAAACTCAAATAATTTGGAATATCAGCGTAGTACAAAAACGGTACGCCCAATGAACCAAAGCCCGAATAATTTCGGAACACCGACGTAGTACAAAAACGGTACGTCCAATGAACCGATAAACCGGAACAACGATGTAGTAAAATAATGGTACATCCATTGATGCAGATAAGACGGAACATCAATGTAGTATAATAACAATACATCCGATGAACCGAACACCATAAAAGAACATCGGACGCTAGTCCATAAAAGAGGTGAGATGAAACTCAATAAAATGAAGTACGTCAAAACGCCCGATGAACTTGGTAAAACGATCATAAGATACAAGGAATCTCGAGCCAACGAGGTTGACGCAAATTAAGTTCCTTATGAGAAATAAATATTTCAAAGATTTATGATCGAGGTGGAGAACAAATTTCTCATCCAAATATGATGATGCCAAATTCCAAAAGTAAAAACAATAGCCGCGAGCACTAGATCATGAGCGGCATATCTAGTCTCGATAAGCTATAACGATTTAGAAGCACAAGTGATAGCACGTTCCCATTTGCAAGAGAGTGGCATCCAAACCAATACGATTAGTATTGGTACAAAAGATAAAGTCTCGGTTCCCCACGGGAATCACAAGAACTAGAGTATTGAAAAGAAAGAATTTCTTTTAAATAATTCTTCTTTCCTGAAAAGTTAAAACTTTCAAAATTACATTTTTATTTTTATGTAATAATCTTTCTACAAAATTTTACATTTTTACAAGTCAATATATCGTGTCTGACTGTCTCATCAAAGCGTTTAGGAGATTCCTATCGATAACGTTGATCAAGCGCATCGACTATAATTCTTAAAGCACTCAATGGGCAATACAATCACAAAACCATCTTTTATATGATAAACATGTTTCTAAAAACTTTTAAGAATATTCTTTGTTCATTTTAAGAACAAAAATCAAATTGTACTTATAAATAAATCTTATGAAAAAGATTTTCAAAATTTTAAATTTCTATTTTCATCCAAAATCAATAAATACAAGAATATACTTATCGAGATATTCATAGAATACTCGATACCTAAAATGGATGAAATAAGCTGGACAAACTGAATGACATAATAATTCATTCATAGGAATTACAACGAGTGCGGAATGCGGTAAGTGGAATGCTAACTTCCGCAACTCGTAGCAAATGAAAACCGGTGGTAAGGTCAAACTGAAAAGACCTTAGCACCACACGAAAGATTACTTAGGTGATAATCCTAAGACAAGCTCAAAAATACTGGAAAATTTCTCAAACTACATGAATGAGAGAAATAACACTTTCCTTATAAGTGGGCTTAAGGAATAAAATGATGTCATCAAGTTGGAGTCAAAATCATAAGGGAAAAAATAGAAATCTGCTTAACAGATTGAAAATGTCAAAGATGAATAGTCTACACGGGACAAAGGATATGGCCTCATAATAATTAAGCCAATCCTTACAAAAGTAAATTCCGAAACCTAAGTAAAAATCGGCTCGGACAGAAAAATCACATAAAATAATTTCGACATCAATAAAGACAAATTGAGTGTTGCGGATCTACCATCCGGATTCACAATTCTCAAAGAAGTCATCAAGCCTAAAATGTTTAAAGAAAAAGAATCAACAAGTTATTTTGATATAAAATAGTGAGATGGAACCCATATCAAAAAGAACACGAACAAGATAATCACAAAGCAAATGTCATCAAGGATTGAATGAGAACTACCTTGACCACGAGAAGTGTTACCAGGAGCTTGCACTACATTGAGCTTTCCCTCCTTCCTACTTTGAAGTATGGGACATGCAGTTATATGGTGACCCGAATTTTTGCAATAGCGACAATAAAGAGGTTTCGGACACTCCCTTGCATAGTGGTCCGTAGAACCACAATTGTAGCATTGCCCACGACTAGAGGTAGGAACTTTTGCTACTGAGGTTTCTTGCCTCCCTTTCTTGTTGGGAATGGGGCCTTTGAATTTAATAGGCCTTTTCATGTTGTTGTTGAAGTTTTGTTTGGCACCCACAACTTCAACATCACACTCTTTATCGGCCTCTTCAAGACGAAGAGCGATATCAATAAGCTAATCAAATGAAACTTCAAGTTTTAGAAGTAATGGCTTCTTAAGGTTTTTATTCAAGCCATAGACAAATCTATGATTTTTCTTCAATGGGGTATTAATGTACTCAACCCCGTATTTGGACAGAGATTCGAAAGATGCGACATAGTCTGTCACAGAAGATTCACCTTGAACAAGGTCAATAAAACATCGGGCCAAAGTTACTTTTTCAGCCTCCGGCACAAATTTCAATTCGAACCTTCCCCGGAATTGCTCCCAAGTGAGATCCGCTTCAATGATTTCACAAATTAAAAGATCATACCAATCTAATGCTCTTTCTTGGAGCATGCTAGAAGCCACTTGGACTCGATGTAGATCAATAAGGTTCATGCGAGAAAAGATGCGATCGCATGATTTGAGCCATGCTTGAATTTCAATAACACTCTCGGATCCCCTAAATGGCCTTCCACCCAAATCAGTATAGTCTCTGCACAAGCGTGCAAAACCGGATCTAGGATGAGTAGGCTCTGGATTGGGTCCAGCTGCTTGAGCGTTCTTAACAAGATCTAAAAGATACTGGGCAGACATAAATACTCCATCCTGGGGAGTAGCACTAGATTGACCGGCACTGGGACGGCCTGGTCTAACTATTTCTCTTCTTTAAGAAAGAAAGAAAGAAAGAAGAGGAAAAAGTTATTCTCAAAAAAAATTTCAATCAAACTTGATTGATAAAACAATGAATCATAAAGAAAATAGGATGAATCGGTACGAAGACCCGAATTAAATCCTAAAGCACGACTCCTAAGATGGACTTAGGACGATGATCCTTTTTAAGTTATTCTACACTGTTCTGAAGTTTGGCTCTGATACCAAGCTGTGGCGCCCCACCTCTATACCCACGCTAGCCAAGAACACTACGGTGTAATGCTGTCGGAGCGACCATCCGTGTAATTGCTTTGCGCGAGCACCGATATGTCAGATAGTATAACATGCGTTTTTATTTCAAGAGGAAATCCGACATACCGATACAAACACAAAGCTACTACACAGTGGCTATAATAATCTTCGGAAACAAATATAGAAATAAGCATAACACAAATCAGTCACAGATAATTCATATCACAAAGGCGGAAGAAGATATGAATATATAACTAACACATGAAAGTGTAAATCAGAGTAGTGGTCAAAAAGATCCACCATAATACAAAAGAATAGCAACACGTGCTATACAAAAGAATACATCTATGAGTCCATATCTCAAGTGTATACAATAAAATAAACTACTAATCTAAGTAGTTAGCCAAGAGATCATATGATAACCCCAGAAGAGAAGTCAAGCAGAAGCACCTGTAACATCTCGGTCTAACCCGAGTATTATTTAAGAAGAAAATAATAAACGGATCAGTCTAGCTATAAATATCAGAAGAAATGATATAGAATAAGAGATATGACTAAACGTATAATAATCACAATGCCAAGCTGTGATAAATAAATAATTGAAAAATCAACAAGAGATTAATCAATATCGCAAAGATCTTCTCAAAGATAAAAAAAAGGAATGTCATACTCCTAATTTCATTCACCAAGCCACAATAAATGACATATATATCAATGCCAATCGCAAAAGTTGGTGGAACATAAATTCCAGAAATCATCTCAAGAAATCCAGAAATCACAATAAAAGGATGGCCAATCCCATAAACTGGACATCGACGCACCTAGAAAGACACGCCCCATGCACAGTCGAACATCGACGCACCTAGAAAGATACGCCCCATGCTCTATCATCGACGCACCTAGTAAGATACGCCCCATGTATAAATAAACATCGATGAACCTAGAAAGATACATCCCATGCATAAATAAACATCGATGCACCTAGAAAGATACACCCCATGTAATGTCTAACGTCGACGCACCTAGAAAGATACGCTCCATGCATAGACAAACATCGACGCAACTAGAAAGATACGGCCCATGCATAGACGAACATCGACGCAACTAGAAAGATACGCCCCATGTCCCAACTTATTGAGCCGATTGCTCCACGAAGTAAACAAACATCGATGCTCCTAAAAAGGTACAACCCATGCGTGAAATAAACATCGACGTATCTAGAAAGATACGACCCATGCGATAAATGAGGCGAAGCTCAATAAAATGAGGTACAATCCTCCATACAGACAAAGAGACATCGCACATAGCTAGTCTAAACCACAAAGATGATCGTCATCGATCAATCGAGAAGTGTCAATTACACTAAGCTAGTAAATATATGAGTTTAGCTTCATGTCCCATAACCACTTGCTTAACTTAAATATTTACGAACAAACTGTAGATCTTTACTAGAAAATTGTCACAAGAGATTCAATCGAACAAGTCCAAGAATTAACCGACGAAGTAAACGCAAGCGTTTCATACCACTTGTTTTACTAAGTCGTTTAATTAGATTTCTCATACGAGTGAGGTAAAGGCTTGTATATACTAATAGATTGGAAAACGGTTTAAGAAACGAGCTTTGTAATAAAATAGTGTTAAAATCATTTGAAGAAAGAGTTTTGATATTTACTATTAGTATTCAAAACCTTTATATTTTTAAAGTGACAAATCACAAGGAAGATTGTAGGAACAATCAACCACTAAAATTCACATACGAAGATGTGAATAAAAATCCAACGAAACCGATAAAGAATCCATCGAAGTGGATATTCAAAAATCCCTAAGAAGGAGTCATCAAAGTCATAATAAATGATAACAACAAATAGGAAACAACAGGAATCGATTAAAGTTGGAAATTCAAACAATTAGGCGAAGTAGGCAAAAATTGCAATAGGTCGGTCGGCGGCTACAGAGCTCGGTCGACCGGACCAGAAGAACAGAAATGTTCTGGGTAGCAGGTCGGTCGGCCGAACCCTGTAGTCGGTCGACTGGACCATAAACAGAGAAGTGCTTATGCACTTGGAAGCAGGTCGGTCGGCCGGCAGCAGGGCTCGGTCGACCGGACCTGCTGCCAGTCTCTTCCCAGCCCATCCAAATGAGGTCCAACCTCGACCAAATTGCATTCGCTCGAGCAACGGCGCTAAGGGTTTATGCCAATCGACTACCCGACCCTATAAGCTCTTCGATGCATAACCAAAACACATTCAAACATCAAAGTTAGGATTTTTAAAGATTTGATCCCAAAACACTAAAAATTGGAATATTCACCAATTCAATCCAAACCAAAAGCAATTGCACAAGAATAAGTGTTAGGAATTCATACCTAACAATCGAAGATAATTATAAGCATAGATGTGAGATAAAAATCTCACCTTTGAACCCAAATCAATGAAGGAGAAGCTTTAAAAACAAGCTAAGATCAATTCCTCTTCAATAACAACTCAAGAAGCTTCAATCTAAGCTTAAAAGAGAAACATTTCCTAAATTAGGTTTAGGAATTTTCTGAAATCAAAGAAAGAATGAGTTGGAGAAGAAGAAGGAGATGCTTACTAATGGGTTCTCCTTGATTTTGGAGCAAGAACTTGAGCTAGCAAGAGGAACTAGGGCTTGGAGTTTTAATTTCCACTCTCTTCCACCATTGTTGCTAAAGCTTGAAGAGTTAGGAATTAGAAATGAAGTAATGAAGAGTTGGAGTGGGTTGGGACTGAGTTAGTAAGATGGGTTCAGCCCAAACCAAAGCCCTAAGTGAAAAAGGTCAAAATTCTACTATCTTCAAACATATCGAAGTTTATACTCAAAAAGGTCGCAAACGTCATTTTGAACTCAATGGGGGTGGTCTCGAGTCCCAATTCGACTGTTTGCAAAAAGTAGCTTTTCGGACCAAAATCCGACGAACGATAAAATATTTAAATAAAATATTTAAATATAAAAATGATAAATATGCGGGTTGTTACACTATCGTAAGTCGAAAGGCATTGGTTCCGTGCAAATTCGGATGTTTGACGGAGTGGTTCGTACTCTCACTAATGTGCGCTATGTTCCGAGACTTTGAAAGTCTCTTATCTCTTTACGGAAGCTGGATGCTTTATGTTGTAAGATCACTATTGAGAGTGATAGCTTGCGGGTTTCGAAGGGTATGCTTGTAGTGATGAAGGGTGCAAAGACTCAAGGTATTTATTTACTCCAAGGAGTGACTATAGAAGGTGAAACTTGTATAGGAGTTGATAGTTCTCATGGCTTGGATGCAACTAGTGTAGGATCTAGATTAACCCTAGAGGGGGTGAATAGGGTTATAGCAAAAAATTTCGAATTAAACGCAAAAGCTGTAGAAAAAATAAATATGCTGAAAAGTAAATCACACACAAAATTTACCCAGCTTCGGCAACCCCTGCCTACTGCTGCATTCCCAGATTTCTATTAGAGTTAAACAGTCTCCCGCTTACAAACACTCTAACAGACTCGCACACCCTGCTACCGCATATAGAGTTTTGCAAACTCGCACACCCTGCTCACTGAACTAATTCTAACTAGACAATTTGACACTACCTAAAACCTAGGTGGTGATTTACCAAGGTTTGACAACCTTAAAAGAGAATTTAAAATTAAAACAACTAAAAACAATTTTAAACTAAAAAAAACCCTAATAAACTAAAACCCCTTTTTAAAACAAGGCCAGCCCATTTTATTCTTTCACCCGATCCCTTTTCTCTTTTGTCTTGTGAAGAAAATGGCGGCCGATCCTCTTTGCCACTAAATTAGGGATCCGTTCTTCGATCCAAATTGGGGCTTTTTGACACACGCCTATGTTGATCGACTCTCTGGTTTGCGTGTTGCCTTGCTCGCTGCTTCTCTGATGATCGATTCTCTGCTTGCTTTGCTTGCACTCTTTCGCAGCTGCTCCTCTGTTGATCGAGTTTGATAGATTATGGTATGTATTCTCTTTCGTTGCTAGTTTAGTGCTTGCTTGACTCGATAGATTGATTATCTTGCCGATGATGATTGCGGGTTTTTATTTGGATTCGATTCGATTTTTCCACACCGCTGATGATGATTTGGGGTTTGGTATTTATATGAATTCCGAGACACTTCAATTTGTTCGTATTCATTCAACACTTTCCTAATTCTTCCTTTCCTGATATTTGCGACTTGATGCGCACGACTTTGATTTTCAAACGTTCGATTTTCCTTGAATAATATGGAAAAAACTTCCCTATTTTATTTTTGACTTTTCAAAAATTGCACACACTTGATTATTTGACTTGGTCATCTCTGCATTTTTAATCTTCTGTCATCTTCGACTTCATTGTGAATTACTTAGTTGGCTTCGACTTCATCTGGCCATCTTTGTCACATTGTTTCTCGGCATTGATATTTTTTTTATGACATTGTACTTGCTGATGTTTGTTGTCGGTCACTTGTGCATTGTTGTACTTCATGCTAGCGTTCTTGGTTTCATATGCATTGAGCTTTGATCCTTTGTTGTTTATATGCATGTAGCTGTTGGCCTAGTTTCTGTTGGTCGACATTTGTTCTGGAGTTGTTTCTTTGATATTGACACCTGTACTTGCAGTTTTATAACCTGGTCCTTCTGGAGTTTCAGTTTGTACATCTGTTTCATGTATCACTTTGGTATTGTTGCATTATAGTTGCATCACTGTATGTAGCTCATTAAAGTGTTCTCTTTGAGTTGCAGTGTTTCATTTCTGGTTGTTGACTCGACTTGATGTTGTAGTCTTCCTTGTTGAGTTCCTGTAATTGCATTCACTTTATTTCACGAGTATTTTGTATGCTTGCAATTTTGGTCTTACACCGCTTCATTATGTTGCATACTCTCCATTTTGTCTGTAGCCTTTGTTGTTTTGTATATATGTTCTATTCTGCATCACTTGTATACATTTGCCACTGTTTGTTCACTTTGATTCACTGTTGAGTTGTAATGTGCACTCGTGGTCTTCATTTGCATAGTCTGCACATGTATTCATAAGCATTAATCATCTTCTTTGTTGTGGCCTGGTCGATACATTTGTAGATTGCATTGTTGCAGTTTCCATATCTTGGGCTCGAGCTTGCATGCTTCATGTTGCCTTGACTTCGGGTTGCACTTGTGTTGCTCACCATGTTGCATTGTTGTTGCAGTATTCATTTTGTTGTTGTCTGGAAATTTGCCTGAGTCTTGATGTAGCTGGACTTGTTGTTCTCTGTTTGGTCACTGATGCATGCAAGAATTGAAGTTTGTGTAGTTTGGTCTTGCATTTTCATTTGGTTGTTGTAGTTCTATATATGATATTTGTCGCTGTTACAGTCGCTATGCAGTTGTTATGCCTTGTGTTCTTCACTATTGTCTAGTCTTTGACATTTTGTTTGCTTGGTGACATTTCTTCTAGACAGTTTGCATCATTGTAGTGGTTTCTTGATGGTGCCTGATCATTTCTTATTCAAAAACTGCTGGAGTTGTTTCACTTTAACTTGTTGTTGCCAGTTTGCCTTGTATCACTGCAAAACTGCATGATATATTTCTGTAGTTGTATTCATGTACACTACTGCCTTTGTGTTGAAACTCGGGTTTGACCTTGTGCTCGTGTCGTGATTCTAAATATATTGCACGTGAGTTGAACCCGGCTTTTCATTTGGGTTTGACCTGTGCTCACCTGTCCCTGTAGCATTATCAAGTGTATATCGATGTGCATAGCCTTCTGACATGTACAGTGATACACTGTGCATGTCACATTGTTCGTGTGTGATGAATTCAAATGTAAATGATGACGAACAACCCAAATAACTGAGGAAAATAATATTTTCAAAAATCCATATTTTATTTTATATTGCAAAAATATTTCTTTTTCAATTTTACTGCGTAAGTGAATATTTTTGCAGATTGCTCAGATGCTGGATTCTAACTGGAATGAAGTTGAAGATAAACTACGAGTGTGAGTGATATGCAGTGAGGCATTTATGTAAATTGAATTGTGATGTAATTACAATCAAAATTGTATATGTATAGTGAGAGCTTGAATTTGTACTATTTAAAATTGTAATAAATATTTGTTTGAATAAAATTCTGTTTGAATTCAAATTCTTTGTATTTAATTTTATTCGGAAAATATTTATTTAATCTATGAAAAAATAAAATAGTACATTAACAAATACATTTAAATGAATGTATATATGTTTATTATCATCAAACAAAAATCATATACTCGCATATTCAACAATCTCCCCCTTTTGATGATAACAAACATATATTTAAGATTTTGACTGTGTTAAATGTATTTGATCAATGATATACTCTAAATGCTCCCCCTGTTTAAATGCTTCCTTTCTACACGATGCTCCCCCTACATATATGCATACAAAAATATATATACAAATGAGCCTAGATGCAAATGGAAAATTATTTGATCTTTGCTTGATTTTATTTGACAAAATCTTAACTTTTCTCTCCCCTTTTTGTTATCAGCAAAAGAATAATAGTGTTAGAGAAAATACAGCTAAAGTGATCGATATTAATCCAACATTAAAACTCAATTGAATATACATATTAAATTTCAATAAGAAAATCAAACAAAAAATCATAACTACCCTTGTTAGGCCCATATTCCACTTTTAGAATGATGGAAATGATGTTGTCATATAAAATCATACATTTGTATCTACTTGTGGTACACTTATATCAGGAATTTGAATATCTACTAATCATGCATAACCGTTAGGACTTTTAAATGAGATTAGTAGTATTCCAATTTAATTTTTAAAAATGAATTCAAGTATCTTCTAACCACGCATGACCGTGAGGACTTTTAAATGGGATTAGAATCAACTTGTCTATTTAATCAATCAAATTTGATATGCCTTCCATACATGCATAACCGTGAGGACTTTTAAATGAGCATGGAAGCACGTAATCAAAAATCTAAGTAATTCACCCATGCATAACCGTGAGGACTTTTAAATGAGAGTGAATACTTTGGTATTTATTTATTTTTACAAAAAAATGTGAAATGAAAAACAAATGATCCCTGATTATAGTACCACATATCGACAAACTATATTTAAGATTTGATAAACAATGGTCGATAGAAATATGATAGATATAGAAATGGTCATGGAAACTTTACCCAACAAAAAGTTTTATAACTCTTGTTTGAATTCCTAAAGAAATTTTCCAAATATACTGTCTTGAGTAATGTATGTTAAATATCAACACTTATCACCTTTTCAATCACTATTTATCTTTTTGATAATTAATAGGGAGTCGGATTAGTCAAAATTTGTCATTTAAAATCAAATAAAAATGACTAATCTGAAAATATGGTAAAAAATGATTTTCTTGAAGGGGTTATATGAGAAAAAATTTCTGCTATTTGAAAATTATTTGTAATGAAAAATATGCAGATTTTTTTTTGAAAAACGATGCAGTTACTAAATGTCTCACCATAAATCACGTTCAACTAGTAAGTTTTTTGTCAACTAGATTACCAGTATGATCTGCATCTGAATTTCTTTTTCACTTCAAAATATCACTTACTAAAATTGATAAACCAGACCATGAAGTGTGCATAAAAAACTCAAACTCAATTTTTAACAGCATTCTTGAACTTGAATTGAAGACGTGTAACTAATCAGAAACTGTGAATATAAAATTAGCCATATTATAACCCAATGTATCCAACAAAACACTATGTTTAATCCAAACGTATATGTATGAAGTAATTCAGAGAATAGTGTTTTTGGCATAAATATAATTGGACAACTATGTTGAACAAAACAGAATCAAAAAATCATCTCTTTACAACATCTCAATATTGGCTGATTTCATCCAGAATACGGTGCAGATTATCACATTTAATATACCTTCACCTGTTTTACTTTACGATAATTTTTCGTGGTTGCCCATTGTGATTCTGTCACCTTTGTACTAGGCTAAGGAACTTTGCTTTGTTGCCCATTGTGTTTCTGGAACAGCCAAAATCCAGAGAACACTATTGTTGTTCCCTAGCCTGCCACCATACCTACACGATGAAAGATTTTTGTGACCTGTTTGTTTTTATAGGTCCATGATTGTTAGTGGCTGAAGAATTGTGAATAACCAAACCCTTTGGAACCCAAACTTGTTTTGTCCTTTCATTCTTGTTCCAATAGACATGAAATTTGTTTGTAGAATTCTTAGGAACCCAAACTTGTATAAATTTTGTGTTCTTGTTCCTATGACTACAATTTTCAACACGATGTCCAATTATTTCACATCTATTAAAGACACTCTTACCTTTTGCATTATCCTCAACTTGTGTTTTCCCAAAGCCTAGTCCTTTTCTGTTGTTAGCAAAAATTTGATTTCCCAATAGCATGTTGAAAGATTTTTCGCCTCTTGAAAAGTTATTCAGAGATTTCTCAAGATTTTGGACTTTGGTTTTTAGTGTTGTGTTTTCAGTTACAAGTGAGGTGCATCTATTTATAAAATCCTTTTTCCTAGTGTCAATGATTTCCTTAAGACTCAAGTTTTCTTTTTCAAGATTCTCAGAGCTATTCTTAAGTCTTGATAATTCTGAATCTAAAATTTTACATTTTTTACATTCTAGGTTTTGAATATTTTCAAGTTCAGTTTCTAAACTAAAATTTTCACAAGCAAGTTCTCTCCTATCAGATTTCAGTTTTTCAATTTTAGATTCAAGAGTATCAACTACTTTAGTAAGATCAAGACACATAAAAACAAGTTCTTTATAAGAATAGTCACCTCCCTCACTAGATTCCTCTGAGCTTGCTTCTGAGTCTGATTTTGCCACAAGACACAAGTTAGTCTCATCTGAGCTATTATTCGAAACTTCCCCTTCTCCATCATCATCCCAAGTTGTTGCAAAGGCCTTCTTCTTCTTTTTCTTTCCTTGGTTGTTTTTGAGAAGTGGGCATTCTTGTTTGAAGTGGCCAGGCTTGTTGCAGTTAAAGCACTTCAGTTTATTATTGGAATTGTCAGAATCTTTTGACCTATTACCACTTGTTTTCTTCTTGCGTGGCTTGAATGTTGACCATTTTCTAAGATTATTGACAGTCATTGCAAGCTCTTCAATTGGATCTTCTTCTTCATCATCGCTCTCTTCTTTGCTCTTTCAGGCAATCGTCTTCTTCTTTGATTTGGAGTTGTTGCGTTCCTCCTTTGCTTTTAGCTCAAGTTCATATGTCATCAAGTTGCCGATCAACTCTACCATGCTTACTTTACTAAGATCTTTCGATTCTTATATTGCCGTGACTTTTGCCTCAAAGTTCATTGGTAAAACTCATAGCACCTTCCTCACAAGCTCTACCTCAGTGAATACCTTCCCATGTGCTCTAGCGTTGTACACCAAAGTTGAAAAGCGTCCAAACATGTCCTTTATGCTCTCGCCTTTGTCCATCACAAAGTTCTCGTATTCATTGCTGAATAAGGCTAGACAAGACTCCTTGACTTGAGAAGTTCCTTCATGTGTCACCTCCAAGGTATGCCAAATTTCCTGTGCAGTTTTACAATGAGAAATTCTATTAAATTCAGTCTTATCAAGAGCACAGATTAAAGCATTCGTGGCTTTAGCATTTGTAGTTTTTAATCTCTTATCGTTAGCATCCCACCTATCCTTAGGTTTAGGAATCTCAATATCACCAACAGTTATAGTGGAAGATTTATAGCCAGTTTCAATAATGTCCCAAACATCATAATCAACAGAACTAAGATAAATGCCTATCCTAACTTTCCAATAAGCATAATCATTCCAATTAAACATGGGTGGCCTAACAATAGATCGCCCCTCAAAAAACGGATTATTTGGTGGATTCATGACTCTAGAGTTAAAGAAAAAATACCGTGCTCTGATACCACTTGTAGGATCTAGATTAACCCTAGAGGGGGGGGTGAATAGGACTATAACAAATTTTCTCGAATTAAAAGCTGCAGAAAAAATAAATATGCTGAAAAGTAAATCACACACAAAATTTACCCAGCTTCTACAACCCCTGCCTACTGCTGCATTCCCAGATTTCTATTAGAATTAAACAGTCTCCCGCTTACAAACACTCTAACAGACTCGCACACCCTGCTACCGCCTATAGAGTTTTGCAAACTCGCACACCCTGCTCACTGAACTAATTCTAACTAGACAATCTGACACTATCTAAAACCTAGGTGGTGATTTACCAAGGTTTGACAACCTTAAAAGAGAATTTAAATTTTAAACAACTAAAAAACAATTTTAAACTAAAAAACCCTAATAAACTAAAACCCCTTTTTAAAACAAGGTCGGCCCATTTTATTCTTTCACCCGATCCCTTTTCTCTTTTGTCTTGTGAAGAAAATGGCGGCCTATCCTCTTTTCCACTAAATTAGGGATCCGTTCTTCGATCCAAATTGGGGCTTTTTGACACACGCCTATGTTGATCGACTCTCTGGTTTGCGTGTTGCCTTGCTCGCTGCTTCTCTGATGATCGATTCTCTGGTTGCTTTGCTTGCACTCGTTCGCAGCTGCTCCTCTATTGATCGAGTTCGATAGATTATGGTATGTATTCTCTTTCGTTGCTGGTTTAATGCTTTCTTGACTCGATAGATTGATTATCTTGCCGATGATGATTGCGGGATTTTATTTGGATTCGGTTCGATTTTTCCACACCGCTGATGATGATTTGGGGTTTGGTATTTATATGAATTCCGAGACACTTGAATTTGTTCGTATTCATTCAACACTTTCCTAATTCTTCCTTTCCTGATATTTACGACTCGATGCGCACGACTTTGATTTT